>OY970764.1:20678563-21325563 GCA_963853795.1 Xestia rhomboidea
CACGTGAGTGAATATAAATGAAATTTGTCGTGTGACTGCCTCGTTGGTCGCAACTGCTGAGCATGACTAGGGTTCGAATCTCGGTTCAAAGTGCAAAGTGTATTGAGTTTTCTATCAGAAATTTTTTAATAGCAGTTTGGAGTTTAGGTTCGTGCCCGGTCGATGGCAATAGGCCTGCCCCTATTGTAGTGGTCTTAAACATATCCAGATGTATTAAAGGTATTCTTCTGCCTAACCTCTTCAAGAATTACAGACGTGATTTTATGTCATGTTTTGATATCTTATCTACATTTAGATCCTAACTGCTCCTTCATGTACTATTCCCTGGCATGGAACTTACGACGCTCGCAGCCACATACGACGCCGCGTCTATGAAGTTGATGATATATTGCATCTGAACTTTGTTGTGTCGACGTGTTGTAAACTTGTCCCAGGAACTGCCGCCGGCTATAAAGAGTAGTTAGTCTCCTGTATGCGTTTAAAGAGCCCCACGTGTTACGATATGTTAGTAAGTGCAACGAATATTATTAATTTGCTATCGTAACTAAAATATCAACATCACCAACCATCTTTTCACCACTGGCACTGCTCATAGTGTATAAGATATTTCGACTGTTCGCGTAGTTGGCTTACCTACTGCTATGATAGTAGGTAAAGCGTTGTGCTTTAATTTACCTGAGCCATTGGTGAAAGTAATTGGATGCATGTTTCCTCTTGTCGTGCAATCAATCCATTGGCTGTGAGCATGAGATGTGTTGTCAGATTGAGTGTCTTGCAGAGTCAGTTCCTTACTAAGATTGACTGTTTGTAATCGGCAGCTCATTGTAGCGTATCCAAGGTCAGGGTTTTGCGTCTCTTCAAGCGATTCAGGGTGTCCGGAATAGTGAGCTGCACTGCTAGTGGATCCGTATGGTGTGGAAGAAGCTTTTGTATGCTTTTGAATACGCTCTAATTTCGTCAAGTCAAAAGTACTTAAACGTGAATGGTCGGCATTATTGGAATCAAACTGAAATATACAGGATTGGATTGAAATTCCTGGTAAACAGCAATTGTATCCGTTTTCCTTTGCTGTAGAAACAAACAGTATATAGCATTACAAACTAAGATACAACTCTAATTAGGCTTTTCCTGGAATCCAGCAGAGTTTATTGTTTTATTGGAAGATATAAGGTTACAGTATCTAAAGCAATCTTGTTATTATTTTGTTTCCAGACGAGACTGATAGCGTGGTATGAGGTATGATGTGTAATTTTTAATCCAATCAAATTTTATAGGTTTTCTTTTAGAAAATTGTGCATCTATGGAATTCTGATTAGTTTTCCAGCATAGATTTAAATAGTGGGCCGCTCTTAATGTCGATAAGCAAAGAAGTAGCATTGGCAATCTGCGAATAGTTTACAGTAGTAAAATCTAAAACCAGTAACCAATATCGTGCCCAGCGTATCCTGTTATCTGCAAGGTACGGGAACTGATGGAGGCTCTTGAACGTGCCAAAATCATGAGCATTATTACTTGGGCCAACGCAATTAAGATTGCCATTAATATACTTGAGCTTAATGCCCGTCAAGCTAACCTTAAAAACCTGTCCTCCTAGTTCTAATTCCGACTCCTCCGTATGACCCACCCCGCGGTAACAAATGCTAACATTCATCATACGCTCGTGTGTTACGTGGCAGCGTGTCCCGACTCGCGGCATTTCTTCACATTTGCATCCGTATCTGAAGGTCGTTTGTTCGCGTCGGCGGCCATTTGTAATAACGTACAGTCTTAGCGAGACAGGCGTGACAAGTGACGTCATGAGAGTGACGTCATGAGAGTGACGTCAAGTGACGTGAGTGATCTGGTTACAGGTGTAATTGGATTGTTGCTTGTAATTGGCTGTTTGTAGATTGTTGGGTTTTTTGTATTAGTTGGCTATGGTTTGAAATGATTAATTTTGCTTTAGTATTGATTGTCTGGTTCGAAGAGTGTTACTACTAGTGTTGTACTTATTAGGTGTATCTTGTTGTTTTGCTCCCTACAACCCTTTCCTCAGGTAGATCATAAAAGTATGGCTTTCTAGAGAAAAGGTTTTGTTTTGTATTCATAAACACATTCATAAATTAATATCACCTTTCGCGTCTGTCTGTTATCCACGTTGTTATTTTAAACTACGCAATGAATTTTGTAGTACTTCACCATCATATTAGGTACCTATAGTATTCTGAAAGGTTTTTGTGTATAATACATAATTATGTCGACATATTAGGTTAAACTCATTCTGTCATATCAAACATCACAATATTTAGAGTTATTATAATACATTTCCGATAACTTACAATAAACCAGTCAATATCACTCAATTTAAATGAGCAATTTATTATGAACCAATAATTAAAACCCGGTTCATTGAGCACACAGCCGCAACTCATAAACAAGCATCGAATATCACTCGTTAGAATAATACCATCAATAAATAAACGAATGTTATCAATAACGGTAATAAGTGAAGTATCGTCATTCCGTGTGCTGGGTGAGTGGGCGAGATGTTTCTATTAAATACACCAAAGCTTCCATCTATTCATTAATATAGTTAAATAATATCAATTTAGTTTAATAAAATAATTTCATATAATTACACATTTCTAAAGCCATGCGAATTCCTGCTG
Source organism: Xestia rhomboidea (assembly GCA_963853795.1). Taxonomy (NCBI): domain Eukaryota; kingdom Metazoa; phylum Arthropoda; class Insecta; order Lepidoptera; family Noctuidae; genus Xestia; species Xestia rhomboidea. Next base: position 20,681,212 of record OY970764.1, read on the forward strand.
GTAAACCCCATCATTCCTTGGCCGACCCGGAAATCAAACCGAGACCTTCGTGCTCAGCAGTCGCCCTTGTAATCACGTACAACATACACCACCAAATCACAACTACACACTGTAGATACATAAGCTATAGCTATAGCATAAGCACAAGCTTCCTGTCACATATCACGCTTAGATAAATAAGCTCTCGTTACATGGTTCAATTCTTCGACCCTCGGCCTACGCTCATTCTCTGACATTTGCTGTTTTGGCTAAACGTTATAGTGATCGTCAATATAGTTCCAATAAATACTTAGCTAGATATGAGCGGTACCTAGATCTTAAATATTACACCCACTTACATCAGTAAATACCTCATGAATAAGGCATGAGACCGAACGCTTAAGTTCTGATAAATTAATTTTAATATTAAACACGTTCGTCTTACCGATACGGAGGTGTTCTCTAAAACCGCACTAAGTACTAAATTATCTACGTATATACGCTTATAACAGCTGTGTTTATATTTGTTGCGTAATCAGGAATGTAAACACTGGATTTAGCATATCTAGCTTTTGCTCGAGTGTTTATTTGGTGTCAACTAGGTTTAGAATATAATTAACCTATTTTGATGGCCTTGTGGGCATTTTCTTTTCAATACAAACAATTGATGTTTATTATCTATAGTAAAAAATAATAATACGCTGAACCGATAAGGCCACTGTAAGATTCAAGCCAGCCTTGGGCTTCCATTCTGAAATAATTATTACATAGGAAGTACGTGTAGGTACAGGTACCTGACAATAGCATAGATTCGGGCAAGTGTTACCAATTTACGATCTCATCGGCTTTCTCAGATAAACTTAGTAACATTAGACATTGCAATAAATAGATAGTTCCTCTTGACAATAAGTGACATAGATTGTTGCGGCAACTTGTCTGGCATTGTGTGACGAACAATACAACTTGTTTGTGAACACATGAACATTGTGAACAACTAATGTGCTCCGACGTGCGTGAGACTATATCACGCTTGTAATGTAATGATGACCTCTTGTGATAACTAAACTCTTGTTAGTATGGTGTCTGGTATTGATAATGCTATAAGCATTTATACTAAAAGAACCGGAAGACGTTGCGTTGGAAGGCATCCCACTGGGTGGACCGATGACCTGGTGAAGGTTGCGGGAATCCGCTCGATGCGAGTCGCACGGGACCGGTCAACGTGGCGACACTTGGGGGAGGCCTATGTCCAGCAGTGGACGTCTTTTGTCAGAGCTTTACTCCACCTGCCGTCTTCATGGTGGGTTCATCTTGCTAGGTGTCTAGCTCTACTCCATTTGAGTTCCATAACGTAATTTTCAATATCGAAGAACTTCGTTCGTTTTCGGATTTCGATGTTTGAAACTAAATTTCTATTTCGTTGGCTATTTAGAACTTGCTTCTATTTAGTAACCAAATTCCCTCTTCGAGCCCCAATCCACTTAGGCACGTTATAAAAGTGGAGTTTTCTGTTCTAGAGTAGCAATAGAAACTTTAAAAGAAAAGTGTCGATTCATTTACGAAGGTGAAATTGTGACATAATAAAAGCTTATAATAAAACAAAGATTCGGGATAATATTTTAATGAACGTAAACTCTAGTCAGTCGAAATTGTTCTCATTAGAGCGAAATACAAAAATATGACGTTATCGAATATTACTCATACTTTCACCACTAATGATTCGTGGAACTTAGAATCTAAAAATAAGTTATTCCCAAAGACACTCGTACCTGCAAACAAAACAGAATTAACACGAAAAAAATGTTAACACAACTCAATGTTTGAACACTGAAAACCTTTAAGACGAAGACATTATACAGACTAGACGATAAAGCAACATGAACAAATTTTTAAGACGAACGAGCGACAACCTTACGAGCTCCGGACGACGCGGCGTTGATGACAGCTCGTAACATGTACCACCGACGTTGCATAAATTCTTTCATCAAGCCGCGACAAAAACATTGTCAAATATCCCTTTCATGTTTACTACCGAACAAACAAGTTTGTTTGGCTTCAGTCAAACGACCCCTTCGCATTATTTACGATGTTGTGAAAAAATTACCCAGTGTGCGAGCATAAATTTCAGCTGACAAAGAACATAGTAAAAGGAAGCTTCGAGAATTACTAAAAAAATCTAATAAGACGAAGGGAAACAATATACACACATACTCTGGGCCTAAGAGGTGCGGCAGGCCTCGGAGCCGGCGTCATGTTTAAATTTGCAATTCTACGAGAGCGCCTAACTACGAGTGTGACAGCTCCTCCCATATTTGATAAACAAACATGAAAATGAAGAACAACAGAGCTCTCTTCTTGTATAATAGAGACGAATGTCAGAGTGATCGATGCGTGAGTGTCTCTAACTTGCGTAGAACACTAACTTGGCATAATTATAACTAATTTGGTAGGAAAGTCGAGGAAAACTAAAAATGTTATAAAAGGTTCATAACTTTATTTTTGTTGTTTTGAGCAATACCAGATAATAAACGTGTTGAAGCTATAACAAAAATACTGACACTGTACTTGACTGACTTCTTAGTTTCCAACTTAATAAATAACGCTTCTGTTTTCGCAATGTGTTCATAGACAGGTAGTCAGTTGTTTTTGTCATATTTAAGTTGAAACGGATGAAGCCAGAAATATTATGAGAGAAACTGAGTGTTGCCGCCGGCGCAGTTTCGGTTGCATGATAAAGATATTGTAATATATTCAGAGAATCGACCGAGCAGCAATAAGCCGATTGCCTGGTAAACCTAAATGAAATTCTGGAGTGCCGGCTTTTTTATACTTTTCTGATAGGTGTAAGATTATTATTCAAATCGGTGTGGACAGTTAGAGGACCGGTCTTTAACAGATAATGTACTGAAGTATCTGACAAAGTAGTCCCTGTCCGCAGCAAGTCCACAATCTGACCATACCGGTTTCACTGCAACCTTAACGCCGCAATATTGCCGCTACATTTTACAAAACAATTCCTTGTCAGATTTATTAAGTTAGTTTTTTCTCTAAAACAAACAAAATCTAGGGTGATGTCATTATTATATTCCTAGAACCAAACTTTATGAGGGTATACAGGAAAGGCGAATATTTTAGCAATAGCCGAGTAGGTTCGCATTTACGATATCATAAAAACAAACGACATAATAGTTGAACAGAACAAACTACTCCTTACATGTGGTATATTTATTTGTTTTTACAACTGTATAGTCTTATTGAGCCGTACTCGTAAATATCAAGATGCAGGCACTGATATGTGCCGTTGTGCGCCGTTTTGTGCCGTAAGTTGCCGGTGGACGGCATTCATACAACTCGCTACATTATTGCCCTGTTGAGTTCCGTTCCGAATACCGACATTATTCACTGATATGTTTATTGTATGTATTCCGAGCCATATATTTATGAAATGTTTGAATGAAATATTAAGTAGGGCTTACGATTTCTGTATACAGGCAGTTTCCAGTATCGGCATGAAACAGTCGTTTTGTCAGCAGTAAACAGCAGTTTTGTCCTTTGTCATTTAATAGCAATCTCGAAGTCACCTTACAAATAATAAATGATTGAGATAGTATATACGTACATACATCTGATAACACAGAGTGACCTTTTCACCCGACTATGGTCTATAATCTTTATCTTCAACCTTCACATAGGTCTGGCATAGAGTATGCAGTCCTATCCACATATAGAAGTCACTACAATAATCATTTTCTAAAGTAGTAACAGAAAAAAAAACTTAAAAGTGTACTCTGATTTGATTAAAAGCGGGGCGTGCGAGACCAGGGAGAACTTTGCGAAGGGGTGCAGAACGCGATGTTTCTCCGAACTTGCTCGGTGGTCCTTTTTCATATAAATCCGTATGAAACTGTATGGTGGCAGCACGTCGTCGTGTTGGCCGGGTAAAAACAAACGAGAGGGAACAATGTGACGGGGTGCGATACGAATAGTGCTAAAATGTTTAGTAACGTGAAAAATTATTTGGAATAGTGATGGAAATTTTTATATGTAGATTTTTTTTATCATGCGGTTTGATAACTTTAACACGCGATTTCGCCGGCGTGGATGCCACAAAAGTTCACACGGGAATGAAATAACTAGCGAAAAGTATGCTATCTTAACCCAGGTTAAGCCAGCGTTACTTTCGAGATGAAAATTACAATAATTCGTCAACATAATACCTTTCACCTATAAAACTACGCGTAACCCGTCCAATCACAACAGCGATTCACCTATCCCAAATCGAGTACCTACCATAAAAAACCTACAATGGCACATGCTCACACCTTCACAGCTCTGCCACCCGCAGCGCCACAGCGTCACAGCGCCACAGTGGCGCTCTCGGCTCAACACGTCGAAACAATGTTCAACTCCGAGAGGAATGCTCGGCGCCATATTAGAATGGCGACTTCAATGGTGCCGCTGACAAAGGACCACTGAACGTCATTCCGCGCTGAACAGAATAAGCGATGAGCAGTTACAGCGAAATGGTACATGAACGACTGAGTGAGTGGGTTTCCGCTGATTAGCAGGATTTTGGATTGGTACTTTTTATTCGTTTGCGGTACCTTCATCTGTTCAGCATACGCATCTTGTGACGGATTTAACGGTAGTTGGGTAATGGTCAAAACAAATCCAGTTAATTTATTATAGTTCCTAAGATGCAGGATCTTCCTAGTTTAGGAGTCAGGACTCAAATTTTGTATTGACTGTACTGTACTCATCTCTCGCACACTACTTCTGTTTGCTAATTTTTCTGTACGCTAGTGACTGTTGTGTACTTTATTAGGTGTCAAACTTGTATTTTCCTAATAAAGACTACATTATTTATTTATTTATTTAGGATCTCCAACAAAGGATGTACACAAACACAGGAAATAAGTTATGGACGAAAAAAGTATCTCGTAGGTGCACTCCTTCACTTACAGGAGACCACAGCATGCACAATAAAATTTATAACTAAGCTAACAAAGGTAAAGTAGCATTTAAAAAATCTAAATTAAAATCAAAATCAATCACAATATGTTCCAAAATTGGAAAAATAAAATAAAATTAACAATGTCATAGAAGCAATAAAAAATATTATTGATATTATTATTATTTTTATTCTTATTATTTATTTGATTATTATTATTTAATACGAGAACTGATTTCTTACTTGCTCGAAACCGTACGCAAAATATGCTATGTGGGCGTTTTTAGATTTGCTGACACCAGCCAACCACTAGTGCTACGAACTGTTGATAGGGCTAGTTATTCTTCCTATAGTGTAAAAGGATGCGATGTAGGGTTAAGTAACTACCTTTTTGTTTGTCAGTTAATAGTTAATATATAACAGACATTTGTTGTTTTCTTTGAGAGATTGTTTCCGTTCATTAAAGTGGTCTATTAGGGGAAAATTACAAATTGTAGGTGTTTATTAATTTATAGGTGTAATGATGAAGACTTTATTTTAGTCTAGCGGAAGTAACAATTACACAAAACAGTTTATTATAATTGCTAACTTAATTAGGTACTACTGGACAGCAATTCTGAAATTAATTTTCAACGTGTAAAATTATAATATCCAATTAAAACGATTCACTAAGTGCGACACATTAATTATAATCAAAAACGTCAAAAAAATACAAGCGACGACGATTTGAATACTAAAATAATAACGTGAATGTTAAAAATATAACATTTCAACGTAAAAATAAAATCTCTCGTTACATTTTTTCTTTCCCTTTTGAATTTTCCACGTAAGCGGTTACACATTAAAATCATGGAGCATGTGAGGTTTCGTATGATTAATGGCCGCTCCCCACACTTAATACAGCACTGTTTATTCTAATGCTCGCGAACATAATATGGTCACCGGACCCGATACAATACAAACCTCATAATACTACATTCATACGAATTTTTATTCAATTACCATACGAACAAAGTTGACATTCCTATGTCATTTAACTTTGATAAAAGGTACGCAATTTTGACATTTATTTACAGTGCGTTAAAACTGAAAGTAGTAGCCCCACACAATGTTGAGAGAAACTATAACGTCTATGTTAAACTAGCGTATGCAAAGCGTATGTGAAGGCATTCAAAATAAACATTTTATGTAAAAAACGTAATATTGGGAGCATTTATTAAATTATTTACGGAGCTGTTAACACTGTGCGTAGGTTTAACAACCTACGTGTACACGTTAACTTTTTCCATTACAAAAAGAATTTGGTATTTATTTTAAAAATCGCTATTTGGCGTTCATATTGTATGTGATAAACCTTAACTAAATAGATACAGACTAACTAACAAAGAGATGACTTGTGAAGTAAGGTAAATTCCGATTCAATTTCTGTTCACCAGTGTACTTCCTTACCTGGACAAGAAACCATTTTATAAGTACTATTGTACAATGTACCTTCGAGGACACTCCCGCCTGATCACCACTAAGCTAATTTTTGCTTGCACTTAAAACATAGAAACGCTCTCTATCCCCGCCCGTTGACTTTATAATAAATAATTAATGAAAAAAATACCGATCGGCGACACATGCCAAACGAGAGTTATTGTTATTTTGCGCGCCAAAGTTGACGCTTAAAGTTTAAGGTGGAGTGGCTCGGCGCCTCCGCATGATTTAAGCGAAAAAAAAAATAACTGATCAGGCGGAAAAGACCACGACTGTACATGCAGGCTTGTAACATAGTAATGCTGCCTCTACTATTTGATATAATTCACACTTTAGAGACGTAGCGACTTGTTGCCGACCCGCATAAAAGAAAGAAAGGAGTTTGTTAAGAATTAAATTTATCTCAGAAAGGTTTTTATTAACCTAATTCAAAGGGCTTACAGCGAAGAACCAGCAGTTTATTACAATTAGGCTTGAGTTATTCAATGTTCCGCCTGCGAGATTTTGTAAATGTTTTTATTGGTTGAGAGGGATCACAGTTAGAAGAGTGGTTTAATACAATAACATTATCATTAGTAGTAGTAGGAACAGCTAGTTTTTTGAGATTTAACATAATTACGTTCGTTTACAATGTGGTATTTTATTACATAAGGTCAAATTAAACCCAGTTTTTCCCAACGCTGAGTTTAGAATTGTTTCACTTTTCGTTAATAGTTATTTATTATTTCTTTCTCCATCTTGTGGTTAGTGCCTAACCATACGCTAAAATAACCTAGTTAATTATTATAAGATGGCACTGTATATCAGTCCGTTTCCAATTTTCTATGTACTATCATAATACAATGGATTGAATTGGGTCGATTCAATTCGGTCAATCTTCAAGGTTAAGCAACGCTTGCTGAGGTCAGTCCGTATGGGTGACCATCAATTACATTTGATGACCCCTCCCCCACGTGCCTCCTCGGAAAGCCCGTTAAGCCTCAGCTGTCGTTTGTAGATCTTTGGCAGTCGTTCCGGATGGTTAGAAGCCCGAAAGTCTGAAAACAATCTTGATAGGCAGAAAGATGTTGATATGCACAAACTTAAATACTATATTTGTAAGCTCACTAACATTCAAACCCCTCCAGCCGGATGTTCTTCAAACCACACTTAATAAAAACGCATCGCGCTCAGTTCAGAGCTCAGTGCACTTCACTGGGATGGCACGGGCCGCTCAAAGCAAGCGAGGCATAGTTCCATCAGCTGGTGGTTATGCCAGTCAATAAACCGGCCCATCCGTACTGAACCACATTCGGGTGCGCGGTGCGGTAGCCGGAGCTGAATAATAAAACGTTTCCATTTCAGTTCTGTGAACAAACAAAGATATTGTAGCTTGAGCAAACGACTTAAATTTTAAGAATTCTGACTATCACTTTAGGGAATTAGGTCATTGCTTTCTCATGGATTGTTCCTTCGACATCCTGGCACTATTTTGAATATGAGACATATTTAGGGTTAGAATTTGGTAAACGTATCTAGATTACTGCAATATCTGTGTGATTTACGTACGTATTTTCTTTTCATCATCTATTATGCGTTGTTTTAGCACTTTAGTGTAAAACCATCACTGCTTACCTCGCAAGGAAACCCCACCACGTTATATTATGATTGGGAAGCAAATAAAGATTTTCTTTTTTCTGGGAGACCTTAAAATCTAGGCGAACTCGTAAAAATCCCAATATCTCGGAATCCTATCAATACGGCTGGAACGAACGCCAGTTATTTTGTTTTCTCGCGGAATGGAAAAATGCGAGGAATATTTTTGTCAGCGGCAGGACGCGGCCCGTCGGCCTCTGCTCCGCTAACCGCGGCCGCCGCTGACCGCACTGCTCCTGCTACGGATGATAGATGATAATTGTACGAGATATATGGCTCGCGGATTATTTGCGGAGCTTCGTGGAATCGCGCGGGGTTATAAACATAGATAGTTGATCTATTGATTAGCAAAGAGAAATAGGACCACAAAGTTCAAGACAAAATCTAGGTTTCCTACTCCGCGCGTGACGAAACATTATTTCAAGCCGTCAATCTTATATGAAAGAAGTCTGGGTGCGGCACACACGTCGGACCTTGTCGTCCGTCACCGATACATCACACGTTATCTCCGCACGTCACGGCGTGATACCGCGCGACGCGACTCAAACTTTATTGATGACCATTGTGCGCGCCAGCGGACGGCCGCGTGTGGCGCTTTTTCAATGTGAACAGATTTTAGATTTCATGTGATTGTGTGTTATTGAAGGAAGTTTGCTAACTGGGCGTGGAGTTAGGGTGTGGCCATACCAGGCGGACTGCCTGAACTGGAATTCAATTGTTAGATAATAGATATCTAAAGATTTCTGAAGATAAAATTAATGGCTTATACTTCCTTGTAAATGTTGTTTTGAGATCAAAAGAACTTTTATCAACCTCGTAACAGAAATAAAAAAAACAGAATAATTTCATATTTTTACCAATAAATCCATGTTCAATAACAACAAAGAGCACAAGGCCTGGTCCTTTTATCCGCAACATAACCTCTCACAAATATTCAAAGCTCTTTTATTCTGAGTGTATTAGATTTTTGGAAATCCTCGGTAAACAACAGATGGCTACCGCGTTTCTTTTAACGCTACGGGTTTTAATGCTACGCGTGGCGCTACGGCGTAGCTAGCCGTGCTACGCCGTAATCTTCGCACCTTTTGTCGAGTGAATCAGTAAAATTGTATTGTGTGGATAGTATCTAATCAATGGCGGATGCAGACGCTGTTGTGTGTTGTACATGATTAAATAACAACGTTACGCCTGTAGACATTCCCAGACGACTTCTAAAGTACTATCCTCAGAGACATTAGTAATTTTATTTATTTATTTATGTACACACAAAATACAATATATATAATTTTGTTCTAACCTACGCTTTATGTTTGTTGCAGCTTCGACGTCCGCGGCAAGCACCTGTCGGAGGCGCGGCACTGGTCGGCGCCGGAGGTGTTCGGCCCCCGCGCGCACTTCTCCACCGCCCCCCCTCCCGCTGCTCTGCTGGTGCGCGACGTCAAGCGCCGCGACGAGGGCGTCTACCGCTGTCGGGTGGACTTCCGGAACACGCAGACCACCAGCTTCCGATACAACCTCACCGTTGTAGGTCAGTAGACACCTATCCTTTTTGTCTAAGATCCAGAGCAGATGCGGAAAAGGCAATGTAAGCAATGTAAGCTTCAGATTGTTGACTTGAAAATCAGCAGGTACAACACTTGGAAAATGTTTTAAGGGTATGTGATGTAGAGGAATGGGGAGGATTTGAGTATGAATGTGGATAGCGCTAAGAGTAGAAGACCACACAAGCAATGCATCCGTTGTATAATATCGCTAGGAAACGGGTAACTACTGAGATGACAACTTATACAGCAGCGGTACAAGACGACATGCTGCACCAACCACAAATAAATTGGGATAAGGGCACAGCATAATGATGATGATTACTTTAGTTTTAGTACACTAAAAAATAAATATATTCTGTACTTACTTGAAGTGAAATTACTCACATTCTATTGTTGTCTGTCGAAAGAGCCCAACGCATGGTACTCAAAGTAATTTCTCGCTAGAAATACACATATCCGACACACCTACTTTACTCAGAACTAGGAGTCCTTACGATGCGAAAATTATTCATTAATCTAGAGATCATGGCACAGCATAAAGTAAAACCGCACTTTGCCAAAAGGCGGCGATTAGATATAGTTTATATCATACCCAAATTTAGAACATCTTTTGCACACAAATTTCACAATTACCTCGGTCCTAGCCTTTACAACAAAATAAGTAAAGATCTAAAATTTAAGAATCTTGATAGCCAAACATGCAAAAAAGCAATTGAACAATATTTGAAAGCACTAGACTACAACAGCACTGAGAATCTATATATATAAAAATGAAACCCGTTTTCCTTGGTCACGGCATCACGCGTGAATGGCTGGACCGATTTCACTAATTCTTTTTTTGTTGTTTTTGTTATTATTAGGAGAAGGTTCTTACGGAAAAAAATATTAAGAAAATCTCTCAGAAATATTGAAAAATATACATTTAATTTTGCATATTTAAAAAAACGCGCGTAATGAATGTCAATGTCATTCACAGCCATAGACTATATTGAAAGAGCATTGTTTGTTCGGAAACGTGGTTACTTAAGTAAATTCGAGCATCATTTGTACGGAAACGTGGTTACTTAATTAAATTCTAATTAATTTTGGAAAATAACTCGCCACGGAATAGTTATGTATAGATAAATATTATCAAATGTTCCGATTTTATGACGTTACTAAGGTAAAATATAGGTAGGCGCACCTAAGTGTGGTCTGAGTATATGAGTTTGATTTCAGAACGCATTATACAAACTTCGCATAACCTATTTAGTAATCTGTGGTAGTACATTGGCTTTATAAAAAAAATCTGTGGTAATCTGTGATAGTGATGTGCCAACTCTTCTATGCTTGTGAACTTTGACTGCTTTTGTCTCTCTGCCGATCTGTGCTTTTTACTCCTTCATAGGTACTTCTTGTGCTTTATTGGTGTACATGTGCTTTGGAAGGCCTAAGTTGACTACTACTACTTTTTTATGCAAATAAAATATCTTATCTTATCTTATCTACAATACTGACGTGACGACTTTCATTCCATCGCCCCAGTTCACGCCTGTACCTAAGGAAGTATCTACGACGACATGGTAGGATTTATCCATACTATTCCGGACTACAAACCTAATGTAGTAGGTACCTACTAATTAAATAGCAATCGTTTAGAATTAATAAAAAAATTGCATAGAATAAGTTTTTATTTTGTTTAAATGCTAAATAATAATTTCCTAGAGTTAGGTACCTACCTACTAACGAACGCAATGAAATACCTACGCTCGAACTCTTCGATAACACCGGGTGAACGATAGGTTACTACCTAGGAGGTACGTAAATTACTATTCCAAGTATTTCTTTTTCGTACAAATTGAAAATCTTGTCCCTTCGTCTGTGAACCCCGACCGAATCGGTCTGACGCCATTGTTTAACTATTGTGTCTATGTAAGTAGGTTTAAACCTCAATACTTCAGCAATAGTAGAAGATGAATGAATTAAAATCAACTTATTTACTCACTTGTTGAAAGTTATCACAACAAAACGTTTTTCACTTCGTAAAGTTATTGGTATTAGGTACTTATCTATCATCAGATACATATCACAGATAGTTTCGCGGTACACAACACAATATTGTTTATAATTGAAGTCGTACAGTTATTGAAATCACCTCTTTAGATCGTCTAAAGATGTAAAAAACTTTAGTCAGATTATGTGATTTTGGAACTTGTACGTTCCTAATTCAAAAACATTTTACGTGCAATTTTACCGCCAAAGCGAAGGTCAATGACCGCACGATGCCAGCGCGCCTTGCTATCTCTTTTCGGTTAGTAACGGCCCACATAGTATCCTTGTCCATCCACTCACTCTTTACTATTTATCCAAGTTCAGTTGTAATTCGATCAAGGAGACGATGCAGTTCTGTTGAATACTAGTTTAACAAGATATTTTTTGTAGGTTTTGTATTTTGACGGTCCTAAGCCCGTTAAAGTACGAAGGGAAAATTGGAATTAGACTAAGCTATGGCACACGACTACTTTAACACCCTGTATATCGCAGACGAAGTTGCGCGGGTCAGCTAGTCTAATATAAAACGATGTTATTAACAAGGCACATAAAGTAATAAATAATAAAGCACACTTAACTGTACACATACAGGAACATACATAAAAACATATACATATAATACACATATACATACCTATACATACCCAAACACAGACAGTTCCAATCATTTGTAACTTAATTAGTTATACAACTATCTGTACCATGATTTATTACCTATACAGTATGTAATCAAACTGCTGCTTTGTGACTTGTAACTGGAACCTTGTGGGAATCTGTTGTTCTAAGGTTGAGGAAGACTATCCGCTCGTGATACAGTTGTATACTAGTACGAGGGGATAGGGCGAATCAGTCTGAAGACAGCTAAACCATCTTTGCATTGTACCACTTCACATCCAACGATCTGTCCATTTTTGTTTATTATTAAATTACTCTGTATGGTTGTCTTACATTTGTGAATAAATAAATATTATTATTATTATTAAAAATCAAAATCCACCAATCAACAGAAAACTGGCCCAATTTGTTAAAGTAATATTATGACAAAATATTAAATCGTTTCGTGATTGATCAGGAACATTACTTGGCTCTTGATGTCACGTACATTTCTTTCAAACAGCAATGCCCTTTCCAAACGTCCGCTAATACCTACTTTCAAAAGTTAAACAAAAAACGCCGAAAGCCAAACACCCCTCTAATGAAGTCGCCATCCCTCACGCGCATCAACACAAACAATTAATCAGTAGTCATCAATTTACCGATCTTGTTTGCCCATACGTATCCGTGCAGCTTAATTGTTTGGTACTGCGGTATAGTTGGTACCGGGAATTTACGCGGGACGCATTGTTTGCCAGATATACGGTGCCCCCAACAAGCCTGGAAGGTGTCTGACTTATGGGATAGACTTACTGCGGGCTTTATTGCCAGCAGCCAGTGAGTAATGCGTCCCTGATAGTCGTCTAATGACCTGACGACTGCTTAGTGTTTTGTTGGCAATAGATAGTGCTGTTGAGGTCTAGAGTACTACATTGTACCGCATATAATAGTGCTTAAGGTGAATTTTACCACAGAAACTGAACACGATCGTGTCATGATTGCTTTGATGAATGTTAACCGTGATATCTCTTAAACGTGGTTTAGATGCTCTGATCATGTTCAAATTCACTCCTAGTGTCGTTATAATGGGTGTTAATTACGAGTTTACAACATGCCAAGATGAAATATAAAAAGAGAAAATAAAAAGTAATATTTTCTGTCAGCAACGCCATCAACGCAACGGAATTAACGCGACGTCTGCTGTAGACATCATAATTTGAATTGCCAATGTTCGAGCTTGGCTTCTCAACATGTCGGTACGTACCGGAGTAGTACCGGTGCCGGTGCCGTGTCGTGATCGAGACGGCTTTCAAACTTTTTGCAGTAAACTCGAAGACGTGGCGAATAATCGATTGCCGACAAACTTGTGGAATGTTCAATCACTGTTCGCAGTGTTCGGGGATGCTTCATCATCCCTGTTAATTAAATCGATTTATTAATTCTATTAGAGCGCTCGTCACTCCGCTTGCGATGTGTGACACCGACTTTTCCAATCGAGTTGGAGAGTTTACTCATTTAAACGTTGGCAAACATGTTTACTGAAATTCGGCGACTGAAGTTGATCAGAACCAGTCAGTATGATCGACGTGCATATTGTTTGTTTTTACATGCGACAGTTAATTTCGGTAATGTAGTCTCGCTGTATGAAATGTTCGCGTTCGACAGTTTGTAAGCGATGTTTTTCTTTCACGTTTGAATCTGTGATTGAGTTTGTGAGTTCTGTTAATGATATGACACAACTTTGTTTGCAATTTGCATATATTACGTAAGCTCAAACCGTACGTATGTCCTACTAATGACTCATCGTCATCGAAAAGGACGAGTTCCATTAAAATAATGCTTATTTACTTTTCAGTAGGTACCACTTTCACAATGAGGTCACCACGTGGGTTTGTGTAAACACGTTGTATTGTTTTATAACAACCCACGTGGTGGCTGGTAATAGCCACGTGGTGGCTGGTAATAGCAAAAGCGTGAGAGCTTCAAGGACAATAATAGTTGATATTGACTTAGAAAGTATATGAGTTTGTTCTTTCTTAGTGGGTGTATACGTACAGAGCGTGGGTGGTGCGTTGGCCTACTGCTGAGCTTAAGCCCATGGGTTCAGTTATCAGATAGTAGAGTCAGAGTAGCAGTCACGGAGTCTGGACTTGTGCCCAGTTGACGGCAAAAGGCGCGGCCTCTATAAAATGGGACCTAAACTTAGCGGGCGAAATGTTATGTGGGTATACTATTAAGTTCACCTCTACCTAGCCCTTTGGAGAGTACAGGCGTGATGTTACGTTTATAGAGTGTGAGTAATTGTCACGTGATAGGTAAACAGCAGTGCCCTTAAGAAATGCCATGTAAATGCTAATCGTCGATTGCTCACTCGCTGAAGGTGAGAGGATCGCGTAAAAATGTCAGCCGTGTTTATGTACACGCGTGCACGCCGTAACTCGCATCACCCTGTACGTGCTGCGTTATACAGGGTGCGGTAATGTCAGCGATAAAATTCAACTACCTCCTGTAGGTAATGCTTGATAATCAATTGTCGCGCTTCATGTTTACGAGTAGCTTTTTATGTGTGTGAGTTTGAAAACAAATATTTTTAGGATCTATTTAACAATCCAAGCGATGAACACAAAGGTTATGCCTGTGAAAACAATGTGATATATTAACTGGGTTCAGCCCGGCCCACTCCGAGACAAAAGCGTCTCTTGGGTAGCTTACAAGAAGGACACCGTAGAATAAAATGTTGAGTTGTAGTTGTTGCTTTTACACAGCCTTGTCGTTCTGTATCGGAGCGAAATGTAATGCTGAGCCATGAGCAGTATCAGTGAAGACCTGCAAAGATCTTTCCGTATTCTGAATAGTATAAAATAATCAGTTTTATAATTCATATTTTCAAGGGCAGTTATGACAAAATTCTGTGGTCCAGTATCGTATTATTATTGAAGTGGAAAGCAATTTTTGCGCGCTAAAGTGCGTAATTATAATCGGACGAGGCTTGTCCCTCGCATCGAGATAACGGCTATTCCTTCTCAAACGACACTCCAGCCTCGGAGCTTACCCAAATATCTTACAACGCCCCCTTGACAAACAATTATGTAGATTTTATACACTTTTGGGCAGTTTTAGACGTTAAACTTGCTACTTGTACAAGCACTTCGCGATCACTGCACAACTTTACACTGATAAAGAATTCATTTATTTAGTTTTAAATGTAAATTATAAGCTGTTGGGAACTGACAAAGATATGAATTTAATTCAATTGGTCGTTCACTGTGATGATTATAGCAATATCTTGCTGATAGGACCATTTATTGTAAAGCTCAGTCGGAGTGTCATAATCATATATAAGTTTTGAGGGTAAGAAGAAACTTATTAGACGTCACTGTTATTTTAGATATGTAAATAAATCTTACACACAATTTTATAAAAAAAAAATGTATGTACCCTAAATATCAAGAACCTAACAGAAAACATTCACAACAAATCAAATTTAGCGCCGTAAAGACAGATCAGCAAACTGAGATACTAATAATGTATGTTGTGTATTTGCTCGAGTAGGTACAAGTCGATAGATGTCTTGTCCGGCAACCGATAGTGCGGACAAAGCTAGTTATTACAGCTGGAGGGTATTGTCCTAGATCTGTATTATGTTTTCCTGGCATTTTATTTGTCCTTGCAGTCGCAAAACTTGGTGGACCAGGTCCTTGATCGAAGCAAGGTCGAATTGTGAACCTTTTATCATCCGTCTAGTTAGAAACGTTGTCTACAAATGGGACATACAAGACCGAATTATAAAGTTAAGTTTTGCTACCTAATTCTGAAAGTATATCACAGCCCATTGTGTAGGTAAAACAGTGACGATTTCGTTTTGACAGTTCAACAATTTTCTTTAAGCCCGGTACTAAATTTAAACATTCCTGAATAGAAACAAAACTATCTCTACTAATAAAATGCAATAACTGTATGAGCTCGTATGATCAAGTATAGCATAGTGAGCGTGAGTCGTGTGATCCCCATGGACCGCATGTAATCGTGCCGAATATGGCGCACATTAATTGGATCCGTCCTTCCAGCCGCCCCGCGTCCCAATGTTCCTCATTACTACAATCGAGTTTAGTGCCGATTCTATTCGATATCGAAAACCAATCTCATCTGCCCTCTCTACTCACTGCACAGTTAAAAAGGTAAAGAGCCGACAGTCTTTATTATATTCCGCTATGACGTAAATCGCTTCAAAGGACCGGAGAGTGCCGTCCAACTATGTAACTTAGTTTCCGTGAATAAAACACCAGGCAATAAGCTACACTGTCAGCTAACTTGTAAAAGGTAGTGCGCGTATACAGTATTACAAACATTAGCAGCCTTGAGCCTGACGGCACGTTACGTGTTCATCTCTCGAGCTCGTGAGGAGGCCGGTTCCCGCAGCCCCTATGAGTCGCGGTGCGATGTACACAGTGCGGTATCGATGGCTCGCAGTTCCATTTCACGGCAACTTTAGCGGGTTTGTTTGTCCGTCCATCGCTGGAACGTGTTACATTCGTTATTGAACGCGATCGTCTCACAATTGAGTTTTAAACTTTAAATCACTTTGCTGTGAGCCGCCGGCGCCTGTCGCCGGTCGCTGCGATCCCGAGGGTCGAGATCTGATTACAGCCTGTTGTCTTTCTATTAGCCTCTGTCGGTTTTGAACAGTGTCGAACGAATTTCAATGCAGATTATGTCACTCTTCGTTATCACTTTAAATTGATTTCAAACATTTCTATTCCTTATCGTTTTAATTTGCTACTCGCGTACGTAACGGGTTGATCGTAGCGCCTCCTTTAATCTGTTCACAATGAACGCGCGTCGGATAAAATGAACCTAAATCTGAAAGAGCAATTTTGTTAGAGGATTTAATGAATAGCTTGTATCTGACAAACTGATCGCTAAAGGACATATTTTGTTAGGAATTGGGGATTGGAATAAAAAGCGCTGTAAAGCTGGCAACGGTTTTCACTGGACAGAGTCAAGCGTTCAGTCCAGTATTAGAGGCTAAAGTTAGATTGGACGAGCCCGCTGCGCTGTGTCCAATGTAAAACCCAATTGGGCTTTGATGCTTTAAACGGCGCCGACCGAAATAGCCCACCAGCGTGGCGGAATGGACACGCCTTTTGGTGCGTTCCAGCTGGGTGACTTTGAACCTTATGGCGTTATATTAAAGGCCCTGCTGGCGCGGTGGTGTGGCGGACGGGCGGTAGGCCGATGCTAATCGGACGGAGCTGTTAGCGATCACCTGCGTTGTATTGAACTGATTAATTGCTATTGGTTCCGGCGGCTCTCGTCCGATATTGTTTTACGTTTGATTTAATTAATTTGCGCAGTTATATGTATTATATTTACCGTGCACCTAACGTTAATTAATAGAACGATCGGTTAATTTTATAATGAAGTCTAGTTGCAGCCTGAAAATTGGGCCCGAATTTTGGTGATTAATATGTAGTTATTTTAATTAGAAGCATATATTAACACAATCGTTTTGCTGATGCATAAATTAATGTTGTTATTCCAGTTTTTCCTGCAAGTAAAATATAAGTCATCATCATCATCAGCCTATTAATGTTTCCACTGCCGGGACACAGGCCTCCTCTCTATGAGAGGGAATGGGCTATAATCCACCACGCGGGCCCAGTGCGGATTGGTAGATGTCACATGTCTTCGAATTCTTGGTTCTAGGACATGCCGGTTTCTAGTGATGAAATAAATTACACAAAGTAATGCGCCTGCCTGGGTTCGAACCCACGACTTACTGTTCGTAAGTCGGGGCCACCACCACTGGGCCACTGCTCTCTCAAAATATAAGTAAATAATAGAATTTCCCAAGAACGTTAAAACTATATCCTGCACTAAGGATAAAATTGTGTAAGTGTAGAAATAAAAATATCTTCGCTAACATTAATGCAATTAGAGGATTTCTATTAGGATCTTGTCGTCTGTAGAGCGGGCTAGGGAATGCGTTTCTCGTGTTGACTGTTGTCGCCGACGGGGTGGACAGACGTCCAGGGTCCTTTTGTACAAGTCTGTTGGATTATTTGGGGAATTGCTGTGCACAGGGAATCTTAAAATAGTTCTTGACGGACGTTTTTTAACACCAAGTGTTTTATTTGCTGAGAAAACTTGGAAAGATATTTTAGTTTGGGGTAATTCGTTTGCTCAGAGCTTCTTTTTATTTTTTGTCTTATTAAGCATAAATCTCTTCGTGTCATTGATGTTGAATCCAAAAGAAGCCTGCGGTTTAGAATGCACACTCCCTGATTGACGTACAAATCGTGCATAGGCAACCCTCAATATCGTGTTCGCTTAAGAGGCAGCTTAGTTTAAAAATATAGCAAAAAATTACGAAATTTACGTAAAAAGGTAAACGTTACAAATTACTTGACACAACTTTTCGCACCGAAGCTTAAATTGTTTATGTGTACTTAAGTGAAAGTCGTTTTTATGTAATCCAAAGTGAAGTTGGCGGCGTGAGTGGCGTGAGAGGCGTGAGAGACGTGAGTGGCGTGGGACTTGAATAAACCCTCCTTAGAGAGGCTTAAGCATAGATTGTGGCTCCGGTGAATGTGGCGCGGCGGAGGGGGGGGGGGGCAGAGGGGCAGGGCAACAGACGAGATTAGTTCCCCACTGTCGCAGGAATACTGACCTCAAGCGTTTTTATTGATCATCCGGGAATCAAAGTAATGTCTTCTTTTGGACATTAACGATGTATCGGTCGTGGGAGTTGTTGTTTACTTGTTATTTTAAACAAATGATTTTTTTGTACTCACGCAGACATTTTCGGTTTTTATAAGATATCTTTGACATAAATTGAAAATTGAAAAAATGCTTTGCCACTAATTCTTAATCAGCACTTTTCTGTGTAAAAACCAAAAGCGTTAAACAACCTACTTTTGGTCTTTTCAGATCCAACCAATACTTAAGTTACTCCTATAAGTTGCCTCATGTACCTCTTTTGTTACAGTTCCTCCGGAGAAGCCAGTGGTGGTGGACCGCTGGGGGCGCGTCATCAACACCACGACCCTCGGGCCGCACGAGGAGGGGGACGACGTGCTGCTCACCTGCAGAGTGCTCGGAGGTAACGCCTGCACCTGTTACTTAATTATGGTATAACACGACGCATGTTTGTCCCCGAACGGTTAGACAGAAGTGTACCTACAGGTACTTCCAAATTTCACTAGTTATGTTTAAGTATACTGTTACAACTTAACAGCGGTAAGTACTAGATAAGATAACATATTATCTTATCTAGTACTTACCGCTGTTAAGTTAGTTACTCGTACTAAACTTTATTACCCACATAATTTCCAACACATTACGAATTCAAGGTAGATACTTCTCACAAATAAATCCACTAAGGAACGAATTATGTATCGTTATACATCTAGCATTGTTTATTGTCTTAATTAATCCAAACACAACGCTACTCCGCGAGGCCGACCGGCGGCAGTTTCAATCACTTCCATCTCGCAAATTTACTCAGATCTAATAAATTATGATCCGCGCACAATGGATTAGCCTGATGAATTAATGTATCCGACTCCAGGAGCTGCCGTGATGAATTCCTAATAAATTGTTGAGGAACAGGTGGCCGTGTTCGTGTTGTATCGGATTGTTTCAGCGGTCTGTTGCTATACATCTAGTTATTTCAATTAGACTACCGTTTAGAGCTCCTACTTTGTTAATTGTTTACTTCTGGGACTTAAGACCTGTTTTGCATTTAGTTTGAGAATTAATTTAGAGCAATGGATTGTGGTGAGACTAACAAGTAATCAATATGACGCACTCCGTGTGGGCACTGCCGACCGTGTCAATATTGGAGGTAGTAAACCAAGGACGTGTAAACACAGAGGTTACGATACCGCAATACACCTAGAACAAATAACGACAGTGTTATGTATAGGTCAGTTATTTTAGTAGTATTTGATTTACTATCGTCATTTTAGAAAATATAAAACCTCGCCATCAGAATAACTCAATTCTAACTATTCTAAGCTGGAATTACCTCAAGTATACTTCTAAAGTATTTTCAAAACTCCTATGAACGTAATATAATTTTTTCTAGGGTTTCAATCCGCCTCTCTGCAGTTTTCATTTCATAGAATTTATCCAACTACATTTTTATTATAAGAGAGAAATTTAGTTTTTCCAAGCATATTCATCGGTAATATTCTATTTCACATAAATCGCTTAGGCACTCTTATGAAACATCAGGACCGGTCAGGAAGCTAGGCGCATGGTTCAAATGGGCCGTTTCCCTTGGAAGAAAACAGACAAGAAAAATTAAACGATACTCTAATAATATCTGGAGCGTTTGTATAATTTACATTGAACATAATATCTGGAGCACAATACGTTACGACGTCCCGTTACGAGCGGCAGGCTCGTACAGTAACTGTATTGTCTGGTAATGGCCGCTCCCCGCAATGACCGAGTCGCGGCGATTGCTGTAAATAATCCGCGGTTATGTGATCGTAATGTGACGCTCCGTCTAACACCTGACGGGGAGGGGGGGGGGGGGGGGGGCATGGCACTTGGGTTGCGGTTATCTATCTAGGTTAAATAATATACCTATTATTGTCGTACGGAAGGACCAAATATTAAAAACTTCTATCATAACAACATTGTTTACCAACAATGTTGTTATGATATAAGTTTTTAAACTGACATGGTCACTAACACTATCATTAACACTACTATCAAAACAAATAGTAAACCATGGTAAATATGTCGTTTTCAGCTTTACCTAATGATGAATGTTTTTTATGAAAAAAGTTTTGGGGCTTTCAAATTGTGTCTAGTTTTTGACTTGGTATCTTAGTTAACAACTGCCCATTTTAAAGTTTCAGAATTAGTAGAATTCCCAAGAGGCTTACTGTTACTTCGTTTAATATTCCAATATTTAATACTTTTATGAATGAAAACTCTTGTTATTATAAAACAAAATAATGCTATTTCCACGAGCTAAGAACTCAACCGCAACTCAATCTCTGGCGACCATTTTACGTTTGAAATAAATTTCAAAGCAGACTTAAAATAATTCAGGATATAACATTTGTAGGCTACGATAATGTTCATCTGGAGTGTTGAATAAAAGAGCAGTTGCTCCACTCGCGCGTGGCTCGTGTCTGCTGGCTTGTAGCTCGGGCTCGGGGCTACATCAACAATAACATACTTCTCGTTTTTATGACGTCAGAGCTGAACACTGCCGAGGCATATGTGAGCAGCACTTAAGGCGTATTTCAAATTTTCATTCTCTTCTCTCAGAATTAAGGAATGCGTCGTGTACGTGTAAAAGTTATAGGCGTCGATGATCGTAAACTCTTGTTTTACGTCAATGGCGGTGCTGGTGTTTTTAAAGCGCTCCACATATAATTTTTCATATTTATGAGCGACGGGAATGCAACTGCTGTCTCTAATAAACACATAAATACCTTAGAACAAATTGTAAATCCCATCCCTTAATCCTGCCTAGCCTTTTTCGACTATGTAACTGGATGCAGTTAAATATCATTATTTTAAATGGAGCGACTGCCTTTCCGACCTCTACCATTCAGTTAGTGGTAACACGATACCACTTAGTTGATAAGGTCTTCGCTTAGCATGTAGACTTTCTGAGATTCAAGGCCAATCTCGGCATTCGATGCTTAACCTTGAAGTAACTTAGCCAAGGGCCCCTTTTTTTTTTTTTTAGGATGGGAAATCATCAAATGACTTCTCCCGCTCTGGGCGGAGCAGGAGGGAGTGTCAGACTTTTACTGACTAAAACCCATCCATGTTCCTTCATCGCCCTTTGTGTTCCGGGACCACGGTATCTCTTTCGAATAGTCCCGCAGCCCCGGCAGGCTTCGGTCCTTGCGGACCCCTTCCCTATTGCTGACTCTCTTTGAGGCGCGCGTGGAATACGAACGCGCCGTCGACACGGCCTGTCGTCATGAGACGTACGGACGGCGAGCTAGCCCATAGCTCCCCGTCCACAGGCCCGCGCCTACGGTGGCCGGAAGCCACCACGTGGCCCCCGACGCCCGGGGCGTCTCCCGCGGCGGCCGAGACGTGAGGATCTCTCCCTGTCCTGTTCCGCCACCTCCTTCGCTAGCATGACTGCTTCGCAGAAGGAGGTGACGGCGTCCCATTCCGTCTCGTTACGGACCATGGATTGAACCAAGGCCGGGAGTGAGAGGTCGCCGCAGCCAATCGCCGCTACGAGGACACGGCGGTGCTCCGCCCAAGCGGGGCACACCTCCACCGTGTGCTCCACCGTGTCCTCCGGTCGATCCTCACAATGGTAACACGCGGGCGTCTCCTCCCGCCCGATTCGGTGCAGGAACTTACCGAAACATCCGTGTCCGGTAAGAACCTGCGTCAGGCGGAAGGTGAGGACGCCGTGGCGTCTCTCCAACCACTCCTCAAAGAGGGGACTTAACGCCACTATTGTGGCGTGCCCTGCACGGGGTTGCGATAGTCGCTCTCTCCATCCCGCCGGAAGTACGTCCGCTGAGCGACAATTTGCCGCGGCAGCGGAGTTTCCCCCCGGCGTAGCGCCTCCGCGCGCCACTCGTGTAGGCGCGCGAGGACTATTGCCTCCAGATCCCATGACGGCAATCCGGCAAGGAGGTTCGGCTCCTCGCGGGAGATCGTGCGGTACCCCCGGACCAGCCTTACGGCTACCACCTTCTGGGGCGCGTTCAAATGGTAGGCGGCACGCCGCTTCAATGAACGCGCCCACACCGGGGCCCCGTAAAGGGCCATGGACCGCACGACTCCCGCGTAAAGCCTCCGGCAGGAGGCGTTTGGCCCCCCCAGGTTGGGCAGGAGCCGCCTGAAGGCAGCCCCTGTCCGCTCCAGTTTGGGGGCCAAACGTCGGAAATGCTCCACGAAGTTCCACCGGCTGTCGAGGACAAGTCCCAGGTACTTCAGCGTCGACTCGACGCCGATGGAAACCCCTCCTGCCATTACTGAGGATCCCGGAGGTGGCGCATTCCGAGGCCCATGAAAGCACATGGCCTCGGACTTGTGCAATGCCACCTCGAGACCCAGTTGCCGGATTCTCTCCACGACTATCGCAACCCCGCGTGTCATAGTGTCGGCCGCCGCCTCGTGCGACCTCCCCTGTGCCAGCACCAGCGTGTCGTCAGCGTAGCAAACTACGCTGATACCGCTAGGGAGGTCGGCGCGCAGCACCCAGTCGTACCCGATGTTCCACAAGGACGGCCCTAGAACCGATCCCTGTGGAACACCGCACGACATCTCTCGCCGAGCCACTAGCCCCTCAAGTGTTCATTTGGAAATTAAATATAATTTCCTTATACCTGTACTTGTATTAAAAATAAGTCCTAAGTCTTACCCTAACGCCAATTCATATCGATACATTTAAATAAAACCGTGGAGAGCGAAGTGATGAAGGCGCGCGGTGTTGGCCCACCTCTAGACTAGCGTACATAGGAACGCTTTTATCGCGCTACCCGAGTCTCACTCAGATTTATAAAATACTCGCGAGAACTCACGAAAGACATGCTGTGTTTACCTACTTAGTTTGTTACTTGGAATATACTGGCGCTGGTGGATTGTAAGAAGTATTCAATAGTTGGAAGGTTTATTTGAATATTTCTGACGAAAACTAATTTGCTCTTCTCATCGTGGCCGATATCAGAATTATTATCGCCTACTTTCATTCGAAAATATTCTTGTATCACTCATTCAAAAAGATAACAATTACAAGAAACAGTTAAGGTTGTTCATTTTTCGTGCAGCTATGTTGATCGTCAAGGTTATTCGGTAAACAAAATAATATAATATAACAGAAACGGAATTATACAATATCGGAAAGTTACGAGATTGCATTTTATATATTCATAAAATGCCTCCAGCCTTTGTCCTCCGGCGCGATGGAAAATTTTAATTCCATAACAAAAATACGGCTGCTCCAAATGGAAGGAGAGAAGTCAAACTCAAAGACCAACATTATGCGAAGTTTATATTAAAGTTATGTCATTATAATTTTGTGGTAATACTTGGTTACTCAAATTATGTATGTGTACATGTCAGATAACGGTTAGGTTATCATAACACCAAATATTCCTTATGTTATTATGATATCTATTTTTAACACATTATTAACAACTGGTTGGCACATTTTTTTATAGTTCTATTATAAATAGGTAAACATAATTAGACGATGTTGTTGCCATTGTGAGAACATCCTGGACGAGGCTGGCACAAGAGCGTGGAGCTTGGCATAAACAAAACGAGGCCTAGGCCAGCAGTGGGTGGAGTCGGGCTGTGGGTTATGATGATGATGTACATAATAAGGTTTCTGCGAATTCTATACCAATATTTTTATTCATATTATGAACACAAAGTTTGGCGTATTACCCAGAGGGGAAAATCTCGAATCAAGATATTCCTGGAATTATCCATAAAATCACAATAAGTTACACAATTTTGAATTAAATCAAAACGGATAGGTAGAATATTTAGCTTCAGATGTTTGTTGATTATCAGCCAAAGGAATACAATCGGAAAATTCCATGTTATTCGTATATACAGATAATATTCAAGACAGAAATATATAGAAAACGAAGAAATGGATAGCTGCGTAGCTCAGCAACGTAAATAATTGCCAAAACACTGACTGAATTATTGAAACACCAATTGCTCTTGTTCTGAGATTTGATTCAATTTTATAGAAAATCGTTGTTAAGATACTCATAACAACTCGTATCGTATTTTGCTCATATAATAGTCAGTTTTGGTTCCTAAAACAAACACCATTTAAAAAAAATTAAACCATAAACGTTACCTTTTGGTAATTTAATTTGGTAACGTTTATGGAATATTTTCGTCAAGAAAAACCCTCTTAATATAAAAACCGCGTCACCTTCACCGATTAACATTTTCCCCTCTTCGTAGACATACGTCTGTTTAAATGCACTGAGCGCTAGCGAGCACCAGTGTGGCCCACTGTACGCCACTGAGCGCCTTGCATATTATTGTTCTGCTCGACTGCAGAGACACTGAAACGCTTTTACCCGACAAAACACGATTCCGTGGATACAGAAGGTATCGGGCGTATCAATACATTGTGTGGAGCTTATTACGCGCCAAATCAAACGCGCTCGCCATTCAGAGCCGAGTGCACGGAGCACGGAGCTCACCCAGCAGCGCTCAAGAGGCTCACCGATCTAAGTAGGCGACTGGTATATAGGGTGCAGCGCCGCGGGAACTGCCATATTTAAAAAAATCATAAAACCTAAATTATAAGATAAATCACTTTGATTCTTTTTGTTTTACATAAAGGTGTAATAAAGTTTTTTTTTTTTATTACATCTTATCTCTCACTCCCTATCTCGAAAATTGGAAGTTTTGGTCTACTTTCTCCAGCATGTCTGCGTCAATTTTGACAATAACACTACGAAAATTGTTTAAATTAAAACCTTAAATGTACCAGTATAGTACAATAAATTCAAATTATTTATCTAATTGTTTTTGTTTTGTGAATTTTTTAATAAGGTAGTTCCCGCACCCTGTACATGACATGTTACGTAAGCCGTATGAATGGATTTTGTCCTTCTAAAATAGGCTAGCCTTGAATGAACTCCAGATAATACTCGCCCCGAAAATTAAACATTGAACAGTTGACAGCGCCAAATGTCGCGTTCAGTTAATTAATAAAACGGCGCCTTATTTTCTTGCTATTCCAGACAATTTCCTCCGAAATAAAAGACGGCCTCATAAATATTTTCTTCATTGCTAATTAAAGGAAAAAATATGTTAATGATCATTTTAAAATCACAAAGTTAAATTCTCAATCAAAATGGATTTCAAAAGATTACTGTATACTGTCACAAAACGAAATTTGAATTGACGGAAGGCCACCACATTTACATAATCGAGAAATTGATTGAAGCGTATTCCCTGAAAATACGGACGAGAGAAAAAAGATATTCAATTCTTGTGAACGCAGATGCCTTTCTAATGACGGGGGCTCCGACTGCTCCGCGAGCGACCGGAGCAAGCGGAGCGGCCTGTGCTCTCGCGCGGAGAGTTTTATCGAAGAGCCTGTTGCTCTGGCGCGCCGGGTGTAATGTGCCGAGTTTACGAACACCTTCCGTCAACACAATCAATTTGGACACTTAGAGAGGGTGAATACTAATAGATGTTTATTACATAATAATGTAAATAGCTTTTGTAACTTTTATTGACTTAATGTTTTCTCGTTCTAAAAACATTAATATTAAAGTCTGGACCGGGAGCTCGAGATCGAAAGACAATATTGTGAATGGCGACCGAGCCGTGCCTCGTGCTTCGACTTTAACAAATTAATAAATCTTGACGGACGGCGGCGAGCGCTTCGTTTGTACAGCAAACACCGAAATCCAATACAAAGAAGCGCCGACGTTGTTTATCAAAGGGAAAAACAAGAGAAACAATAAGCCGCCCGGAAGCTCTCGTCCTACGACTTCTGATTTAGAAAACGTACCGCCGTCCGCCGGAGCTTCGGAGCCCGCGATAAATTAGGCCGACGCGACGTGACGGCACTATAGCCCTCCTGACCTCGTTCCGCAATTATGAAAAGGTGAATTGAAAACTGGATCAACTTAGTGCAGACAGTCAGAGCAATAGTTTGCTTGTGACCGGTCACGGTCCGCTGAAGATACGGATGTTGCGATGTCGCTGCACCTCTAAGCCCGATACGACACGCTGTGGGTTTCGGGAAACGTTAATTTGCTCGGCTCGGCTCTTGTACGTAAGCAGCTTCTGCCAACACACGCTGTATAGCTCATCAAACCCAAGCTCACGTCAGTAATACGCTGCAACGAGCTGTTGGCGCGAGCACGCTGCGTACTGAAAGCGAGTATCAAACGTGTATTTAGTACACAAATCCGGATTAAATCCATTGACATTTCGAATTAGATCTTCGTACAGTGCTCGAAACTTGAACTAATTCAATTTGGCCAAAGTGGATCCTTGGATAGTGGAGCGGTGTCCGGGGCTGGACAAAAGCGCACACACTCCACAAATAAACAGGCAAACAAAGGACAAAGGACGCTGCGCTGAAAGAGAATGCCTTCACTGAAATTTATTTACGTACCGAAGGACCAATGAAAGCATTGGAAATTGCGTTTGACGTACCGTAATCGTTATGTTTGCGTTTCGTAAAACGAGTGCCTCTAAGATGTTTCGTTTTATTTAAAGCACAAAGCCCTGTTTGTATGCGGAGTGAAACAAATGATTTGTAGTTGGAACCCTTCTTTACCTTTTATTCAATGTGGATCTAATGTGTTTACGTCAGTACTATCTTTTATATTATCTCGTGATCTTTATACCAAGGGCATCTTTAACAAACAAAATGAAGTATCTGATACGATGTTGTTGATTAAGTATTTTAGGTAGTTTTTAGGAAATAACATGCAGTTTACACTTAAAGTACTTACGGGATGATATCCGTGTAACATGCAGTTTATTAGTACGTATGATATATTCCGTATAAAAGTAGATCAAATAAAATAGTTATTATGAATAATAACATTCAAGACGTCACAATATACTCTGGTTCTCTCTGCCAACGACTTTGTAGTGTTTCGTGTCTGTCCTGAAGAAGTTAGCAATAAATTTAGTTCTATCTTCAAAATTAGCCCGTCGTCTCCTCCCGCAGGTCGCCCAGAACCTTCAGTCCGCTGGCTGGTGAACGGCGTGCTGGTGGACGAGGAGTACGAGCACAACACGGGAGACGTGATCGAGAACCGGCTGCTGTGGCCCGCCATCCGCCGCGCCGACTACGCCGCGGTGTTCACGTGCCAGGCCACCAACTCGCATCTTGTGCCGCCCAAGGAACTCTCGCTAGTTCTGGATATGTTTTGTAAGTCACTCCTGGTACTCTTAAAACTATGAAGTGGAAAAGAGCGCCTACCAACGAATAAGTAGGTAGGTATAAAACATAATTGTCAACAACATCATCAGAACACTCTCTTTAATTTTTAAAATTTATTTTTTGAGTTATACTGTAATTTAATTTAACTTGGCATTTTAAATTCAATGTAAACTTTGTAAATTTTAATTTTGTTAGTATCATATAATTATATTTCCATTTCAATTTTTATTATTGATTATACAAGTGCTGTGCACACCTATAAGTGACGAATTCACCGCAAAGCAGTTGAAATTGAACATATTTAATGTACTTAATGATTTAGTGAATAAGTCGTTGGTGTGTCAATAAATAAATAAATAAATAAACACTCCTGGACATCAGTGGAGTGCAATTGGAGAGACCATTACAATTATATGCGGGAAAGTTTAAACAAGAAGCAAAGTTAAAAACTCGCCTATTCAAATCAGTTTCCAAATTGATGTAATTTCAACTTTTAAACAAATGTCAAAATTAAATATATTAAATATAGTTGATATCTGGTTGATTCTGGTGTATGTTAAGCTTGTTAATAGTAGGTAGTATTGATTTTTTTTTTGCAGTTTTAGAGCAAATTGAATTTTATTGTCATTTTTCCAAAAACACCAGATATCTTCTGTTCTTCCGTTTACTTTTTTGGACGAATTGCAAATGCAGGATATATGCAGCTGTCTTATTGAAGCCTCTCCTCCACAGTGAGACCTCTGACAGTAGAGATAAAGAAGCCGGCAGAGACCGGCGAGGGAGGAGTCCTCACAGCCGAGAGGAGGTACGAGGTGGCCTGCGAGTCGGCGGGCAGCAGACCCCCCGCCGTCATCACGTGGTACAAGGGCAAGAGGCAGCTCAAGAGGATAACGGTCAGTGGCCTTCTACTTTACGTGGTTTTTTTAGCATGGACTAGCGGTTGACTGTATGATGTACCTACATCCCACATCAGCTGTGAGACTTATTAGAATGCTGAACATGCTGTCTTTGGCGGAATCAAATAAATGCTGGAATTTTGAGTTTTAAATCGAACCTTTTTCTAATCAAGACTAAAACTGAGAGAAGTTCTATAGAAAACTTATGTAGTTCCTATGTGAGAATCGCTTGAATTCTGCGAAAACTATAATAGTTCCAGTTATCATGAAATATCTCTGTGAAGTACATATCATGTTACGTTATGTTGATGTTGTTATTATGTCCTCATATATATGTTATCTTTCGGAACAACCCAGGGTTTAGATAAAAAGCTCAATTGTCAGTAACATTGCGATATTGCAGAGCAAGCATAAACCATAATAGTTCTACGGAATTAAATCCGAACTAGCCACAAACCCATTATGGATAGATTTGAAATTGGCCTCAATTGAAATTCAGGCTATAGGTATCGATCTATTGTTTCCTAGGAACGGCGAAGCGATGATTTTAGACGTTAGTAGTTGTAACAAAATATCGAATTACTCTAAGTGATTGGTCTGTGTAGCTAATTAGGCTGGTCCTTACACCATGGTCCGTATTCTCGAGATAGCGAGCTCAATCCGCGCGGATCACTGCCCACTAATTGCTAGCGGTAACTCCCGGTGCCGCCCGCATTATCGGATTACTGCAGGCTTACACACACATGCTTGTATGCACATCAATGGCTGTTGCGTCAATGTTATCGTATTTGTGAGTTAACCACGTTGTTTGCATAATTTTGTCTAAAAACGTCATGATTTTTGGTTACGCATCAAATACTTTATCTGGTTCAAAGTTAATGAAATCGTCTCAATACATGGCAACTCTTCGACAACCTTATTCGACGTTAGCGTTCACTTTCTATAGGTACCCAAGATCGTCGTCTACCTAGGTACATACTGAACTTAAACGGTTTATTTAGGTCGTAGTAATCTCCTTTTTCACGGACTAAAAAATCTAAGCACTAGGTTTAACTTCCAAGCCATTAGATTACTTGGCTCATGCGTGACATAAAGATATCGGATTTAAAGCAAAATTCTTTGTACGAAATGTACCTTTTAATAAACAAAGAAATACTTACAAAAACAAAATAAAATTTTACGAGATACGAGCTACACGCCCAAGTGACACGCGTGATGCGACATCGACTGCGGAAACAACAAATGAAAGAAATCGTTAAGGGCCTGCTAGTGGGCGTCGTGACACGACTTCCAGAGCGTCTGTACTCGTACTCTAGCGAGGGAACCATGAGACACGGGCGCATGGCGCTGACAGGAATCTCTTAGCAAGTCACATTATCACATGTCAGGAACCATTGTCCGACCACCTGGATGTAAATAAAACTCTTTTTAATAAAAAAAAAACAAACTTTACCTCTTGTAGGTCAGTAGCGGCTGTTAATTGGCGCCGACGCCGCTAATCGCTAACGCTAACGCCGCCGTCTATGGGCGCGTCCCTAATAGAGCAGCTAAACACCGGACAACTTCCCAACTGAGAGCGAAAGAATCGGGAGCTTCGATAGTTCGGCCGGAACGCTCATCGGAATTAATTTTCTTTTCAAATTTGTAGTTTACTAGTACGAGGATTTTAATTATGCTTGGTATTTTGAAGGAGTAGATTGTTGTTCTTGATATGAATAGCATTATTAACTAGATTAAGCTACTTTATATACAATATGGAACCTATTGGATTTACAATAGAAATGTGATTTTATATATCGTTGTTATAGGGTTAAGCCATGCTTGCAGGTTGGTCTGTGGATGGGTGACCACCCTTACATACCGAGTTTCCTCCGTGCCTCAGAAAGCACGTTAAGCAGTTGCTCCCGGCTGTCATT
Organism: Xestia rhomboidea; assembly: GCA_963853795.1. Taxonomy (NCBI): domain Eukaryota; kingdom Metazoa; phylum Arthropoda; class Insecta; order Lepidoptera; family Noctuidae; genus Xestia; species Xestia rhomboidea. Next base: position 20,712,132 of record OY970764.1, read on the forward strand.
TGTAGATCTTTGACAGTCGTTACAGGTAGTCAGAGGCCCAAAAAGTCTGACAACTAGTCTTACTAAGGGGTATCGTATTACCCAGTACTAACTGGGTTATGGAGGTCAGATTGGCAGTCGCTCCAAGTAAAATACTGGTATTCAGCTACATCCGGTTAGACTGGAAACCGATCCCAACATAGTTGGGAAAAGGTTATGCTGATGATGATGATGTGGAGATTAGAAAGTGTTCAGAAGTAACCCATCTAGGTTCAACAATAATAATATCGCAAGTATTTCGTCCCAAATACCTCAGATAAAGTTTTAAAACGTTGGCCCACTAACAGCCAATCCAAGTTGGGAGCACATCTCCGCACATGATCACGGGATAATTAATACCCTGCAGCGCTCAGCGGTCTAGCGTCTATCGCCTAACGTGCGCTGTAGTGAACAGCGCTGTCAGCGCCGCTTGGGCGGGCACTGGTGAGTTTTCAGCTAAAGTTTGTCTATCGATACTTGGTGCTTGAGGCCCGATATGAAGTAGGGCTGGCGACCAGATAGTCCTAAATTAAGTTGTATAATTTATTTAAACTCTGATGTACCCATGCACTTAATTCTTACAATATTATACCTACTATCCAGATTGTTTAAGCTAAAATTTTGCCTAACACATAGCTTTGTTTCAGTTGTATTTACCCACATTAATTTATTCGTAAGTAAACAATAGATACATTTATACTTTTTCAATTTGTTAGGAAACATGTAAGCTTGCTTGAGTTAAATAAACATGACGTAGAGCTGTTATTACAGCGTACAGATTAATTTATATTCCTACAAAGCGGCTAAAACAATATTATATGTTAATTTTACTTTGTTTTCACAATTTAGCCAAGACCATAGATAGCAAAAACTTAGTATTAGCAGTATGATAGGTTGGCAGCGGTGTTGGTTGGAGGCTGGCCAGACCGGCAGAGTTGCCGGACGTCCATCACGGCCGGTAATGACCGCCGTAAGCGCGGCTCGTAAGGACGGCGGCGGCCGGTCCTGCCCGGTCCGGCCCGGTCAGGCAGCTGGTCGTTACTCACCGAGATTTAAGCCCGAGGACGCCACATGCGCCATTGATTCTAGCTTCATCATCCGGATCATATCTGCACTCTATTTATCACTTTGGGAACTTTGAGGCTACATTTCATCCGTTGGCACGCGCCATCTATATTTTGTCCATTTCTTTTTAAAAGTTCTGATTTGAATAACTCATATTAGGTTGGTTTTGGGTTAGACATTTAAACTACTAAAAGTCTCTCTATAAAAATATTTAAAAAAACAAGGAACCAGCGAAAGGCAAAGTGCCTTTACGCTGTTGACGATAAAATCATTATTTCCTTTTATTTTAAGGACGTTCACAGATTCAGAATTTCTACGACGACCATTCCTACCTATTAATATAACTCCATATAATTTGTATACAGGGGCCGAGTGTATCGGTTTTACTGCCACAGAACTCATTTATGAAACCCATCTTAGTTTAGCGAATAAATAAAGTTATAAGTGAAGCTTACACCATAACAACATTTAAGGCCATCGGGACTGCAATAAAACTATTTTAATAGCATAGCGGCTCGGCAGCAGCTACGCCCAGGTAAAAACTTCAAAACGGTTTTATGATAGGCACACTCGTTAAAGAAGGGACAACATTTATATCTCTGCCACGTCTTACATAAGCTAACATTCATAAAATCACGTCTTACGACTGAAACTATAGAATGCATGTCATGTGGTATTCTACGACTCCTTTTGTTTCGTCTTCGCCCTCATGTCTGGTCTTACACGCACGCCGTTACAAATACTCGAAGAACATCATATCACATCACATCACATCAACACCACCCATAAGGTCAGTGTAAGTTCTTCTGTCGTCTCTCTTGACGACGGTGGTATTTAAGGGTGTGACAGCCTCGAGACGGAATGGGACGCCGTCACCTCCTTCTGCGAAGCAGTCATGCTAGCGAAGGAGGTGGCGGAACAGGACAGGGAGAGATCCTCACGTCCCGGCCGCCGCGGGAGACGCCCCGGGCGTCGGGGGCCACGTGGTGGCTTCCGGCCACCGTAGGCGCGGGCCTGTGGACGGGGAGCTATGGGCTAGCTCGCCGTCCGTACGTCTCATGACGACAGGCCGTGTCGACGGCGCGTTCGTGTTCCACGCGCGCCTCAAAGAGAGTCAGCAATAGGGAAGGGGTCCGCAAGGACCGAAGCCTGCCGGGGCTGCGGGACTATTCGAAAGAGATACCGTGGCCCCGGAACACAAAGGGCGAGGAAGGAACATGGATGGGTTTTAGTCAGTAAAAGTCTGACACTCCCTCCTGCTCCGCCCAGAGCGGGAGAAGTCATTTGATGATTTCCCATCCGAAAAAAAAAAAAAAAAAAAAAAAGGGTGTGACAGCCTGTCCTGTAGTCCTGTGTAGTAGTAGTGTTGGAGTCAGCCTGCAGCATACATTCCTATTGAACAAACAATATCTCCAAACCCATTAAATGCATTTAAGCTTAAGCATATGAGTTACAGCGATGCGTCTGAGATATCGTTCATACGCTCATACCTGTGGACGCACGTGCTACTCAACTCTATTCAAATTAGATCGAATAAAACTTTTATCGTATCGATTATCGATTTAGTCGCAATCGCGTGCTTCCGCCCAGCCAACCAGCGGCAGCGTTGGAACCGAGCCAGCCTTCTTCGGCTGCGTTATAATAATCGAATGCTGTATTCATGATTATTACCCTCACTTTAATTATTATTGCGCACCGTTTTGTGCTATTCTAGTCTCATATTTTATTGAACTGGCTCTTGTTAATTGGAGGTAGTTTGCGGTCAATTCTGTAAAATGGAAATCGTTATTAACTAAAGTTCTTGGCTAAGTATTGCACTTTCATCATTTTATTAAAAACACCAGAACATTTTTTTAAATCACCATCATCAACCTAGCCAGACATTAAGGTTGACATGGCATTTCAAATTCTTTAGAAAAACAACTAAATTAAGACAATACACCTCTTGAATGAGCACAAACTCCTGCACCACAGCATCAGTCCCTGCTGCTCCCGGATAGCGAAACAGTGAACCAAAAAGTTATACCTTTATTTAAATGAGCTCAACTCCGCCGTTTTAGTTCCCAACAAAAACACATTTTGCACACAAAATACTAATCACGAAGCATCATACATGAACAGTAACTTTTCAAAATACTAGTGTTGTACTTTCGTAATAGACTATAGTGATAGCCTATAGTGGTGTGACCGTCGGACTGCCAAGTCATAGGTCTCGAGTTCGAACCTCTGATTTTCGGATTCATGTGCGTATTGTATAATTATCACTTGCTTCGGTGAAGGAAAACATCGTGAGGAAACCAGCATGCCTGAGAGATATTTCTCAACGGCATGTTAAGCCAAGTCAGAGGCCCATGGGCGGCTTAAAAACTCTGACACCAGGTTAGGCACTAACCACACGATAAAGAAAAGAATAGACTATGTGTTAAAGGAAAACAAACAGGTTTAAAATGTTTCCTATTAGGTACCTGGCCGTGGCTGGGTAGTAAAGTTTGTGTTGTGTAGGCACTTCCTTTGAATGAATTCTCGGTACAATCACTCGATTGTTGGTACCGAGAATATACACAAAACAAGTGGTACGAGAATGTTGGACAAAAAACATGTCGGGAATTCGACACCTTTCTTTAACGTTCTTATAAATTTTATCCAGAAGCGTAAAGATAATAAAATACGTCTCATGTTTAATGCCTTCAACCGAATCTTCAACCGATTTGTCCAACTTGTAAACGGATAACTTAAAGCATACAAAATACACATACATAAACACACGACGTTTTTTAGGGTTTCCAAAATCTACAGAACGACTCCTGCTGCGATCCTTTGGGTTCATCCACGTTCATACGTTCAGTACGTTCCTGACGAATAAGACCCCCCCTACCAGGGCCCTGATAGATACGTGACAAGTTGACAATTTGTCAGTTTTTGACAAAATTGTCGAATTGTAGCTACACATTCTGTTTCATAAACGTGACAAATATATCCGATTGCGACAGGTAAATAGTTGACAAAATTGTCAGTGTCAATCGCGTTTCATAAAGGTCTACAATTGTCAGTTTTAAAATGTCAGATTTAAGAAAATTGTCAAGACTTTTTCGTCATGGTAATCGATATAATTGTCGTAAATTGCGACAAGGATATCACAGCATACATTTTTGTTAAAATGATATAGCAGTATGAGGGTAGCAATAAAAATGTTAGTTTTTTTATAATTTTGACTAGCATTCTAGGATTTGTTCGGTATTAGTACTTGCAACAAGTAAAATGGACACGAAAATAATAATTTTGGGCTTTATACAAGGCAATCAAGAAATATTTATTGACAAATTTAGTGAACGCTTAACGCACTATAAAAAAAAAAATGGAAGGAAATCGCAGAGCAATTAAAGGGATTGGGTATATTTAGCAAAGATTGGAAGTATTTGCGTGATACAACATGGCAAAATAAATAATTAGTTAGTGAGAAGTAGCCGCTGACATTGGGTGTGGTCGCCTGTCAGAAATCTTCGACAAGTCTACAAATTTGTCAACTTGTAATTACAATTTTGTGTTTCATAAAACAAATATGTCAAGTTTTTCGCGACAAATTGTCACCTGTCGCCTGTCAAGGGAAAATTTTTATGAAACAGAAATATGTCTAAATGTTGCTACAATTTGACATAATTGTAATTTTTCCACCACGACTTGTATGTATGGTAATGTTTATGAAACGAAAAATTGACAAAATGTCAAATTGTCACCTGTCACCTGTCGCCTGTCATTATCACGTATATGAAACAGGGCCCTGGAATTTTTACTCTTCAGCCTTTTAAAATCTTTTGTTAGTCGCACCAAGACTTTTTTTTGCAGAGAGGCCTGCTTTTATCAGAAGTCTGTAATAGTCTTCCTGTTGAGTGTATTCAGCAGTACCTACCTGCGATTCACGTTAAAACTTAACAGTCTTCTAAAAGCTACTAACATTTCCCGAACTGTATAATAGTGAAAAGCCCGTACGAGCGGTGTTACCGGCACGGGCTTGGCCGGGTAATACCGCGCGCTAGCCGGGTAATATCGCGCTCGTTAAACCTCGGGTGCGACCTGAACTGCATCCAAATGCCCCTCTCTCCCCAAGACAAACGGCGGCCGCTACGTAAATATACCATTATTTTGGCTAGAAACTGATTCTTTTGGAACGTGGTGAAAGAAGTGGTTGAAAAAACAAGATCGTCGATTTCGTAAATTGCTGGCCTACCCTTGATGAACGTATGTATTCCTTGATAAGATTTAAGATTTTTTTCTGCTTACCAGTCTGTTTTAGTTGCTAGCGTCTCCGTAGTTTGCAAACTACATATTCATGTAGCTAATTACAAAGTGATCGCTTGTGGTATATGAACAGTACCAGCAAACTCACTTATAAATTATTAATATTGATGCTGAAATGTTTTTCAAAGTAACTTTACGTTCATGAGATTTTCTCTCATGTCTCCTAAGTACTAAAACTTGAATACATTAAAGTTATCACAACGTGCAGGAACAGCCTACCTGCGGCAGTAAGTCCCAAGTCCCCGCGGAGACGGTAACCTAGTTTGTTCCTACAAGGAGCAACTTGTGTGGGACGATAACCAACCAATATACTTCTTGTTCTGGTTCCTTCAACTCAAGGATCAAAGAAAATATGAGAAAACGAATATCTCACATAGTTGCGCCGAATGTTTGTGATCCCTTCCGGACTGATTGATGTTCGCAGTAATGTTGACACACTCCTGATGAAAACCTTTCTTGGGTAATATCTGGGTCAAGTAACTTTGTTGAAATACGTTTCAACAAAGTTACTTTACTTGTTACGTTTAATACAAATAAAATCGATACATCTGATTGGCCTATGAGCATAAAACATTTTTCATATTGTCTGTTATGAGAGGCAACTATTATACAAAGAGATTGGCACCAGCTTACAGATAGGTTCTATCACCTAATAAAGTATGATGTACTGCAACACCTAAGAACGCCATGTGGCCATGTCTCAAGCATAATCATTAAGACCCAAAATGAGAACCCAAAATGTTATCATAATGTCTAAAATACACTGACCTCTATTTTATCCCAAGATATTTATGGAACTTTCGAATTCCTCATCTTATTAGCTTTCATGAAGACAAAAACAGCTAAAATCAATACCCAATCAAATTAGTTCTCTATCTAAACATCTCATTCAGTCCGGAATGACTTAAAATTAGCGCCTGAACGTAAGCTGATAGTTTTTCCCCTGGCACGGCGGGGTGGGGTTGCGGTGCGGGGCGGGGTAGCCAGGGGGGAGGGTTGGCTCGGAGCCAGCGCACAGATAATTATCCCCTATTAATCTCGCAGCCAAATCGTTGAGAACGACAATAAAAAACGAGTGATAGCGCTCACGGAGATCGCTCTCTATTGCCACTAAATAAACACTAATGTCTTATACGGGGGTTTTCTGTTATAGATTATTTCAGTGGCCACGGGAAGAGTAGGGTATTTATCGCTACCTACATTATTGACTTTTTTCGTTAAGCAGCTTGCGGTACCTGCACGGGACTTACACGTATTTGGCGAAATGAAAACAGGCGTGATTTTATGAATGTATGTGTTAGCATGTAGTTAACTAATAGTTATATTCACAATTAGCAACGAGTCCGCTTAACACTAGTCAGTTTCCCTCACTCGTCAGTTTATTTAATTCGACAGTTTCGTTGATTCATCACTATCGCTGATTGGACAGTTGTGTGAATTCGACAGTTGCGTCAACTTGACAGTTTCCATAAACAATTAAATTACCACAAAAAAAACAAACTGATAAGTGTTACGCGTTGTCCTTATTCCAATTCATTTGGGCTCGGCGCAGCATGTCCTTTTCTTTTATACTTCTCTATTACTCGTCATCTCATCAGACACCTCTTTTCTTGCCACATCATTCTTTACACAGTCCATCCATCGTTTCTCTGGTCTTCCTCTACTCATATACTGTAAATAATTTCATTGAAATAAACGCTTTGAATTTGAGTTCATATTTCTCAGTGTCAAATCAGACTTAATTATTTCTGGTTTTCCTTAAAATTAATTTGCGCGAACAAGAAACCTTGAAAAAAAATTATAAGTATCCATTTTGTGAATTGTGATAAGAACACTTAATTATGTCGTTCTTACGACCCAAACAAAGTAATTTTTAAAATGCCCTGAGATAATGGACCACTTGTAGAAAATAATATTCTAAGTATATGCACATGAACACCCTTGATCTGTCCACGAAGTAGATACAATAGTTAAACAATGGTGTCTCGAACTAATCGGTCCTTTGACAGATCATGATATAATTATAATAATTTCGGTAGCCGCCCACGAGATGAGCGTGGGTGAGACAATGGACACCAACATAGTACATACATGTATGACAAGGTTAGTGGAAAATTTACTGTAATAGCAAATAAATAAACACACTTACATTTATACAATCATGAAATAAATATTGCACAACGCCACTTGCACTGGTTACGATCAAAAGATCGCTATGGTGATACACCATAGTAGCGTAAATATCTTCTGCTAAAACAGACGATCATATTAACGACAGATTACTTTCAAACAAAAAATTACGAGTCTGTTAATTAGGAAACACTCGGATTTTTATATTAAAATATCCTCTTTTAATTTGACATGGATCTCATTAAAATTAAATAGACGGGTGTTCAGTTCTTTTTTCATTAATTTTGATACGTTCAAAAGCTAATAGATGTTTGGCCATATTTCTTAGTGTATGAAACTAATCAATTTGTAAGTTTCTGTAGGGCAGTTAATAAACAGTGAAGCGGTTACTCTGTAAGCTTCACATTATTCATACAAGCAATTTAGATAAGGCAGCGCCAATATTTGCGGTGCTCCGTCAGCGGGCGGACCGCTACGGTCCCGTGCGGTCTGTTGCGGTGGACAGCGGAGCGATGGGCGATGCGAAGTTGGGATTTTTTACGAAACAATACTGCTTCTGGTGGGAAAACATCATTATAATCTTTTGTGTTTCATTTGTTTGGTATTTTTTTAGCCTTAGCTTTTTAACATTTTTATAGATCAGTTTATTTTTTTGAATTTTGTTATTATTTGGTCAATTTTAAAACTAGTTCCCAAGACTCTTAATCTAAATAAAAAAATAAAGAACCTTAAAAGACGATTTAAACTTAAGTTAAATCGTCTTTTAAGATTAATTTTATTCACATAATAAAAGAGACACCTAAGTCACTACTTTACACACTTTTATCACAAATAGTATCAGAGGGACTCTTTTTATTTACTAAAATATACTATTTACACGAAGTAAAGCGGCGTGATGAGGAGCGTTGCGTAGCGATCGATTCTATGTGAAACATTGTACCAACACGGCGTGAGCGCGACCCACTGATATGGTGAACCAAGTCGATAGTTTACTGTAGAGTGTACGAGTGGACCCCATGGCGTTGAGTGATTTATGGATATCATAGAAAGCAAACACATTTCCGTAGGAATTTGAAGTTTCTAGAACAATATTTTTTATGAGTATTTTCTTATTTACTTTTAGTATATTGGTTATAGTAACATGCCAGTAATCTCTGACGGGTCAGACAGGAGTGTGCAAATAGTACACCCACGTTACGGCAATTATTTTCAAACCACGTAATGTGGGACTAGCCTAATTGCCATCTCAGGATAAACTTTCAAATTCAGGACGCTATTACAAAAACACTTGGTCCAACCTGGGAATCGAACCCCAGAAGTCATGATCAGCTGCTGCTGATCAAGACGTCTTGCCTCTTGTCTTGCCTGATGACGGAACTAAGTATGTGCGAAATTGTTATCTAATTTATAAGTCTTTCCCAACTAAAACCTCTATGCACGCGTAACCACGTTAGAGGGCGCTAATGAGCGCGTCATGCAGTTAATATTCATTAGCAGTAACAGGGACTACATGGCCGGCTCCACGTCAGCGGCCAATCACGCACACTCGCTTCAATTAACTATCACTTGCAATCATCTACTATGATCATTTTAACAGGGGTGCGAAAATATCACGTAATTTAGGAAACAGTAATCACTATAATATGATAATTTATCGTAACTTGGAATAGATTAAATGACTATTTATCCAGTATATCTCAAATAGGCCACATTTAAATCGTTCGATGTACATACACTAACGTACTAAGGTCGCGCGAAACAACACTGAGAGAAGTGATTTCGTTCATCCTGCATGCAACAATAGAAATAAAAAAGAACATTGTCGACTCCTTGTGTGGGGGGCTTATCTAATGATTTAAATCTTTGATTCAGATTATAAATAGAACATTACGGTTTAAAACGTTATTTAACTATTTTCATTCCTAAATTCGTAAAAATAGATATCAAATGTGCCAAACCATACACTGTCTAGATGTCGCAGGAAATTCCAAGTTCTGGTAACAAGGCAAGGCTGTACAATAATATCCGTGTACCAGCACACAGAACACAGGGAATTCAACTCGTTGGCGCACAAAATGACGCCCAAATTGCTTTCTTAAATGCAAATGAAAGTAAACAGGAAAATAGACGAATAAATAATTTAGTCAGCCAGTCGCAACTCTTCGCCGGGCGGCGCGGCGCGGGTGCGGGCTGTGTGGTGAGATGTAGCGATGGAGATAAGATTGATAGGCTTTCTTAACCACTCATAAGGAGTAAAAAAAAACATAATTATAATTCATTTCGTAAATCTGAATTTTGTTTTCATACAATTTATCTTTTTTTTATTAGTGTATCATTTCTGAAGACTATGAAGGTGCTAATAAAATAAATAAATAAATATTGCTAGACATTACACACAGCGCCATCTAGTGCCACACTAAGCAACGAGGCTTGTGTCGTGGACACCAGATAGTTGATATACTACATAGATACTTTTTGTTTTTTTTGTAAATACATACTTATTATATATATATAAACATCCATGACTCGGAAACAAATGTCCATGCTCATCACACAAACATTTGCTCTTACCGGGATTCGAACCCGGGACCCGAAGAACGTAAAGCAGCCTCACAACCGCTGCGCCAATCGGGTCGTCTAATCTACTTCAGTTGATTAGATAAATATAATTAACTCACTCTTACCGATATTACTGTAATATCTAGACTCAGTGGAACGAAACAATAACAATCGTAGCCCGCTACGCTGCTGCCTACGCCGTAGCACAGGTCTACGCCGCGTAGGCTCACTACGCTTTCGCTCAAATTCGACACCATAGCCGTTTTCGGAATTATGCAGAAGCGGTGAAATGTTTCATGAGGCTCCAAGAAAAAGTTCAGGCCAACGTGTTACCTTATTCAGGCCGTTCAATGTTTTATTTTCATCGGCCGAACAAAATACGTGCGGACGACTTACTTCGCCCGATGATTTGCACTTCCTTGGTCATTAATAAAACGTTCTGGCGAGATCAATTTGACTTGTTTGCACCTTGCGAAGTTGGCTGTTTCGTAATCTGACTTTAGTCTACGAGACAGCCCAGAGTTAGCGATGAATGTTTTTAACGAGTAGGCACAATTTCGTAGGTACAAAGTGTTTTACAGAAGAAAAAATAACGACTTGTTATTTATTAATTGTCTTTACGTGGTTGAGAAGGACGCCAATCTGTCATACAACTCGACACGGTACGCCTTTACGCTTTTCAATTATCCGTTCTCGTTGCTAAAATAAAAATGCGACAACATTTTAATCTCCATTTTTCTCGAGCCATTTGGTGGCGCCCTCAGCGAAACGAGATCTGTCACATACAATAGCGAGCAGCCCGACGAGGCGCGTGCCCCAGCGGCCCGCGTGCCCCGCCAGTGGCCGCGTGCCCCGCCCGGGGCCCGGCGCGCTCCGTCGCAGATCTGTCATAAGATTACTTGGCAGACGCGACGTGGGCCGACCGCCGGACGATACATTGAATCCCGACGTCCGTTCCTTTTGATAACCCCCTTCAACCCCCTTAAGCCCCCTTAAGCCCGTGTATTACAGAATCACAACAAGTATTCATAAAGAGGATGCCGGTGATTGGAAGCGGTTTATTTCCGGGTAACTGACTGAGCGTTTGACCGTGACATTAACGGATAAAAAGGTATTTACGAGCTAACCGATAATCGAATTGATCCATTGGTTCGGCGCTTCAAAGCAATTACTTTGTGTTTGCGTTCAGATTCTCGGAAGTATCGAACAGTTCGCTTTCGCTTTATGTTGTTATATTCTGTGACAGTGAACTGTCTGAATTTTACACGCAAACAAACCTCCAGTTCGATATTATTTTACTCTAACATTTGATATGAAAATGTAACCCAAAATCCCTGGATAAAAATAAATCACTTCGAGGTTTTTTTATATTATATATTATTGGATATTTTCTCTTTCAATATCTCGAGGAATACTCTTAACAGAATAAATACCAGTTCTTCGGATAATCGGCATACTCTTACAGAAGTCCCTACTGTATGTGTAGTTAATTTGAAATCCACTGGTAAAAGCAAGCCTGCATTTTTCAGGCCAAGTAAAAGACTGGGCATAAAAGAATGTCTTGAGAACTTAAAATTTCCAATCAAAAGTATGTTGTGCCCGTGTGCCGGCGATGATATCGATTATATCGGGAGCAGCCGGCGTGGCACGTGCTGGCAGCGGCTGGCGACGCGCCAGTGGCGGCGACACTCAGCAACACGCTGCACGCTACTGCTGCTGCTCTGACAGCGAAATCTCCTATTAACCGCTATCAGTGACGTTACCGCAAAGGTCACAAAATAATCATGAAAGTAGCAGCGTTTAAGAGACCATCGTAAACCGTAACTTCCCATATCAATCATCTAAACGCGGCATAATCGCTAGGCCGCGACGTTCAAGTGAAACGCGTGCTGTGACGGTGACAATGGAGAAAACCAATAAAAAAAGTTGCTTAGGGCAAGCCACGAGTCACCGTGACGTGACTTGCGGAGCCACGGTATAACGGACGCGGGCAGGAACAGTGGTGACGATCGCGCGTGTCGCTTGTCACATGTCGCATCACTAACGGCCGACGAGGTATATGAGCTATACGTCTGTTTCATTCCATCTCAATATCAAGTCTTCCAAGAACCTCGAACTCTGCAAATTGTAGTGTGTACATCACTGAATGAAACTCGCCCAGAGCCACAATAATATGTTATTGAATTAATACACTATACTCCACTAGCTACACGTAGGGAAGTAGGGGGATGCACGTGAATCTAATCATCTGACGAGATTGAATATTGTAATCCTCTTCCACGGAAAGTAACGTGGTACAAATCAATACGTTTTTTTATTCATATTTCTGGATTATTGGAAAAGTGTGTCACCGTTTAGTTGGCTACCTGAAGATATTTGTTTTGTTTTATTTATATTTAGGTTATTTGGCTTTTTCTTAAAAATACACTAGCGCACATGGGTACCCACCCACCCATGTGCGCTAGTGTATGTGTGTGTGTGTGTGTGTATTTTTAGAGGCAGGTTCTTGCAAAAGCTATGAATATCCAAACAAAAGTTTATTGGAGTCTATGCAACAAAACCGCAAATAGACTGTTGGGTAAAAAAAGTTCAACATCTCGTGCCGCCGACATACCGCCGACAAAGTTTTTAGATTTGCGATGATTTGAAGCCGCCGACCACAAGTCGCCGACACACGTCGCGGTCGGCGGGGTGGCGGCTTTGGTTTCTACACGTACACGTACAGTCTATAAAAATGATAATTATATTATCACTAATAATAAAACTAAAGAAACGTGAATGATGTGTCAACGAAATATTTCTGCAACTGAACTGAAACAACTTACTGTTTACTCTCAAAAAATGTCCTTCCACAAAACGTATCTTGTATAAACTGCTTTGTAGCATCGAGGGATCCATCAGACCTCCCTAAAAACAAGCGATGAGGCGACTCACGGCCGCAAATACGCCAAGGACGCGCAAACACACAGGGGACGCGCTCGCGGCGCAAGTGTGGCCAGGGTTTTATAACAAGTTAGGCCTCTCACAGACGGACTGCATCGCATGCGTTGCCGCGTTATGCTCCTTGACTAACTGCACACGACTGCAGCCGACCGCGTGAAGTTGACATCATGACTGCATGCAGTCGAACGTACAACTGCATGCAGTTGAATATATCGACTGCGTGCGGTTGCTGCGATGCAGTCCGTCTGTGAGTGCGATGCAGTCCGTCTATGAGAGGCCTTATCTTTTATTTTACCAGTAGATCCTATAATTACCATTTTTCGTTTTTTTTTATACGTTTATAAGTCTTTGTGGCTCCACTAGTTTAATAGTTTTCTGACTTACCTAGAAAATATAATGTCACAGCAATCCAACAAGGAAATAAGTGTTTATGGGCTATCTAAGCGTTAAATAATTGGTGTTACATGGGCACGTAACTTACACGTAATTATTACGAACAAAATACGTGTACTGTACACGTTTGAAGAGCGTAAATGCCTTTTGTTTCCGTGTCGGCGAGTATTGACACAAACTATGATCGTTATCTACAACTCTTGCACAGTCGTGTCACATTTGAATGGTGTCATGCTGACGTCACGCGTTAGGGCGCGTCCGCACTGGCGCAGCACAATCACACGCGCCGACAAGTGTCCAACTTTTGTGACAGCTGTCGATTTCCCCCGGGTGCGGGGCGCGGGGCGCGGGGCTCACCGACCCTCCTATTAACATACACTACGACAGAATAGACCACTGTTCTATATAACTTCCAGTTCATAGAAGCGGTAATAGGTATGAATTTGAAATCATAAGGGCCGGTATATATTCCATGGGCAATGAGATGCAATGTAGGTTTGGATATTATATAAACAAATGATTATTGAGCTCTGGAATCTTCACACGCACCTGACCGCTGCCTACCTAAGACTAAGAGTTAACCATTTTATGTCGCAACTAATGTTTCACGTCGACGGGTGTCGTAAGCGTGTCGATTGTCGCGAGACCGCTCGTCAATCGCGCGACACTCCATCGATAACCGGCGGAAGCGGAAACGTCTCGCAGGTGTATGGCGGTGTCGATGCTAACATGGGACGCAGGATAAAAACACTATATGTCTGATACGAGAACAATGCCTACTACGCCATTGTTTGGCTAGCAATACGATATGCGTAGTAACTGAGAATATTAGGTGCTTGGAACAATACAAGGAGCTTCATATTATTATGTAGTTCAATTGTATTGAGTCTTTCTATCATGTTACAATGTAAGGCATTAATAGACATACATCATAGTATTATAGCATCATTGTATTTAAACACAGAACCGTTTTACGTAAAAACGGAGTAGGTACCAGGCTACCATCACTTTGTGTAACTGTTAATTAGCAACAACAGAACTTCGCCCGAACTTTAGCAATGCTACGAAAGTGTGATTCATTCCAGGGCAAATGCAGTAAGCTTGCGTATCATTATTTATAACTATAGCAGAAATCACTGGTGGTGTCTAATAGTTAAGGCGTTACTAAAATACTTAAGTCTCTTCTAGTACGACTACTGAAAAATTCCAAAATCTTTGAAAACTGTGTGATTACAACACCACGAATCAGGAATGAACGAAATCAGAGAGTACCAGGCTGGCATGTCGTCGAGGAACTGTTAATTAGCAACATAAACATCCGTCGAGCTGTTAGCTGAAGAGAGGTGCAGTAACTGGCGACGTGACGTAATTCTAGCGAGGTGGCGCAGCTTGTCATAAGGACTGCATACAAAGCAGGCCAAATACTAGGGCATGTTGCAGGCGTAGAGATACACGAATCTGTGTTTAAAATGTGTAATTATTAGAGGCCGGTTTCAGGAACAGATTGCTTCAGTGCACGTGTACTGAAGTGCAATTTGATTAATTTCCATAGTCCAATAATACCTGGTTGGTTACACAAACGATCGAATACGCTTGTTGTGTCAACAACACAATCGGGCGTCTATGAGTAAGTCAACCGTTAAATGCGTACCTAGGTCAGAAATCAGAATTCTGAGAACACGTTCGCTACCATTAACTATATACAAACAGACAATCTATCGATTCATTTTCAGAGAATGGGCGTATTCAAGTGTTAGTTTAGAAATTAACAACAAAAAAATTAACAAGTTACTTGTTGTTGCCGAAATTAAACAAACCGCAGTCAATAACCAATCGAATCGTTGATATTCTCCAATCCAATGTTTCAAGTTTCCCCTCGGCGAAATTCTGTTTGCCACCAATACGGAAAATATAAACAAAACTTAATACAATATACGTTTTCCTTGTGGAAAACAATTGACTTCCAGGCGAACTCTTGCGAATCGACGCTAACAGTGTTGTTGTACCGTGCAGCTGAAAACTACTTTTACGAATGATAAACTGACCTAAAGATACTTGTGATTGATAGTGTTTCTATGTCCGCCTACTTTATTCAGATATATTACCATGAAAAAATATAATTACAATCAAATGGCGAACAGATAGTTAAACCATTCAACCAATATTAATTTATTTCATTTCAACGGTAACGTTTAAATCGATCCTTTCCATTCCAGATTTTACTAATAATAACTTAGTCTACCACAAATTGACATTGGTCAACTCGAAACGAAGTAACAGATTCATATGAACCAAACTACTTGCCTCCCCTCCCCCCCCCACCCCTCCTCCCGTTGGCCTCTTTGTATCCTCCCTCGTATTGCTTAACTCCGCTATTTGTGTTCCAACTGATACCCGATACGTAAATAAGCTATAATGAACATTATATTCATCCCCGATATCATTTCAAAGTTAATTAATTTCGTAATATCATCGACTGTGTGCTCAAACAGACGCCATGGCAGCCTTTTCCTGCACAAGAATGGGCCCTATATACACGTACGATACGAGGTGTGCCTTTTATTGTTATTCATTATATTAATCTGCGTTTGGATGTAAATATAATTATTAAATTGTTTCTTAACGGCAAGACGAATTTTATAAGCGTAAGAATTGCTATTTTCCTAGAGTCAATAATCTGAACAATAGGCAAGTATACAGGGTGTAAACCCCCTTATCACGAAGCCGTCAACCAAGCATTCTGTACATCAAATTAGGTAACTTTACCCAAAATTTATTGCTGGGAAGCGACTTTTATTTTTGGGGTGAAAAATCATGTTTTTTAATAGAACTCAATGTAACGCACTCAAAACATTGTGCTGATGGATGGAGCACAAAAAAGCAAGCAAGCAAGCACTGGGGTCGTGGAGGTGTTTAAAGTAAAAATCTTACATTAAAAACTTGTATTTAAAAAAAAAGTTATCAAAAAGTTGTAACTTTGACCCCCAATATCTCCGTAACTAGAAGGTTCCTAGGTATGGTGTAGAACAAAAAAAAATCGCTATGACGTGGAAATCAAGTGTCTTTCGGCTTCTTTAAGAGGTGTTTAACACCCATAATAGACATTGTTCTTAGTACTCTTTATAAACACTCCGCCAATTCTATCGACGTAACCTAGAAACAGTTTTCCTAATCACAAAAACCAGTCATTAATTATTTGTAAGACCATAGTAATTGAAGGCCCATCGGATCAGGCCCAGTGCGGGACTGGATTTCTTTAACCCGTGAGTGGAGGCGGTGCGACTATCGTCGTCTATTTTGATCAAACAAGCAACGATCTTAACCCGCACCCGCTGGCCGGTGCCGCCCGGTGCCGGCAATACGGCGAGAAGATTCCTTTCTTTCGTTCTTTGTGATTGAATTCATTATTGGTTTTAGATGGTTTCTTAGCAAGAAAACGGGAGCGGTTTTGATTTGATAATGTTTGTAGGAATTAAATAACATAGTGATTGTTACTCGTGCTTCGAACTTAGTATAGAAATATTGAGGCAGTTTTCGTTGGTAATTATTAATGGAAGACACAATAAAGACTAAGTAAACAGTTGTACCGACCGGCTAATAAAAATAAATAAATACCGCTCTTGGGAATAGGGCGATTGTAGCAATTACTTATCTTGTTACTACCTCTATTTACCTAGAAGTACGGCTAGACTTTTGGTAGATAAAAACTACGTTTTCGGTCTTGGTATAAAAATATCTGAGCCAATCTATGACAACTAAACCTTTCGAGGGAACTGTTTCTCCTAATCAGGATTTCCTGACCACGCGGACTCTTGTTAGTACAAGTCAACAGAGAGCCAATAAATAAAGTGGCAAACGATTTGAAAATGTTTTTATTTTTCGATCTTCAAGAAGATTGATTTTATTATAATATTTTGGGTTTCTTACGCCAGTCCCTTACTTTTCTTCAACCATCTTTGTCGCTAATAGAATGTCAACATAAGTAGCATCGCTCGTCTGTGTGGTCAGTGATCAGTAACTTATCAAGCATGATGGTGAAATACATTTATAAATACAAAACTAAATTGCAGCAGTTCTTGGAACTCCTATCTAATGATTTAGCCAACACTATTTCGTTATCAGTGGTGTAAAGTAGTGACCATGGTGTGAGATTGACGCGCTACCGTGTGGCCATAAGACGCACGGCCCTTTTCTAATCCATTAGCCGCTGCGGCCGCGGCAGGCACCAGCGGGCAGACGCGCTTGCTGTGGCCCGACCTATGTATTTAATCACTAAATGAGCCCAGCCGCAACTAGAAGCACCGCTCTATCGACTATCTATACTAAACTCTATTGCTACATAAATAGGTCATTATTTAAAGTGCCCTTCCATAACTTTGTTGCCATCTAATATTATGTTGAATTACTTAAATATGTATCGGATTATTTTTGAAACGGTCACGGCGGCTATTAATATACTTAAGTTAAAAGGTATGAAGTAGAAAACCAAAATTTATAAGACGATACATAAAGTGGAACAAAAAATTGCACCACTTTATGTATTTGCGTAAATGGAGGTCATTTGAAAAGACCTGTTCAACGATACCCAAACCCACACGATGGGGTAGAAGACGAAAAATAACACAGACAGACATGACAAAACTATAAGGGTTCCTTGTCAGGACTACGGATAGCCCCCCTACATGTGAAGTTGGGATGAATTTTTTTTTCGTCGTCTACCCCTATCGTGTGGGGTATCGTTGAATAGGTCCTTTAAATAAAATGACTTAGGGTTTGCCAATAATACTTTTCGATTTAATGCTCCATTTACGAAATATTAAACTTTAAAGTATTTTGCAAATTTTTGTTCCAGTAGGGCGTCCCCCCCCCCTCTAAAAGCTAAACTGCTGGCTAGAAAAATCTGGAAAAATTCATGGTGATAGTGCATTTCATGAACTTTAAAGAAAAACTATAGCGGTTAAGATAACTTTATTAGTTTAGCAGTAGGTACTATTACTGTTAAACTAATAAAGTTATCTCGTTGAACTTGGGTGTTGGATAATTTTGTACCTAATACAAAATCCTTAGAATAAATCCACTGACTAAGATGAAGTAGTTGCTTGTTTATAATCGGTTAAGACTTGCATTGAAAAACAAAATCCAAATAAAAAAACATAATAAATTATTATAAGTTTCACAAAGCCGCTGGATGGCGCTGTACCAACGGGTTCATTCCATTATGATAACGGGCTACTACGGGATCCTACACTGCGCGTGGCCCGACACGCACTTGGCTGGTTTTTTTTACCTCTTGAGGTACGGAACCCTTAAAACATCTGCATTAATTCCTCACCCAACCTCGGCGGCGAATTCAGACATTGTCATCTAGATCTAAAAGTAAATAGTTACTTCATCTGCGATTGCTATTTCGCACAAGTGCCTGAGTACATAGCTTCAGAAGTAGGCCAATACACTCGTGTATGTGCTCATACACGAGTGTGCTCATACGTAGCGCGGCTTAGCGCCGATGTCCTCCAGTGGAGCGAGCAGAAAGCATTGACTTCATCGAGTAAAGTAAGCGTTCACTGTGAATACAACTGTTTGTAAGCAGTCGCGAATAGTTCTACATTATGACTCTTGAGTGTTTTGTTATTTTACTAATATGTTTTTGTGATGTAAATTGATAAAGTCAGTTGCAATGTATTCCATCATCATTTGCTTTTCATTTGTTTTTTTTTTTAGCTTTTCCGTTCGAGTGTGTGTGTAGCCACGTGTGCGCTCAAGGGCGCTCGCATTTGCAAAGTGCAGTCCCGTGTCACCTCGACTTGTAGGTAGATAAGACATGTCCCACGTCTCGTCGGGGTCTTAAGTCTTATATCAACTGCGTGGATGAATGGGACCAGTTAGCAGTAGCAGCTGTTTGGCTTAATATGTGCTGTTGAAGTGGACTATTAGACAGCATTCAACATTTTTGGAAGACAAGAGGTTTTTACCGCTGGTCGTGCAAAATGTTATTGGCGATTTCCATCATCTCAGTAGGATCTTAGAGTCCGACGTTTTGTCTAGTTAATGGTAACAAGCTTGCGCCCGATACCTAATTTACATGGGACTGAAACAAAACAGCTGAAATATGGGCGGGTACAGGATCACGTCTGCTTATCTCTTCGGAGGTAACAGACGTGATGTTAAGCTATGTTTTTTTTTAGTTTTCTCCATAAAAAAATTGGTAGTTCAACAGTTTAAATAACACTTTAAAAGTGATTAATAACTACAACCTAACTCCAGATTCCCCGTATCCCTATCTAACAATTTCCGAACTATCGTACACCACTAAACAAATCTATTTCATTTAGCTTCTGCCGAACTTTATAATTTCTGTAGAACAGAGCAGTTCCTACGTAGTTATCCAAACTAATGTATCTGGTTCTAGTTTCATTTCCGAACGTACCTGTGGAGTGGCGCGGCTGTGTGGCTGTGTGGCTGTGTGCTGGGCGGAATAAGTCGGAGTGTTGGTTTTAAGTGCAAACTGGCCGGCTCAAAGTGGAAACCTATTAAAACTTGTTAGTCACAGAAACATACTGATGTTATAAATGGTGAGCTCGTTTTATTACTTTGGAATGTGAAGTGAGTACGTCTGCTGATATACATAGGCCTTCCTACAATAACTATCAGAGCTATATCATCGTCAGAGTCAATCAGCCTATAATGTTCCCACTGCTGGGACACAGGCCTCCTCTCTATGAGCGGGAATGGGCTATACTCCAGCATGCTAGCCCTCGTAGACGTCACAATTTTCTTCGAATTTTAGGTCCCGTAACATGCTGGTTTCCCCACGATGTTTTCCGTCTCCGTTTGAGAGCTGTTTTGTTGAAATAAATTGAACAAAGTAATGCCCCTGGTCGGGTTCAAACCCACGACCTACAACTCGCTGAGTTGGGCCCCTCACCACTGGGCCTGCACCGCTGCCTCTTGCTCTTCATACTATGAAGAAAAATATCTCACATCAAATCTAATCATAATCGTCATGTTGACATGAATGGTGACCTCACAGTACTATATAACTGTAGCCGTTATACTCCTACTACATCGTACAGTGGCAGTTAGATTCATTTATACAGCTCTGTGGGCGGTGAATGCTTCCAGTTTAGTTTGAAGCACAAATACTTAGTTCGCGCTCGTCAGAGTTAGGTTCCACTGGACGCGGTTTTATTTCTTATGTGCGATCACTTGTGTGCGGACTGGTGGCTAACTTCTTGTCCGTCTGGCATCCACATGCTTACTCGAATATTGTAGCTACTGTTAACGTAGACGGTCGCACAAGACCATCAGCTATGGGACACGAGGTAAGCTAACAAAATTGAAGGTGAAAGAACGGGTCCTAAATTTATGATTATTTTTGCATTAAACTCAAAGCATTTATATAAATAAGCGCTTCAATTGTGAAGGAGTCGGTCAGTCAGGCCGAAAGTTTAGGGTCGTGTTACCCGTGTTTAGGTATATGTGTGTGATGATAGATGCATACGTTTAAACTGAAAACCAAACCCTTCTGGATGTTCATACCTTTGCCTTCGTTACAAGTTCAGTTCAAAAATAACAATGGCTCCCTCTAATGAAACAAGTGCTCCTTGTGCCCACAGTACACTTGTTACACAAAGTCCGTCTGCAGCCCCAGACTAACACACTTGATAGGCTTACGTCAATAAATTACTTCCATCGTCCATTTCTGTTGCTTACTCTGAGAAGCCCTTTGTTCACGAGCGGGGCAATGCATGTGATTCTAAAGATTAGTCTGCGATGACCGGCCGGTGTGGGGACCGGCCATGTTTGCTGTGTTCAAGCAATTGGCCGATGTGTAGAGACAGCAGAGACCAACGCTCATCCTTATGATACAGAGAGTCCTGACGGTTGCAGAATTTTACGAAAGCCCAGGTTAATGTACTACAGGCTTCTATTTAAAATGCATAATATCAAATACTACTTTGCCTGAGGTGACTATCAAACCTGGGTCCTCACGCAGAGCAGTTAGAATAAAACTGGTTAATTCTAATTCGGATACTGCTAATTCGGATATCAACAATAATTCCACAAACAAATACAGTTCAGCTTCCAAAGTTGATCGCACACAATCGGCTGCGATCACGTGCGTGTGTAATTTGTTGTCTGATCCGGTACGGCACGGTAAAACTTAATGACGCGGAGTATTGATGCCGGCCGATAGCCACAGGTGAGCGCCGACTAAACCGTGCGGATAACTGGCTTACTAAACTAAACGTGCTATTTTACACGCTAATTTGATTAGATGGTTTAGTGGATGCAATAGTGGCTGGCTAGAGCGCTGTGTTGGGTTCTCAGATGGAACCATGTGGTATTTCTGCAATCTGAGTATTGCCCAGTATAATTTTCTCTGGTCAACCAAACATTCTGAGTCTAGAAGGCCTAGACAAATTTAAACTTATAACAACATCGATAACACAGGTAGAAACCTGTAATAATGATGATGGAAAAGTAAAAATAAAAGCTGTTGGAAGCCATGCGTATGCCGTATGCGCATAGTGACTGGACAGTGGGTAATACCTGGACGAGATCCTCATAGACCGGAGAAAAATACACAAAAATGACAAGGTCTGTTCTTGGATCAAATCTGACAATGATCACGAGAACATATAAAGTAGTCATAACAAAAATGAACTCTGACAATTA
The DNA here is from genome assembly GCA_963853795.1 of Xestia rhomboidea. Lineage (NCBI taxonomy): Eukaryota > Metazoa > Arthropoda > Insecta > Lepidoptera > Noctuidae > Xestia > Xestia rhomboidea. Next base: position 20,734,215 of record OY970764.1, read on the forward strand.
GTGTCCTGTGTTGAGGTATTCTTATAAACATGGACAGGCTATACTGTTTACTGAGATATCCTTATATCTCAGTAAACAGTACAAAAACGTGACACCCGCAACCTGTGCTCCCGTCACAGTAATTATAATAGAATCCTCCCAGTGTATCGCAAGACAAAAGAAAACATTATAACAATGGTTTTTTATTCAAGAGGAAATCCGAAGGAAATTAAAAGAGGTCCGAATCGTACCCGGGGGACGTGCAAGGACCCGATGTAGCGATAAATTGGCGCGGCTCGCCTCTAGTCGCTCGCTTTTTATGGCCCCACCCGAATGTCGTGGTTGTTACCTCTGGAGTGACGTCACTGACTGTTATTTGTGACGTCACTGACTGTTACTTGTGCCTCGCGATATTACTGGTCAAGCTGATTGCATGACAGGGTTCCGTGGCAAAAAAAGGTACTGGAAGAACTTCAGACCAATTGTTTATTTACATAATTATGCAGTTCACCATTTTCCTATCATTATTTAGTCTGTTAAAATATTAGAATTTCATTAATATTTATCACTCAAATGATTTATATTAGATGCACGTTTCAGGTGACTGACACACGAGTATGGTTTTAATAATAATAATAATCCATTTATTTCAGGTAACAAAGACCCATACATAAATACCTTAACTTAATAATACATACTAATAACAATTTAGCTATGGAAGTCAAAAAGAATATTAAACCTGTTCAATTGTTTAAGTAGCGACGGCTTAAACGCCTTTGAAATGGTTTCAGTTTGCACCGAGGTCGGTCTGTGCGTTTACTTTGTCATGTCATCCTTTACCTAAGTACTTTTAATAGAGCGTACCCTTTTCAACAAACGCATCAATGTATTTTGTTCCTTTTACTAGATTTTCTTGAAATGTAAGTCAGCGCGTGCAACGCCTACCCAAACCATCTATATAAATGAAATTATAACGGCTTCGAAATATGTAGTTTAGAAGACCAGAATAGATGTCTGTGTTTATCGAACTGTAAAACTGTAACTACATTAGACTTTTTTCTATATAAAATCTAGAAAGGAAGACTAGATTTTGATTTTCAAAATCCGTCATATTTGTTACTTGTAAAGCCTGTCAGAGTAAAAACAGTATATAAAGCGTTCCATCGCGTCTGATTGTAAGAGTTGCGCGAATTTTGTGCAGCGCGAGACGTGACACTTAACACAAACAACTATCACTTTGTTATTAGGTTTTGTGAACTTTATCTTGTGCACTTGGCTTAACTGCGCTACTGAGCAATCGGGCTCGCGTGGAGTGAGCATGAAGAAAAAAGTATGCAACAAAGCTCATCGCGGGTTTAGATGGTGAAAGTTCATGTTTTTTTTTTTGTTTTTCTATGTAATGCTTAGAGTGAATATTCAATAGCGTCATCATTATGAAGTTTTTTGAAAAAATAACTTTACCAACAGAAATCATTAAATAATGCACACGGTCAAACTACGTGCGAGTTCATGATGGGAGCATGGGAGTGTTTATCATATAAGTAATATGTACTTGGCGTATTTCACCTGCACGCCTGTGCACATACCTGCGCCCGGGCAGCATGCAGCGAGTAGTGGTTAATTATCCGCGCGCCGACGGGTTAATGCATTCGCTAAACACTCCGACAGATTTGAAATATTCGCGCTTAACCCTGCGATGCCACCCCCCCCCCTCCCCTGCCCCCTACTGTCGTCGTCGCTATTCTATTGCGAGTTTAGTTCGCTCCAAACTTGGCCGCTTTTAAGCCGGGACTCGCTTGGCTTTAGGAAATTTACTAGTTAGACCGGTATACAAGGATAAGTGCCTCCGCTAAACTGCTGAAGTTGTTAACAGGATTTCAAAGGTTTGCAATTTGGTATGCGGTTTCATTAAGCAGCTAAATACGATTTCCCGGCGTACTCATACATATGGGAGTATTTAGCATAATATACTGAGTTTGTTGTTGAAGAAACTGAACCGCATTCTTGTAAGCGTTGGTATTTCAAAATGCGATTGTTGTTTACTGGGACGTTCAGAGAAATAATACGATGAGTAAACACGGCAAACGTGCAGCGGAAAAAGAAACAAATGAACATTTCTTGTCGCGAGGTGAGATTTATTTCCGGCAGGTGACCGGCGCGGCGCTGGCGTCGTGTAGCCGACGCTCCGGCACGACGCGAGCAATAAAACATTACCCATAACGAAGTTTAACGAACTGTCGATTGTGTTGAGACGGCGGGGTTTCCATTAAACCAACTCGCCAGAACTTCCCTGTCCCCAGTTTTAATTGAAAACGTCGTAAAATCTATCGCAGACAGACGGCAAAGTTGTGCCGGCCGGCCGGACTCTATATAGTTCTAATTACAAAATTCAAATCGCGCTTAAACCAACCGAGTTGATTACGGCGAATGTCGGCGTGTAATTTGGACATTCCTGGGCCGCACCCGCACGGCCGCACCGCACTGCACCGCGTCGCGCCGCCGCCGCACGTCGCTTGGCACGCCGCCAGCTACGTCCGAGTGCATTAGACGCAGCGAACCTCACCCGCGACGTACCGCCAAGATGATACCAATTCGCAGTTCTTTTTGCTGCATAACCTCGTTCTCGGATATTGTTATTAGCCTGGCTTAGTCTCTACTTGTAAGTAGAAACGATTATTATTCAAATGAAACTAAAACTTCCAGTAGGTTACATCTGGTTCCGTCACAGTTTTCTCGTTTCGTTCGATATTAAGTAATGCAATTTCACCGTACAGTGTAACATAGAAAAGAAAATGTATAAATCTTATAGTTGCAGCGGTTACAGTAAAGTGGTTTCCTCTCATTCCTTCCTCGGTGCTTTCGTATCTCCGAATTAGTGCTTTAAAGAGAATTCTCTGCGAGATAAAGCGTTTAAAAGTTCTCTTAGGAACGCAGTAAATCTCACATGTTGCGCTGTTAATAATATATACAGAGTGCACGGAGCGGCATCTTCGTCGCCAGCCGTAAGTTTCCGGCGCGCGTATCTGTCCGCCACGATCCGGTGCCGTGCGGTGCAGAACGATTCCGTGCGGCGCCGCCGCTCCGACGATGTAGCGATTCGTTTAAGCTAGCAGAATTGCTTCACTAATTACTAACTCATTTTTATTCCTACATATTAATTTAGCTTTGTAACTATTGGAATATTGTTGCTCTATTTTCAGCTGTACTTTTAATATTTTCAATGCATCAGTTTGCTTGTGAAACTTGCACGTTTTTTTCCTATTTTAAATGCTTTAAATAACTTCATTTATACTTTAGATAAACGACTCTGTGTGATAAGTTCACGTGTAGCATACACTTTGCCAGCTGACGCCCTGCTATTATGTGTGTGAGCGGAACTGGCTCATTAGCAGCATTCCGTCCGTCACCGCGCGACTTGCCGCGACCTGCAGCGATGTAAAGCGGCTGCAGCGACACACTTAGCGCCTGAATAGATCATTACCTAATAGGATCGTTTAATTAGACCTACTTACTTCGCTGCCGCTGTATAAAGCTGCTTTCCAAAGAAAAGTCTTTGGAAAGTTCATTACGTAAGAGGTAGTTCAGAAACTTTACAGTGTATTGCATTCATTAGGTCAACATCGTGTGGTGCAACTGTGGAGGTTTACCGGACGATAGTTATATTCAATGAGGATGCTCATAGTAAGGCTGGGGTAACAGTAACCAACATGACATAATTTACTCGCATTATTTTTAAGGGCTGGATGCTGTGACCGGGACCATACAATATTCTATGGACCAAACATTTTCAATACGCTACATGTCCTGAAGACTGGTCATCCATCTACAGACCAATCCCAAACATATAGTTTGTATAACTACATATTCAATATTCAATTACATGTATTCACATAATTCGATAGAAATTTTATTACTCCGGTTGGCCAATATTTGTTTCAGAATGTAGGAATTACTAGTTTGTTAAACTACATATTCAATTATTTGTATTCACATATTTCGATAGAAATATAGTACTCCGGTTGGCCAATATTTGCTTCAGAATGTAGGAATTACTAATAACATTTTAGGTTTTACGATATAACAGATTTCATTTTTGAATAAATTGAGCTTTACAAACAGCTTTAACTTATGGTTAGATGCATACCTAAATGTTTGCTATGAAACATTCAGGTAGGCATTTGATGAAATATTTACTCGAATGTTATTTATTTCACGTTGTTAATTTCACTGCTGAAATATTTCTGACTGTATATTTTGTATTTCTTTTCGTACATACACATTTACTTTCTGTATGTAAATATTTTACTTTACTGCCTTTCCTGAAAATGTAACATATTGGATGGTTGTTGAAATTGCATCCATACAGGCTTCCATCTCAATACAAGAAAGATTATTCAGAAATATCAAGCAAAGTAATTATAACTCGAGCCGCTCTGAAAGCAAAAAGTTAGTAAAAAGATTTAAAATCTTCGATATTATTTACTGATTCAAAATAGTACCTATGTTTACTTCAAAGGAATGTTATTTAGTATATTCTAACAAATTAACTCTACCAGGCATCACCGATAACAGTAAAAACACTTAAATTCTTACAAACAGAAATCTCGTTCAAACATTTACCGCGCACAAATCCAGCAGTGTACTCAAAACTACTTGACACACAACACTATCTACAGAATCGCTGTACAAAGCTCTGTTAGACCAGCATTACGACACGACAGCGCGAACCGGGCGAGCAATCTAAGGCGTACAATAAAGTTAATCTCCTGGCCCACACATCGAGTGGTGCCTGAGCTAGTAAGTACAAACACACGGGACGGTAGACAGGTCCACACTACTCGCGTTTATTATTTCCAGAAAGGAACATTTAATGTACAAATCGTGAACTTTAATAATGCTTCGTTTGCTATGTAAAAAATAATTGAACGTCACAGTCATCTTATCTGTATACATTGTTATAAGATTGGTATTTATTTTGTAGTGGGAGATTTAAAATTGATAACTTCGTATTGGTTAAAATTCCTTTTTCCTATGGGGTAGGCAGAAACAACAGAAGCCCACCTGCAGGCTACGATCCTTACATGCTCCTTTCGCCTCGTCCATGTTCATCCATCGTAACTGCAACAAAAAGAATACCCTAAGATTTTTTTAAATATTATTTGCGAATTTAGGGTAAAGTGTACAAGTTCAAGAAGTAGGTACTCTTGGACTATTCTTAACCCCCGACGAAAGTGAGGTGTGATAAGTTTGTAGTGTGTGGATACACATCTGTGTCTATCTGTGGCATCATAGCTCCTAAACGGATGAACCAATTTTGATTAAGTTTTTTTTCGTTTGAAAGGTGTCTTAAATCGAGAGTGTTCCTAGCTTTCTATGTCTTATAGAAAATCTGGCCAGCCGTTGGGAGATCATCACCTCTTTTCTAGCCGATGTAGAGATATAAACAACTTCCACAGGTCTGATCGATTCGAAATTTGAAATCCTGTCAATTGTTAATGATATTGCAAAAGTTTGGATCATGCAGGACACCCAAGCCGCCAAAAGAACATCCGCCACCCGCCACAATTTCAAAGGACAAACATGTTGCTATACTAAACGTGGGTAACCGCTGTAGCAACTATTGTACACGACTCGAGCAGACTGTCACTCCAGACACCGACTGCAATGAAACCACATATTTGGTGACTCAATTTACAAAGTAAACAATCAAAATGAATATCATTGAATTGTTTTAAATGAATATTCCGCAATACATGTCTACCCATTGGTACCTTTATTAATAACAAGTCCAATTTTTTAGCAATAGTTCCAGTTACACAAACAATGGCTCCGCAGTGTCAAGTCCACCGCATATCGAGTGAATGAGCAATCAACACGCGCGCTCGCACTTATTCAATACACTTTTTAATATTGCTAGCAAAGCTCGCTGTTTGCGCCATCACTAAATCGGTTCGGAGCGATGGGAGCAGAGCGAGCAGAGCGCAGTTAGTACCGCAGTAGTGCAAGTATGCGGCACTCGGGTGCACTCGCCACTCGAGGGCTGCCCCCGGCTAGCGGCTGTCCCGCCGCCGCGCCGCCGCGAAGCTGCGTTTATTACCTTCTCACATGTACAAACGGAATTAGATTTACCTAAGCACACAAAGCCATTAGAATGTTAATTGTAGCAGGAAGTTTGTTGTTGTAAATAAACAAAGGATTTTGATAATTATAACCGTGTTTAGGGAAACTTGATTGTTGAAGAAGTAACTAATTCATCTCCGTGACCGTAACACAAATCAGAGGAGTTCGTACTTACCTTAGGTATGGCGACTATTGTATCGACGGCAGCCCTACTCGTGGAGTACTCCAGGAGCTCTCCGCGCAAATTAAAACCAAGTCTGATATTTATTTTTAAACGAACCCCCCCCCCCCCCGCCCGCCGCCTGCATCAGGCGCCACTATTTGTAAAGTTTCCACTTTTCTCTTATATTGTTTAATTAGAACGAACAAAAGGCCTATTTACATCTCAGTAGTGGCCAGCGGGGATTTCTTCATTTGTTTGATGGCTTCAAGTCCTCGGCTTGTAATCGCTGCAGTTCCAACACTTAATTGCGACTGTCTTTTATTTTGTTCTGTTACATTTCCGCTGCTGTACAAGTTTAATAAGAGAAAACTTGTTTCGATGTAGTGGTGAGAGTGACGTCGTCTTTTGTCTTTAAAAGTGCATCTTTTCAATGATCACATATTAACATCGCACCTGTAAACCCCCGAAGTGTTAGGTAGAGGTGTCCCTTTACCTATAGTAGGTACTCGCGCATTTCGCAAGATACCATACAAGAGGGAGCTAGCCTATTGTCATCAACAAGCAATAATTTGGCCGGCCCAAAAATTTGACTCAGGACCTCGTGGTCAGGAGTAGCGCTTGCAGTAACTAAACCAAGGACGCGGTTAAATGAAAGAATTACATGTTTAAAGTGCTATGTCACAAAGACACCCCTCGAACTCCATATAGTCAGCGTATTGCGCTTACCTCCGTGTGCGCGAGTGAGTGGGTGAGTGTAAGTAGTGTCGCTAATTTAGCCTCAGAGGAGGAGGACCCTCAGGATGCACTCCTGAGCTAACGAGTCCCGGCCACCTCACGCGGTGCACTGCACATCGCACTGTGCCGCGCTTGCAGTGGTGCAACTCACTAAACTAAGTTGGATTTGCGCAACAGCAATAATGTAGATGCCAGTTGAGTTTAAAAAAAACCTGTTTTTGGAACAGGTTACGAGCTTCAATTTTCTGACTAACTGACAATCCCGTTGACAAATTCATATGAGCCTAATAATAAAAAAAACCGGTCAAGTGCGTGTCGGGCCACGCGCAGAGTAGGGCGTAGTAGCCCGTAATCACAATATATACGAACCCGTTGGTACAGCGCCATCTAGCGGCAGCTTTGTGAAACGTATGATAATTTATTAGGTTATTTTTATTTTCAATGCAAGTCTTTACCCATGTAAAACCTCGGACAGACAGACAGACATGACGAAACTATAAGGGTTCCTTGTCAGGACTACGGAACCTTAAAAAGGATTAATGGATAATTAAATGCTTTGAGCTAGAATTTAATCAATTCTGGCTCCGCAAAAATCGTCCCCGACTAATATTTTAAACACAACTCCAGAAAGATTATGGATTTAATTCTGAACACAATAACTATCATCGACATGTCAACTAAGTTTCAAAGTACAGACACGCTCTTAATTAAACATAACCGACTGACTCACTGCATGAGGTGTGACAGTGGCAGCTATTACATCTCCTCTATCTACTCGCGACGTGATAAAGTGACAGCGACTGAGTGACGCCACTCGGATACAGGTGTTGAGGATACCTAGACACGCAGACAGTCTGTGTAGCTGTGTACTTTCTGATTCGCCATAACTATGACACAACTAACTTCACATATGTTACTGTGCCTTGAGTCCTTAACACACTGGCGAATTGTTGGTGTACTAGGGACACCCATGCCTAACCCTTCTGTGATTACTGGCATGATGTTAGTTAAATATAAACGCGGTTCTAAGATTAAAAAAAAATTACATATTAAAAAGAGCGTATTCTTTGAAAGATTAAGTGTCATGTTAGAAGGCAACTTTAGACCAAAGAGCTGTTAGCAATATTAAAGCTACCAAACTATGTACATATTTAAACTTATTAAAATAACAAGTCTGAAGTTTAATTTGTCACTGTTGTCACTGAAACGTTACATCAATCATAAAGTAACTACGTTTTGTGATAAATTATAATAGGCGCACGGTTACACAAACCCTTCAAATGTCATAAAATAAAGTTTTTACTGCTCAATCAAATGAATGACGAGATAGTTGCAATTTTCGACAGATGTCAATTTAATGTCGCTCGGAGGGAAACTCCTTAATGTTATTGAAGGGAGTTCTGAAGGGACGCTGAGATATTACCTGCGCGAACAAAGCCGCCAAGTATTTTGACTAATCTTAATTGGTAGGCCTTCGGGAAATATCTCGGCAGAGTTACGATAGCGGCGGCTCAGGAGTTTGTTATGATAACAAAACTTTTTAAGGTAATGGAATATACAAAAACGTACTAAGATTCTATTTAAGGTACAGGTAAGTCCGTTTAAGGAAATTTGTAGAATAATGCACATCAGCAATTAAATTACGATATTTATATGAAGATAATATCCCGCTGTACCTATAACTTATAAAAGTTTGCACAAATCTATCACAAGCATATTTAAATCTGTTAAATACCCAAACAGAGAATTATTTTTATGAACAAGAGAGGTTTTCATGACCTTTTTTGAAAAAATATATTATCATCTAGTCCAACTTATTTTAATTTATTTAATTTTCTAGTTTTGTTCCCATGTTCTACCAAATACCAGCGCAATAAGTAAACTGCTTCAGTTGCTAATGTTAGCGGCACGCGGACCACGCCACTGGGCACACTGGCAACTGCTGGCAACACTGGCATGCTGGCAGGCCGCCAGCTATTCATGGCGAATATTTAACTAATGTCCGCCTAATCAAGTGACATGGCCCACAGTCTACACGCTGTTCCTAAGAGTTATGATTTCCTGGTAGCTGATAGTCGGCTGTTCACTGAATGGGGAATAGTTATTTATCCACACACTTGTACTTGCTTCGGCAGTACATATACTAAAATTGGAACGATACAGAGAAGATTAGCATGGCCCCTGCGCAAGGATGACACGCAAAATCGTGAAGCGTTCCACATTTTTCATACAAAAAACCAGCTGATTACCAATGTCCGCAACTACAATAAAAAACAGCCTAAGGGTGAAACACTGAACACACACAACATCGGTTTTACTGGAGACCAGCAGCCCGTTTATGTTGCGGAACATCTACCCTCAAGCGCGAGAAAACTATTTTTCAAGACGAGGGAATTTGCTAAGAACCAAAACTATATGTTTTGCTGGACCAAAGATGGCAACATATTTATTCGTAAGGAAATAGGAGCCCAACATATCCTCATCAAATCGGAGCGTTGTCTGACAAACTTGGTGAAGAATCAGGCAACTATGTGACATAATATAGTGATTGTGTCAGTTATACAGTCTTTGTTGTCACTTCTGCATGTATTCAAAACTATAACTATACCATTGCGCTACATTGTTCCCAGTTATATACCCCTATGTAAGTTAATTCTATATCTTAAATCATACATTCTACACTCCACTCATTACAGACTGACCTTGTTGCGTCCTTTCACCGCAAGTTCAACAATAGTTATCGTACACTATACACAAAACTATACATACAACACATCACAATCTATATCTACATTCATCCTTACACGTTATCTCAACAGCTGCTCGTTGTATAACTTTGCCCTCATAATAAGTTATGACTCAACGCCTTGTTTAGTTTTTATGCGTTTGTTTAGTACACTTGTTCTACGGATCTTTCCGGATTTTTTATTTGATTTCGATTGCGAGTGCAGGTACCCGCAACGTATGAATATATTCTTGAACTCGGTTATTTCGCCTATTGTTTTGCTACTTAGACTTGTTATCAATGGCTAATATTATTGAGAATGTTATCGGTGATTTGGATAACCTTGAAATTGCGAAACTATATAAATGTCCACCGGATAAGTGTACAGACTTCATTAACTTGTCTAACTCTGGCCTAAAAATTCTCCATTTAAATATTCGTAGTATTAATAAGAACTTTAATGAGCTTTTAGTGTTGTTGTCACTTATAAAAATTAATTGTGACGTCATAGTTCTCACAGAATGTTGGTTGAGTAAGGTGACGAATGTTCCAATATTAGACGGATATAATTCACATTATACATCGAATACACAGAATCAAAATGACGGGATTGTGATTTTTACAAAACATGACTTGCCCTGTTCTGTTCAAGAACCGGAGTTCACAAATGCGAACTGTCTCATTTGCAAAATTAATAATAAAACCGCAATAGTTGCGATATACCGCTCGCCATCATTCAACAAAAAAGAACAGTTCCAATGCTTTTTAAATAGTTTGGATACCGTGCTTACTCAACTAAAAACATTTAAAGCTGTTGCTATTGTGGGGGATGTTAACGTGGATATTAAACCTTCAAATACTGACGACCGTACAACTGACTACTTAACATTAAGCGCGTCGCATGGCCTTTTACCAGCTTATTATACACCCACGAGAGGAACAAACTGTCTTGACCATATCATTCTCAAATGTTTAACACCAGCAACAACACTTATTTTGGAATCATTTATTACGGATCACATGCCTATCTTGTTATATATTGAAGATACTAAATCGCCTAAAAAACCTAAAAAAACAATTTCCCGAGTGGACTACGCAAAGCTGGTTCAGGAAATTGAAGCCACGGATCTCTCATATATCATGAGCTTGGACGATGCGAATGTAGCCGCATACGAATTGATCGGTGTTATCCAGGGCTTAGTAAAAAAACATACATACGAGGTTTTAATTCCCAAAAGAAATAGGAATATTAAGCCATGGATAACGCCTGGTCTCATGCGCTGCATTCGTCATCGCGATTCACTTCACATGGACACTAAAAAGTCACCTGATAATGATATCATGAGAATCACCTACAATCGCTACCGAAACCATTGTAACATTATATTACGTAACCTAAGAGTTCAGTTCGAAAAGGATGAGTTGGAGAAAGCTAAAGCAAATATTAAGACACTTTGGAATAAAATTAAAGATATTACAAACTATAAGAAAACACCGACATCCTCTACAAACTTACTAAAAATTGACTCTAATCCTCAAGCAGCTGTTGATCGTGTGTGTAGGTACTTCGCGGATGTTGGCAAGAACCTCGTGTCTGATATCACCTCGCGGCTTCCGATGCCCCCCACCCCGTGCTCACAGCCTCGTAAAAATGTTCCCCTTAACTCATTAGTTTTCCTTGAATTTGATGAATCGGATATAAATAATGCCATTATTCAGCTCCGTCGAGATTCTGCTACCGGTTGGGATGGCATCTCAACAAACCTACTAAAACAATGTCGTCATGTCCTCGTATCTCCAATTACGCATATTTTTAATCGTTCAATTGCCAAGGGAATTTTTCCGGAGGCGTTTAAAAAGGCTATTGTGCATCCGATTTATAAGGGTGGGAACAGAGACTCTATGAACAACTATAGGCCTATCTCAGTCCTTTCATCTATCTCCAAAATTTTTGAAAAATTAGTAAATAATAGGCTTACTCAGTTCCTCGATAAAAATAACCTAATTGCACAAAATCAGTATGGTTTTAAAAAAGGAGTATCGGCAGAAGATGCAGTTCTCGACTTAACTGAATTTGTAGCAAGGAAGCTTGATGAAAAACAGAAGTGCATAGGTCTATTCCTGGATTTAAAAAAGGCATTTGATACCGTTTCTGTTCCCACCCTCCTGTCGAAGTTGGAGAACGCCGGCATACGTGGCTTAGCTCATGATTTCTTTGCAAGCTATCTCACTAACCGTAGACTGTGTGTTAGGGTTGGTGACCATATTAGTAGAGAGGAAACTACGACCTACGGTGTACCGCAGGGAAGTGTGCTTGGCCCGACCCTTTTCCAGGTCTATATCAACGAGCTTTGCTGCATACCTCTCAAAAACTCCAAGATATTCACCTATGCTGATGACACTGCAGTTATTGTTCATGGAACTGAATGGGAGCATCTTAAAACCACAGCCGAAACCTCACTTAGATTCATTATGGGTTGGGTGGAACTAAATCTCCTCACTCTGAACCTGGACAAGACCTACTTCATCCCGTTCGGGCTACACCCTACTACTAAACCTCCCACACACTTTGCCATAAACGCCCACACATGTAATGGCCATATTCCTTGCTCATGCTTTGCTCTTCCTGAGGTTAACCATCTAAAGTATTTGGGGGTGGTTGTTGATAGCGGACTCAACTGGTACTCGCACTTGGATACTATAACTACAAGAGTTAGAAGAATGATTTATATATTCAAGCTTCTTAGGTCATCCGCGGACTTCAACACAATTAGAATGGTGTATACTGCTATCTGTCAGTCCGTCATCACTTATTGCATCACAGTGTGGGGAGGCGCAGCTCGAACAAAGTTTCTCAAGTTGGAACGAGCACAAAGAGCTGTCCTGAAGGTGATGTCAAAGAAGAACTTCATGTATCCCACCACACAATTATACAAAGATGCAAATGTACTTACTGTTAGGCAACTGTTTGTGCTACGATCCGTACTGAGAAAACACACCAAAGTCCCCCTACCAGACCCAACACGCCGCAAGAAAAAACCTCTTATTCTTACGGTTACGCATAAGACCGCTTTCGCTAGACGCCAGCATTATGTTCTAGGCTTACACCTTTACACATTAATAAATAAAAAAATAAACATAATTCAGTTGGATACTTATAAGGCTAAAGCTAGAATTGAGGAGTGGTTGAAAGATCAAGACTACGAGACAACTGAAAGTCTACTTGCCTGGATCTCCTAAATCACTGTATCTATCACATCATAAAGAAGGAAGCTGCCTGCACTAATTCCACTCACTCAACACAACTCACACACCCTCACAACACACCACACTACACCACACCACACCACACCAAACCACACCACACCACACCACACTAAACCACATCACATCACCTCACACCACATCACATCACACCTCATTACACTACCCCTCACCACTCCACTCACCCCTCTTCCTTACACATACACACACACAACACTTGCACATGACACGACTCCCCACACAAATACACGTCACACGTATTATTGTTTACCTAATTAAAATACTAAGTATATTTTTTATAGATATATCTCTTACCTCACCTTTTAGTCTTTAAATTGTATGTGACTACGAGATTATGCTAGTACGCTCATAATTTGCTAGTCCACTATTTATGCGAAGACACTGCCTCCTAAGATACAGGATCTTCCTAGTTTAGGAGTCAGGGCTCAAATTTTGTATTGACTGTAATGTACTTATCTCTCGCACACTACTTCTGTTTGCAAATTTTTCTGTACCTACCTTTGTGACTGTTGTGTATTTTAATGTGTCAAACTTGTATTTTCCCAATAAAGTTATTATTATTATTATTATTATCCAACATGTGAGGAAAGTTCGTTTTTCCTATGAGTTTTGATTTTGAGTCTTGAGCGAGCGAAGGATTGAAAAATAGAATCACGAGCGCAGCGAGTGATTATAAATTTCAATCCTGAGTAAGCGAAAGACTCAACAAAACGAATAGCAAATGAACTTGCTCACATGATGCATACAAAACTTTTCACCACTCCCAGCAAGAAAGTATTCAGTCATCATAGGTAAAAACATTAATCTTAACTTATAAATATTTCTATTTTAAGCTTAGAATTATTTATTTTTTAAAATATCTTTAAAACTTAACATAAAAAATCAGGCAAGGTTAGTTTCTGAACGGGATCATAACTTTCCTCACTGTTCAAACAGTGAGGAAAAACCAACTTTCCTCACTGTTTTCGTAGAGGAAAGACACTTCTTTCGTGCGGGAGTGGTGAAAAAGAAATTCATGGACGCATAATCATAAATTATGCTAGAGACAGCGAGTTTGTTTCTTGTTGTCAACAGCCCTTTTATATTGAGAATATGGGAGCGTGGCAGGCATGATTTATATGAGTTTTCGGGAAACTAAAGAATTCATGAAGTTACCGAACGAAGAAGCTGAAGGTGAAGTCAAAAGTCGTATTGAATAGGTTTTGTAGATATGATTGGTAACAGTTTTACCAGGGGGTATCGTATTACCTAGTACTAACTGGGTTGTGGAGGTCAGATAGTCAGTCGCTCCATGTAAAATACTGGTATTTAGCTGCATCCGGTTAGACTGGAAGCCGATCCCAACATAATTGGGAAAAGAAGGATTGGTTTAGTAACAGAAGTATTGAATGATGTAATAAAACAATTAACAGAACACAATGTTAACTAATAAAATGCAAACCAAAACATAAGTAGCGAAGCTCTCAAGCGCCCGCACGACTAGTGGTGGCGCGCGGCAGGACGCATCCTAATTAAATTATATTTATTTGCGAGCACCGCCTCTTAATGAAAACGGCCGCAATTTGGAGCGTCCAGATAAAATGGAGCACCTCCTTGCATTCTTTAAAGTGTAATAAATCGCAATAAAACACGAAAAATTAGACAGTAAAACTGAGAAACCTCGTCGCGACCGAGCCGTCTTCGAACCCGCACCACTCAACATCGCTCCGCAACGCATCACAACACAACATCGTCTCACGATCACCACGAATTTAATTATTCACGCGAAGCAAATTCACAATTGAGCTTCAAGTATCAGTACTTACTATACAGTAGTGGATTTGCTTGTGGTTGCTTATTGCAGACTAGTCGCTGTATTGTACATACACGTACACGTACATTTGTACTCGTACATAATGTATGGTAATTAAAACCTCCTCGCACTACAACGTTTGTTTCATAAGCGTGGTCTCGCTCGTCTAGCCACTGAATTGTTTCCAACGTCTCCATTCACACACTCAAAATAACATTGCAGTTCTTTAACATAAAATACAATCATTTTAGCTTCAGTAAAGTTCATGTTTTGGTACTCATATAACACTAATGAGTTCATTATGTATAAGTAATTATACTGGTGTACGCAAATCTCTTTTCGTGTTCAAAGTCTGGTGGGTTTTAGTAAGAAATATGGCCACCAAACAGACCGAACGAGACAAAATTTTAAAAACTATTTCCAACATTTTCTTGTGGTAGCGTAGGGATTGCAAGTTCTTTTTAAACTACTTCCCTGCTGATTGGATTTCGTAGTAAATGTGAATTTGGCGCGGCGGGACGGGTGGTGGCGGGATGCGGTGCGGTGCGACGCCGCGCGGACTCGTGCGGCAAGGCTGCGGCGGCCACTCAATGAGCACTGATTGCAGCAAGTCGCCGCGACCTCACACAACTCGATTAACGCGTGGGTGTGCGATTAGCTTCAAATTATCTTGTAAGCACTAACGTTGCGACTGCGAAGGCTTCAGCTTCCATCTATTTCAAGATTTGAAGCTGAATAAAGGCAGATTGTTGACAAAATTTAATTATATTATGATCGTCTGAGTCACAACGACTCCTTTTCTTTAAACTTGTATAGGATAATAGACTGAACTCCAGGCTGAAATGACTGACATTGGAGTTTAATTTCCTCTACGTATGCTTACAAAGCCACGGTCACGCGCTAAGAAGACCGCGGTCCTCAGGTGTGGCTACCAATTACGCGATGTTTGTTCAAAAGCCACCGCGCGGACAAACAGACAAATACCGCTGTTTGCTAAACGCACCGCAACTATACTGATTCAACATTATATTATAGTACTAAGTCTAAATATGAGGCGAGCTACACGAATACTGACAAATGCTTGCACTGACTGGACGGATCCACTCCAATCTGTGGGGTCCTTAAACAGACCATCTCAGACACTAATCTGCGTAGTCCTTATGCGAGTTGACCAAGATTGTGTCGTGTGTGATGTCTGAACCTTAAAAGTGACTATGCCTTTATGTCATGATAATGTAGGAATAGAAATAACGTAGGAGTTCTAGTTCGTCTAATATGTATTCAGCACCACATCGCGCAGAATCACACGCTATCGCAAGCAAATGCACGGCTGGACAAGCACTCACAGCGTTATGATAGCTTTGTGTTTAGCAAACCCTCCAGCGACGCTCAATTACGATCTACGGCTAGTAGCTGACTACATGTAAGTGGGATCGGATTATGTGCAAACAGTACGTGTGCGGAGGTTAAACACGGACTGTTGTAAGTAAACAAACAAGTAATATCATCAACATTGGCTATCGCTATGGTACTCATACTAACCTATCTACCATGCTTCCACCGTTATTCGCTGCCTGTTGTAAGCGGCAAATTTTTGACGTGTCACATTCACTTCTGCCGTCTACAACATGTAACGGACGTGAAAAGAAAACATAAAAACTCAACTAACTGCTATCACCATACTCTTGGAGATCGGGCTGAAAGTTGAGGTCTACTCTTGCCAAAAATATTGTATACACAGTTCAACACATTCTGTGAAAATACTCAGGGACCAACAAACCAGTCCTGATGAACTGTGGTACATATTGTATATTTAGTTTAATAAAGCTGAAGTATTCTTTGTGAGGGAACAACAACAAACAGCCGTATGGCCTCCCGAGGAGGGACCGTGTGACGTGTGCGCGACCCCACTCCGGAGGGACGTATCTACGAGAGGAAAATCATTCCTAAAGTTTGGCTCGTTCGTTTACGTAATAATATCGTATTGTTTCATAATTTTCGCAAATAACGAAGTCTATTTTGAATTTAACTGCCTTGTCGGTCTAGTGGTCCTGAGGCGCTTACTGAGCATAACATCTTGGGTTCGATTCTCAGATCGGCGCAAGTGTTATCGGGTTTTTCCATCAGGAGTTTCTCAGTAACAGCCGGGTGGAGTCAAACCTCGTGCCCAGTTCATGGCAATAGGCTCCCCGCATTACCTACTGGTACTGCAGTATCTGTGTAGCTAGAATCCTTTGGCAATTGCAGGAGTCATGTCTTGTTATTTATAACTTTGCCTTACTTTTTCGTTAATCCATTGAAATAACTCCATGACTTGTCTGTTGTTTCACGCGTTATGTATTAGCGTGAAGTGAAGCGCTGCGCAGCTCGTAAAGCGAATGTTGGAGCGCTGGAGCGGTCATCAATCGAAGCCTCTTCACTACGCGAGTTGTTGTTAAAACATAGTTAAGTGTCACGATAAATTGTAAATGATAAGTTTTTACGGTATATTAAATTTATCGTTTAAATTGGTTATTTTTTTAACCAATTGCCTATAAAATAAGGCACCAGTTAAATTGGTTTTATAAGTTAAATAAATGAATTTGTTACAACTCAACAATTCAGGTTTTAATTGGCTAGTTAGCTCAAGTAGCTGACGAGCTCAAATGACTATTTTTCTGTGAAATCGGTCAATTTCAAAGCTTTCTTATGATCACTACTAATAGGTATTCATTCTCTTCACATATATCTTGTAATCTCAAAAGACCTGTCAAGATAGAATAAAAACTGTCCTCCTCTGATCTCGTGAGAGCTGCGGAAGCAGCGGCGCGGCGGTGAGGCGGCGAGGCGGCGGCGGTCGCAGATTGATGACCACGTCGCATTGATAAATGTGCGCGCACGTAATCAGCCGCCGACATAACAAACACTCCGGACAATTTAAAATGCAATTACCGTCCGGAAACGTCGCTAATTAAACGGAGATATTCGTTAATGGCTCCCCGCACTTCACCCCCCCCCCCCCCCGGAGCCCCGGCAGCCTGCGCCTCTGGGCCCCGGCTGACCCCGGTCGGACTTGGCTTCAATTTGTAATGACATTACCTTCGCAGCCTTTTTTGTTGAAGGATGGAACGAGCAATCTCTTATTGGAGTCGGTTACGTGAAATTGATCAGTTTCTATTAGGGCGAGGCGTTAGGGCCGCACATGTACAGAATCCCCTCGAGTTGGATCGTATGTTGATCTAGCTAGCTAGGATTTTTTGATGGAGCATTTTACCCTTTTGGTTTTAGAAAATAAATCGCCGACTCTTGTTTCGAGTGTACAACGATTCCCCCAACAATCCTTCATTCGCCACGTATTGCCTGACACTAGGATTATGAGCTGCCTGCCGCCACAGCCGAGATATCAAACGTAACGGAACTGATCATACATTATACAGCAAGCGTTTAAAGAGGATTACGTAATGAAGTCGCATTAAGCTCTGTGAGCTCTGTGAGCTGTGTGAGCTCTATGAGCTCTGCACCTCTCAAATCAAGCTACTTGAATTGTTTTGTTTTGTGGAACGTTATTGCCAAGTGTTTTCCACTTAACAAACTTAATTGGTAAGACACTTCTTTTGAACAAATTGGTGCTAATATAATATTATTTACTTAATATACTATAGCAGCACGAAAAGAGTCCAATAAATCGACGGATATGACCTTGATTTTAGGATTTGAGAAAACATTTTGTGTTTAATTAAGTACTCTTATTTTGATTGGCTTAAAAAATGGTAAAAACTTTATAAACAAAAGCAATGATGCGCCACTGCCTACCTTTTATAAAATCTATGTCGTGTGTAAAGCACCAATTTGATTTTTATTTTTGATTTGGAGTTATTGAGTGTCTAGTTGCCGAGATCTCAGCAATTCATTTCCTTTAAGATCGTTAGTTTACAGAAATGTACCTACATAAGCTTTGTAAACTCTACTTATTTCTGCTTACGTCAACTGCTGCAGATATTGCCCATCAAACAGTAAGTGCCGCTCGCGTCGCGACTGTACACAGCGCCGCGTCAACATGTACCCGACGTCAAATAGACGCTCACACTCCAGTGAAGTACTTGTGATAACATCGCGAGTTCTGTGATGGCTCTTATCAGCTGGTAGGCGTGATCGCTCAGAAAGAAGAATGAAAGATAGAAAGAAAAAGCATTTATTAGCCCGCATATCACAAAACACAAATAAAATGGTGAAATTATCAACTCATAAAAATTAAACATAGAGGAAAAAAAAAATGAAAAAGAAAACGAAATTGGTCCTGTACAAGGCCAAAAGGCCCCTCATCATCTCATCCCAGTATGGTGCTGTCACATTAAAAAAACGTCACAGCGCTGGCATTCTGATAGTCTCAGCATGACATTGAATATCACAGCGACGATCCACCCTCAGTAGATAATATTCAATGGTCGATCTGTGCGTGGATGTAGCATACAAAGTCTGAAACAAGCCAATAAAAATATCAACACACAAAAATATCCAATTTTCTATTAAGTTTTTATTAGAAAATTATATACATATTTTTGTGTCTTGATATTTTTTTTTATTTTTGTTAAAGTCGAGTTCATCCGACGATTCTTGATTTTTATCAGTTCTGTCACGAACGACAAAGTACACTGTAGACCTGTAGGCACATTGAAATCATCGAGTTCTTTGTTGAGACAAGGAATCTATAATGTAGCTTAATTGATGCCAATTGAATGTAATTGGTGCGAGTGCTGAGGGCTCCAAGCCCGGCGCACTAACAATAAGCCCGGCGCGCTCACAGCGGCAGTCGGCACGTCCCCAACTTATACACAAGCGTTCATATTTTAATTTCGATTCTGTCCAAACTGATCAATGAAAACGTGACCGTTTTCAATGCGACCTTCTCTGCATTTTATTTTTCAAATTGGAAGTTATAAAAAGCAGATGGAAGAATATTGGAAATTCAAAGATATAACAATATTTTGAACTGTTTTTATCTAAAGACTGGACAGAAGTGGAGTTCCGTTAAAACTTTAAAGAAAAATATAATAAGCTACGAACAACAGCTTTTCCCATACTTTTTAAAAGCACCTAACAACTGATCTATAGTATGTAAAAATGGATGTATTCCTGCACAACTCGCGTGATAAAATAATGCAGCGGGACTTAAAAGTAGCAGCACTAAAACAGTAGACGGCGCAAATTTAAGCAACAACGTTGCACCCGTCATAAAGTGTGGAATTATGCGCGGCGGAGGAACGCTGGCCGGCCACTGTGCGCCACTGAGAGCCACTATGTACCACTGTGCCCACACACACGCACGCCACTACTCTGCACCACGAGGTAACAGACCTCAGAAGACCCACTCTTTATGAGGGTTGCTGCCTTTATAAGCAACAACTCAAGAACAATATCTTAAAAATAAAACGCTCAAGCTTTGTTTATTTGTGTGTGTTGACCATGCCGATTCTAGATTCTACACAAGCAGTAGCTCAACCTTCTATAACAAACTGTTTATTGGTGCTATTGCAACGCATAACAAATCACGGGCACTTGCAGCCGAGTCAGGCGCACAGTGTGGTGTGTGTGCGCGCAGTCAGCGCCTCGGAGCGCCGTGAATCAGGTGTGTGTCGCGCGGGCCGGGTAAATATGCGCTGATCGCTTAGCTTAATAAGCAGCAGCGTTGGCGTCCCGCCAGCCCCCACCTCACCTCCCCCCCCCCCCCTCGAGCCTCGCCCGCAGCCACCAGACTTATGGAGCTGCACAACATACGCCGACTCAGCTGTGATTAAGATTTTTGCTGCAACCGCCATCCTCCAAAAGAATGGCTCGACCCGCTTCCTGCGAACGAATTGTTTTTTTATGACTACTTCGTTGAGAAAATTAGTTCCTAACGTCTTAGTGAGCTTATCTCAGTAATAATGGTGATACTTCTTCACGCCACTCCACAGAGCCATTATACGGGCGCTTTTAACTTTACACTCCACGTTCGTTCTATATCACATGCGACTTTCCCATTTTAAAAATAAGACTTTTGGTAACATACTTTGTCCATTATCTGACGCTCAGAGACAGGCTTCTACGCTTTACACATTCTAGAGAAGCTTTTGAAACACGGATTCGGCGAAAATCTAATTATGTTTAAAAAACAAAGAAATAAAAGTACCATCAAAAGTGAGCTTTGGTCGGAGTTTTCAACAGAAGAGCGTTGCAATTGTCGCAAAGCACGACAAGCAAAAAAGAGTGTCACATAAAAGTGGAGAAAAGGAATAGGTAATTCGTAGCATTATAACATCCATTGCGGGTTACGTGTGCGCGGCACGACGCGGGCGCGGCTCGGCTCTGCACACGCGGCGCGGGCGATTTATCGCGCGCACGTGAGACTAGTGCGATGTGGAGCGACCTGGCTACACGACTACTGAAGCGACGCGCGACGTTCCTAACTACACCCCGCAAGGCGCGGCCACACGCTGATGCAACCCTAGACATTTTAGTAGCCAAGTCTACGAAAGCGAACTACACAATTGTGAAGCAAGTCTACGAAAGCGTATAGCAGTGCTACGATGCTACGCCACTATCGAAACCTAATGGGAGGTTTTTACGTGGAAGCTGCAGATATTTACCTTATTGCACAATTATCAATTATTGCTTTCTTTTAATCGTCATTAGAAGGTTAGGACCTAAGTTAGTCTATAGTGAGTGCGGTGTGTAACCATGTAGTACCTACAGGAGATAATCACTGCACTATTGATAACAAGCGTGTCAATGTGTCTGCTCGCAGCCTGCTCACCGCCAGTCTCACGCACAGCGACGACTCGGTGAGCTCCACGTAATCCCACTTCACTGCCTTAAAGACGCTTAATATAAAATGTGAGTACAAGCCACTAAAAAAATATTAAGCGACGAGAAACTCGTGCAAATGGAGTGGGAAGCTTACTTTGAATTCAAAATGGGAGCAAAAATTTATATACACTGACCTGAAAAATAAGTATCACACTTTTAAAATTGCAATAACGTTTTAAGTACACAAGATATACTTTCGAAACAAAAAGGACTTGAAAACTCGTTTAATTTTGTCTATAGTTTTAATGAAAGCTGATAAAAATTGCTATAATACGTTTTATCTATTTTAAATCTCTAACTTCTATAGTTTAGTAAAAATTGAAATTTTAAAAGTTTAGTACCTATTTTTGTAGGCCAGCGTATATAATATATTTTGTGGTATATTGGTGCTGCCCTTTTGACTTGTATTAAACTTTCTTTTTGGTATTATAAATAGGCAATCGGTCGTTTGTCTTTACTTTTTATTGCAATACACCCTGTAGAAATCTATACAACTGACCTAGATTGAAATATGTTAAGTAGGAAGCTACAGAGGTGTGAAGTGATAGACGGAATGATTCGCACTGTGTATTCATGCGTTGTTCTTACTATGCGGCGCAGCCGCAACTATAACTATAGCTACATACATAACAAAATATTAAAAATAGGAATATTCGCGTGGTTTACAATATCACATCACAGAGAGATGACCGTGTTGTAAGACGTGCCGCACGTGGACTCTTTTTATTTAACAGTTTATGTAAGCAATAATTAAAGAAATTAACTGTTAGATTAGTACAAAGGTTATGCTTGTTTGTAAAGAAATCTCTTCCAGCATACCTGCGAAAAGAGATACTAAAAAGAGAGTTGCTTTTTAATGAGAGAGCTAAGTGAGAGTGACTCAGCTAAGTGAGAGAGCTAAGTGTACGGACACTTGCTCTAAGTGTACGGACACTTAGCTCTAAGTGTACGGACACTTAGCCCTAAGTGTACGGACACTTAGCCGTAAGTGTACGGACACTTAGCTCTAAGTGTACGGACACTTAGCTCTAAGTGTACGGACACTTAGCCCTAAGTGTACGGACACTTAGCCGTAAGTGTACGGACACTTAGCTCTAAGTGTACGAACCTTTAGCTCTAAGTGTACGAACCTTCAGCTCTAAGTGTACGGACACTTAGCTCTAAGTGTACGGACACTTAGCCCTAAGTGTACGGACACTTAGCCGTAAGTGTACGGACACTTAGCTCTAAGTGTACGAACCTTTAGCTCTAAGTGTACGGACACTTAGCCGTAAGTGTACGGACACTTAGCTCTAAGTGTACGGACACTTAGCTCTAAGTGTACGGACACTTAGCTCTAAGCGAAGTGCTCGAACAACCGCAGAGCGCGAAAGAGACAACTGCAGCGTGGACCGAAAATACCAAGTAAAAGCACACATAATAAACGTTTCGTAATAGTCCCCTTAGGTACTTCTCTTCAAAACTTGACCGATTTAAGTACTATTTTCATTAAAAATTAAAGGAAGGTTTTGGCCGTGTTCTTATAGAATAGAATACAACACATTTTACCATTCACATTATTTATGAAACATGTACTTACATTTTAAAGACCAGATCGATTATATTATTATTATTACAATTATCATTAAATAGATCAGTTAATACATTATTATCATTTTCATTACAATTATCATTAAGTTAATAAATTATTATTTACATTACAATCATCATTAAATTAATAAATTATCATTTTCATTACAGTAATTATTAAATTAATAAAATATCATTATTATTCAAATTAAGCAACAAATATATTTTTCTCTATTAGAAACTCATTTAAGCTAAAATAAACTTCAGCTGTCAAAAATGTACGTAGTCTACTCATAAACATCACCGTATTTTAATCTTTCCAGCCACTTGGGTTATTTATTGAAAATTATAGGGGTCTACCCTTTATAGCAGAACTATTTATGTCATAATATTATTTTTCATACCAGCGGATAGCTTAAACTTCATTTCGCAGAAAATCGTTTGGCACACACTCATTTATCATACGTTATAAACTCATAATTTTGTAAGTCAGAATCATCTCTAAGCATAAATTTCATGTGCATAAGAATTAAAAGTAGAACCATCTTATCACAGAGAGTTCACAGTCAGAATCATCTTTTGACATACATTTTATACCGATAGTCATTTAAAGGCAGAACTATCATATCTCAGAAAGTTTACAGTTAGAATCATCTTTTGGCATACATTTCATAATTATACATAATAATGGAAAGACTCATCTATCAATTCACAGAAAATTCATTAAAACAGTTGATTGTGAACACGTGGTTTTTATTTCCCTGTAAGAAGCTGGCAAACATCCAAACAAGCAAACAATGTGCATGCAGCAAGCATGCAGTATGCAAACAAGTATGCAGTATGCAAACATGCAAACCAGCATACACCATGCATGCTTGCATGCTGCATGCAGCATGCAAACTAACATGCAACATGCAGCAGGCATGGTTTCTGTCACGGCTCCAGCGCTGCGGGGCTCCGGCGGTCCCACGCGAGCTTATCGTTGCCGATGATTTTAATGCTCACCACCTCAGCCGCGGAGGCGAGGGTTAGAACTATCTGCTCCTCAGCTCGCGGGCTGCCTCACCCCTCCGTGCCTACGCGGGCTTAAATTACACTCTAGGGATACGGCAGACAAGACTACGTGGAGTCGGTTTTGGAGCGATTCGTTTCTGTCATTAACTTTTGTAGCACAACATATTGACTTTTTAAGACAATATTTTAATTTTAAATTAAGTTAAAAAATGGTATTTTATAGAAATGCCAAATAAAATTATTCCTAATTAAATTCTGCCATCTTCATAGTATGCCAAGCCAAATTATACCAATAATCGTCGCTCTAAATAAACATTATTCTAAACGGAATTATGGGGAATTTTAACATTGCCAAAGATAATGTTAAAATAAAATTCTGCCATCTTAAAGTATGCCATTGTAAATTCGGACACAAACATTCGGCCAAACAATAATTATATTAAATAATTTTTATGCCTTAAAAATATTCGTTTAAAAAAAAATATGCCAAGTAAATTTCGGAGCATCAAGATTCTGCCAGATAGAAGGAACCCAAATTATAGGGGCCATGCAATAAATACTTTTGCGCATTAAAGTGGTTTGATATGATACTTGACAAAGTTTGCCATTGTCACGCCTGTTCCTTGGGAGCAAGGCGTTGAAAACGACTTGGTTTAGGTGTACAAACATAGCTACTTCGAAAATATAAATACAAGGAAGGGTCAAGATATTGTATTGCTTATTATAGGGCTTGCAACTGTCTGTAGTTTTAAGTTTATACAATGATCGGAGACATCTGTTAAGGGCCTTAAATGCTGTCTCTATTATGTTTTCCTTTTTTTTATATAAGCTAGTCAAATTTGTTTTGTGGATGTTTGAACACAGCTGAAAATCAGGTATTTTTTTAATTTTTGAAGGTTCTTATCTCTTTCAATAATTAATTTATGAAAAAAAGGAACACCTGGTCATGCCAACAGTGGCCATAGTTTATTTTTGCTTTACTGGCATTATCCAGGGAGAAAACAGGGGATTATGTTTGTATGGACAAACGGCCCTTAGGCCGACGACCTTGCGGCGACCTCTCACTTCCGGCCCTGGTCCAAGCCATGGTCCGGAGCGAGACGGAATGGGACGCCGTCACCTCCTTTTGCAAAGCAGTCATGCTAGCGAAGGAGGTGGCGGAAGGTGAGAGGGAGAGATCCTCACGTCCCGGCCGCCGCGGGTGACGCCCCGGGCGTCGAGGGCCACGTGGTGGCTTCCGGCCACCGTAGGCCTGGGCCTGTGGACGGTGAGCTATGGCTAGCTTGCCGTCCGTCCGTCTCATGACGACAGGCCGTGTCGACGGCGCGTTCATGTTCCACGCGCGCCTCAAAGAGAGTCAGCAATAAGGAAGGGGTCCGTTAGGGCCGAAGCCTGCTGGGGCTGCGGGACTTTTCGAAAGAGATACCGTGGCCCCGAAACACAAAGGGCGATGAAGGAATTTAGTCAGTAAAAGTCTGACACTCTTTCCTGCTCCGCCCAGAGCGGGAGGAGACATTTGATGATTTCCCATCCGAAAAAAAAAACCGTCTGTCTACCTTGAGCAGCACACTGTATGGGACTGACACGTTATCGTCACTGGCGTTTGCTTGCGCATATATGTATTTAAAATAATACAACATTTTGATAAACGGACGCACTGGGTATGAAAGGGCACTGGGCTTAAAAGAATGTACCCTAGGAATACTCACGTTTTAATTGTATTTCTTTGAGTATAGGAATCGTTATGGACGCATTTCTTGTTTTCGCGGTACTGCGGGCTAATAGACTTTTGAAAAAGTTTTTTTTTATTGACAATGTAGCAAATTAAAAAGAATTCTGCTCAAGCCAAAATATCAACATTTTTTCATGTTCGTAGAATGTACCTATAGGTCTTTCAGTATTTTGAGTTGTAAAAACCGATTTGACAACTCTTAAGCCCTGAAAGCATGCACTCGGTAACTTGTGACGCGAAGATACTCACGCTTTAAGACTATTGCGTTTGACTGTCTTTGCTCGACTTTAAGTCGCATCTTCTGAAATTACGACCGAGGCGTAAGCTGCGAAAATGTATAATTCTTTGCTCACTCGTATCCTTATCCTAATATAATAGTATATTTTATATCGATGGACTAAACGAAGCCATAATATACCAGAGGTGGTTTGACTCCCGAGCGTGCGAGGGAGTCAATGAAACCGAGGTTATATTAAGTTGGCGTTTAGTCTCGAGGTGCAAACTGTACTTTTCACTTTGAGTGCGAGAAAAATAGTCAATTTAGTACAAAAACATTTATTATTCCTCCAGTCCATAGAATTTTCGTAAGTTTTTATTTCAATCTTCCGCGATTTTGGCGGCAAAAGATCATCTATTATGTCTTTTGCTCTTTGCTCGACCTCAAACTCTTCACTGTCACTGGATATTCTTAGTCAATTTATTTAAAACCGAACGAATTTACATTCGACAAAAATTAAGAAATTTTAGCGGTCAGTTTTTTCTTCTAAACCAGTCACAGATTAACAATTTAAAACGCATAGCGCCACCTTCTTTGCGGAAAAACCATGGAACTAAAACTCTTAACATTTTCGCAATGAAGATGGTCCACACTCCACAGATAATAGTGGTATATTTACTGGCTGTTTGAGTTGGTCTTTGTCACATGAAGGAAATTAAAAACGAATTACTTTTCACTCCCTAGGGACTAAAGTGGTCACTTTTGGCGTACTTTTAGAGCATGAGAAGTGAAAATAATATAGGATCGTTATTTTGCTGTGTGCAGTGGAGTTACGGCCCCTATTTATCCTATCTGCTCACCTACTGTGCAACCGGCGCGTATTAATTAAGCCTTGCTCAGGACAACTGGACCGAGCCCTACTCGTGCTATACTATTCTATTCAAGCCCAGTTGCATTCACTGCAAATAGAGAGCAACATTATTACTTACTGTACAACATAGTGCTGCGTCATGTCCAGCAAGGTTTCAACTAACAAAGAAATAATAAAATAAATGTAATAACATTAGTTCAAAAAATACTGAACTAATAAGTTAGATAGATGGAGAAACTGTATTAAATTATTTTATAATAGTATTCATGAATTCTAGATTGAAAATCTACAACTGAATAACGAAGTTACAGGATCAAAATGACGGGAATATTTGAATTCAAAGTCAAACCATTTTGTGATAACAAAACAATGTATAACACTATTTATAATCTCGTTGAACAGTTGTCAAGTTAAAACAATAACCATTTCAATGTCTCAGCGGGAATTTATTTGCTGGGCAGGAAAAATGCGAGACAAGAGTCGGGGCCGCGCCGGTCGCTGGTCGCGAGCACCGTTAACACTTCACTCGCTACTTATTAACGAGAAACCCTCGCCTGCTACACGGCTGTACGACCGGCTACCGGACGCTCGCCGATTCGAAAGAACACCGATACTTTCTCTCACCACAATAGCTTTAAATCCCTTCTATCTACACTTAGTCTTTTAAAGTACTCTTAAGAGTAGAAGGCTTACAGCCGTATTCCAACATGTTTAAGATGCGATTTCGATGGAGTGTGGAAGAGAACTGCCTACACTTCCACATGTCAATTTCGTGAAATCTTTTGTTAGTGCTCGCGGTGTGTGGGGGGGGGGTATACATTATTCAACGGAGCGAAGTTCATTAAGTACTCGTAACGAGATTAAACGGAATAAATGAATTTGAATTGTAGCAAAACATTCAGTGCGTTGGAAGCACTAATGTAAGAGGCAGATAATATGACGTGTGGCGTAGTTTGATGCCTATGCTCGAAAAAGATTTGATGACTCTCATTCAATTATTTTGTGAATGCCATGATACATTTCTCTTATACTATAAAATATTTCAGTTTTGTAAGGGACATTTATCTCTAGCTAGACCACAAACTAACTTCAAATAATTTCAGTCAATCATAAGTCCCCATCGTGTGAGTTGAAGCGTGAATAGTGACATTAGTAGCGCGCTAACGCATCCCGGTCCCGGCTGACGGCACGCGTCAGTGTCGGCGATTGATTCGTAATCGACGCGCCGCCGCCGACCCGCTCAGCCGGACAGCCGGATAGCCGGCCGCCGGTAGCGAACAGCTGCGTGGGAGGGTTAATGCGATTTAGTTTTGATTTTGTGTTTGTTAGTAAAGAGAATAAAGAAAACAAAACATTGTTACTTATTTGATTGCATAGTCATAAACTATTCAGATAATTCAATTGTGGTCTTTGGGCTTACTTTTTTGAGTAGAACTGTTGTGGCAAAATCACATCAATAAATACTATCTTAATCTATAATTTTTTTTGGCCTTGACTGTCCTACTCCTAGGCAAAGGCCTCCCCCATTCTTTCCACTTTTCTCGATGCTGCGCCTCTTCTCGCCAGTTAACGAGAAAGCCATCCAAGGCGTCCCGCCATCTTGTCCTCGGTCTGTCGCGACCCCATAAGTTTTGCTGCATAAAAAGGGAGACAAGTCAGGAATAAATAATAATTATAGACCCATTAGTCTAATCTCCCATGTCTTCTTAAAAATCATAGAAAATCGCATCGCTGGTGAACTAGACAAACAACAACCTCCCGAGCAGGCAGGTCCGGACTTTGTACCACTGCACACAATCAATCAGATTATAGAAAAAATATCTTGAATTTAACATCCCGCTATTAACTTGATTTTATTTAACGTCATTGATAATTTAATTTTGTAAAAATTTTACTAGTTATACCTAATTTAACGTTTTGTAAATATATATTTTTATAAATTACTGACCTATACCTTGTTTGTGTGGTTCATTTTCAAAGTTAAATAAAATCAAAACTTTACCATATCTTCTAGATAATGGTCACCCATTACGGAAGCCATAAATCAGGCTATACTGTTCCCAGTGCTGTGGCATCCTTTCGGGGAGACCGAGTGGGCCCATTGCGGTGGAACTCACGTGTCTTTGGATTTTTGGTTGTAGGACATGGTTGCGACCGTTATTGTTGATATCACCGTTCATAATATAATTTATCGTTGTCGCAGGAGGAGCTCCGCGACAACCTGACAGTGAGCGTGATGAGCTTCGTGCCGACCCTGGACGACGACGGCAAACCCATCACCTGCCGCGCCGACAACCCCAACGTAACCACGCTCAGCATGGACACCTCCTGGACCATCAACGTCGTCTGTAAGTGTATCACGTAGCGTAGCATCACGTAGCGTAGCACTACACCTCGCCACAACTTCACCACGTCAGCATGGACACCTCCTGGACCATCAACGTCGTCTGTAAGTGTATCACGTAGCGTAGCATCACGTAGCGTAGCACTACGCCTCGCCCCAACTTCACCACGTCAGCATGGACACCTCCTGGACCATCAACGTCGTCTGTAAGTGTATCACGTAGCGTAGCATCACGTAGCGTAGCACTACGCCTCGCCCCAACTTCACCACGTCAGCATGGACACCTTCTGGACCATCAACGTCGTCTGTAAGTGTATCACGTAGCGTAGCATCACGTAGCGTAGCACTACACCTCGCCCCAACTTCACCACGTCAGCATGGACACCTCCTGGACCATCAACTGTGTGTCTATTAAACAAAGTAATATGATTTCCTAAAAGATAAGCAGGGGTGAGACCAACTTTTTAGAGCAGTAAAGGCTCCCACACACGTTGCGTTTTTGCGTTTTCGCGTTTTAACGTTCCAATACCAAGTGTTCTAAGAACTCATATCGCAATATCGCATTTTGTATTGGGACGCAGAAACGCGAAAACGCAGAAACGCAAAAACGCTCCTGTGTGGGGCCTCCCCCCCACACAGGAGCGTTTTCGTGTATCCCCGTCCCGTATTTAACCCTTCATAAATCCATAGATACCTACTGGCACGGAGAAAAAACTTTTTGAACTTTGAAGAGAATTATTTCGTTGTAGCGCCTATATTCATACTTAGGTGTTTTAATAATAGTTATTTATGTGTAGAAATGTGCATTGTGGTCACAACACTTGTTCGAGTGGTCTCAAAAGTTGTTTGTTTTTATTGTAACAACGCATTACGGCAGTCCCCAAATAATGATTATCACAGCGGGTGAGGTTTTGCGTGCAGTCGCTGTATCGGTGTGTCGGTCAGTCGTTGAGATCGGTCAGGTTGGTCGAAAGCGTCCGACCGCACTGTGGGACTGCGGCGGACAGTGCTGGACACGCTCACGTGCTGCGAATTTACCTATAACTACGAGTTTTACTGACTCACTGCATATTATCGGGCTTTATATAAGAAGGACATGTTTGACTTATGCCGTCGTTAGAAATAAATATGTAAACTATTGTTATACGATTGCCGGTTTCATCATAGTCAAAGGTCAAAGTAATTTATTTGACAGAAACACAATACATACGATGTTCATTTTAATAGATGTATAAAACGTCTTCGCCAGCGTTTTGTTAATTGCGGTTATCAGATTTGTCTAAATAAAAATGTCTTTTAATTATTTATGTATAAATTATATAAAAGGGCTGTGAGATTTATATTTTCCTATTTTGTGTGCTGTGTGGCTATTTTTCTAAACAATTACGTGTTGATTGAGTTCGTTAGGAAGTATGGCAGTTTAAGTTGGTTTCAGTGGTTGATATTTTGTTCCAAGTTAGAATAAACGGTTGTATTCGTTATTCTGTGTACCTTGTTGACTTATTTTGAACATCTTCACTTCTTAATGCTTAATATATATATATATATAAATATAAAATAAATTAAGAATACTATGCGTATTTCTTTATAAATCCACGCTTGTCATTAAATTAACAAGAAATTAAACATTCACGATGTTACACGAATACTGTAATTACATCTAAGAATTCTGAGAAAGTCATAACGTCAAAGTCAACAGTACAAAACGTTCATAGCGACCACATTTCCAGATAACAGTTGAAAATAAAATGGCGCTAATGAATATGTTCCTGTACTGAAGCAGTTATTCTCATAGACATGTTTTTCTCGAAGTGCGGGGTGCGCTGTGGCGCGCCTGGAGCGCTGCTGTGGGGCGCTGGAGCGCTGCGGGGCGCCGCCGCAGCCGCAACCATTTAATTTATTGGCTACAAGTGTGCCTTACTTACACAGCGACTTAATTATTGAAATTAAACGGCTTTTACGATATAATTATGTTACGCATTATTTACATATTTTATATAGTATTTATTTTTCGAAGATTTTTTAACGTAATAATAATGCATCCGTGCCATGTAGTGTGTTATAATTGCCATAATATCCATCACTTGAATCAAAATCATCGAAAATCAAAGTTCTACAGCTACTACTCCCTTTAATACAACTTCTTAAAAAGTGTTCGATTACTGGACGACGCCACTTGATATAATTATATTTAGCGACGATGTTTTCTAGAAATGTATGAGACTGTCAATCCCATTCAAATACCGAAAATCTTTGTTCTTACGACATAGCCCAAAGATGGTTATAATTAAAACATGTGTTCATCTGTTCCCTCCTCATATTATCTAACATTATTATATAACTCCTATTTTTTTTTTTATCACTGTACACACACAGTGCGATCTAGTGCCACACTAAGCAACGAGGCTTGTGTCGTGGTCTCCAGATAGTTGATATACTACACAGATCCTTTTTTTTTTAGGGTTCCGTACCTCAAAAGGTAAAGAAATGATCACTCTCTTGTCAGTCCGTCCGTCTGTCATCACCAATTTTCTCAGGAACGTGTGGACCTAGCAAGTTGAAATTTATACCAGATACTGACGTCTATAGTTTCTATTAGGTGTATATAAATCAAAGATATGGGCAAATTAAGATTTTTGCGAAAACTTGTAAGTACCAAAATTAACCTTATAACTTTTTTTTATTTTTCGGAATTTTCCCGTTACTTGTGCTGTAAGACCTTGCTTTTAACCAAAATTGACAATTCTAGGTCAACCGGAAGTACCCTATAGATTTTGGGTCGAAAACCTATATGGTTGTTCCCGTTGACCTATAGAATCGAAATTTTGCGAGAAGCTATGTCGTACAGCACATGTAAAGGGAAAATCTGAAAACCGTAAATATGTAGTTTAATAACAAAAAAAAAAGCTATTTCACTATTACAAATAGCCGTTTCATGGGATCGAACAGCAAGTTAAGTTTGTCCTTTAAAAAGTTTGTACGGAACCCTCGGTGCGCGAATCCGACTCGCTGTTGGTCGGTTTTTTTTTAAATACATACTTATAATATAAAAATCTATCACTCGGAAACAAATGTCCATGCTCATCACACAAACATTTGCTCCTACCGGGATTCGGATCCGGGAACCTAAGAACGTAAGGCAGCCTCACTACACCTGCGCTCGTAAATGACGACCCCTACTCCTATTTAGTTGCATATGACACATAGTTGTTACGTTGTAGATCCGCCGGTGGTGCGGCTGCGCCTGGGCAGTTCGCTGGCGGCCGGCGACATCAAGGAGGGCGACGACGTGTACTTCGAGTGCCACGTGCGCGCCAACCCGCCCGCCAGGAAACTCTCCTGGTTGCATGATGTAAGTAACCGCCTTATTTAGTTTACCTTATGATTTCTGAAGTTTTAATCTGCTACAATAACTAAAAACTTCGTGATGATGATTGATTGACACTGATTTATCCACTGTCCATGCTTTTGTCAGGATCTCGTAGCGCGTAGCTCCGAGCCTCGTAGCGCGTAGCTCCGGACCTCGTAGCGTGTGGCTAGAATAAGCCCTTGTAATCGTAGCAGCGTAGCATTCTGTGCAACGCAGCCGGTAGAACTAGTAATAAATATAAATAAAACAAACATTTTATTTCTCTTCCACAAAGGTGCCTTAAAAATATGAATATACTACATCAGATAAATCCTTTGTGGGAGACTGGTATCTGCACTAGGAAAACCCTGTCGCACAGATTACCAGCCCCCACCCCCCCCCCTCCCCCAAAAACAGTGTTTTAGTATTAAATCTTAACAAATTATTTAGAAGAACACACAAACAAACAAAGGGAAAAACTTAGATTTACAAAATTAAAATTAGTGGTGTGGTGTGGTGTGGAGTGGAGTGGTGTGGTGGTGTGGTGGTGTGGTGTGGTGGTGTGGTGTGGTGGTGTTGGGTGTGGGGTGAGGTGTGATAGGTAGGCTGAAAACACATTTATCTTAAAACAAGTAAGAGGCTTTCAGTGCTATCGTAATCAAGGTCCAATAGAAGTGTGGTGAGTACTAGCTTTTTTTTTTTTTTTTAGGATGGGAAATCATCAAATGATTTCTCCCGCTCTGGGCGGAGCAGGAGGGAGTGTCAGACTTTTACTGACTAAAACCCTTCCATGTTCCTTCCTCGCCCTTTGTGTTCCGGGGCCACGGTATCTCTTTCGAAAAGTCCCGCAGCCCCGGCAGGCTTCGGCCCTTGCGGACCCCTTCAGTGTTGCTGACTCTCTTTGAGGCGCGCGTGGAACACGAACGCGCCGTCGACACGGCCTGTCGTCATGAGACGGACGGACGGCGAGCTAGCCCGTAGCTCCCCGTCCACAGGTCCGCGCCTACGGTGGCCGGAAGCCACCACGTGGCCCCCGACGCCCGGGGCGTCTCCCGCGGCGGCCGGTACGTGAGGATCTCTCCCTCTCACTTTCCGCCACCTCCTACGCTAGCATGACTGCTTCGCAGAAGGAGGTGACGGCGTCCCATTCCGTCTCGATCCGGACCATGGATTGAACCAAGGCCGGGAGCGAGAGGTCGCCGCCGCCAATCGCCGCTACGAGGACACGGCGGTGCTCCACCCAAGCGGGGCACACCGCCACCGTGTGCGCCACCGTGTCCTCCGGCCTATCCTCACAGTGATAGCACCCGGGCGTTTCCTCCCGCCCGATTTGGTGCAGGAACTTACCGAAGCATCCGTGTCCGGTAAGAACTTGCGTCAGGCGGAAGGTGAGGACGCCGTGGCGTCTCTCCAGCCACTCCTCAAAGAGGGGACTTATCGCCACTATTGTGGCGTGCCCTGCACGGGGTTGCGATAGTCGCTCTCTCCATGTCACCATGAGATCCCGCCGGAAGTCCGTCCGCTGAGCGACAATTTGCCGCGGCCGCGGAGTTTCCCCCCGGCGTAGCGCCTCCGCGCGCCACTCGTGTAGGCGCGCGAGGACTATTGCCTCCAGATCCCATGGCGGCATGAGCCGCCTGAAGGCAGCCCCTGTCCGCTCCAGTTTGGGGGCCAAACGTCGGAAATGCTCCACGAAGTTCCACCGGCTGTCGAGGACAAGTACTTGCTTACATTTTGCTTTGGTAAGAGGGTATATTGTTAGTATAGAGTTTAGTTTATTATATAAATAACTGCCAAGGAAACAAAAGTTTCACATTTCAGTAGAACATACATTTGTCTTAATGCGTTTATGAGCGTGCAAGGATGAGTTGTAGTTTATCGAAGAATGTTTACGCAAGATTATTTGGACGATTTACTGTTGTTGAACAGTAAGAACCTTGCACTTATCATAGAGTTCAGTGGTAGGGTGAAAAGGCGGTAAAGCATGGGCTACCAATTTAAATCAAAAACGATTTAGGGGCACCACCCCAGACAGAAACACAATAACTTAGTACAGGTTGACAGAGTGTAAAGTATACTGTTTTAAGAACTTTTGCATCTGAAACACGTCGTAAGCTTTTAAAAATGAAGTTGAGCTTCCTAATTCTCTTGGACAACAGATCGATGTGGGAATGAAAGTTAAGGTTCTTGTCAATAGTTACCCCGAGGTATCTGAGAGAGTCCACTTTTTCAAGTTTCGGGCATGAGCAGGAACAGGTGTTGTTACATGAGTGGGCCGTGATGTTTAATAAGGCGTCTTGAATGAGGTGACTGTTCGTCAGTGTAAACGTTATGTATTTCGTTTTGTCTGTATTTAGTGAGAGTATGTTGTTGTATAGCCGGGTCATAACGAGTGAGCAAAGTGGTACACTTCCTCCCAAGTATCTCCATAGAACATAAGAGCCGTGTCGTCCGCGAAAGTAATAATCAAGTGCCGTTAGTAAGGTTTAACCGACAAAGGTCATTAATAAAAATTAAAAAGAGGGTAGGCCCTAAAATACTCCCCTTGGGAATACCGATATTGACTTCTACGAGTACTGCCGGCTGCGTTGCATGCCCTTTTTTCAGAAACCTTCCATGGCGTATGTAGTATGCAAAATTTCATAAAAATGGTTCAATACTTGGGATATACTCGGGAGTCTTTAGGGTAAGAACAGACGAACAAACGAACAGATATTGATTCTATGTACAGTCGTGGTCTTTTCCGCCTTATCAGTTAATTTTTTTTTTCGCTTAATTCATGCGGAGGCGCTGAGCGGGAGTATCCTCGATAGTACATTGTTTCAATGTTGGTTTACGAAAAGCTATTAGAAATACTTTATATTCATCGGATACAAAACAAAATAAAAACTAATCCCTATAAAAATTAAGTACTTTATTTGGGGACTTAATTAGACGTTCACCAAAATAAAAACTATTGCTGAATGTTTCTGTCCGCAAACAAACAGTGATAAGTCATCAAATAATAACGATAACAAATAAATCTTACGTCAATGTGAAAACAATGCTGTAGCGAAAGGTTGACGAGTGGCGGGGTGCGGGGCGCGGGGGTAAAGTAATAGACGACGATGTACGGTCCGATAATCGCTTTGTACTGTGTCGCTCTGTTTTAATCAGCAATATACAGACGGGGTGGGACACATTTTTTTTGTTTCGCTTCACCCTTTCAGGGGCAATCAGCCGCGCGTCGTTACACGGATCGCAACACGCATCACCGCGCGCGCCTCCACGAGCACGCTTTTTTTTTCTCTGTATTGTTTTCACGTTTTGTTGTCGGTACACGCGGTACGCGGCGACTCGCGACCCACTTACCCGGTCGTACCGCAACGCACCGGGCCGCACCGAGTCGCACCGAGCCGCAACGAACCGCGTCGCGTCGCTGCAAATACGATTGTTTCTGATTCTGACGTTACGTTACATTCGAGTGACGTTGACGTATGACGCGTGTTTCATACGCATTTCAATTTCCGTGATGCTTCACTGCGCGGGCATACGTTCTGAACAAGTGAATATATTAAACCAAAATTAAATCCGAGAGTATTCTAACACAATATTGTGTTACACAATACGAGCAAATAATTCGGGCGTAGCGAGGCGCGGTTTTGTGGCGCTCGAGAACTCGGCGTCGGCTAAGCATGCGGTAACTTACTAGCTCGACTCCAGCTGAGAAATATTTCGGGAACACCCGACTACGTCCCGGGAACCGAACCGAGAACTGTCGACTTACAATTTAGAAGGTCGCATCTAAACTGGAATTTAAAGTACCATGCGGGCGGAGGAAAAGCACACAATTTAACGCTGCATTCCTGAAATAAGATTGTCAGATGTATTGGGGTAGTACAGATAGCTATAGGAACCGCTGATGGCCGCAGTGATTAAATAAAAGCGTGCATCGCGCATTGTGCTCGGTGACGTATGATGCGCGATATTATTCGCGTGATTTTTGTCGCGCGACACGCCGCCGCCGCGTCCATTCGTCGCGAGGCGATGACACGCCTCATTGTTTTATGTGTGATTGTTTTTGACAAATGGCGGCCGCAGCGAAGCCGCGCGAATTAAAACGCACATAATTTACAGCGGTCATTTGCGACTCGAATATACGTCCGCAGTTTACAATCAGCACTCACTATCATATCGAAAATATTCAGCTTGTTTTATATAAATACGCCACATTTTATTTAAATAATATTTACGCGTGAATGGCTAAATCCCAGACACATTGTTGGCAGTTCCACGCCAGTTACTGTTGCCGCTAAGTACTGAGCTTAAGTATAATATGACGCCCAAGTTAAGCCCGTATCAGACTTCTATATACCACTTAGTTGGGCATTATATTTTTAGCAAAGTTTCAGTTGTTCTGCTAGTTGTCGTATCAAATGAGTCATAATTGAAACAAGAGCACATCTCGTAGCTCAGCTGTCGGCTCCCAGGCTAGTCGTAACGTATAAACTAGTAAGTAGGCCACACAAAGCGCCGCCTGTACCCGCTATTTGTCTAAGAGTCGCACACATGACTGCGGTCGCAGGGCAACGCTAGCGAGGAATAAATTGTACTGGACGAGTATTTTTGTCGCCTGTTGTGGTAATTTATAAGAGAGGCTCGGTAATGGTAGCGCGCGCGCGGACTAATGGCGCACGGTCATCTCGGAGCCGCGTGACAGCGGAACATGCAGAAGGTTTACTCTCACTGAGGAATGGAAAAGCTCCGGTCACAAACCTTCCTTGAACAGTATGCATCCATTCTAAAATGGAGTTTACAAAGAACTGTATGAAGGCTATTCCTGTGATATCAATCGTCAACACACATGTACTTTGTACTCCCACGCCGCGCACCTTCTGCCGCACGGCTGCGCCGAGTGGCGGAACGCACGGCGAGCGCGCCCCGGGACCGCCTAAATTATTCATCATTAACGCTAACACTGTCCAACGTATTAAAAGCAAATTGACGACGGCCCCACATATAGGTACGATATTAAAATATATATACGTACGAATGTGTTGCCAGTTTAGCGCCAATGTATGCAAATTAGGGAAAACGTCAATTTTGTTTGAACCGCCACAGCGATGGCCGCAGCGGGCGCGGCTCGATGCAAATTCTTGGGATATTCATCATTATTTTGTCGGATATTAAGGTTAGTATAATAATGTAGCCAGCTTCGACTTATCCCTCGGGTAAATAGTTGGAGCAGGAATTTGTATTTTGATCCGCTTATTTTCAAATCATCTAGTATTATTAATTTGGACTTGAAATTAGTTGAGTGAAAATACTACAATATAATCTAAATAAGTATACTGCATATTTACATACACCTGTATCTAGTGTTAAAGAATAAATGAAACACATACAAGCATTTGAAACACTGAAAGTATTTATTCATCAGCTGAACAGATGCATCCCGCCAGTCAATAGCTGCACGGTTTGCACCACCGCGCACCGTGCACTGTCCTGTCACTGGCGCTGTTTGTTCCCGCCTTTATGCAATCGTCGCTTATTGTTCGCTAAACACAAGTCAAGTGTTCCTAACAACGTTTGATGTTACTATGCCGCGTTTACATTCGCGCCAGTGGCCGGAAGAGGCGCCCTGGCGCTCCGGGGCCCCGGGCGAAGTAATACGATAAGCTTGTTTGAAGTTCGTAGTTTTGATAACTAGTGACTTTTAGTTCTGTCTGAGGTACTCACCGTTTCGTAAAATAGTATAGATACCTGTAGTCTGTACTATACCTGGCTGTCACATTACTACTACCAGGTACTAGGCACTTGATTTTTTTAAGTTTAATTTGTTATACGTCTGCTCTGTGACTCATAACCGTGTAAATGTATCATATTTACGCCTGGGGTTTAGTACATTGTTAGTTTGAGACTTTTAACATTTGTAAAGCATAAGACTTTAGGTCTTCAAGTGAACAAATATCTAATACTGACCTTTCCAAATACTTCAGTAACATTTACAGAAGTTGTAAATTACGTAATAATACTGACAACATTAAGATTAAATAGGAGCTCGTAGGAAAATCAAAAATTCGTAAACTAAGAATCATTTTTACCAACAAAAACTTTAAGCTAAGACATTTGCAACCGAGTATAAAGCATACCAACACACGTGCCCCACAACAGATGCCCGACATCGCAGTAATGTCCATCTGACATAAGAGTATAATAAGCCATAACATAATAATAACCAGGGCCGTATGATCAGTGTGGCCGGCCCGCTATGGCCGTTATCCGGGCCATAAGCCGGTCCGGCCACGGCAGACAAGGAAATATGTGCTAAAGTCCATCAGCCGCTTTTACTGCTAAATAAGAGAGCTATTAAGACGTACTTGGAACCCCACACACACACACACATACTGGTAACTGTGCATGTATAGCTAGGATAAGGTTGCAAATAAATACTCCAGTTTCTTAGATATGACTTACAAATAAGCCTAATAGTTGTACTATGTAGATACCTCAAATATTATAAATGTCAGATAATATGTGTGTAGAACAGAGGAAGGCTGGCGGAATCCAGGTCATTACATCGTATATAATGAAGTTCCGTGCCCCGGGAGACTCGTATAACAAAAACCTCAAATATTACATACGGACCAAAGTACGGGACGCGCCCGCTCGCTCAACGTACGTGGACGTGAATGGACACTGATTGAGGACATAGTCTTGTACCTTGTTGTGAAAAGTCATAAGACTTTTGATTTAATTTAGAGTTATTTTTTTTTAATGGTAATAACACGCCTTTTTTCAGGCTGCCTTCATTTGTATAGTTTCTGTTGTAATTATGTTTATATCTTAATTTGTATAGTTTATGTTGTAATTATGTTTATATCTTAATTTGTATAGTTTCTGTTGTAATTATGTTTATATCTTCGGAAAAATCAAGCTTTATAAAAGACAAAATCAGCCATTACTATAAGTATCAATCTATAGTTTCGATAGGATCTCAAACAGTCGCTACGTTTGTTTTATCACGCGCCGCCCAAATGTTTTCACAAGTATGAGTAGTGTGTTTTCAAGTACCTACAAGATGTTATATTTAAACTAAAATTAACACAAAGCCTACTGTATGTACACACTAACTCTGTTATGTACTCTGGATTATATTTAACGTAGCTATGTACATATGTACATCACTGCTGTTTAATTACATCAGCTGTAAGGAACCATGCATTTTTCTCCGAAATTCACTGCAGTCAGAATCCATTTAACTATGTATTTTATGTTCTAACTACTAAGTACACATAACACAATACTAAGGCTTCAAAGTGGAGTGCAGTGATTACGGTGAACAGTAGTTTGAAGAATTATTTTTTCGCCGAAA
Organism: Xestia rhomboidea; assembly: GCA_963853795.1. Classification (NCBI taxonomy): domain Eukaryota; kingdom Metazoa; phylum Arthropoda; class Insecta; order Lepidoptera; family Noctuidae; genus Xestia; species Xestia rhomboidea. Next base: position 20,774,289 of record OY970764.1, read on the forward strand.
CAAAATCAGAGATTATAGATTATTTGAAAGTCCAGACATTGTCTTGGTCAGAACACTGTTTTAAGCTTTCACGATTCATAACTATACTTAAAATGTCACTTACGGGATATCTTCCGTGATTACGGGGGGATTATGGGGTGTATAAAATCGACTGCAGTTGCGGCAGTTCATACATCGGTCAAACGAAGCGAACTGTCTCATGCCGCATCAAAGAGCACATAAAGGCTGTGAAAAACAATGATGAGCAGAAATCGGCCATAGCTGAACACCTACTGCAGTCAGGGCCCAATCACTGGATTGAATTCCACAAGCCACGTATTTTGTCAACAGACAAACATTACTATCCAAAGCTGACAAGAGAAGCAATTGAAATAAGGAAACACAAAAATTTCAATCGAGAGGATGGCTTCAAATTGTCAAGTACGTGGAATCCAGTATTGAGTATGCTCAAAAGTAGCAGCCAGCAACATAATAAGGACTCCACAAAACCTGGTGATACTGTGAGTGTGTTTTGCCGTGACTTAGTGTCGAGTTCCATTAGTGCGCGTAGCAAAAGACAAAGAAAGAGGGCAGACAGATTTGTCTGCTCCTAACAATTTTTTCCATCCACCCGCATTCTCCAGTCAACCCGCGATCATGGCGCTTGCAACAGCGTTGAAATATCGGGAGTTCAAAACAATGGATAATCACGGAAGATATCCCGTAAGTGACATTTTAAGCACAGAACATATGAGTCCATGTAGGACATGCAGATTAGTGTCTGAGATGTTCTTTTGAGAACAGGATCACACAGATTTGAGAGGACCTCTCACGATAATCTTGTGCACCTATCCACTCAGTCTAGTAGACGCATGTGTCAGAGCTTTATTCGTATAACTCAAATCAGAACTTAAGGTAACTTAAAATCTGACTCACGTGAATGTTCAATGAATACCCTACTGAAAACAAGAATGACATGCCATGCTGCCAACCGAACACAAATGTCCAAAACATGTCGCCTGTGCTCCAAAGTAGGTAAACATAGATTATTACAGTACACTCACATTTCGCAAGTTATGTTTAAGACCAATGCCAAACATCCAGACTCTGGGTGTCTAATCCATATGAAAAAACTAATATCCCTTTGCCCTGGGGGTCAAACTCATGACCTCACGCTGAGTAATCGCGCTTACGACCACTGAACCAACAAGGCAGGCAAGTATATTCTATATTTTCGTCACAAATCTCACAACAAGCGATGATTGGCTTGTCCTTGACTGGTAATAGGCTCGCACCGTTCCCAGGGGGTGTCGTAAAAGGTGATTAAGGGATTACATGAAGCTTGAAGGGCAGCAGTATTATCTTTATAATACTCCGTGATCGCGGGTGACTACGTTTGTGTTCGCGGTTATTCTGTCTGTTTTAGAAATCTGAATGACACAAGCTTGTCTTTTATGAATTAATAATTTAAAATTATGTAATACTGCCCAGGTTTTCACGATTATCATTCAGGATTTTTGGAAAAGATCTAGTATTACGATCCCCACAAAAAGCATTGGCTTTTTATTGAAATAAATAACGAAAATAAACGCAGCGACTCACTCCCAATTTCATCTAGAGAAGATAATGGCATAAATACAATCTCGAGTACCTAATACCTTCTGAAATAACAGGATTTTAATAAAATTATCAAAACAATATTGCCAAAGTGAGCTCTCAATGTGATTGGAGTATCAATATCGTAGGTATCGAGTGCCCCTGTGCCCTGTGCCCCTGTGCCCGCGACCCGCGTACTAATACCAATCGTAATCCAAGATGGCGCCGAGCCGTCAATCAGCGAGGAAATATTAAAATTGTTCACTTGAGGAGCGCCGGGCGGCGGCTGGGGTCGTGACTCGCATCTGTCTGTTAACTTTGTGGGATGCTGCAATCAGGTGATAAGCATCCGCCTTGCTGATTACGGAAATGATTCTGAACCCGCTGAAAGGGAGTATTACACTTTTAAATTGAGTGCAAATGTGTGTCAAATATAAAGTAAGTGAGGGTTGCCAACTGCTCTGTTTACAGTCATTTCTGTGTTTACGTTACAGTTCATGTTTGTCCATATAACTTTTATTTGCCCAATCCAGTGTTTCTACTTTAATAAGGTCTATTCGTATAATTATATTATATTATATTTATATATTATAGTAACCTGAGGTCATCAAATTATTTGCTAGTCTTTGTAGTTGTGAATGAATATAAAAAATAGACGTAGACACGATAGTACAGTTTTTATGTAGGTACATACAATCGACTGTTCGAAAGAGATACCGTGGCCCCGGAGCGATCAAGGAACATGGATGGGTTTTAGTTAGTAAAAGTCTGACACTCCCTCCTGCTCCACCCAGAACTGCAGGAGTCATTTGATGATTTCCCATCCGAAAAAAAAATGTAGGTACATACAATTGAACATTCCCTGTGTTGTCATGCCCAACATTATACACTCCACAATTATTACCGACTGCGTGTGATACTCTAGGGGTACGAACTAGTAGGTGTACAATCACACGCAGCTCGCAAACGGCACGTCGTGTGTGATTAGTTCACACACTTCCCATCAGATCACTGTTCTTTTTGAATTTTAAGAAATGTTCACTACCTTATTGCATCAAGTCTTCTGCACGCCTGAAATACTGACTATATAATCTGATCTGACAAGAGTAACTGAAAGTTAGCCAAATTACCAACTATAAAGCGTCTGCCATTATGTCGCCGATTTAAGCTATTTTCATTCTACATTCACTTGCTCGTCACCCTGAGTAGCCTCGTAGGGTACCGTGAGCAGATGCTATTCTACTTGCTGAAACCTAGAATTAATTTATTTATTTATTTACCTAATAAAATAAAAAAACACACAATATAAAATAAGTATAGGATTACCCAGTAACAATATTTATAGCTAAATTAATTGAACATGACAATGTTAATTCACAGTTGCACACCTTTTTCAATCGAGATGTATGTACATACCTATCTCCTCTGCCTGTTGTACTTACACAAGGGAACATCAGTGGCAGTCCCTCCGCCCTCTATCACAACGACCGATGAGCTGTCACAATAATAAGACGCCGCATAAATTCCTCGTCTTAAGCCATCATAAATTTCAGCCGAATTTATATATATTATAATCTGAACAATTACTCAGGGCGAGGTTGGTGAGCCGATGACTTATGCCCGCTGCCAGCCCGCTGTCCAGCTGCCCGTGCCGTTGCCATGTTTTATTGTGCGGGATATAACTGAAGGGAACAGAATTACATCACTTTGATTATTATATTAATATCCACTGTTAGCCGCAGAACCTTTACACCTAAACACGCCATATTGTCACTGCCTTTCATACGGCTGTGGGAGGTACATTCGTGTCCATTTTGAAGATTTAAAAAAATTTAATACAATTTGAATGATAGAACACCCTATAGTTAAAAGCCCAACTGATTTATAATAATGTTACCCGCATATTGTGTGGATAAGTCTCTTACAGCTATCACCATAGTTACGCGATCACTGAACAATGATCACTGCAGTCACTATAACATTCAGCAAATTCACACTCAGCATGAGAGCGCACGATATGAGAAGAATCATAGTCCATAAAAGTCGTCCATACGACGCGGCTGCCCGGCTAGTGTGTATTTATACGACGCTAACTCCCGCCCGGGCCGCGCCGATACCCAGATCTCATTTAAATACTTATTACCGTCTAATAGTTGTAATAAAGTTATACTGAAAACCGAATGTAATTTGAATGGGTTCCTCGTCCGATCGGAAAGTCTCGAGTTGTTGTAGCGATTATTCCAAGAATGTAAGTCGCGACTTTGAAGCGGAGCGTGGTGAGCGTTGCCGACGAGCTGGGGTGGAGTGAAAGAAAGAAAGAAAGAAACATATTTATTTGACGTCAGTTATTAAAGCACACACACAATAAAAATAAAGATACAAAATAAGGAGGATAAACATAATATGTGCTGTGTGCCTCACGGCTGCGCCAAAAAGGTCCATTTCAGCATTCAAGGTATTCCTCGTAGCGCTCCCGTTTTGAAACGCTCCCATCTAAGCGCTCCCGTTTTGTTTAAAATTAATTTCCTTTTTTATTAAGTTTAAAAATAGGGAAAAGCATGTAGTAAACGTAATGAATTAAATCGATAATTTTTAAAAACTCATGTGTGCATCATCGACATCGAAGTTGCTTCCTTCTGCGAAGCAGTAATGCTAGAGAAGGAGGAGGCGGAACGTAAGAGGGAGAGAACCTCTCAACGTCCCGGCCGCCGCGGGAGACGCCCCGGGCGTCGGGGGCCACGTGGTGGCCCCCGGCCACCGTAGGCGCGGGCCTGTGGACGGTGGGCTATGGGTTAGCTCGCCGTCCGTCCGTCTCATGACGACAGGTCGTGTCGACGGCGCGTTCGTGTTCCACGCGCGCCTCAAAGAGAGTCAGCAAAAAGGAAGGGGTCCGTAACGACCGATGCCTGCCGGGGTTGCGGGACTGTTCGAAAGGGATACCGTGGCCTCGGAACACAAAGGGCGATGAAGGAACATGGATGGGTTTTAGTCAGTTAATGTAATATATCGGAGAAAATAAATTGTTATCCACTTGAATCTATAATAATGTTATAAAGCTCAAGAGTTTGTTTGTTTCGTTAGTTGAACGCGCTAATTACAGAAACTACTGGCTCGAATTTAAAAAAATCTTTTAGTGTTGGATAGTCAATTTATTGAGGAAGGCTATAGGTTATCTAACACCACGGTACAACTAAAAGGAGCGAAAGTCAACTATAAATCAATAAATGTTACAAAAACAGGGAAAATGTATTTCTGTTGAGAGCTTCCGTTGCGAGCGCTGCATAAACGGTTAAAGTTACGCAACAATCATGTATCCCTCATACATGATTGTTGCGTAATTGTTCTTCTTAAAACGTTCTAAAAAAACCCCGATAGCGATATGTCTATCTTTTAGATGGCGAATAAAACCGACACCCAATGGGTTTACTCGCACTCTCTCTAACCCCCTCTCTCTCTCTCTCATGTGACGCAGACGAAGTTGCGCGGGTCAGCTAGTAAAAAAATATGAATAGGTACATATGTCGGCAGATTATATTCATCTATTTGGTGGACTAAAGGATTCACAATAAAACAAAAAAAAAAAAAATTACGAAACCCGTGCGAAGCCGGGACGGGCCGCTAGTTGTTTATTATAACAATGTGTTCTACCTAGTTATTATCGATAATTTCAGTTAGTATAGTCCCATCTCTATCCGAAAGTTAATCATGGGAGCGCTTCGAGGAAACAAATTTTAATATTTTTAATCGTTCCTCCAAGCGCTCCTTTTGGGAACGCTTGGAGGAAAAAAACGGGAGCGCTTAGATGGGAGCGTTTCAAAACGGGAGCGCTTCGAGGAATACCTCCGTAGAGTAGAGTAGAGTAGAGTAGGGACTCCATTTTCCGCACTTAGACTCTTAATCGGTCCGTTGTGCGTAGGTGTCCTGGCTAAGTTAGCCAGCCTAGCTCCGCCCAGAAGCACAGAAGTTTCCTGGGAGCTTCACAGGCTTCGCGGAGCGACCTCACCGTTCCGAGGATTTGTTTGCGTTGGGTAGCCACTGCCTCGCATTCCAGGATGACGTGGGCAGCTGATTCTTCGGCGTCAAAGCAGCCCCTGCAGAATGGGCTGTCCGTGGCGCCTAAGTTGAAGAGATGTTTGTTTAGGGGACAATGGCCCGTTATTGTCCCTATTATTATTCTGAGGTTATTTCTACTTAGGCTGAGCAGTCGTTTTGTTAGTCGCGGATGAAGACTTGGCATCGCCATTTTTGACTGCCTGCAGTCTGTGGACCGTGACCATTTGTTGTTATGGAGTTCAGTTGATCTCTGGCGGATCCATGTACGGAATTGTGAGAAAGGTAAGGGAAGGAGTGGGTACGGGCCTAGCACTGCCATCTCGGAACCTCTCTTAGCAAGTTCGTCTGCGGCGTCATTGCCTAGGGATCCACTGTGTCCTCTGATCCACTGGAGGGTAATTCTGTTAGACAGCGATATACTCTCCAGAGCGAGGTGACATTCAAATATTAATGTACTGTTGTTTGTTTGTTTTCTAGGGCTTTAAGCACAGCTAGGCTATCGGATACGAATCTGATTGCGTAGTTGTGAACCCCTAGACGCTTTACGGCTGTCGCAGCTTGTGTTAGGGCGACGCACTCGAATTGGAATATCGAACTGTGTTCGCCTAGTGGTAAGTGAAAGTTAAAGTTGAGGTCAAGGGAGTGTACGCCAGCCCCTGAGCCATTTTCAGTTTTAGAGCTATCTGTGTAGATGCGTACTTCATTGGCTCCTGACTGATCCCTTAATTCCTCTGTTGTTTGTATGCTATATCTTTTGTTGAACATAGGTTTATTAGGTGTCCTATCACACGGGGCAGCGATGAGAGGTTGATACTCAATCACCCGGTCCAGGATGCCTGCGTGGGGACTGGTGTGGTTCTTGCCCCATATGCCTAAGTGCATAAGCCTGATAGCTGCTAGTGCTGCCTCCTGCTGTATGTACAATTCAAGGGGAGTTAGTTGTAGGGCTATCTCCATTGCCGCAGTTGGGGTTGTCCTCATACAGCCCGTGATAGCGGAACAGGCTAGCCTTTGGAACCGCTGAAGCCTAGAGGCGGTGGTCGAGAGTTCAGTTCTCGTCCACCAAACCAAGGCGCCATAAGTTAGCATTGGTCTGATCACCGCTGTGTAAAGCCATAGCGTGATCTTTGAAGACAGCCCCCACGTTTTTCCTAACATTTTTTTGCATTGGTACAGTGCGATTGTGCTTTTGTTGAGTTTGTAGTCAAGATGCCTATTCAAGAGCAATTTGCTATCAAGAATCACCCCTAAGTACTTGACTTCTTCTTTGAGTGTTAGTTCGGTGTTGAAAAGTTTAGGGAGTTTGTGTGGTCCAAGGACTCTTTTGCTTGTAAACATTATTAGTTCGGTTTTGGTGGGGTTAACCGATAGTTCGTGTTTTGTGCACCAATTCTCGATTATTTTGAAGGCTTTCCTCATGAGGTCACATAGGACGCCTTCAAATTTCCCCGTGATTAGAATTGCTATGTCATCTGCATAACCCACCGAGTACAGACTGCTAGCGTTGAGCTCTGTAATGAGCTCATTTACTACCAGGTTCCACAGTACAGACAGCACCCCACCCTGTGGGCAGCCCCTACTAACGATACCTCGTGTGGTGGTGTTTACAGTAAATTGAATAGCGCGATATTTTAACATATTGTGAATCCATTGAATAAGCGTTGGTGCCACACCGTGCACGACTAGTGCCTGGCTGATGCTGGCGAAGTTCGTTTTGTCAAAAGCACCCTCTATGTCTATGAAGGCGCCCAGTGTTGGGTTTTTGGTTTTTAGAGCGTTTCCTATGCGTGTGACCACGCAGTGTAGTGCGGATTCAGTTGACTTGCCTTCGCAGTAGGCGTGTTGGTTAGGGTGTAAGGGTTTAAGTAGCGAAATTTGATTCCTAATCCTTCTGTCTCCCAGTCTTTCTAGTGTCTTCAAGAAAAACGAGGTGAGGCTGATGGGTCTGAAAGACTTGGGTTGAGTATAATCGCTCCTACCTGGTTTTGGAATAAAGATTATTTTTACTTCGCGCCATTTCAAGGGGATGTAGCGGTGGGCCAGACAGGCACGGAATATCTTGACAAGGTATTTGGCTAGCGAGTCACGGCTCCATCTAAGTAGAGCCGGAAAAATACCATCCAACCCTGCTGCCTTGAAAGGTAGGAAGGTGTTGATTGCCCCTATTATTTTGTCTTTGTCTATTACTTCTGAAGCCACCTCCCAGTCTAGGTTGCTCGTGGCCCTTTTACTGTACAGGCAGCCTGGGAAGTGGGTGGTGAGAAGTAATTCACTGGTTTCCGCATCGTTGATTGTGAAGGTATTGTCTGGTTTTTTGAGGCATCCTATTGAAAGATCAGTCCCGGCGGCGAGACAAGTTTGACCCTCATTGCCTGGTTGCTGTTCTCAATGTTAGTACAAAAACGCCTCCAGCCGTTTTTACCTCTGAGGCGTATTAGTTTTTTATAGGTTTTACGGCCAGTTTTGTAACGGTCCCAGTCGCCTGGCGACCGTGTGTTCATGGCTCTGTTGAAAAGCCTTCGCAGCCTATTTCGGTGTCTTTCTAGTTCTGGATCCCACCAGGACTGCCTTGCCCCTTGTCTTCCTGGTACAGTGAGTGGGCAAGACTGCTCAAAGCTAGTTAGTAGGATTGATGTGAGGTTGTTAACGTGTTCATCTAAGTTGATTAAAGGTATTTCAGCTGGAAGGGAGGGTAAATTACCAAACTCTGCCTTGACTAGCCTTATGAACTTGGTTTGGTCTGTGTTTCGAGGAATTCTCCTCGGTTGTGGCTTCGGTAGGTTGAAGTTGATGGTGTATCTAATCCATCTGTGATCCGAACATGATAGTTCGCTGGACACATGCCAGTCCTGGATGGAATTGGAGATACCTATAGTTGATAGAGTTAGGTCTATTATTGTTTGTGATCGTGCATTGATGAAAGTTGGTTCTGAACCTTTGTTGAGTAATACAAGATTATTGCTAAAAATAAAGTCAAGCATTGCCCCACCTCGGTTGTTGGTTTTGACATTACCCCAGAGAGTGTGATGCGCGTTGGAGTCGGTTGCGATGATCACTTCCAGTTTCTCCCTTTCGCAGTACTCCACCAGCGAGGCGAGCTCTGGTAGTGGCACGTCCTCGTCGCCTGGCAGGTAGGCCGAGGCGAGGACGATATCCGGGAGATCCTGTTCTGTTCTGGAGAGTCTCGTTGCTGTCAGATCTCTTGAACAGAATTCGTTGATTAATAGGTTAGGTATATGTTTTGGGATAAAAATGCAGGTTCGTGGGTTGCTTACGGAGGTGTCTAGCAGCAACTTACCTCCGATGTTCGCAAGACCACATATTCTGCCGCCCCTAATCCACGGCTCTTGGATAAGGGCAATGGTCTTTTGGTGGTGGTTGTCCAGCACACTGCGCAAGGTAGCCGTCGCAGATTGGCTGTGCTGGAGATTGGTTTGTAGGATCCTGTCCCGCATGGGAGAAGAGCAGAGGCTGCTGTCAATGTCCTCTCTCTCCTCCCCTGCCGGAAAGCAGTCCTCGTCCGAAGTTAGTCCAGGTGAGGGTGTATCCTGTGTAGGTAGTTTCATAGGTGCCTCGGCCTCCACGGTCGGGGAAGAAGCCCGCTCCCCCACCCCCTCCGCGATCTCCATCGCGTGTGGCGGCGGGGACCGCCCAGGCGGTGGCGGGTCAGGCTCCGGTCCGGGTACTACGGGGGCCGTTGCGGTTGAAGGCGCGGTGACCCCCTCACTGGCTACACCCTCCTCCAGGAAACGGATGTAGATGCTGCCCATGAGGTAGTAGACGCGCCTATTTTGGTCTTTAATTGTTTTGACCATAGACTCTGGCACACGGAAGAAGAGACAGGTACCCGGGGGCTCCTGTCTTACCCTCTCGTGTGTCAAGGTGCAGGTATTTATTTTTAAGTTGGAATTTTGACGGGTAAGCAGTTTGAGTAGTGCCGGAGTGTCCTCGGTGTTCTCCGGAACAAACAGCATACACAGCGCCTTTTTTGGTATTTCAGCTTGGGGCCGAACAGTTAGACTAGTCCCCGGTATCGGGGACGTCATTTTGGTAGCGATCCGCTTGAGCCAGGCCAGTGTGAAAGCGTCCTCGCACCAAGTTTTCAGAACGCCTTCGGCGAAGTGGGCCTTCCCTCGGAAGTGGATCGCGGTGTTTTCGGTTGGGTTGGAAGGGTCGGGATCTGCCATAAGCAGCGCCCGCAGCTCTTTTTCAATGTTAAGGCGGATCCCCTCCGCCTGTTCTTGCGTCATGTCCTCGAAAGGCTCCGTCATGACGGCGACGCACAGCTCGTTGCTCCTGTACGACGCGGCCGCTTTGGCGTAGCTCACCAAGGAACCGTCTAACATGTGGGAGCGAGCAGGTTTGCTCCTCTTGACTATCCCAGTCGGTGTTACGGTATCCTCGGGTCGCTTACGCTTCTGCGAACTAGCAGGAGGTTCCCCGGCGGTTGTTTTTGGCTTTTTACGTCCCCTCGGTCTGGCGCTGCGCTTGCTTTTGGTTGCCGTGGTAGCCGCACCTGCCGGTGTCGATGTAAGTACTTACCGACACTCCGGCAGTGGCCGCCACAGTGTCTTGCTGCGCAGGCTTGACCGGTGCAGACTGACGCTTCTTGAAAGCCGTTGCCTTGCGGGTTACGGTGGTCCAGGTTTGCTTGACCGGAGACTGAATGGCGTCCCTAAGAGACGACATGTCGATCCCTGTCGTGTTGGCTGTCCCTGCCGGTATGGCTTCGGTCAGACTCGTTAGGTCCCTCTCCGAGGCCATTGACGTTGACGCAGCCCTAGTGGACGCATCCACGCCATCAGCCACCGTTGAGTCGCCATGTGCGAGAGCTGCCCTAGGCCTTGCGGACAGGGTTGGGTCAGTGCGCGCATCGCTGGACGCAGATGGGGTTGGCGTTGCCTTCGACGCAGCCTGGTTTGGCGCATACCTGGCTACAGCCTTCCCCATCGCATCCTTGGACGCAGCAGACGGTTTATGAGTGTGGTGCCTAGGGGCATCAGAGAACGCAGCCTTAGGCGGTTTTTGCTTGGCCGCATCCTGCGACGCACCTCTGAGTTTTGATGTAGTGGGCGCATCAAGAGACGCAGCTTTAGGTGGTTGGTTGGTGGCTGAGTTTGGCGCATCAGAAGACGCAGCCTGAATGTTGGTTCCATTTTTTGTCTCTTTATCCATGGGTTAGGATTGAGATTCTTCACCGTCGGAGCTCTCCACCCGCCACGGAGCCCTCAAGTCGGGGACGCCCCTCGTTCCACGAGTGGAGGCCAGAGCTACTCCTTCGGTATAGGACCAGCTTATTGAGAAGTAGACGAGCCCGCACGCAACGGAGGATCGCGGGACTGTAAACGGCACGAGACTATGCCACCACTCATCCCACAACCCCACGCCGCGCCGGCTGCCCCCCCCCCCCCTCCCCCAATAAGCCGGCCCTCGCTTGACAACCCGCTTATGGGATGCCCCAGCCGATTGATAGTGGTTAGCTAGTCCACTACCACCCGTGTGAGAGGAAATCCAGGCCAAAGTGATGTGTTGTGTGCAACCTGCTCCACTCAATCACCAGGATTCCTTCATCCCTCAAACCCCCTCCCACAAACACGCGGGAGGTCATTGCTATCCATCATCTGCTCTTGTTCGATGATGAACACCCAGGGGCATGATCTCTCCACCCCTGTGTTTTTATCGCCTGGTGATTTTCGTTGCGTCTATTTCTTAAGGAACTAGACCAAGAATGGAGGAGGAATACCTCCAGCATTCATGCCAGACAGGTGATGGTGATGCTGTCTGACGCTGGTCTTCCAATGAACCTTGAAAAAATGCACAAAATGTATAAATAAATCGTTACAAATAAATAGATAGCAAATAAATTATTTAAATGTGTATGTATTGTATGTCATTAATATGCTGTAATGCTGCTATCCTCATCTAACGGCTTGGGTCTCAATAGCGCCTCAGCGGTAATCACAAACATTACACACTTGTACCATGGGATCCCTTCTTTTTGCATAATGTTCTTTTTCCTAATATACTGTGGCATAACTATTTTGGCATAATTCGTTTTGCCATAATAACACTTTACCATATTTTTTAGGCCTACCGTTTATGTTGGCATAACTATCTTGAAGGCTAATTTGTTTTGGCATAAATTGAATTCGCATAATGTAACTAAGCATAATGACTATTAGCATAATAGTATTTAAGCATACAATTAATAGAAATAACGGAATCAAATTTGAGTTATTTTAACGTAATTATTTTGAATTAAAAATTCATTAAATTTTGCTACAAAAGTTAGTGACAGAAACGAATCGCTGCAAAACCGACTCTACGCAGTCATGTCTGCCCTACCCCTAGAGTATAATCTAAGCCCGCGTAGACGCGGAAGGGTGAGGCGGCCCGCAAGCAAGCAAGCCGAAGCTGCGGTGGTGAGCGTAAAACACACCTGCGACGATAAGGTCGCGTGGGACCTCCGGAGCCCCGCAGCGCCGGAGCCGTGACAAACCATGTCTGCTGCATGTTGCATACTGCATGCTTGCTTACTGCATGCAAGGTGTATTCTTCTTTAAGTGAAAAAAACCCACATATTATGATCACAATCAACTATGTTCAAAACGAATATGTTATGTATTACCTGCTTCAGGAGATATGATATTTTTCCAATCGTCGAAATAAATTGGTATATCCAATTATGGTATGTCTAACATTTTAGGATTAAATTATCATGCTTCTTTGTTAAGCCTCTAAAAATATGTTTTAATGTCATTAAGCGTAAATAAATTTATACTTAAGAATATTATGCTTAATCATTATTATGATTAGATAATTATGCTTAAAAAAATTATGCGTAAGCTGTTATGGCATACTTTTGTTACTCCTAATTATATTTTCGCATACTAGAAAAAAAGGGAACCTTGTACCCTAATGTACTATTATGTACGCAGTGAATTATCAGTAATGAATAATGCTTTTACATCCAAGATAATTATGATAATCAGCAGGTTAACGTAAAGTGACACCGTGGATTACAGCAAATTGTTTTTAAACTTTTCCACACTAGGACTTTATACTGTATCGTGGGTGGGTTTACCAACCATTACAACTCACATACATACACAACACATACATGGACAATCCATACAAGAGAAAGACAGAGGATAGATGCATTCGAAATGTGGTGCTGGAGGCGGATGCTTCGAATTCCATGGACAGCCAAACGCACAAATGTGTCTATCCTTTCCCAACTTGATATCAAGACCCGATTGTCTACAGTTTGCCTTCAACGTATTCTGACATGTTTCGGCCACATAATGCGAAGAGGAGATAGCAGCCTTATAAAGCTGATCATTGTTGGTAATACCGAAGGCAAGAGAGCGCGAGGCCGGTCGCCAACACGATGGTCCGACCAAGTAAAAGAGGCTATGTCCTCAAACTAATTTCAGCTGGTGGTGATGACAACTTTGGACCAGAGTAGATGGAGGCAGATTGTCCGTTTAAAGGGGTCCAGTGACCACGATCCTCAGTAATGAAGGACCGATTGAAGAAGAAGAAGAAGAGACATACACAAACAGCCAGATCCGGAATATTTGTTCCGTGCGGAAATCGAACAATATACTGATGTAGATACCGCTAGACTGGTCTATTTTAGTTACTTTCCTAGTATAATGTCTTATGGCATTTTGCTCTGGGGACGGGCTGCAGATATTGAGTCTATATTTATTCTGCAGACAAGAGCCATCAGAGCCATATGTAATGTTCATAGGCGCGATTCTCTAAGGGAACTGTTTATGGATATTGGCATCATGACGGTACATTGTCAATATATCTAAGAAAACATAATGTACATCAGAATAAATCTGCACCTTTTTGGTAAAAGAGGTGACAGACATCATTACAGTACTAGAAATAGGGACCAACTTGTTCAGCCAGGCTTTAGACTCGCTACAACTGAACTGAATGAGACGAAATTTAAAACATGCATTATTATGTAAGCAAGCATATTACAAGTTGAGCAATTATATCGCTGATAAAAATGCTTGGCTCAATGCTGGTCCTGCTCCACAAGGACAGGGGCGCATAAATTGATAACATTAAATGGTATTGTTGAAGCTGCTGAAGATTGTACAACTATCTTTTCATTGTATAGATTCAATCTCTTTAGTATTATATAATCGCATAGCCCATATTGTGTGAGTACTATGTACTAGAAAGCTATCATTCATTGGAAACCTACGTCTTTTCTTGACTTGAATGTGCCCTGGCGGTTGTGAGTATGTCATGCTCACTCAAATGTCTCGCTGATCGAGGCGCATGGTTGAGTTTAATGGTGCTGATCCATGCGTCATGTTCGTGAACGGGCGCTGTCAGTTGTGATTGGTCATCTCTTAGTTGCCATGGCATAACTGAATGAATTTTATTTTAATTTTTTGTTTTTACTGTGGAATCTTTTAACGTGCACATCTTGCTACATTGTTCTCACATAATATACCATCAAAACATGAATGATGTAACCAAAATTTTGTAACAATATTTTATTTAAAGTGTCCATGGAGTTTCTTGCTTGTTCTTCTCCACAGAGATCTACGCTAGGGAATGGGCAACTACAGTACTTTCACAGTTTTTATGTCTTGTGACTGGGATTGAGCTACATTTAATTTTCATCTTTGTTTCGACTATTCAAAAGTGCCTGTAATTGGCCTACTTGAAATAAATGCTTTGATTTTGATTTTGAACCCGTGACATGCAGTGCCGTCAAATACTATCCTTTATGTCAATAAGATGTATAGTTGGTTGATGAATTGTGCACAATTAAAGCATTTTCCCACATATCTCACAGGCGAGTCCCACATGCGGACTGCTAGCTGCTCGGTATACTGCTGGCAATAAAATGGCGTGCTAATTCGCACGCCGTAAAGAAGTGCTTAAATTACTACCCATTGAAATTTATTTCTCACTTAACTATCTCAGCCAGAATGTGTTTAAAGCGAATAAAATGGGGGAACACAAGTAGATGCGGGGAAGAGAGGGGGGGGGGTACAGGTGTGCACTCATTACGGCGGCGCACATAAACCGACGACGCCACTTACGCGACGGTTGACCGCTGCAGAGAGATATTCTCATCCAGCGAACACTCGTTACCAGTTTACCGCTTATGGCGATAGTGGAGAAATAAACTCGTTGTTCTCTGCCCCGAAGATAATTTAACGATGAGTACTCATAGATACACGAAATTTCCAGTTTACATCATAATTAATTCATGAAACACATTTTGAAATTAATATTGTGTTCATCAAAGGGGATTTTATGTTTTAGCAGACTTAATTTATTATAGGAATACTTCGTACACGAACATTTTATATCGTTAGGCAAGTCTATTTAGCGATATTGCCAAAAACAGCCAATTTCATACAGAACCATACCAATCTACGTAATAGCAAACGTGTAGCACGTGAGTGATAATTGTGTTATTTATGCGCCCATTCAAAATCTACGTGCGCCCCCTGCGCCTCCGCGCCCCCCCTTGCCCCCTCGCCCCGCGCCCAGTGGCGGCTCATACACGCATGATATATGTTACGACAGCGCACAACGGTGTCTCAAGCACGCGCACTCTGCAGCAATAACAGGGAACACTCGAACTCAACGTAAGCAAACTGTGTTATCAGGTGGAAAATACCTCTCTTTATTCGTTAATGGCAGCTATTTCCAAGGAACGGCGGCGGTGAGGTGGGAGGGGCGCGGAGCGCGGGGCTCCCCCGTGATCATCCACGAGATTGTGCTCCAATGAAACTCGTCTGCCTCATAATGGACAAGCCTGATTGAATCAGTCGCCCTCCATTCATGCGGGATAGATCCCGAGATCAAGATTTTTCGGAACGTTTCCTGTAGTGTTGATGAGAAAATCGCCTATACATGTACTTATATATGCCTATATAAATACGTATGAGGAAGAGAACACAGTCCTTTATTTAATGTGTCGATTTGACAAGACATTACAGAGCAGATACAACCTGCGTAGAGAGTAAATATAACACGGGTTCTAAGGCTTGCATTCCTGTAACACTGGCGGTTCAAGTATACATCGTGTTCATTATGGTGGTGTACCATACTGCGACGCTGACGTCAGCGGCGATCGAAAGCCGTATTTTGTTCTCGCTGACGTCACGGCTGACCGTCAGCGCGACAAGAATTCAGGCCTAAATGTCACTTCGCCTATAAGTACATGTGCTGAAGTGACTGTCCACACTCCACACCCAAATACGTGAATTAAAATGCATCAAACAACACACACTTTTCAAAACAAACAGCTGACAAACGAGAAACAAAATCACATTCTCTTTTGCTTGTCAACCCAAAACGATCTCATAATTACGTACACACATTCATTTAAAGTCTCAATGTTGGGACTAGTCACAAAGAAGGGACGAACACATCATTAAAATGTTTGTCGACGAGGGGAGCCGGCTCCGGCCCGGCAACCGGCCGGCGACGGCCCGGCAATTAGAGCGGAGACCGGCCCGGGAACTGCACAACAGTTTAGGATATATACTGGGATAAGTCAGTTCAGTTTAAGAACAGATGATGTAAAATTTTACATAATTTTTCAATTGGGACTCTTGATCCAGCTTCAGTTTATGACCAAACAAATTGATAATAACTTATCACAAATAATCACTCACAAAGTCACAATTAGATGGAAAAACTACGACAACAATCAATAAAATACTTTCAACGTATGGAGTTTACAAAATGTGACGAATTAACTTTGTGGCGAATGTATAATCTAATGAATGTACCCGATGAGACAAATCTATAAAAATAAAGAAATGAAAATGAATTTTATCCAAAGTCCGAAACATCCATCGAATGAAATGCAGTATCCGTACGCCTGATGTTGCTTTAAATAAAATTGTGAGTAAACAGTCGTGTTGTGTCCGGAACTCCGGAGTATGAGCAGTGTGACGCCTCACTCCTGTCTGTTATCATTACAATAACTTCACTAGATTTAAATAGCTGGACGCTTTTTGTTAAAAAAATGTATGTTCGATGTGAAATATGCAAACGGAGACTATCATGTGCTATTGGGTTCTACAAAATTGGTAAAAGGATTATATTTCGTAGCATAACAACCAACTCTCATACTGAAGGCCTATGGCCTATCTCGAAAAACGTAACCCTCCTTGGGTTATGTTTTTCGAGAGTATGTATGTATGTAAGTATGTATAATTGTTTGGCACGCTCTGTGGCCTGAACGGCTCGATGGATTTTAGCTTGAGAGGTGTCGTTAGATTCGTATTAACTGTGAGAGTGACACTGGGTATATCAAAATAAAAAAAAGTAAAGAAAATGGCGGATTTTTGGCGCCAAATTCAAATGTTTGGCACGCTCTGCAGCCTGAACGGCTCGATAAAGGGCTCATCATGAGGATTTTAAAATGGTATATCTAAGTAACAAGTGTAAGTAGTAAGAAAGTAGTGAGTAGTAGTGAAAAGTGTAAAATAAAAAAATAATTTAAAAAATTGAAAAACCCAACTGCAAAAAACTAATAACTTTAAATAAAAACTGAAAAGAAAAAAACAAGTTCAAGAAACAGGACATATTGACTGCAACAGTCGGGACCCATTAAATAATCTAGACTAAAATCATTACATCCAATATGGGTTTAATACCAATACGGTTTACTTAATTATTTTTTTAAGATCTATAATAACAAGTCAGAGCTGCTACTTGTGTTTAACTTCTATGT
This sequence comes from Xestia rhomboidea, assembly GCA_963853795.1. Lineage (NCBI taxonomy): Eukaryota > Metazoa > Arthropoda > Insecta > Lepidoptera > Noctuidae > Xestia > Xestia rhomboidea. The sequence goes on from OY970764.1 coordinate 20,791,654, forward strand.
TAACACGCGCAAAATCAATGAAAACTGATATCCTTGAACGTAGAACAAATAACTCGCTGAGAGAAAATCAATGCCGCTCCCGGAACAATCGCAGGAATTGCCCGAACCATCCGCAACTTATCTCCGTGCATACTCACGAGGTACTTATCTCCGGTCGGGAGTACTTCATCAATCATCGTTGATACCCTGAGCACTGAAAGCCTACGAGCCACCGCCGCGGGCCGAGGGGAAGGGCGCGCGCGGGGGCGGGGGGGCGGGGGAGGGCGCAACTTTTCCAATCTACAACATCTCAGGACCGACACTAAGATTATTGGGTTATACTGCAGCTTACGGCGAACCTCCGCACAAGTCAATTATATCAGCGCTAAAGTACTGTTGAATTAAGATCCTCGATAGAAAAGTCAGGAATCGGAAAATCACTTCCAGAAGAGTGATGCTGCAAAGAAAAATAAAATATTGGTGCATAGAAAGCGGTTACAGATTTTCATGTAAGTTTTTGGTTAACGTGCACGTAGGTAATAATGAGTACTATAGTTTATGACTATATGCTATACTTACACTTGTTATTCATGATACTATTTATCATCCTTTTTAGGGTTCCGTAGTCCTGACAAAGAACCCTTATAGTTTCGCCATGTCTGTCTGTCCGAGGTTTTGTTAAGAGACCGTTAGTACGAGAAAGCTGTATTTTTGTAAAGGTGTGTATATCAATAACGCCGACAAAGTGGTAAAATAAAATTATAGAAAATATTTTTTTTTGGTGTAGCTCCCCTACATGTGAAGTGGGGTTTTTTGTTTCGTCGTCTTTGAATAGTTCATTTAAAATGACTTAGTGGTTGCTATACTACTTATCGATTTAATGCTCCATTTAAGAAATTTTAAACTTTAAAGTGCACTTTCCCCCCCTGGTCTTTCTAAAGCCAACGATCAGATATACTAGGGTAATTCACACCCTCTAAAGGTGAACAGTTTTAGAGACGCTGATGTCCTGAGTTCCTGACGCGTACCTACACTTCCCAGGTGATCCAACTCCAAGATTCACCTGGGACCTCTACTCCTGATCCTCGGAAACTGTCGTCGTGCCTGCCCTGGCGTTAGTCTCGCAGAGCTACCCTAACGCCTGATCTTGCCTCTCCTACAGTGCTGAACTGATTTGACACCGACTAAAGTGCGGTATCTATAAAACTACCACTTTCATACCTACCATAGAGTGCGTGATAGGTAGGTCTTTTTATAATCAGCTGTATTTTTTATCTCATTTGTAAATTCCTTATTTTTCCCTATTAAATTTTAATTAACACGATCAGCGCCAAGGCACCTCTAAGGCAAGATTGTGGAAATGACTATTTTTTTTGCATATATGCCTATCTCCTGGTCCTAAAATACTATGTGAACGTGTGTTTACTTTTCCTATTCTCTTAACTGGTTTTTTTTTATGTATCATTTAATATACACTGGCCTCTGAGACAGACTTTTCGAAAATTCAGTCTCAAAGGCCAAATGTATATTACATGATACACACTACCCAACGTCGACGTCAACGCGTACTTTTTGTACCACGAATATTCGCGAAAGCCTAAAATGACAATCACAACTTTCTGAGAGAAAGTTATTGATGCTATGGTCATGAAATTTGTCGCCATTTCTGAGCCACCACCAACCCCAACTCCCAGGGTCACACGACACTTATTGGTGGACAATCTGGTCGGACCACCTCCGAAAATGAAGATAGGAAGTTGTAAGAATTGCTACATGAAATGTGGCAAAAAGGGAAAGGCTCAACTTGGCCAAAGAAAATTCGCTGCTCAAGTAACAACCATTTGCTCTGTGTGTAATTTTTTTACTACAGACCCTGCTTCAACGAAGTTCACAGTAAATAAATAAAAAGACTAAAAAGACTATGCAAAAATAAGTTGAATAAATAAATAATAAGAAGAATAAGTAAATAAAAAGGCTGATGATTATTGAAATAAAATTCTAAATTACAAGTGGTTGTTTTCTTTTTTCATTCTTATAAAAAAGCTGTAACTCCTAAACTATACAACATTTCTATACCCCAGATACACCAAACGATTTGTCAGGGCCAGACCTACAAAATTGCTAAAGAAAATGTTGAGCGCGGTGTATATTCACCAATACACTGGCCTCTGAAGTTGAGTACTCGAGGTGTATAACTAGATATACACCGGCCTGTGAGACTTGCACTAGGGTGTATATTGACTTATACACGTGGACAAAAACAATTATAGTTGAAAATTCTAAGAACAACAACATGTTTGCAATGTGACGGCCATCTTGAGACAAACAACAGCAACTGTTGTCAGTGCTGATGACGTTTGTTGAGCGGTAATGAAACGTCCGCCTCACCTGCTGCGGTCGCAAGATTGATGGCATTCGACGCACTGAAGCCGCACCGCATCCGCACCGCAGCCGCAATGCAACCGCAGCACACATCGACACCTTTGCTTTGTTTTTGCGAAAACACGCGGATTTGATATAAAACATAATAAACGAAGTTTGGACTAAGGATTTCTATCATCAAGAAAGAAGGTTTTTTGTAACAGTTTAGTGGCTTGCAACAGGTCATCTTTTCTATACGAGGTACAACCACCTAAGTACACTTTCTCGACATGGCAATCCACCTAGAAAATGAAGGGTGGTTTAGAAAAGTATGTCAACAGAATTATTCCTCTCATGAAACTTTCCACCCATCATTAAAAAGCACGGTTTATATGTTTCTGTCTCATAATCTTTAATATTCCAGTGAAACAAAGTCCTACTCAGCTACGCGAACAAGCCACCTCCCCCAAACTGTACGCTCTACAGCGGTACAAAGGTAGAGGCGAAATTATGTGTTTTTCATCAGCGCCAACAGGCTGTAGTACTAATTTCACGCAGCTTTCAAAATGTCTCTTTTAATTTCCCCCTTTGTAGTGAAACAACAGAGTCATCGGGCTAAACAGTTTTTTTGTTGGCTGTTTCGGCGACTTCATTTGTGAAAATTACATTTTGTGCCGTCTCGGTGGGGAGCGGTCTGCGAGGGTCTGCGATGAGGTGGAACAGCTACTAGAGTCTTGTTAACTTAATACAAGAGATATGCGGATAAAACTAGTTTTAAATGATACCAACAACTTATGAAATAACAACAAACTCACAAATTCTAACAAAGTCTAAGATCAGAACAGTATGAAACACTGCCAGCGCTAAATCAAGCGATGTCTAAGTTCATGAGTTCATACATACATACTCAAAACTCACGCCTTTTTATTATAGGGGTAGGCAGAAGCTACAGAACGCCATCTGCCATGATCCTAACAAACTCCCTTTGCTTCGGTCACAAACATATATCATACCTCAAAATAGCAAACAAAAGACCTACAACCAGGCCAAAAAATCAATTGCTCATAAGTTAAATTACTGTTAAAGACGACGATGGAATAACTGATTCTATAACAGAACACAATCATCCCTGAAACATAAAAGTAAGCGTAATCAGGATCGGATCTCAGACACGGCCAGGGAACACGTCTACAACTCTACACTGATACTAAAAATCTTTTTGTTAGAAACAAAAAAATATAATCAGTCCTCTCTACTACGTAACGAGTACCTTTGTCCGCTGGAGTGGCGCCTTTTGTAGGGCCGGCGGTAATGGGCGGACCCTTTGTGTAAATATATTCTAGTAATTGTACCCCCTCGCCCCCCGCCAGACCTCCGCCAGCACCCTGCCCTGCTCCCCAGACCCTCAGAAAGGTACATTTACGTCATCATAATATTGCAGGAATATTTTTTCGTGTTACGTTACATCGTGATCGACGTGGCTTGTAAAATGTTACTGTTCAACTTTTTGCTTTTATCCTGTTTGAGATAGAATTCTTCCTACGAACCTAAAATAATAATACCATCCTGTTCAGTAACAGGATGGTATTATTATTTTAGGTTCGTAGTACCGTTCGTTCGTGGGACAGTTCCCACTGCTGGGCAAGGGCTTCTTCTCAAACAGAGAAGGCACGAGCGTTTGATCTACATGCTTGCTCAAGACAGGTTGGCGATTTCAGACTTATTTATAAATTTTATCAGTCTAGGTTCCGCCACGTTGTTTTAAAACAACGTGACGAAACCTAGGCTGTGTGTCCCAGGTAATTTAGAAAGTGCGTATTTTATTAATAGAAAAAGTCACACTGATACTTGCCCGGATTAGAACACACAAATGCATGAGAAGCGAGGCCTTAACCTCTGGGCATCATAAACACGATCCTGCAACTTAAAGAACACACTGTAAACGTTATAATTAAAAATATTGTACACTAGCTGACCCGCGCAACTTCGTCTGCGTCACATAAGAGAGAGATGGTTAGAGAGAGTGTGAGACACCCTTAAAAGATAGACATAATAATGCTATCGCGGATTTTTATAGAACTTTTTAAGAGGAACAATTCCGTCATACGCGATTGTTGCGTAACTTTAACCGTTAACGCAGCGCACGCAACGAAAGCTTCCCTCGACAGCCTTACGTTATCATCCTTAGACACTCGATGATAGTCATACTCCAGTTAGGCCGAAAGTTCTCATCAAGGTGCATAAAATGAGCCCAAACACGATATAGATGCTGTAAACTCTTGATGACCTCTTGCAACTGCCTTCCGTCTCCATCGTCAGACCTTCGATGACAGTCCAGGCAGGTCTTAAATTCTCACCAAGGTGCATGGAATGAGGCCATTAACAATATAGCTGTAAATATAATCTACGTAAACTGCGTATTGATTATTGCGAATAGCACAACACAGTTCTTGCACGGCAAGACCACGTGAATTTATCAGGCTTCTGATATTCGCAATACTACTTTTTGGAAAAATCATCCTCATCATCATACTCCTGCCCTGATCCCAATTTATTTGAGGTCGGCGCAGCATGATTGTATTCATTCTTCCATACTTCTCTATTACTTTTTGAAAAATATTAAAAAACAAAATAAGAAATATAGAAATGCAAACAATTTAAATACAAAAAGAAAAATTGATCTGTTTAAAATTTATTTAAATAATTACACTACTTTTAGATAAACTATAACTCTAAATAATAATAATAAAAATATGTACAAGTAACAACCTGTAACCGTTACAGGGCGTCAAAAAATTCGTCCACATCGGTGTCAACACGAAAAGTGCCCAGAAGGCTGGCAGCATTGCCACGTTGGATGGCAATGCTGATTCTTTGGTCAAAAAATACGGTCACGTGAAGAGTCGACTTGGCGATTTCTCGAAATACTAGGTGGGCACTCGGACCCCACGGCCCTAGTGTTTCAACCCCAAACGGCTCAAACACATAATTACCAATTAAATTATTGTATTTGCGCCGTTTGAGGTTTTCAGCACCTGCAGCAGCCACCCCAGCGCAGCCCACTGTGCCAGGAAGATGTGATGACGCAAGGGTGTCGACGCAAGTTGCGTCCGACACCAAAGGCCTACCCAACTTCCATGGCATTATGGTCATACCATCTGGTCTCTTCCCATCGACGCGTGCCAAGCCAGTAGGTTCTAATACAGCTGGCACCCCGGCGGTGGCAAGAGCACGACGGATGAGATCATTAATGCTAGCGTGCCGCGCTATCCGACCTGCACTCTTACTGCAGGAAAGGCCATGGTGTCCGAGGCAGTCGACTGCTTCACCACATTGACAGCGATGTGGAGCCCCACAAGGAGCGCCCAAACGCAAACATGTAGCGAGCCGGAAGGTTGTATCACCCAACAAGGTGCCTATATTAGGTGACGGTAGTGCCTGAAGCCAGAGGCCCGACTCCCACTCACCCACAGCCAGCAGGCGGGCACGCTCAGCAGTATTGGTTGACGTATTAATAAGTTTATTCCGTACCAACCTTCAGAGCGGCTCATCCCACTGTAAAAGAAAAATAGGAAATCTCACAGCACCAAAAAAAATAAATAAATCACAAAAAGTGAAAATAATGTTGGGGTGTTTGAACCTGCAACCCCGTAAGAGCGGTCATGAAACCGCTAGGCTATTTACTTCGTTGACATATATATGCTACAAATAGCCGTTCTCATGTACTTACGTCTTGACTGAAACGTCAAACAAATGAAATATACGGACATAATGCAAAATTGCCTAACCCCTTAAGGAAGTAGCGTGATAATATATAGCCTAAATATTGAAGAAGCCTATGCAGTAGTTTTGACGTGATGCGCGCACAAACATTTCGTACCAACTACTTATACCGAAGAAAGCTGATTTTCTTGAGTTCCGCTATTTTGTGCGTATTCACGTTAAAAAATCAAATTTCAAGAAAACTGAGAAATTATATTTACCTGTATTAGATATGAAGTATATGTAGCAACTTTAAAAGGTTACACTTAATTGGTTTTTATTGTATAGGTGTATGAAGTTTATTAATTTTAAACACAAAACCTTCTTTTTGCGTCTCTGGATGAGATTTAAAAAAAATGCTAAAATAGATGTTTCTTTATTTTTATTAATAAGTATTTATTCTGAGTTTCATGATTCTAGAACCATATTTTTTTTTCCATACAAACTTTACCCCCCCTTTTCACCCCCTTTTTCCAAAAATTCCCAAAATTTCTATAGCCGAAATGTTATTCTCGATTTATTTAAATAGATTTGTGAACATTTCAACAAAATCCGTTCAGTAGTTTTTACGTGATACGCGGTCAAACAAACAAACAAACAAACATTTTAATAATGGTTGTAACATGTTCAGTTACTTATTTTAAGTCACCCTGGTCGGTTTTTTTTTAAATCTTCAATGTACAGATTTTTTGGTCTCAACGATTTTATTATATGAGATATACCCCCGAATACTGAAACGTCACTCAATATTTAAGGGCTGCTCAACATTTGAGCAGCTCCTAAACTTTAAATTTTGTATGGCCAAACGTCACTTTTGAGTATCTGTTAAATATAAGTGCTACTTAAATTTTGAGCGACGTTTCAGTATTCGGCCAATAGATAGATAGATATTAAAACCGACTGTTCTTGGTCGACACTATGTTATAGAAGACTGACTGCCTATATTTTAGTGATTTAGACTTTTTGACGCAACAACTTGTTGAATCGAACCCACTCGATGAGGCGATGATACTGAAGGTAAACCATTGATTGCTTGTTTAAGGACCGGCCACTAGCCCACAACGCGACGGCGCGCGTATTCCACAGCAACCAGAGCCTGGTGCTGCAGAAGGTGACGCGCCACAGCAGCGGCCGGTACGCCTGCTCCGCGCTCAACGCAGAGGGGGAGACAGTGTCCAACGAGCTGCTTTTCCGCGTCAAATGTAAGAAATACCTTCATAGCCATCTTCACTGTTTTTTTAATGTTTCTCAGCACTAGGAATTGCTCCTGTATCATAACTGCCTGGTACAATAGCAAGTGACACGGTACACCTGCTCTACGCTCAATGCAGAGGGGGAGACAGTGTCCAACGAGCTACTGTTCCGCGTCAAATGTAAGAAATACCTCCTTAGATATCATAACAGCCTGGTATAACAGCAACTGACACGATACACCTGCTCCGCGCTTAACGCAAAGGGCCAGAGAGTGCCCAACGAGCTGCTCATCCACGGCAAATGTAAGAGATACCTCCTTAGATAAAGTAACTGCCTGGTACAACAGCAAGTGACACAATACGCCCGCTCCGCGCTCAACGCTGAGGCGGGAGTCTCCAACGAGCTGCTTTACCATTCTTTGGACTATTTTGTATTGGTCAATGTACTTTGATATGAGCTGTGTTAAATTAGATAATTACTGTCACGTAATTTTTGAAACACAACTTCAGGTACTTTTCTTCCTGTAATTCGTAAACAAAGCTTAAATAATGCTGAGTTATCCTCTGACAACGTTCATCTAGCCAATCTCTTTTATTTCCCTCCACCTCGCTTCTATCTAACGCGTAAAGTAAGTATGTCTCGAGAAACGATTCCAGCAGCCGGTGAATGGGGATATATTCTCATCTCATTGATAGTATTTTAAATTCAGTGTTGGCTCCCTAAATCTCCCAAGGATTCGACAGTTTCATGCAATATTCACGCGCCATTCGGGCCTTGTCGTTTCGCGTCAAACAGAATTATGCAGGAAGATAAAGCACACATTTTGGAATTTACCGAAAGTTGCGAACAAGTGGGAGGTGCTGCACACGGCACATGACCGGACCCGCTACCTGCTGCACCACTAACCCGCTGCGACAGATTCCAACTCAACTTCGCCCTTTCAGATACAATAATCTGAACTTTTCCCGATCCATGGTCTTAACCGCAAATCCTTCCGCTTCTGCTGAGTTTCTACTGAGATAGCTATGCGTTCTCCAATGAACTGACAAATACGCAATGTGTACCTGCGCTCTACTAACCGTTGGTGGAGTAGGTTCCTACCACATAAAGTTGTTCAGCTCGGTGCAGTCCTGCTATGAATCGCAGGGAAGCAGATCACATTTCGGCGCTAAAACAAACTTAAATATCAGCCGGAGCCGTGAAAGTTTGGCGCTAAATAGAAAACTCGTCAAGGGGCCGGGTTCATTACGGCACCTCTCGAAGCTCATTCAAAACAATCGGCACAAATCTGGAACAATGCGAGCCACCGACCCACACTTAAATTGCTCAGAATTAATTAATCGCGACGTCCGCGCATTGTGTCGCCACAAATACGCCGCGCAAATTAAGAAGCATTGTGGTCGCGCCGCGCCCGCTCGCACGCAGTCGCACGCGGTCGCACTGAGTCGCGGTAAGTACGGCGGACGGCTCCGTATTTCGTCGGTGTTATCGCGTCTCGCCCACGGCCGGGAAACTTTCCACTAATTGTTTTTTCTCCGACGTTTGCCTTGATGCCTTCTGAAAGGAAGTACTGAACGGATAAACTCCTTGTTTTGCGATTTCAGATTAAATGGAATCGGTCCCTTTTTATTCGAGCCTAACGGCCTACTTTCTTACTTTCTATAAGTTTACAAGATTTCTTACAACATAGGACACACGTTAGGTCTATTAAGTACACATTTTTGCAGAATGTTGTAATAGTGTTTATCATGAAAGACTATATCCGGAGGGGTGACGTTCATATCCGGAGCGTGTTGGAGTCTCGGCATTATGTAGACACATCTCGCTGATCGATCATGTCCACTAAAGATTTCCGTCATTCTACGTGATGTCTCTTTGCCATAAACTACGTTTTGTAAAGTTAGTTTTAGAACGAAAATGTTCAATGTAACACAATTCGAGTTGACCCACCGAGAGCACGCCGAGAGCCCCTCGATGCAAACGAATAATGGCGACAGGATACTTCCGGCGACTATTTAACCTGATCATTTTACCGGCGAGTATGACGGCGCGCCGGGGCGCGCTCGCCTATAGTCAATTAGAGCGGATTGGATTGCGCCGATTAAACTCGTCTCCTTGTCAAACGATAAATAAACGAGTTCAATTAAATAGGAGTCAGTCTGTAGTGCTGTGTAGTGGCGCAGGTGAGTCTCCTTCGCGGCTCGTTGCTTTAAATCGACCATCTATCCCCCCCTCCCCGAGCCCTCTGCCCGCTCGTGTACCCCGCCCACGCCCCAGTAATGGCTGTCGATCTATTTTGCCAATTGTAAGATATGGCCCTGACAAAATAAGATGGGAATTTTTAATGGCGAACATAACTGCGAGTAATGCCGCAATAAATTTCTGTTTCGCAAAGAAAAAATGTTTTGTAATGAAGTTGTTGTTATTGCTCGTTACGATCGGAGCAATTTTATTCATGACCCGATGCCGTTAGCCTTCACTGGCTTTTGTCGAAATAACTTGCTCCTATTCGAAGGTAGATTATCCTATTACGTTTTACATTACCTATTTAAATGGGTTTTGTCTCGGATTAAATGTTTCGAGGTTTCGTGATTGCAGCTGTGTCCCACCATTTTATTTTGAGGCTCACTGACGTTGGAACAGAATGATCTAATCTGAATGGGTGTTGTATCAATCAGTTGTGTCGCTAACTCGGGACATTTTATGTATTTATTACTGAGTGGTTAATCAGCGTGAGTAGAAATGCACGCCGAGCATCACTCGTCGCGCCGTGTCGCGGCTGGCTGCTATTAGGGACGACCCGCGGCCACATAATTACTCCTTGCCCCTAATTCCCGACTGACGACAACCCCTGACCTTCACCTCTCGCCACCTTCACACACCGCGATTTGTCGCACATTTTGTAACAAAAGATACTCTGATATATCTGATGCTTTTCTGATGCTTTTCTGAGAATAGAGCAATGATGTTCTACATCACAAATGATTGTTAATATACGATTGGTTTCAATAAAAGTAAGGTGTTCCAAGCTGTCTGCTATGGCTACTGCAGCAAAAATACCGTTTTTTTTAAAAAAAAAAAAATCATTTTTAACACATTTGGCACTTCTTAATGACATTCACAACAAAGTTACTTTGTGATGGGTAACATGATACTTTCTACAATTTTAGCGGCTTTTGCTATTTGTTAATCGTTGTTGACCACAAGGACTTCGAAAGGTAGCTCCACAAAAAGCAACTTCGATGTAGCTAAGAAGCACCTTTACTCGTGATAGTAAAAAATTCAAACATGTTGTCTGCTTGTTGTAATTTTTCATTTTTTAAGTAAATATAAATATTTGAATCTGACCTCAGGTGTGTGATGGCGTACTCTGAACATTACCGCAGGTATCGTTCCTTGTTCCTCGCATCACGCACCATCAGGTAACCCTATTACGGCCCATACGAGAACGTTACAAGATTTGTAGCGCCACTCCGCAGAATGGCCGCCATGCCTCACGACTGACGCCACTTAGCTTGGCCGTTATTAGATCACTAGCTAAGCCCGCTATAAATTGATTAGCACGATAAAATAACAGGCAGTGAATCTGTGTTGATGTTTTACTTGAGTTATTTAAATGTCGGTAAGGTCAATTTAGTCTGTCGATATGAAAGTTGGAATAAATCTGAAGTTCTAAAACAAAAAGGGAAATTCTCTTCTTCCTTCATAGGTATATCAGTGTCATTTAAATATTGGTATGTTTGCTCATCTGTACAGATTCGCCATCATGTCGCACGGGCGGCGTGTCGGTGGTGGGCGCGGCGCGCGGCGAGTCCGTCGTGATCGTGTGCGAGGTGGACGCCGACCCTCCCGCCGCCGTCTTCAAGTGGAAGTTCAACAACTCGGGCGAGACGCTCGACGTCGCCGCTGACCGCTACACCTCCAACGGCAGCGCCAGCAGTCTCAAGTACGTACGCATGCGAAATTAGTCCATGATAAAGTAAATATAAAGAATCAGTTCGGATCTGAGTAAATTTCGCACGGTTTGTAGCGGAAGTCGTATATGATACACGGCTTCAATATGACTCGAGACTTGTCAAGCGACCCGCGTTTGCTTTACTTGTTACTGTGCTAGTTGCTTGAACGTGCAGCTCGTGACCAACTGGGAGTCGTGTGCCAAGTACTAAAAAAACAAATCTAATTAAACTCTAACCAGCTGTGTTTTTGGTCTGTCCTCACCGACCCTGGTTGTCCTCAGATACACGCCGGTGGCGGACCTGGACTACGGCACGCTGTCGTGCTCGGCGTCCAACGAGGTGGGCTCGCAGCTCACGCCCTGCGTCTTCCAGATGGTGGCCGCTGGTGAGTGTGCTCTACTTCACTGCTGGACTTCATACCCCAGAGCCATTTCTGGTGTAAAGATATGAGTTCACAAAAACTAAACTTTATGGGTGAATATCAAAGCAGCAAATTTTAGGTGTCCACGTTGAGAATCAAGGTGTAAAATGATAGGATGTTTCTTATTTGTTTTATAGTAAACAACGTTAGTTGGTGCAACTAGGGCCACATTTTTTGTTGTTATTCGTGTTTATAAATAATCAGGAAAAAAAAAATTGCCTTAAAATTCAAGTTTGGTGGCTTGTCCCAGTTCCATTTTTTGATATAATTGCATTCACCAAAGTAACAATTTAAGGTATAATAAAAAATAAACCATTTCCTGAGTATATGCATTAGACACATTATCTAAAAACAATTAAACCATATTAGAAAAACTAATTCAAAAGCACAGGACACTCGATCGAAAATTTGTCCAACCAAAACACAAAATTTTGGTGGCAATTTTTCAACTTACAATAACATAAAGTTTCGTGCGTGTGTGACCATGACCAATCGCGTTTTTTTTATTTCGCACCTCTCGGTCGTGCGCTGGAGTTGCCCGTAACAAGTGTGTGATTAGTGCTGCGATTACCCGATAAAAACTTAAGTATTCATCTTAGGTGGCACGGGGGACAAGAATTGTTCAATTTTGGTGGATCGTTTTGCTGTTGATTATTACGTGTTTTAATAGTAAGCTACTCGTTATAGCTAGTGATTTGGGTAACGCATAAATCATTGATATTCATTTAATTGTAACTTATACCCCCTATTTTTAAAGATTTTTTTTATGCCTGGGCCCAATTTTGGTGGCTTTGGTGGCGCTTTTATGTACTGTTTGTACATATATAGCCAGTTTTTACGTTGCAAGACAGTTTTATTAGCAAACAAATAAATATTATGTACTTGGCAGTAAGTAAGACCTATTATTATAAGGGTAGCATTCTAAAGATGAGCTTTCTTATTTTAATTTGTTGCTGTTTAGAATGCCAAATCAGATTAATGAAAAGAGGCTGCTTAAAAAGAGAATGGATGAAAGAAGAAGAAAAGCAAGAATAATGTTTCATCATCAGCCTACAGCAGACCACTGTTGGACATAATTATGCCTCCTCAATGGCACGCCACTCAACTCAATTTTCAGCCACACTCATCCAGTTGCTACCAGCCACCCTGCGAAGATCGTCACTCCAGTCACTCGAGTCTGAGGGCATCCCACCTTATGTTTGCCAATTCGCGGTCTCTACTCAAGGACACGTCTACCCCAACGGTCATCGGTTTTCGGCTAAATGACGGCCCATTGCCACTTCAGCTTACTTATTCTGTGAGCTATGTTGAGAACTCTGGTTGTCTGTCGGATCACCTCGTTCCGGACCCCACCTCAGAGAGACTCGAAGCACAGTCCGTTCCATAGCTCGCTGAGCGACCTTAAATTTGTGGACCAGGCACTGTGGAAACGTGACGAGATGACCAGATGAAGTTTCCCAAAAGCATTTGGGAAACTTCGTCCGGTCTTCTCGCAGCCCAGCCCAGCTAAATTATTCTGTGAGTCTCAAAGTTGTTCTTTCTAAACTTCAGAGTTTGCCCGAGTTAAACATATTCTCGAACAACCTCGAGAGGATCGCCATTGACAACAACAGTTCTGGGAAGACTTCAGAACTGACCAGGTCTCGACAGAGTCAATAGCCTTCTCATAGTTCACAAATGCAAGACAGAGCGGCCGATTATACTCTTCGGACTTCTGTATGTTCTGCCGCATAGTGTGGATGTGGTCTATGGTGCTGCATCCTCCTCAAAACCCGGTCTGTTCCAGTGGCTGGAAGTCGTCGAGTCTTTGCGTTAAACGAGTCGGGCGGAATTGGTCTGTAATTCTTCTAAAGAAAAGAACGACCACGCTCCTTCTCCACGTTTCTGGAGCTCTCACAGATAACAGGACCAAGTTGAAAAGCTCTTATTTATTTATCCTCATCAGGGGCTTTTTCATTTTTAAGCTGTCTAAGAGCCGCGTCGATTTCATCTTGGCTGAATCTTGACAGGTCTTCTGTGAAATGACGGGTTAAGGTGGTTCTGGAATCCTTATTTTCGGGACCAGGTCGACATAAACAGTACATGCGATGCATATTCAATTTTGGTGCCACTGATTTTCAATTTTGGTGGGCACTTTCAAATTTGGTGGGCAATTTTCAATTTTGGTGGCCACACTACACTTTAAACTAAAATATCTCAAAAAGTTATCGAGATATTCTTGGGCCTCTTGAAGATTCTTTAAGCTTGGACTTTCTAATGTTATACCAGGTCCTTATTTTTCTCGAAAACTGAAGAATAAATTTCGCCACCAAAATTGACAAAAAATGCACTTTGCTGATATTCACCCTTATTATACTGTAAAATAAAAAAATGAACTTTTTGAAAATAAGCTCATCCGGGGAAGTACGACAACTACATTAACTCGTCGTTGAGAAGTCGTGTTGCTTTGCTCCATTTTTACGGGAAAAGGTGTCGCTGTTATGATTACTGTTCGGCTCCAGTAACATAGAGCTGCCACAGCGCTCTACACGCCACGTGTGCTCCAGTAACATAGAGCTGCCACAGCGCTCTACACGCCACGTGTGCTCCATTAACATAGAGCTGCTACAGCGCTCTATACGCCACGTGTGTTGCAGGCAAGCCGCACGCGCCGCGCAACTGCTCGCTGTGGAACCAGACGGCGGAGTCGGTGGAGGTGTCGTGCGTGGCGGGCTTCGACGGCGGCCTGCCGCAGCGCTTCCTGCTCGAAGTGTACGCCGACACCAACGTGCCCAGGTAACACTCTAAATAATAATCAGACCAACCTATTACTGTCTCATTACAGATTAAAGCTGTCTTATGTTCAGAGAACGCATTGGCATTGATCATTAGCGCTTGCTTAAGGAGTTGGTGGAGAACAAAATTATATTAATTCAAGCTAAGCTAAGAAGCTCATTCAAATCAACGCTTTATGAACGTCACAACGGCCGCCCGGCACCACCTCCATGTTTTGGCTAGGAGAAGTGGCTAAACTGACTCCCAAGCAACACACTGCCTTATAATTATGTTACCATACCATGTGGTTGTGAAGAATCAGATTTTATTTTGACACCAATCTACATCCAATCTATCTAGCAATTGGTTCGCTTTCTATTACATGGAACTTAATACAAAGATACAAAAGCATGCACGTGGCTGTATATGGACACTTCTGCCTAACCCTTTAGGCAATTCAAGGTTGATGTTACGTTTTGTTAAAATGAATCGTTAACTTACTGATCTATGATCACTCCTTTTATAATGAATATTTATTTTGAATACCATCATGACAGGCAGTCTGAAGCCACTACCACACTGCTACTCACCACTATAATCATCACACGCAGTCTGAAGCCACTACCGCACTGTTACTCACCACTATAATCATCACACGCAGTCTGAAGCCACTACCGCACTGTTACTCACCACTATAATCATCACAGGCAGTCTGAAGCCACTACCGCACTGCTACTCACCACTATAATCATCACACGCAGTCTGAAGCCACTACCGCACTGTTACTCACCACTATAATCATCACAGGCAGTCTGAAGCCACTACCGCACTGTTACTCACCACTATAATCATCACACGCAGTCTGAAGCCACTACCGCACTGTTACTCACCACTATAATCATCACACGCAGTCTGAAGCCACTACCGCACTGCTACTCACCACTATAATCATCACACGCAGTCTGAAGCCACTACCGCACTGCTATTCACCACTATAATAAATGGATTAAACGAACTTACCTAGTGAAGTTCTATCCATATTATATGAAGAAATTAGTCCGAGGTATATGTACTAGCAGCAGCCGCCTTCTGTTGCTCTTTGACGCGATTTTAGAAGAAAAATAAAAAGCGACACCTGGCAACACTGCTGTTACTGGTCATTCAGTTTAGAGCAGTGGTACAAGGTACCCACCTACGGGAAGAATTAATCAAAGGTTAATCTTGGGAGGGTGGGAGACTCGTACCTCGGACTAATTTCTTCATATAATATGGATAGAACTTCACTAGGTAAGTTCGTTTAATCCATTTATTATATTCGAAATTAGTCCGAGGTATATGTACTAGCAGATGTTTAGAGAACATGAATTAATAAACTTTTATGTTAGAAACAAGTTGTATAATGTTTAATTAATCTAGACAAACTTCCTAAATGTCTTTCTTAATTGAATAGATATCTAGATAGGAACGTATTTTAATCAGACTTAGGTACTTAATAATCTTATACAATAACATTTGAATATTTTAAACTTAAAATACAATATTTAAGAATAAACATTTGGAGTTACACTCCATATATTATGAATGTAGTAAACAAAAACTTATAATTCTTCTTATATAAAGACTATCAAAGTCAGATAATCAAACCATTAAGATAATCAACATACATAAATCAATTATATAATCACTATAAATATCAATATGAGCATAGAAATCGTAGTATTCATTAGCTACTTGTATTATAACATAGAGCAGTTTAATCAGCTAAAACTGCCCTAGCAAAGTTATTTTGAGTGTCATCTTCATACTGTAGAGGTCTATTATAATGATTTGCAAAGGTGGATGATCTCGAAGACCACCCTACTGCCTGCAGTATGGAGTCCACAGTTAAGCCCTGTCTATATGCTCTTGAGGAAGATGCATGTCTAGTAGAATGTGCAGAGAATATGGATGTATCAATACCACTTTCGTGCATTGTCTGTCTAAGCCACCTACTAATAGTTTGAGTAGTTGCATGTTTGTGAGGTCTACGAAAAGTGAGGAATAATCTTGTTAAAGATTTATCTTCTTGTCTGAATATTTTAGTTTTTTCTAAATATATTAGGAGAGTTTTGGCTGGACATATTTCGGGTTTATTACTTAAAAAAGGTAACATTAATCTGAGGCACCTTCTACTTGGACATGAAGTTTTTAGAATATCTGTAATCATTATACTTACACCCTCATTATTAATCTTTATATTATTGACATTTATGTAGAACAAGGTTTGGACACGCTGTCCTGTAGCTAACGCAATCAGCATAGCTAGCTTCTTTGTGAGATTTTCTAAACTTAAGCTATCAAGAGGATACCAAGATTTTAAATGTTGCAACACCTTGCTGGGATCCCAGACATTATTGTATTTAGCTTTAGTTGGGCGTAATTTGAAAAATCCTCTAAACAAACGTTTAATTTTATCATCTGAACCTACATGGCTACCTATTATGAGAGAGAGCGCCGATCTGTGACAATTTAACGATTGGTAAGATGATCCCTTATCGAACATATTAGTGAGATAAGAAATTATTATAGGAATTGATGCGTTATACATATCTATATTGAATTCCTTTGTATAGGACCACCATTGTCGCAGGCAACTGTTGTATTGTTTCAATGAATTCTGTGATAATGAGGCAATCATAATGTCCGTTGCTTTTTCTGCTATCATTCTTCTCTTGAAGGCTTGCCTGACAATATGCACGCCCCCAGGGTAAGGTGTAGAGGATGAGGGGTTCTGAAAGGAGATGTTACAATATCGTCAGATGGTCCTATTGTCATAATATCTGAGACTAACAGAGATTTCAAGACCGGGTACCACGGTTGTGATGGCCATATAGGAAAGACTATAATTCCTGTAGCCTTGTCTATTCTAATTTTATGTAGAACTTTAAGCAGCATACTAAAGGGGGGGAATGCATAGAAAAATAAATGATTCCATTTAATTGTAAAGGCATCTATGTTCCAGGCATAGGGGTCCCTATGCCAAGATACATACTTTGGACACTTATGATTTAAACGTGATGCAAAAAGATCTATAACCGGTTGGCCAAATTTATTAACTATAGAATTAAAAAACTTATGTGAAAGTTCCCATTCTGTATCTACATTGAAATTACGAGACTCAAAATCGGCTTCTTTATTGTCTTTAGATTTAATGTAAGAAGCAAAAATCCAAATCTTCCTCTTTTCGCACCATTGCCAAATTTGTTTTGCAATCTTATTTAGTTTGGGATATTGTACTCCCCCCATGCGGTTTATATATGCTATGGCCGTAGTATTGTCGATCCTAAGTAATACCTCACAATTTTCTACTGTACTAGCAAAACTTCGCAAAGCGAAGTATGCAGCTAACAACTCTAAATAGTTAATATGTTGTTGTTTTTCCCAGTCTGACCAACTACCCCCAGTGCTCTCTCCATCACAATGTGCTCCCCATCCACTTAGTGATGCATCTGAAAAAATTTCTAGAATGAAGTTATATTGTTTAATATTGGTACTCCTATTGGAGATGCTCTTTTTCCACCACTGTAATTCTGTTCTTATTTCACTATTTATTTCTAATCTATGATCATAGTTTCCATTTGAAGCTTCAAGGGCTAAAAATTTTTCCCTTTCCAAAGTTTTTGTGTAAACAAAGCCATATGATATGGCCATGCAAATTGATACTAAATTTCCTAATAACATAGCAAAATCTCTAATTGAGCATGACTTTAATTTTAAGTATTTATTAATCAGAGACAGAATCTTTTCTCTTTTCTTTATAGTAGGGCTTAAAGTCATGTCTTTAGAATCCATTACAAATCCTAAATATTCACAACATTGTGAAGGGACATTTGAGCTCTTTTCTTTGTTAATAACAAAGCCTAAATTTTCCAATAATTTTCTTACGACTTTTGTATTATGAAGACATTCTTCATAAGTTGTCCCAAGACAAATTATGTCATCAAGGTAGATTACCATTCTTATCCCTTGATTTCTGAGATACTCTACTACTGGCTTTAACAGTTTGGTAAATACAAAGGGGGCAGTGGACAGACCAAAAGGTAAGCAATTGAATTCATACAATCTGTTATTAAATGCGAACCGCAGATATTTCTTATCATTTTCTTTAATTGATACTAAATAGTATGCATTTTTGAGATCTATTGTGCACATGAAATCTCCCTTTATGACTAATTTACATAAAGTCCTAATATCCTCTAGTTTAAAATGATTGGTTATAATAAATTTATTTAAGTTTTTCAGATTTAGTATAAATCTGCGTGATCCATCACTTTTAGGTATTGAGAATATCGTAGATAGAAATTGACCAGTTGTAGGTTGACACAGACTGATAGCACCTAGATTTGACAGTTTATTTACTTCTTGTATTAGAATCTGTCTCTCTGTCCTATTGAAAGAATTATTATATGGAATATTATCTTGCACAGGTTGACAGAAAAATGGGATGGAGTATCCTTTTACCCAGTCTAATATAACAGAGTCTTTGGTTAAAAATTCCCAACGAGAATAAAAATATGCAAGGCGAGCAGCAAACTTTACCTCTAAGGGTACTTGGCTTGTGGTCGGCTGGAGGCTGACTGTTGTCTCTTGGGGTACTTCTGTGGCTGGTGGGGCTGGTATCTCCTGTTGTGTGTATGAGGTTGGCTTCTTCCTCGATGTGTGTTGTTTCCTCTGTTTGCTGGAAGTGGGTTGGGACGTCTGAACTGCTGGTAGTTTTTTGGCGTTGACATAATATTTGTATTTCCTGCAATTATCTTTGGTTTGAGCACATTGACCGCTCTCTTCATGGCTGTGGTAGTCTTCACCGTCTCTTCTAATTTTGAATACAAGTATTCAGTTCGTTTGTTGTCCTTTAAGTTAAGTTGTAAAGCCTTATCTAGGAATGGTGAGATGAGTTTCTTTCTGATGTTAGTGTATTGGCAGTGTAAATTGGATAATAGTCGGGCACTTTCTCCGAGCATCTTTATGATGTTAATCTTATCAAAATCTTTCTTGGTCATGTCATGTATTGCTTGACAAATAGTGCCTATGGCTAGACCTAAATCTTGCTGCCTTGCTACCATGAGGGTATCTCTGGTCCTGGTTGAAAAATTAATAAGTCCAATTATCTCCGTGTTAAGTTTTGGTGCATCAAGTAATTTTGCATTAGCTGGTATGAGTGCAGACTTGTGTAAGGTCTCTCTCTGTTCCTTTGTCAGTCCCTCCGTTAAAATGTTTTCAATAATCTTTAATATGTTAGGGTGTATGTCATCACCATAATCCTTTTGAGTACCAATCACTTCACCTAATGCGGAAACAATGTCACTGGATAGCTCCATATCCTCTTCTTCGTCTTCTATATTAGTATCAGCGACTGGCACAACTTCTGGTTCCTCGGCATGAACTTGAGCTCTCACTTCTAACTGTTCGATGAGGGAATCAGTTTCTTCTTCACTCTGTTGCTCAGGTTCTTGTGCTAGAGCAAAAATTTTGGAGTTGTTATCATAACTGACCCTAGAACTCATAGTAGGTACCGCTCTGATACCCCAACCGTTCAGAGTAAGTAGGTACAGGAATATGTACTTATATTTAACAGACTAAGACAACTGAAATGAGTGGGAATTTGTCCCACAACTCAAAAATAGTGTAGGTACCTAGTGAGTGCAACCCTCTCAACGAGAGGTAGGTAAAATGTAACACAAATTACCATTGTTCTTTGATCTACGATTGATTGTTGTTTTAAAGCCTTGTATTTTAGACTATCCACAGCATAACCTTCTCAACGAGAAGGAGGCAAAATGTAACACATAATGCCATCATTTTCCGTCCTGCAATGCAAGGACATGCTGTAACTTGAGGATGAAAAAACTCAAGTAAAATAAGGATTGAAACCCAAAAACAGTGTGGGTATGAACTTCTCAACGAGAAGTAGGTAAAATGTAACACATAGTACCATAGCTTACTGTATTACTATATTTTTTAAATGAAAAATACTTACGATCAAGCTCCGCCATTTGGGCTTTGTATTTTTCTATCTTTTTTGCCAATCTCCTCCTTTTCTTATTTTCCTTGTATTCCTTATCTTCCATGTTGCGTTTTGGCATCTTTGTTTAATAATAATCAAAATTTCTGGAAATTAAACTTTTTACGATGCGTCATGCGAGCGCGAAGAAAACGAATGACCAGTAACAGCAGTGTTGCCAGGTGTCGCTTTTTATTTTTCTTCTAAAATCGCGTCAAAGAGCAACAGAAGGCGGCTGCTGCTAGTACATATACCTCGGACTAATTTCGAATATAATCATGACAGGCAGTCTGAAGCCACTACCGCACTGCTACTCACCACTATAATCATCACACGCAGTCTGAAGCCACTACCGCACTGTTACTCACCACTATAATCGTCACACGCAGTCTGAAGCCACTACCGCACTGCTACTCACCACTATAATCATCACACGCAGTCTGAAGCCACTACCGCACTGTTACTCACCACTATAATCATCACACGCAGTCTGAAGCCACTACCGCACTGTTACTCACCACTATAATCGTCACACGCAGTCTGAAGCCACTACCGCACTGCTATTCACCACTATAATCATGACAGGCAGTCTGAAGCCACTACCGCACTGCTACTCACCACTATAATCATCACACGCAGTCTGAAGCCACTACCGCACTGCTATTCACCACTATAATCATGACAGGCAGTCTGAAGCCACTACCGCACTGCTACTCACCACTATAATCATCACACGCAGTCTGAAGCCACTACCGCACTGTTACTCACCACTATAATCGTCACACGCAGTCTGAAGCCACTACCGCACTGCTATTCACCACTATAATCATCACAGGCAGTCTGAAGCCACTACCGCACTGCTCTCGCTACTATAATCATATAACAGCTACCCTCCAATGTTTCGGCACTCGTAATGACTATATCCGGCGCGACTAGTGATGCGGAAACACGCGAGTACCCGCTGATACCTGATACTCCCCGGAAGTCGGCGTGTCACCCCCGGCTAAACGCGAGCACCCCCCGGGCTAGACGCTCGCGCCGGGAATGCGATCTACATACATTGGCGAGGTGAGTTTACCATCACTGTATTACGGGGGACTCGCTAACAATGTCACGGGGTAGACTGCGCTCATCGCCGATTAAAATGTCACCCTTTTTGGTGACGAAATCTAATCTGATATTGTGGATATTTAAGGGTCGCGTAGGTATGTACCTACTGTTTGCATCCTTTTTGTTGGTGGTGTGATTACTTGGTATTCTTTATCGTGGGTGAAACACAAGCCAAACAGTACTGCGTCTGTGTGTCTGTGTCTGTGTGTGTGCTTACGAGAGTGGCAAGGTCGCAGTAGTAGCGGGGCGTGCGGGGCGCGGGGCGCGTGTGCGGGCCGCGGGGCGGGGGGTGAAGGCACAAGCATTGTTTTTAATATTACAGAAGCAATCTGGGCTCTCAAGCTGCGCCCCCGGTGACGTGCGCAGACTTAACGACACCGTATTATTACAAAATTCCTTTATTATATTTCCCCGAACGCACCGGCTTAAGTGAAATAATGTGTATCGGAACAGTAATGGATATGGAAACGCGCGCGACCCTGATATTTTATTATTTTTATGGAACTGCTAAAAACGGAAACCTTATTCTGTATCCATTACGTAGATACTCTGAACCATTTGCCTACCACCGTTATTGTTATGTAACCGGCAAGTATATAAGCAAGTATAAGCAAGAATAATAGATGTGTAATGCGAAAAGTTGTGGGAGCATAAGGTTGCTTGTCTGAACGTCGCGACACATTCCTTCTTAACGTAGAAGCGAGTGTCTCTGCCCACAGGTAGAGGTAGGAGGAGGGGCGTGGTCCCGAAGTGGAATCCCGTGTAAACATTGGGGTCTCATTAAAGTTGTGAAACAGCGTTAATTATGAATTAACACGCGGTCGCCGGTCCCTGAACACCGCGACACCTCACACCAACACACCAACACGGCGCGCTACTAATGTCTAACTTCGTATGCATATATAAATGTCAGTGCTTCCTGTTATCTGCTGACTGGCAACTGTCATGCTCCATCACAACAGAGCCCGACACTTAAACCCCGCAGTGAAAGGTCTCAGTAAGATGTAACACATCTTTAGAACAATACATAATTCCCTACAAAATATGCAAAGCTATCGTAAATGAATATTGGCATCGCATGACGCGCACCGTCTTTATAATTACTGGGAAATTATCGTGGCGAATAATTTCCAATAAATAACAGATGATGGTACAGTTCGCCATTAGCAACAATAAAGCGCGGATAACGAGAAAAATGCTTAAATATGACACACTTTTATTACCTCGTAAAGTGTGTTGTTAGGATCGAAATCGGCTGCGTGTACATTTTATGCGCTATAAAGTATTAAATAATAATTACGTGACGTCAGCGGTTATTACAGCACTTGTATATTATATAGGTAACGAATGATTACGGGCTATGTTGTATTATGCGTTTAATTAATGTGTTTCACCAGTTTAGCTGACTTGCTTAACGATAACATTTATAGGTAGGGTGCCTGAATAAAAGCCATCTACCAGTAGCTTGTACCCGCATGAAAAACACATTGTATCGCACTCTGTGACGCGGCAATAGTACTTATACCTAGCCAAAAGTGAAACATTTTTTTAAATCGGATGATTAGTTTCAGACATCGCCTCCTACATTCAATTCATCTCTATAACATTCTACATATAGTATAAAAGACAGGGGATTTTTAAACATTTAATATATTATCAACACAAAAAAAAAGTTTATTTTCAACGTACATTCGTAATCGCTACGTTTTTCGATCCCGGAAACCATCGGAGAAAGGTGAAAATGAAAATACCTAGAGCCAACAAACAGATATAAAAAGGGACAAATTAACAAAGCCTGCGATATAATTCCCTAAGCGAGAATAATGTTATTCTCGTTACTTCGGTTCGGTGCGGCGCGGCTGCGTGGCAGCTGCGGGACGGCTGCGTGGCATGCGCGGAGCGGCAGCGTGATAACGTTGTTTGCTCTGTCGGGACATCTCTAGGGCACGTGTGCACCACGCCGGCTACGAATCACGAGACATCGTTTTAAAATTAAAAACAGTTCCATTTTTGCTTCCAGTTAAAGAGCACCCGTGTTTTCTATTTGCCCAGTGAGCAGTTACGATTAACATCTGAGGGCTAATTCACGTAATTTTATGACGCGCCGATGAAGTTGTGGTGCAGTGGCAGTTAAGTTCGAGTTCGAGTGATAAACGGTATTCTTGTAATCTTTGAACTGTGCGTAAGCTGCGCGTGAACAGCACGTCAACTGTACGACAACCAAACTCTACCAAACTTACTTAGGTATGGTGTTGGTCACACCATAAGAGAGAAAAAATATCACTCACTAAATAATCGAATAGAATCGATTACATTTCAATGAATATGACGTTATTAAAATATTAAAATAACACCCCAGCACAGATTGTAGTGCTTTTTCTTACTTATTAGAATACCAATCATGTTGCGTTCCGAAGCACGCACCAAAGACGCGCAACAGTAGAATGCCGTTTTTGCGCTCGCGTGATGCGAACTTGACGCGAGCGTGTCTGACAGCGGTAGAGAATACGAAAAGCGTTGTTTTGATCGAAACTTAACTGCAACTGCACTGGAACAGCACTTCTTTAGTTACGTGAATTAGCCTACTGACTGTTATTTGACCGGTGACCTTTGCGCGTTAGTGCGCCCAAATCGGTATTTACTCTTTACATTTTTCCACTGCTAATAAAATTGTCTGATCTATAGTATAGCTGTCTGTCTAATTGTTTAACTCGAGTTTATGTTTAATAAAAGAGTCAACACTTCACTTTTGCTTCGTCTTTGACCACGGACCGCGCTCACAAAATAATGTCCACTGTACAAAGCAATGACAGCTATTCCCAAATCCGATGAGGTAATACCAAACCCTGCTCCCTCGTCCCCTCAGCTTACACCACCCCTCGCACGCCCAGTAATAAGCAGCCAAACGGATAATAATCGTTCTTACAAAATAAAAACATCGACAATTTAAAAGTTTATCAAGCGCTGGCGCGGGGCTAATATTACACTCATATTATTGCTAGTACCTACAGAGAATGTGCGAAATATATTAATAAACTTGAAATGATGCCGTAACGTGGTCAATATGGCGATGCATGCGGTGTTCATGTTGTTGCTGCTACTGCTGCTGCCGTTTGGCGGGTATCAATGAAATGGAAAGATTTTTATTGTCATACTGACTGAACTTAAATAATTGTGTTCTATTAATGAACTTCATAACTACACTGCGAGATAATAAATGAGTTTCCCTTTTAGTTATACAAACAGGCTGTTCAAAGCTTTTCGGATTTTGTACTTTATGAATCTAAATAAACATTCCACCTGTATTCCCCAAAGAGTTAGGCAGAGTTTTACCAAAATACACTGACCTGCAAAAATAAGTACTACACTTTTAAAATTTAAATTTTTCCTAAACTAAAGAAGTTAGAGATTTAAAATAAAAAAACGTTATAAAGCAATTTTTATCAGCTTTCTTTGAAACTATAGACAAAATTAAACTAGTTTTCGAGTCCTTTTTGTTTCGAAAGTATATCTTGTGTGATTAAAAAGTTATTGCAATTGTGAAAGTGTGATACTTATTTTTGCAGGCCAGTTTAGTACACCCACATTTCGTCAGTTATGGTTATGTCCTATGCAATAGGTGGCGAGCCTATTGACATCAACCAGGAACAAATCCAGACTCCGATATTAATATTATGTATTGCAAGCAACGTTGCCATTACATGCATTAAATTTACAAGTGATAATAATTTACATTTACTTCATGATCTCGGTGGGTTAGATCTTGGTGTTAAGGACGTCTGTTCTCCCTCAGAGTGAACCTGTCGTCGGACGAGCCGGCGTGGACGGTGCGTGGCCTGGAGTGGGACGTGCGCTTCCGCCTGGTGGCCGTGGCCTTCAACTCGAAGGGCCGCTCCGCGCCCGCCAAGCTGGACGACGTGCTGTTCCGGGACCCCGAGAAGAGAACAGGTACCCTTACAATCTTCCTTCAGCTATACAGGTGTCAGTAAACATTCAGCATGTTGGTTTAAGCAAATAGCTTGGTCAGCCTATCATGTTCCCGCTGCTGGGACACAGGCAGACAGGGAGGAGAGCTAGTGGGCCCAAACTCGACAACGTGCGCCTGGTGCATATTGGTAGGCGTCACATCATCACAATCATGTTTTGGGTATTTTAGTTGTATGATAATTATGGTTTCCTTACTATGGTTTCCTTCATCGTTTGAAGAGCAGTGGTGTTGAACTGAACCCAAGAGCTACAACTTGTACCTAAGTCGTGGCTGCTACCCCTGCGCCACCTCAGCTCCCCTACTCCCATATGCAAATATAAGAGGAGTGATGGTAGCATGTGAGCTTGTATACACTTGGTCCGATCCGTCGGTGCGGGCGTGCAGCGTCCGACCGGTCTACATCCGTCCTCAACACATCCTGTGAGCCGCCACACGCCACTTTACGCGATTGAAAACATTTCAAATAGTTTCATTTCATTTCGATAGAGCGATCACTCGCGGACAGCTCTGAATAGAATACCGTCACGACATTTAAGTACAATCATTAACTCGCCATTGAAACATACGAGCGCCAGCACTCGTCTATAACTAGTTTTTGTTCTAAATCACTCAGCGAAACTCAATTTGGAGGGTAAAGGGCGGGTCCCCCGAGGCCTCGGGGCCCGACAGCGGCGCACTAAGTGCCGGCCGAGCGGCCTTTATCCTCCGCGAGTTATTAGCCGAGGGAAGCATTAGCCTCCCCGGGATATATAAGTAACGAGGAAAAGTACCGCCCAAAACGTTCAGCAGTCACTGATCGCCTAAACGGAGCCGCGTGACTTTCACACTCGCCGACACCGAGCGCCGCCGCGCCGCCGACCACGCGCAATGCTGTGCGAATCTAAGTCATTTGTTTTCTCCTTTTACGAGAATTTTGGCCATGACACCATCTTAGGGGGTGTTTCTTTCACCCCGGCGATACCTATCTACCTATCATCTTTTAATAATGGATCATTAAACTGCGAACAGTTTAATGATCCATTATTCCATTCCATTGCGAACAATGTCACCAACTCATAACTTCACGTGCAACTAAGATTCACTAAAGCCATACGATGGCCTACGATCATCTTACTCCGCAAGATGCACAAATAATTGCGTGTATTCCTTATAGTGAACAAACACCGTCTTCCACGACTCCAGCCAACAGTGATGTTTGTCAGCGGCGCGTCACGGCGTCACATCGATCGCTGCAGAAGTAGGCCGCAGCGCTCTGCAACCTCAACATAATCCCATTTTAATTAAACGCGCTCGGATTTACCGGCGAGATTAATCAAGAGGCTCTCCTCTCCTCGTGTGACCTCCTCCGCCTCACTGAGGACCACCGACTCTGCCGCACTAACATTATAAACTAAACTTTAGCTCGGGATTCATCGCCGATGACCCCAGATGTTCACTGGCGGAGGGCACGCTTCCGCAATGAGAAAAATGTTTGTTTGGCCTGCAAATATTTGCTTTGGTATTCATTAACATAAACACAGCTTATCCTTAAATCTTAATACAGATATTTTGATTCTTCCCAAAGCAAGGATAATATGCATTTTGTAGGAAATTTGAACTATGAGTATCGCAGCGTTGTTACATATCACAATTCGCCGTCGTTTCTAACTCAATTTACTTATTTGTTCATGTAGAACATTGAAGGCATCAGTGAAAACTCTTCTGTTACTCGACAGAAATAAGTAGGCCATCACTCGAGCCGACAAGTCATGCGGAAAAACTAATGCGCGTGCTATCGACGCGGACACGACGCGCGGCGCGGCGGCGGCGTGCGGGGGCGACATGTGGACCTTTAATTTCTCGCCTCGAAGGAGCGAGCCTCGGCCAACGCTTTTTATAATATTGACCGTTTGATTTTGTCCTCTACCTACCCTGATTTCGTGGTAAATTGACAGGATTTCGAAAATTCATCCCTTTTAGGTCGCTGACGATACGGAGGTAATTTTTGATAGAATCAATTTCTAAATGTCATTACGCACGCTCGGTGGTCCGAGCGTCAAGTACGTGCGGCAGAAGCAATACGGCGGGCGTGCCGTCGATCAGACTCGGCATCTGAGTCGTGCACTCTGTGATGAGCTCGTACTTAAAATGAATACGTTGAGCAATGAGCGATCTTGCCGGGAGGTGCAATCTCACATATTTATATCTCGTGCGGAGGTACTGTCACGCCACACCAATTCATCCTCGTTAACAAACATGTCCTCCACACGTAAGCTCCGCTCACGTTCAGTGAATGAATAATTTAGCAATTTTATTCTATTTCTGCAATGATTTTATAATGAATTAGTAATCATATATGTGAGTGATGTATATTTTTGAGGAGTCACTTTATATTACTTATATTATGTACTCAAAGGTCATATTTCCAAACATAAACTTACATATTGTGTATCTCTATTGTGGAGACGCTTCTCTGTGACTAAACCAGGTACGAGTCATCACTAGCAGCACTTGCCTCGGAGGAGCATTCAAGTGGAGGCAGAGGACGGAAGGGGGGGGGGGGTGGAGGTGCCACCAGATCGCCTCCCACAAACAAATGGCAATAAGTTTAGAACGAAATTGAAAGTAAACAGCTATGCTAACAGACGATAGTCGAGGAGATCACTCCGGCCATTTGTGTTCTACACAACAACCAATTTGGATTATCTATAATTTATGAAGTGGTTCAGCTGCTTCGGCTGATTGATTGCAAATTCTGATAAGTCCTAATCTGTTGGGATTCTGGCTGGGATTAGCATTAGTAAAAGTTTGGGGGAGGGGTTTAGTTAGTAGTATCATTCACTTTAGTTACATTAATTTGATGAAGTGTCTGTGGACTGGGCGGTGCATGGAACAATTATTTGTATGTTAACAATAATTGCTTGTTTCAAACATCCTATCAATATTAGGTAGAACAACGCATTTGTTAAAATGCATTTCAAATTATATAGTAACTGAAACAGGAGCACAGAACAATAGCTCCGTCAGTGATTAACTCGAACGGAAGCTCGTAATGAATTTAAACACAATTCCATCGCTGAGATAATAGATCATGAATCAAGAAAAAAATATGAAGCTATAATTGTTTGGAACACACAAAGCAGATGTAATTAGCGCCAGATACGGACCGGACACGGGATTAATCGGATGCTCTCTGTGGCTTCCTATTGGCGGAGCGTCGCCGGACAAGCGGACGAGTGCGGACGTCCGGGAACGATTGTCGCACTAATACTACGACCTACTCTAAATACCCCCTGTATTGTGTATAGCACCGAATAGCACGGAGCACTGGAATTAATTCGAGTGCTATAGAATACCTGCTTAGTCTGTTTAGAGTATTTCAACCTAGAAAGCAAATTCGGGGCAGTATTGTGAAAATCTAATAAGAACAGGTAACAGATCGTTTATAATATAGGGTCACCTGTATACTACTCCTTTAAAAACAAAATATGATTATGAAGTCATGGTGACCTGTGCGAGTTAATAACAAACTGGTCGCTTCCATCTCATATCCATACCGCAGGAGACCGCGATACTACGTGCCGCATCCCGCGCGTCCCGACGCTTCCCGCGCATCCCGGCAGCGCATGCATAAGCAACAAATGACAGCTGTGCGGCCCGCGCACTTAGTGACACCTGCATGCAGCTGCAGGTTAGCACGACAGTTAGTCGCGACTCATGAATGATTTACACGCCTGCACCGTAGGGGGCGCTTCATAAATACGCGACGAGGTAATGTTGCTCGACGGCCGTCACTCGGTGACACAAGGCCTATATCCCAACACACCTAATCTCGTGTAAACACGGGAGGCGGATATAGAAATACATATTCCTCGACAAGCGACCGGCAGTGGGTCACAAACTGTACTCGTTATGATAATGGCGCCTTTGACGCCGCCGTGTGCCGCGTGCGACTGTGCGCCAGATGCATACGTGAGGCTGAGGGAGGATGACCGCCGCGACACGACGCCACCCTTCGAATAAATCTGCTCTTTTGTCGCATAAATCGGGGTTATACCAGCACAATCAAAGTAGTAAATAGCGCGTTTGAATCTACGACGGATTTAGACAAAAATGATGCCGGCAAACATATCATTTTTATTTGGTTGGCGTTCGGCCGGCCGCCATTTGTTAGCCGGCTATTTGAGCCGTATACAGTGGAGTCGAGCCGCTAGCTTGAATAAATCAACCGCTTGGAGCCGTCCCGCGTCCCGCGTCCTGCCCGCTCTGAAATATGATCGCGCCACTCTAATCCGCCTATTGTTTTAGAGCCATTACACCCTGTGCCGACGGAGCCACCACTTAACATATTGTCACTGAAGCGAGACCACTCAAATCTTATATTATTGTAATAAATTACTACTTACTTATCTAGCTACCTATTTTAGAGGGTTACCTCTTCCGAAATCTGAAAGGCCGGGTCCGCCAGCTTGAATTACTCCTCTCAAGTTTTATTAAATTACTTTACAAACGCCGAACACAATTTATCTATAATATCAAAACGTATCGAACAGTGTTCAAGGTGTGAAACGAACACTAAACACGTTCAGTACCATTAACATACCATCGGTCGCAGCCGGCACAGAGCGGTGCGCCATCCTGCCACTCACCACCACGAGAGCACAGCGGCGCGGTCAACACACGAGTTTATAGCCTGACAGCCTTCCCTGCCTCCCTGCCGAGGTGCTAAACGTGTCAGAGTGTTAATATTCACGAGGTGCCTCTGCGAGCTTCCCCCGCGCTCTAAGAGGCGATAGATTCAGTCAGAATGCAACATTGACGCCTCCCGGCTCCGCCTGGCTCTAGGCAGGATTTATGACAACATTAGCAGTCATTTTAGAAAGTTTCACGCGTTCACTTCGCAAGTGTGGACGCTTACTATTTTATTCATGCTCGACGATAACGTTAAAATGTATGTGTGGATATAATGTGGGCTAGTGCCATGTCAGTGCTGCAAACTGCGAATAAGAAATAGAAGACCCACTACAACAGAGCACTCCATCAGTTGAAACTCATGGAGTTCTGTGTTGCAATCTAAAGAAATGATAAATTATGAAACAGCAGTATTTGACAACAACAAAATTAACAGAGAAGCAATGCAATCAGTCTACTCAGTGTTTAATAGTAAAATTGTAATAAGTGATGCTGCTGTGAAATTATAAAGAAAGTTAAGTTAAAAATTAGAAATAAATAATTATCATCCTTTTGTATATAGCACTGCCAAATAATTATGTATGTATGTAGGTACTATCGTAGACGGAGTGTCCACCTGCTCACCACTAAGCTAATTTTTGCTTGCACTCGCAACATAGAAACGCTCTCTAGCCCCGCCCCGTTGACTTTGCATCGAAATAACGAATGAAAGACCATACCGATCGGCCGAGTGCACTGAACACGCACGCCAAACAAGAGTTACTGTTATTTTGCGCGCCAAATTGACGCTTTCCTAATAGGCCTAAACTTTAAGAGGGCGTAGCTCGGCGCCTCCGCATGATTTAAGCGAATAAAAATTAACTGATCAGGAGGAAAAGACCACGACTGTACCTACCAAAAAATCTTCGATCAGGGTAGATACAGTGGCCCACCCTCAGCTCAATGGACATAAGATGCTACTAACCTACTGAAGCTGTGCACTAGGTGGTACGAGAGCGGATGTGAAGGCACCGAGCACGCGTGCGACTGCACCTGCTCCGCGCAGTCGCAATCACCGACTTTACGAGCAGCGTCGTGACTCCGCCGCCAAGTTATTGCACTGTATTGAATATTCATACGATGTGCAATAAAGAATACTAATCAGAAACATCCAAAGTGATGAGCTTCATCTCTTTAACAATTTTTATTTCCGCTACCGTTACTACTTCGTTACGTTATTAAGTACTTCTTAACGTAGTAGGTATGAAACAAAGTCGCTCCCGCTGTCTGTACGGTTAGATTTTTTAAACGACGCAACGGACTTTAATGCAGTTTTCAGCGTAGAGTGATTCAAGAGGAAAGTTTATATGAATATGCTACATGAAGCCGGGGCGAGTCGGTAGTTTAGAAATAAATCTAACTTCCCAGAGTATTGGAGCCGCTCCTGCCGCTCTTGTTCATTTCAAATGAAACAAATAATATATCCAGTTCGTCCCTGTAAAAAAACTCCCCGATATATTGCGAAGCCGTCACTCGCACGATGAATAAGCAATATTTTTGATCAGATTTGTCGTATTAATTACGAGGCGCGGAAAAATACAATAACGGTGTAATAAATCACTGATAAAGTGCAATGAATAATGATTATTCATTCGTCGTCGTTTTTACGAATCGCCCGGCGTCGCCGATGATTTATCGGCGAGTGTAGTGGACGGCCGCGCGCACAGACCCGCCTCCTACTGACCGCCGCCGCCGTCCGCCACGCTCGCCTGGCGCCCACTTGTAAGCGACGCCCGCTCTTCGCTTTCTCTGGAACCCGCCTGAATTCAGTATAAGTACTGACCACACCAAAAACATTAGTGTGTATTGAGTTAGATCTAACGACGACGACGGTTCAGTTGATTTACTTATAGATCGCAAAGCCCAGGATTATCCTCAATATAATAATTCTAAGGTATATCATTTACACATCTAAAATAATAAATCTCAACTATCGGTGGAATTAAATTACATGTAGTCAGGTACTGTAACACATCCACACGGTGAGGAATATCATATGACACGTAGTTTCAATTGCCTTACACGTCGCGAATAGTTTGCAAGTTATAATCTCCGCGTAACAAGCAACAACAGCAATAGAGCGTAATGCGCGTAATTTGTAGCGCCGCCGGTGTCGCCGCGTCGCATGGTCGTGTCGCACAGTCGTGTCGCACGTACACATTATGTTGCGACGGCGGCGTGGCCCGCGACACAAGTTTCATCATTAATAGCCGCCCTTGTGATTAATATTTACATTAATTCTATGTAAATTGCCGCTTTGAAGACAACTTAACGTTATTTAGGAGCGCCTTGAACTACAGATGCGCGCCATGAACAAACCTAAGTGATCTTTGGAAAAAACATGTTACCGACACTTTTTTGTCCTTTGAGCCGGAAACAACGAAGTATTCCGGGAAGCGCCTGATAGCAAAATAACGTATTTCCGACCGAACGTCGAGCGCCATTGTGAGTGTCGTCGTGTTGTATTTTAATAAAAACTTATTTGTCGTAAAGAATAATAACGGCATGGAGAGTCACTCGTACGACACGAGGGAGTGAGGTCTGCGCCTCTCGAGACGCCAATAAAACTAACAAACCAATAACGTAATATATTCTAGTTTCCTCTGCGCCGCTACACCGCCGCTCCTTGTCAACGAGTGTATGAATTTATATTGGATATGATTGCAAACTGTATTGATATTGCTACACTTCATAAAACTATTGAGTCATTTGAATATTGGAGAGGTTATTTGACAAAGTGCTCGCAGACAGCTGACGTGAAGCTTGCACGACCAATACTATTGTCTATACCAGTTTCTTTATTTTTTTCAAAGCTTTTTGACAGATTACTGTATCAATAATCACTGCAGTTTCTTGAGCAAGTGACAGTTATTCTCTAGGTGGCCCGAGAATACGAACTGTCACTCGCTCGAAAACCTTCCACAGACTCTAACCCATCAGCAACTTCCTCCCGTTTTCACAAACTTAGTAGCAAGCTGACCCCAACTTAGTTGAAAAATGGCTACAGATGTCGAATAGATATCCGACATCCGCTGACGTGGATACAA
This sequence comes from Xestia rhomboidea, assembly GCA_963853795.1. Lineage (NCBI taxonomy): Eukaryota > Metazoa > Arthropoda > Insecta > Lepidoptera > Noctuidae > Xestia > Xestia rhomboidea. The sequence continues at coordinate 20,824,976 of OY970764.1, forward strand.
TAATATTCTCAAAGACCTAACTGAGCCCCGTTAACGTGATCCCTCTTAATTACTAATTTTGCAGACTCAGGGAAACAAAGGTCCTTTTATTATCAAAAGAATAAAATATTGTGTTTTATTACGTTCCTAACAGAAGCTTTCAGTGATCTCTAAGGAGACATTGTGATTTTACTAGCTCGGAAAATCTTGTAAAATGTTGCCAGCTTTATGAATTTTTGTATCCAGGAAAAACTAAAATAACTGCCAAATCAGATTTCGGATGATAAGGCGCGTCTTACAATTAGTAAGTTTATTTCAAAACACTCTGAAATATTGCTGCCACCTACTGTTGTATGGCTTGAGGTCTCACTTATTTAGATACAAATTAATTAGAGAGAAGTGGAGTTCTCGTTATTGTTTCTCTCTTTATAAAACCTGCACCCTAGTTGTAACTCACAAAAAACACTGTAAAATTCATTAATTTTGATAACTGCATTATTTTTTATTACCGGCACGACGAATTCGTCAATCGTATAAAGTAGTGGATATTAGTTTATTGTCTAAATTAAAGGATTTTCCGAGTGTTATGAAATTAGCGTACAGGTGTCGCCCACCGCTCCGCTCGCTCGGTGCGCTCTGACCGCTCATTCCGGCTGAGTAGTCGGCTAATACCGGGCATCTCTCCGCGCCGCTCGCTATCACACGGGAACACTCTGATGTTTCCGTCGATTCATTATCCCAATCAAATGGAGGATTTTATTCATCCTAACTGGAGCAATGATGCGTTTAGCCAGATAATTATGATGTATGAAATGTAGACAGGTATCATTTCAGCAGGCCTAGCCAAGTTACAAACGATTCGTATCGATTCTCTTTCTACAATCGTAAACGTTAAGTCACGTGGTCAAAACAAGCGAATATAAACTTTCGTAGACAAGTTTACATCGATCATGATGATAGAATGAAATGTATTCGTTTCTACAATCGTGATCCCTACATCCCATATAAATCGTAGCCAACTTACAGTTTTGATTAAACTAAAGTTTCCATTCGTTTGTTTTGACCACGTGACTTATCGTTGATAGATGTCATTCCCATACATTTGGTAAGTTTTCTATGCGTTAACGATTGTAGATTGTCAATTTGGCTCACAAAGATAATGGAATATAGGTAAACCCTGTAACATAACGTCCAGCATAAAATTGCTGGTTAAAATTTTCTTCGGGAAAATGAACTGTTCTCCTGTAAATGCAAAACTTTACAATGTGAACATCAAAATAAAGGTATTATAGCTTTTATTAGATCTTGTACGAGAATAGAGGTGTGATATATTTTATGTTATTTGTTACTTACTAGCACCCTGCCGCGCCGCCCTGGCTGGCTTCGCACGGGTGCAATGAAGCATATACATATAAACCTTCCTCTTAAATCTTTCTATCGATTTCTGAAAACTGCATTATTAGATAATAGTTTATTCAAACTTTCGGATGATTAGGTAATAGGCCATTTCTCTTAGAAATGGACGTAATATAGTTTAATTAGGCATAATAGTTTAGACCATTATAATTATAACTGCATTTCAAATAAGCGCATTAAGTACTATATTATTTGTGAGTCCGTCGTCCTGAACATCGAGCTTCGTTAGTTTGTAGGTTCGTACGGTTCTATTGTAATGCATGTTGTGTTTACTTTGAAGTAATCCTAATAATAAATCATTCAGTTAATGTTATTATTGGAGCAAGCGTAACTGCGTAGTACGTCCTACAACAACAACACATTTAACTACAAGTTTGCCGGTTTTGAGCGGTCAGTGGATGACCTTGCCTTTGTTATGCTCGACAAATAGGTTATTAGTAGATAAACAAGTACCTACCTACTGTTTACAATATAAATGACGAATATGAAAACAATAGTAGGTACGATGACACGATTTTGTTTTTTTTTAGTAATTTCTTTAAAACAAACTCAATACTTCATTTGACGCCATTTTGTAACTGATGAATAATTGAGAGTTAAACACAAACATTCGAAATTAAATTAGCAACAGCGCAGCATAGGTACACAATGTCAGTAGGCGCCTAGTCGGGCTGTCGGAGTGAGTGAGCAGTGTTTTGCAAGCCATTTATCAAGGCAATGTCAATAGTCAACACTGACTCAAATGAAAACTAAACTAAAACGAGAACACCTGAATAATGGAATACCTTTTTAGTTTTATAGCGAGGTAGGTATAAAAATGGCGCGCGAACAATGGCTTAGTTATTTCAGTGCCACAGTGTTTATGTAGGCGCAGCCGTTTGCCGTCATCAGTATGTGGGTAGGTACTTACCTACCTGCCGCTGGAATATACACCGCACTTTATTAACACCTAATAAATATATTTATACGCAATACTGGAGAACTACGCGTGAACCCCTGCTCCAAACAAAATCATAAATTCAACACAAAAGAAACCGTATTTACTCAACTTGTTTACATATTTAAACGTTCAAATTAATCGACGGAAGTCCAATTTTCAAGGCAATTGTGTAGTAAGTCAAATTAAAAGTCAGTGAACAACGTAACAACAAAGTTATTTATTAAGTTGTTCTTGGAGTTTTGTACACGGGTCGTCTGACTGTGCTGTGAGCAAACAATGTTCAGGGAATTTGTAAATACTGTTGAACTAGGTGTTAGATAGGATAGGGACGTAATGGAGACATAGTGAAGGTGTTTGTACAGTCGCAGGCGCATACACTGCACCCAGGATCGCACCACTCAAAAGGCACTACCTACCGCTTGTAATTCGCTTGTTTGCGACTCTAATGGCATTACTCAATAAATAGGAAATACAGGACAGCGTTTTTTTTAAGTTAGTTTAAAAGATTTTTATTATGATTGCCAATATTTTTGCATGGAAATCTTTTTTATAAAAAGGCTAGCTGTTGCCCATGAACTATTATAAAAATATTACTTCCTTTAATTGGATTTTGTTATAAAATTCAAGAGTTTCATTTTTTTTCTGAAAACCCATCCATGTTCCTTCATCGCCCTTTGTGTTCCGGGGCCACGGTATCTCTTTCGAATAGTCCCGCAGCCCCGGCAGGCTTCGGCCCTTGCGGACCCCTTCTTTAAATAAAAGTAGCCTTAGTTATTCCTTATAACATCAGTTATCCAGTGCTATGCCAGTAAAAGTCCCGTCAAAATCGGGCCAGCCGTTTCGGAAATTAGGTTACCGAAACAAACAGACCCAAATTAAAATTAAATGTGTTTTGTTTTAGGTAAGTACAGTATACATTTCATAATGCATTCAGTAAAAAGCTGTTATTTTGAATTTACAAACAAATATTTAAATTTTATTTATTTCTGTAGGGGGCCACTCAAGTACTTTCGTTACTTTGCTTATTTTTGATGACATGAAATCTGCTTACGTCCCGTCACGTCATTGCGATTTTTTTTTTGTGTTTCACCATACCTGGGAACCTTCTTGTCACGGAGATATTAGGGGTCAAAGTTCCAACTTTTTGACAAGTTTTTTTTAAATACAAGTTTTTAATATACTTAAGATTTATTTATTTATTTATTTTATTTTATTATTTTCGGAAAACTTACAGCTAGGCAAACACAATAGTTTAGTTTATAAAATTAATATGGCCAATTACAAGTTCTCACAGATATACAGAGTACGTACGATACGACGAACGAACGAACGATTACGAACGAACGATGATTACGTACGATTTTTACTTTAAACAGCTTCACGACCCCTGTACTATTCAATCCATCCACCAGCACAATGTTTTAAGTGCGTTACATTGAGTTCTACCACAAAAAATGATTTTTCACTCCAAAAAAAAAATAAGTCGTTTCCCAGCAAAAGTTATACACGTTTGATGTAAGTACAGAATGCTTGGTTGACAGCTTCGTGATGAGTCTGTTTACACCCTGTAGGTTCTACGTATTTCGTTACTTAATTTTGTATTCAACTACAAACAACATCAAAAAATCTAAAGTTTTGAGTTACATTACGTCATCATTGTCGCAAGTGAACGATAAGTACGTCTGTAATTGATTGGTTGTGCGCCGCTAGATGACGCTACTTGTATGATTTTTCTTTACAGTCGCTATATCTACTCGTTAAGTGTTGCTTGCTGCATGGTTTCATGAAATTTAATATTTCCAGCTATTTCATGAGTACCTACAAAATACACACATTAAAAAAAACTGATGAATTGATAACCTCCTCCTTTTGGGAGTCGGTTAAAAATATTGATACTCAGCGGCATCTGGTAAGACTGGAAGCCGACCCCTAACAACATAGGTATTGAGAAAAAGGCGAGGCAACAACATGACAACGATTGATTAACAATTGAAATCTGCAAGTACCCACAGTTATACATAATAATAACATTCCAGTGAAATGCGACTATTCCGCACAGCTAGTATACTCATGCCATCATCACCTCCCTGCCCTTGTCCGATGTTACTCGTGGTCGGCGCAACACGTTTTTTTCTTCCATTCTCCTCTGTCAACCGTCACGCTATCATTTACTCCCTTATCTTTCATATCATTCCTGAAACAATCCATCCATCGTTTCCTTGGTCTTCCTCTCCCCCTCCATCCATCAATATTTAACTTCATCACTCTTTTACTCACATGCGATTCGTCCCTCGTCATCACACGTCATACCACGACAGTCGATTCCCTTTCAACTTTTCTGTAACTGGCGTAGCGTAACTTTCCTCTAATATACCTTCCTCTAGTTCCTTACCTTATCCATTCTTGTCTTCCACACATCCACCTCAACATTCTCATCTCCTCGATATGCAATCTTTTTTATCCATCTTCTTGGTCTAATCACGTTCATATATATTTTCCCCGTTAACTTGAGGGGCGTCGGTGGGTCGCAAGTTGTTCCAGTGACGGTCGCCAATTCATCCATCCTGAGTTGATCCGGTGCGTTACGTCACAGTCTACTTCACCATACCCTTGGACAAGCGACCCGAGATACCGGAAATCGGATCAGATCGGTTTGGGCGTCTCGGCAAGAGTTATGGGCACAGGATTGGAGGGACCGCCGAAACCACAGAATAATTATTCTGTTTTGGTCCTACTTACTTTCAGGCCAACATTCTCCAGTCTTTGCCACCACAACTCCAATCTGTTCTGGACCTCTACGCCACTCTAGGCAACCAACACAATGTCGTCGGCAAACAGCATACACCAGGGAGCTTCTTCCTGGATGTCCCACGTAAGTGCACACAGGACAGCCACATTGAAGCTGCCGGTAGTGCAAGAAGTTATGTAAACCTTTAAAATACTACGTTATACAAAAACATAACTGTACTATCCGTTTAAAATACTTAAATTATGAAAATGAATCACGTCAGCATCGTTCCCATTTCGGGCGTTGCAAAATAATGTACAATATTAATTTAAGGAGGATTTCGAAGATAGCATGCTCCTTGAAAAATGTAAAAAACGCGAATGAGAGCAAATCCCGCGGATACGGCAGCAGACGCACCTGCCCCTAATTAATTATTGAAGTAACAAATAGGCCCGCACCACGCCGCCCGCACCCCGCACCCCGCAACCCACACCCGCGGTGGAGAAGATCCTACAATAATACAGAGGAATAATACCTATATAACACGATTTTTTCTAAGATCTTAGCACATCGCTAAATTAAATGTATCGCCAGCTCATGACACGGGGCTGCTTAGAAGTTATCTGCGGACACAGTCAGTAGTATCACTCTGACCGCGAGTTTCCTTTTCCCCAACTGCAGAACGGATCACAAGAGAAGAAGTGATGGTCCGGGATAGCACCAACCTTACCTGGGCCGGCAGTCTCGACAGAGACAAAATCGCTAACTTTTGATTGCTAATTACTAACGAATTAATTCGGTTGCACTAATGATGCTTGCGAGAAACGCATCTTGGATGTAGAGACTTGCGTTACTCGCAAGCATCATTATTGCAACCGAATTTATTCTCTGTCGAGATCGCCTTAGGAGACTTATTCGAATACATAGCAACCGTACCTTAGTACCTAATCTATAGTCCGCAACTGCACATAATAAGTATGCGCAGTTAAATCCCGCTTGTAATCGATTCGATAAAATACCTAAATGGTACTAATAAAAATAAACACGTGAACCAATTTAGTTAGTATTGTCCTGCTTTGGGAAGCGATAACAGCCGTATGTGTGGCTTTACTCGGTATTACACATTAACGCTAAATGAGGATAACAAAACAAGTATAGGTGACAAGTGATAACATATTTGGAAACAGGAAAATAATTTTATTATTAAATTATTAGTAAACAACTAAAAATAACTACATCGTAACTCGCTAATTAGAAGAGAATTCAATTATTATTTCGCTTGAAAAATCTGCATAATTATAATTATGATGTTTATATAAATTATGTAAGTGTGTGTGAGTGTGTTTTATGTTATTTTTTGTTTTTTATTTAAACTATGAATTGCTAACAATGAGTTTTTAATATACATAGCTACAATCAGCCGCATCAAAAGACCTCACGAACGATATGACGCGAGCAGAGAGATACCTATAATATTAGGTAATTCATTGAGTGGCTCTTGTGCGCTGCTTTTATGTTTTTTTTTGACAGTCGATACTATCCACAAGTTAGTTGTGACATTACCCTTGAGGGGGTAGCCAGCAGGTAGGTAGGGGTTTGTAAATAATAAGTTTACCAGAAAATTACGGTTATTATTTATTTGCTCAAAAAATTCTGTGGCAAATTTTATTCACTTCGTTTTGGAGTGACTGAGGATAGTAGAATGGGGAACACTGGCCTGTACCGTCTCCGGATTCGAGGTGATCATGGTTCCGTCCCAGCTTCACTCCACATCCAACAGATCCAGTTCCAGGATTCTAGTCTACCCTTAAAACCCTTTCGCCACGTCGCGGTTCTCTGCGGACGAGGACGATTGGAAAGTTCCTGCAGAGAGATATCCACCACTTTACGTACCGTGCGCTGAACACGTCAGTGTTTTAGATTATTTCTGATATTCGTGTTTGGGTTAAATAGCATAATTATTTTCACCTATTTCTGTGTCACTTACTCAATCCATTTGGATAATCAAAAAGAGACTCGTGGCTAAATAGGTAAATTTAAACAGCACTTGCCAAGTTAGGTCCGTCGATGGGTGACCATGTTTTACATTATACCGAGTTTCCTCCGTACTTCGGAAAGCACGTTAAGCCGTTGTTGGTCCCGGCTGTCATTACATGTATAGCGGCCCGAAAGTCTGCCAACCAATCTTACCCAGCATTAACTGGATTGTGGAGGTCAGATAGGCAATCGCTCCATGTAACTCAGCTTCTTCCAGTTAGATTATACCCGATCCGAACATAGTTGGGAAAAGGCTAGACAGATGATGATCAATTGTAGGAAACATTATTGTAGTACTTCGTCCATAGCTTTTCGAAGCAAACACTGATGCCAAGAACGGTGGGCACTAAGCAATGTCATAATATTGTTCGAAACAAATATCTGTCATGGACATAGTGTTACTCATTACCTCGCGCTATCACCGAACGTAGATTAGAAGCCAAAAGCGAAGTGTGCCACCATTGCCCGCGTGGCTGGGTGCTGGCGCGATGCGGAACTTCAGCTTTGAGTTGGAGCAAGCGATGCGGTGGAGACGGGGAGGTGGAAGGGGAGGAACGGCATCCTTGTGCCCTATTCAGTTTAATATCTAATTTGGTGATATGTTATGTTGTGGTAATATGGTGCGGACACTGGTACGGCATTGCCCATTGACTGCAGAATACTTTATTGTCCTACCGTTTGTCTTTAAGCGGATGACGATTGAATTAGGTACGGGTTAAATCCATTCCCAAAATTCCGACTACAGATTTTCAATTATTGCCGGGGCTGCGGGACTATTCGAAAGAGATACCGTGGCCCCGGAACACAAAGGGCGATGAAGGAACATGAATGGGTTTTAGTCAGTAAAAGTCTGACACTCCCTCCTGCTCCGCCCAGAGCGGGAGGAGTTATTTGATGATTTCCATCAAAAAAAAAAAAAAAATCAAAAAAAAAAAAAAATTACTCGTTCTAAGTTACTGGATCCACGGTGTCTGCTAACGTCCTATCCCAGAATCTACAAAGGTGACACGACTGTTGAGAAGTACCTACCTATACAGAAAGACAGCTGCCATAATGTCAGTCAGTCTACAGTGCGGCCGGTGGCCGGAGAGGCGGGGGGACACTTTCAATTAAGTGATGAAGGTAACGACGGACGGAAGTCTTTTTATACAAAATGCTAATTCCATCTGGACGCCGACGCCGCTCCGTGCGCCACACTGGCGCCGCGCGCTGTTCCGTGCCGGCTGACTGAGATTGGATATCGACTTGCACGACTAATTTGAAAGGACGAGGAAAAATCATAGCGAGCTTTATGAACAATTCAAATAACGAATCTGCAAAGTAAATGATTGTACCAGGCCATACTTATTGACTTTATTGATATAACAGACTTGAATGTACCGGTGGAATGAGTTCAGTCATGAAATGAAACTGTTTTAATTCGTGAACAGGATGGAACAGAATATGTTATGTAGACTTACTGAATACATCGCTCATTAAATTTTTATTATATATATATATATTATATATATTATATTTTTAATTTAATTTAATTTAATTTAAACTAGATTTTGATTTTAATTTTTGATTTTAATTTCGATATAATTTTAATCTTGATTTTAATTTTAATTTAATTTTAATTTTGATTTTAATTCCGTTTTTTTTTTTTTTTTTGTTTTGAGTTAATTTTATTTTAATCTTATTTTGAACCTGTTTTTAATTTCTTGGTTTATTCTGTGTTTGTTTTTTATTCTTTTAACTTTATTTTATTTTCTTATCAATCCATGGTCGTTATATTTTTTCATAATCCAATCAATTAATCACAATTTAATCAATTATAATTTTTAATCAGTAATTTTACATCCCAATATCTTTTTCTTTATAGTTTGTATACAACAGTTATTAATTAATGATTTGATAGTTTTCTTTATTAATATTTTAATTATTCTTTGTTTGTATAAGTTTCTAATGTCTATAATTTATAAATATGTTATGTTAAACAGTTTTTTTGTGCATGTGGTGTTAACCTGTAATTAATTGTTGCACTTGTAAATGTTACTCTAGTCATTAAGTCAGAAATGTACATAGTGTAAACAATTGTTGGTTAACCTAAATAAATAAATAAATAAAAAAAAAAAAAAATTAAATTCAAAACGGCCACATTCCAAAAACTTCATTTTTTACAGGAGAGCGTTTTGAAGTTTTGGGCGTCGTTTTTTCGTATTATTTTGTCAATCATATTTTATAAATACATGTGGGATATATCATTCGATGCGTATTTTAAACCGTTATTTACCTATAGTATATTTTTACTGTAACTTTCACCCAGAAACGTACAAAGTCAAATAAGTCCCTATTGTATATAAAAATGGTCAAAATGTCATATGAATTTATTAGATGAAAGGCCGCAAATCATACAAAAAATAAGTTTAATTTAAAATATTACGTCGCAGTTTTGTTAAATATTTTAAAAAACATGAAATAAAGAATCACACACTTGTGTTACATCAAAAAAAACTTACAAACATGCAAAATAAATCACAAAAAATGGTTTAATTGAAAAAAAAAACATGTTGAATCTAAAAAGTACTTGTTTTCATAGTGAAAACGCTATTTCTGACACTCTGTAAGTCTAGTTTGTGATTTTATTAACGTTTCAACGAAATAAATCAATAATGGTGACTATGTTTCATTAAAAGAACTAATAAAAATACTGCAAAACAGGCAACATGTATTGTCAAAATTCTTACACAAAATAAAATTCTTAAAAAAATATTACAGACCACACCATGTTAACAAACTATCAATGAGATCAATATTATTACTACGAGTAAATGCAGCAACAAACAACAACGATCACCTCTTTATTCAAACAATGTCACTTACAAAATAAAATGCTACATAAAATAAAATAAAGTCTTGACTAAGGTGGATACTAGTAATAACGATGAGATCTACGATATATTTTTTCCGAGTCTCTTTATTCTTTATCTGATACGTATTTCAAATTCCTTGAACATCTTCTTAAATCAGTCTGTAAAACCATCAGTCTCAACTTACATACAATACAAGCCAGCGGTGTCAGCGTAGTTTGCTACGTTTTGCGACGACACGCTGGGGCTGGCACAGGGGAGGTCGCACGAGGCGGCGGCCGACACTATGACACGCGGGGTTGCGATACTCGTGGAGAGTATCCGGCAACTGGGTCTCGAGGTGGTATTGCACAAGTCCGAGGTCATGTGCTTTCATGGGCCTCGGAACGCGCCACCTCCGGGATCCTCAGTGACGGTAGGAGGAGTTTCCATCGGCGTCGAGTCGACGCTGAAGTACCTGGGACTTGTCCTCGACGTTTGGCCCCCAAACTGGAACGGACCTGGGCTGCCTTCAGGCGGCTCCTGCCCAACCTGGGAGGGCCAAACGCCTCCTGCCGGAGGCTCTACGCGGGAGTCGTGCGGTCCATGGCCCTTTACGGGGTCCCGGTGTGGGCGCGTTCCTGCGAGCCGCCCACTAGCTGAACGTGCCCCAAAAGGTGGTAGCCGTAAGGCTGGTGCGTGGGTACCGCACGATCTCCCGCGAGGCGGCGAGCATGCCGCGCGGAGGCGCTACGCAGGGGGGAAACTCCGCTGCCGCGGCAAATTGTTGCTCAGCGGACAGACTTCCGGCAGGATCTCATGGCGACATGGAGAGGGCGACTGTCGCAACCCCGTGCAGGTCACGCCACAATAATGGCGATAAGTCCCCTCTTTGAGGAGTGGCTGGAGAGACGCCACGGCGTCCTCACCTTCCGCCTGACGCAGGTCCTCACCGGACACGGTTGTTTTGGGAGGTTCCTGCACCGAATCGGGCGGGAGGAAACGCCCGGGTGCTTCCATTGTGAGGATCGACCGGAGGACACGGAGCACACCGTGGAGGTGCCTCAAAGAGAGTCAGCAAAAGGGAAGGGGTCCGCAAGGGCCGATGCCTGCCGGGGCTGCGGGGCTGTTCGAAAGAGATACCGTGGCCCCGGAAAACAAAGGGCGATGAAGGAACATGGATGGGTCAGTAAAAGTCTGACACTCCCCCCTGCTTCGCCCAGAGCGGGAGGAGTCATTTGATGATTTCCCATCCGAAAAAAAAAAGAAAAAATAAATGGTACAGAATCATTCAAAAATGTCATACGATGATGTAGGTAGGTAGCTGGTAGGTAGGAAAAATTAAAAAACTTGCTCAGCCTATTGAAACTTGATCAGAACAACTTCTGTCGGGTCATCTAGAAATAAAGAAACCGTTTAATAAAAATACTGCACTTTGTTATAAACATATTTTTTAGACATCATAGCTCACTAACATCAAAACAGCCAATATATAAAAAGTACATCATTGTTCAAACAATTCTTACCAAAATTAAGGTAATTTTATACGCAAAACAGACATATTCCAAATACTGCACTTTTGTTTCAATAAATCATTATCAAAATTGTAGTATTTTAAATCAAAAGAAACGCATTCCAAAATATGGCACGTTTCCTTATTAAATAATATTGTATTCACGTGTTTTCTTTATTAAAGACGGTCACATTTCAAAATATGGCACTTTTCACCATAATTTATCACTTCAACACCAGTTGCTTTTCGGAATGTGGCCTTTTTAAATAAAGATGACGTGCGCTCCCGCAGACTGCCGGGTCGCAACTAAAAATATGGCCGTTTTGCTCTGAAGTTAGTCGTCAATGTGTCAAAATGGCCAAAGGGCAGTTGTGTGATTGGACCATTTTAAACGTGTCTTGTCGTGTTGTGTCGTGTCTATTTTAAATGGGTGTCTTTTTCGAATATAAAAATTTGACCAATTTTGATACGTTTTAGGCAATAAACACGATTTTGATTTTTTTCGGAATGTGGCCCTTTTGAATTTAATGAGCGACATATTTATATTATGTTGTGTCTTGATACCTGATTTTGAGACGATTACGTAAAATATCAGATGCTTTTGTGTATGTACATTCCCCGAGATCCATATTCAATGTTTGAGTGCTGCGCTTCGTAAATGTATTTCCATAATATTTGACGATAACTGACAAGTTGTGTGTTCCCTCAGCGACGGAGGCGCAGCTGGGCGTGAGCGGCGTGGTGGGCGCGATGGGCGCGGGCGCGGGCGCGGTGTGCGCGCTGGTGGCGGGCGCGTGTGCGCTGGCACTGCGCCGGCGCCGCCGCCCACGCCTCGCCAAGCCGCCGCCGGCGCCCGCGCCGCCCGCCAAGCAGGACCACGACGATGCGGAGCCCGACCTCATACCCAACAACTACTGTGAGTTACACCACTGCTTACTGCCTCTTTCACACAATTTTACTCGCTACGCGAGACTGTAACTAGCCCGTAAAAAAGGATCCAGCTCATAATCTATCTAGATTCTACCTGATCATGATGTCCTTATTAGAAATTCGTTTATCATAAAAGGTTAAAACCAAAGTAATAGAACCTTAAAATAATGAAATAATAAAATAAAAAAAATGAGATAAGATTATTTAACCGATAGGTATACATTATTGTATAAGCTGCAGTCAAAAGTTGAGAAAATGAACAACTTATTACAAACGGATGAAACATACATTGAGCGTGCATAAAACATGGCGGGAGGCGCACAATACAGGTTAATCATTAAGCGCGAGGATATTGCTCATACATGCGAGATGACGAGCTCGTCGCGCCTTCGACCCGCGCGAGCCGCGGCACAAGACCCGCCACCGCAGGTCTAAGCATTCAACTTCAATGTAATACATTTTTAATCCTAGGCGCCAAGAATCGGAAAAGAAACGTTTCAAAAACGATCTGTGATCCTTATTCCTAAAACCGACTACTGCGTCACAACACGATCAAGCCTATTACCACACATAGCCTATTCACACATATTATTCTCCGGCTGATAGTCAAAACAGTTAAGTACATTCAATTGTTTCACTTCGGGATCGTCATCAACGTTTGCTCACAAGCGCTCAGATTATGCGGAGGGCATTCAAATATTCATATTAAGCGCATAACAAGGGAAAAAGCGGGGTTGAGGTAACCGGGTTAGGGTGAGAGGGGCGGGGTGGGGGGGGAGCGGGGGTACAGTGGCACTCGGCGCGGTTTAAAAGGCAATCCTCATAAAAGCTTAATATACGGCTGGAAGTGTCCGCGGGATGGAGTGCCACCTGCCGGACACAGACCTCGCGTGACGTCACGCGCTCTATCTCGATGTTGTAAAGGCGCACCGCTCCTTTGTCCCCGTAACGTAATTAGTCAGACGCCGCCGCCATTAACAGCACACTTCATATCTGTAGCACACTCACACACTCGCGCTGCTACACTTTGTTTATCTTAGTTTTGTGGAGTTATCGCGAGAGTGTATCTAGTGTTACGTGAGTGTAAAATTATCGTCGAAGTGTTTAAAGTACCTGGGAATTACACTCATAATAGGATCACGCATTTAATTCCCGCAGTTAGGTAATGGTGTAGGTAATACCAAATGACTCCTCCCGCTCAGGGCGGAGCAGGAGGGTGTGTCAGACTTTTACTGACTAAAACCCATCCATGTTCCTTCATCGCCCTTTGTGTTCCGGGGCCACGGTATCTCTTTCGAATAGTCCCGCAGCCCCGGCAGGCTTCGGCCCTTGCGGACCCCTTCCCTATTGCTGACTCTCTATGAGGCGCGCGTGGAACACTAACGCGCCGTCGACACGGCCTGTCGTCATGAGACGGACGGACGGCGAGCTAGCCCATAGCTCCCCGTCCACAGGCCCGCGCCTACGGAGGCCGGAAGCCACCACGTGGCCCCCGACGCCCGGGGCGTCTCCCACGGCGGCCGGGACGTGAGGATCTCTCCCTCTCACGTTCCGCCACCTCCTTCGCTAGCATGACGGCGTCCCATTCCGTCTCGCTCCGGACCATGGCTTGACCCAGGGCCGGAAGCGAGAGATCGCCGCTGCCGATCGCCGCTTCGAGGACACGGTGGTGCTCTGCCCAGGCGGGGCATACCTCCACAGTGTGCTCCACCGTGTCCTCCAGTCGATCCTCACAATGGAAGCACCCGGACGTCTCCTCCCGCCCGATTCGGTGCAGAAACTTACCGAAACATCCGTGTCCGGTGAGAACCTGCGTCAGACGGAAGGTGAGGACGCCGTGGAGTCTCTCCAGCCACTCCTTAAAGAGGGGACTTACCTTACCTTACTGCCCTTGTAGGTAATACCTATAATACACCTACATTCCCACGTAATAAAGGCGCGCTAACTCAGTCAACGGCGCACAAATCATAATTATCTTCGGGTTGCTGCTGGCTGCTCGTTGCCCATCCTGAAAATCAAACCCAGGAGCTCTTGCTCAGCAGCAGCGCTTGCGACCACTAATCCACTAATAATGGAGATGCATAGAGAGAAATCATGGATGTTACAATTTTGAAAAGAGTGTCCATGGAGTTTCTTGCCGATTCTTTTCCATGAGTACTACGATTTTGGAATAGACAACTACAGTCCATTCACTGTTATTATACCTGTGTCTGGATTGGGTAGCTTATTTTTGCCCATGCAAAAGTGCCTGTCACGGATTTATTTAAAATAGATGCTTTGAGTTTGAGACACCGCAGGCGCCTTTTAGCATTCCATTAGTTTCCTGCAAACATTTTTTATCTCTATAAAGCAAGGGTATACACATGACCTACAGATGAAAAAAAGTGGGCCTTGTGATGATTAAAAAGCATAGACACGGAGGCAGGTCCGCGCAGGTAGATGTGTCACTGGACTAGACCCGTATCTATATGATGCTCTATGACAGACAGCTGCCACGAGGACTGAGCGGACGTGCACCCGTTTGCAATTTCCACCAAACGATTGTTTTATTTAACCATCTGAACCATCTGTGCTTACTCTTGTGACGCCTAGACGTTACAGGCCTTATCAAAGTATCTATAAAATGTGTTTGGAAGCGCATTTTACTGATGGTTTGATAAGCCCGCATACAATAAATAAACTCACAAGTAACAACAAGCGTAGTCATCGTTTCCGGCAGGCCGCACCTCCGTGTGACACAGATAACATTTGCTTTCATTTACATTCTTTCAGCAGCTTATATAAATATCCTCCTCTGCATGACATCAGCTATTCGTAACCATTTTAAACCTGTTCGCAGCCTGTCGCTGAGCAATACAAGCTTTTTAACGGCTGTATCGGAAACTAGGGAACATACTGACGGAGCTGCACAGCTTAGAGAACTTAAATAATATGAGATACTTTAGATACTCTTGCGGCAATTCTTGCTCTATCCCTCTTGGATATAGCACTTACCAGTATTAAATAACTTGCTTTAATAATGATTTGATTTACAAATATTTCAAGGTTTATCGTTGTTAATGATAACTAAGTGCCAAAAATAACAAAACTCAGCATTATTAAAGGATTACACAGATCTCATCATATTCTTCCTTATATACGGCTTGTGCCAGATAGATGTGGTCATAATTTAAGGCCGTGGAACAGACCGAGTTTTTCGGTTTGATACCGAAAAACTGCGAGGTTGTAATCACGAAAACTTTACCACTTTACTTAACTTAAATATGACCACATTTTTCTGGTATTATGCTGTTTAGATGTCCCCCAAACGGACAATTAATTACACTCATTTAAATCAGTCCATCTCAATGATTGACCCCTTAATCTATCGGGATCTCTGAAGCTTATCGTAAGATCAAACTGAAACGTTATCTTGTTCGCTATCGATCAGTAGAAGTGTATTAGTCGCGTATTCAAACTGTCGTTAATGAGTGGAGCCGAAGATCGCAGCGGTATGCTAACGAACCGGGCAGGTCCGGCCGGTATCCGGCACAGGGTGGTGGCGTAGCACTCCTTTTTTATAACGTCTCCTTTGGCTTTAAACTTATTCGTAGTTTGTAATGATGGTGTAGTACCCTGATTTACTTATCGAGCGCTGCATGATTACTTTTAGATACATTGGAAAAAAATTGTAAGCACTGCGATGAGGATCTACAATGGAGAAAATCATGAAACAACTGTTTGCCTCTGTTTCATTTGCGTGTTACGAAAACTTATACCTGGAAACAGAGTTGCATTCAAAGTCGGTCCACAGTAAAAGCGTGAATAAGTTATAACAAACGCTCAAACTCATTAATCTCTAAGCATTCATGTTTACAATATTTAAAATATGGTAGTAGAGATAAGTATTATACATATGCGTTTTCTTTAAACACGGCTAGAAAACCCCACTTACTTAAAATAGTTAACCTGTGTGTGTTTAAAGTGAACCGAACTCGCTTGTCGATCATTATCGTATTAGCGCGAGTGGGCGCGAACCCATCGACACCACGCCGACGATTAATTCCGAAGAAGCGGCGATGTCGTGCGACTCAGTGCGGTGCGACGCGACGCGTCCCGCTAACGACGGCCCTAATTAAAAGCTAATGTGGATCCGACTTCGCAAGTAAGTTAGCAAGCAACCGACGGTTCCGCGCAAACTATCGATCGCAAGTTAACTCTCACGCGCCAAACATCCAGACGTCACATTAACGACTTTCAGAGCGACGAACCTCCACTTCTTGTCAGTTGGCACATAGTTCCGTGATGAATGGCAACTAACCTGCACCTGTTTTGCTTTTGAAGTTCTCGGGATTGGAGTCAAACTACAACTCCTGACGCAAATCAGAATTTTAAGCATTAAGTGCGGGCAAGTCTTGCAATATTTAAGTAATTTAGTGATAAATTCAGTAAGATTGAGTTTGATAGAAAAGCATTGACTTGAAGGTTATAGACACTAACATGCCGTGGGCGCCGCAATCAGGCGCAAGTACACATCGCGCCGATGGCCACGCGCGCGCGAACTTGTTAACAATTAAAAAGCTTGTAAATCAGTAGAATGGCCGGCGGCAACGAGCCCCTTCTATTATAATAATACGTTATACGCGAATTATTGCTGTCATAACTCCACCGGCGCGTCACGCCCACTCCGGGCAAACGGCCGCCGACAAAAGCCCGAAATGGACGATAAAAACGCATTCCAGTCGCTTGTTATTCTTTAAACGGGAATAGAGAGCGGTGGGCTTTGTGTGGTGCTTGCACAAACAGCTACAAGCTCGTGGCTTTACGTAAAGCTCACTGAGCCAGCTCCGTACACTCACTAGCTCTCAGTGAGAGCATTCAGGACACCCAGTGCCGACAGGTACACTCAGCAAGTGTCTGCTGTACTATGTTCATGTTCCATTATTTCTGAGATAACTCTTGGATGTGTGTTTATGTAGTTAACCCGGAACTACAGGCCGGTTATTAATCCTCTCTGGCATGATCGACGAAGGTCGATAATAAATAAAGTCATCTGGTATTCATGAGCGTGTCATGGAGTTTGGCGCGGGTTGCGGGTGAGGGGGGGCGGTGTGGCGGGAAGGGGGGGAGTATGGCCCGTGGCCAGACGCCATAAATCGTGACGTAATGAATGCCGTTCTCGCCTCAATAAAAACTCTCCCACATTATATGATACAGGATTTATGCGCGAGCCGCTGCCGTCGGCCGTGACGAGCTGTGCCGCACGAAGCCGACGTGTATTGTACCGTCCGTAATCCAACTCACAATGTTATAAATCCGAGATTCCCAGCGTTGTTATTAACTTATGAGTCTTCCACTTTACTCATTGATATTGAGTTCCTAGTAAGTTGCCTCTAAATCTCTTCGCGCCACAGTAAAGGCTCTATGAGCCACTGGTTCTAGTTAAAGTTGCCTATGGTGTAAAACCCATTGAAATATTGATAATGTTTTTGGGTTTTAAACTAACCGCTAAAATGTGGATGTAGCTACTGAGGGACACTTGTGCATAGGCAGATGTCTCTGTTGGAGATTACATACGCTGGTTTTCTATGTTTTAAATTGTGCAATCACGTTAGGTACCTCTGTGCAGTCTATAGTAAACATAATTATAAATTCATTTTTATAATTTCAATATTGTCTAGGTAAAGTGTGGCCGCTAAATGTATAAAGAAAGTGCAGACGAGGTCACTCAGCGGAGCGGAAGCGAATGAAAGCGAGCGCCGGTTATTACATCCTGAAGATACCGCCGGCACATTATTGTTCATATTACGAGTTTATACGGCCCTCATGCCTTTAGTTGTGCTTACACGAATTTATTGTCAATATGATGTTACTGATGATGCCATATGATAATGCATTTATTTCTCTGATCATCATAAACAGTACAAAGTCAATTTTCACTACAAAGAGACTGGTGTCTGTTTTAGATAAAACCTGTATTACAGATCACCAGGCTCCCTTGATCTGTCCACGAAGTAGACACAATAGTTAAACAATGGTATCTCGAACAAATCGGTCCATTGACATATTAACTGCATTCAATTTTCATACAAAATGAAATGAAGGCGAGATGGTGATGATGAAGATATACGTGAAATGACGCGTGCCTCAGTATATTGCTCTTAGAAAGTAGTCTGAGAAGTTCGACTAGCAGTTGGTTGGCTTAGAACAATAGTATAAAACATTACAATTAATCTAAACACATTTAGTTACACTGCAGTCAAATCAAAATAAGGATAACTTTATGCAGTTTACGCACGCTTGCTACGAGCTCGTAGCGCGTAGCTCGTAGCACATTACATACGGCTCATCCAGCGTAACTTGAGTGGCGTAGCGTCACTACGGGAGGCGACACAATCACGTGACAACCATTCAACAACTATATTGAAAACATCCCGAACGGGAAGAGGGCGGGGGGAGGGGTCGGTGGTGCACGGGCTAGGTATATTCATGAATATTGATGCAGCATCGTGAATATTCAGCGCGGCGACACTCGCAATTGAAAACATGCCGCAAAGTGCGCGCCGACACCGCGCTGCATGAGTCCGCGCCGATGTCGCATTCGCGACGGAACTGTTTCCCTCACATAATGTGCTTATGCTCATCTGCAGCTAATCATCTCAACATCTACTGCCTCTGAAACAAAAAATCTTGTAAGAATGCGAGACGATGCTCACAAATATGTTATCCTACCTGTATTCGTCTTTGTATTGTCGTATTTGACGACCCGAATGGCGCTACGGTAGTGAAGCTGCCTTACGTTCTTAGGGTCCCGGGTTCGAATCCCGGTACGAGCAAATGTTTGTGTGATGAGCATGGACATTTGTTTCCGAGTCATGGGTGTTTATATGTATAATAAGTATGTATTTACAAACAAAAAGTATCTATGTGTATATCAACTATCTGGTGTCCACGACACAAGCCTCGTTGCTTAGTGTAGCACTAGATGGCGCTGTGTGTAATGTCCAGCGATATTTATTTATTCAATAAATTCGTGTAACAGGCAGCGCACAGCAAAATTCATTCCTTCGTCTTAACACGATAATAAGGGATGATCCGATTTCAAGAAATTTCATCTCAAACGCAGCGCTTCGGAGCGCTCGATACGCGGATGTTATTGAACGACGTCCTAATCCACTTGATAAACAGAATACATTATTTTATAAGTATCGATATCGGCGGTGCTAAGTCGACAAGCGTCAGTCAAGCGGCCCCGTGCCAGTAATCAGCGGCGGTAGATACACCTCGGCGGTACTCGCGACTATTTATATAGGATTGCTGAATAGCTTCCCCGCACGGCAACACCCGCGACCCGCAACCCGCAGAACAAGATCCGCATCGCTCAGGTGTAGTCGTGGTACAGCGCGCCACCTATTAATGAAGCCAATTTGAATAAACTCGGGTACATTAGACGCGGGGCGCGGGGGGCGCGGCGTGTCGGTAAGGGTAGGGGGGCGGGGGGATGCTCGATGCGCGCACCAATTAATTATTTCTTGTGTCCTGACTTACGCTCGCCTCCGTCTTTGAATGTAGTGATTAATCAGGTTTTTTCGCTCTGCGGATAAATCTCGGGCGGATCAGTGCGGCTGCGGGCGGCCGGGCGCACGCGCTCGCCCTTATTTATTGCGACGTCGCCGGCCCGGGCTCACGCTTACCACCAGTGACTAGTGGGACCAGCTCGGACCGCAGGGAACCTGGCCCGTACCGTCAACTGGACCGGCTATATTCCTTACGTCACCAGCTAAAGTTTTGAGTTTGACTGTACTAAAAGCTGTAAAAGCAAAAGTTTGGATGTTAGAAACTCAATCAGGCCAGAACGGCTGAACGGATCTAGATGAAATTTGGCACAGAGAAAGATTATAGTCTGAAATAGCACATAAGCTACTTTATTTCCGGAAAAACACATCAAAAATTCACGGGCACACAACAGGTAGTAAAAACTATTGCCACTTCAATACTTTTGTTTAGTAGACAAAATGTTAGAGGGCATGGTTCTTCAAAATTTGATTCTTCGACTGATTTATGTGGCCAAAATTTAATTTCACTTTCAGCTTTGTTTCATATGAAAATAGGTATACCAAATAACATTTACTTGAATGAGGGACTCGTTTTTATAAAGTAGTTTTCAAGATTTCGACGTTCAAATATTTTGTGCCCAGATGAATCAGAATTTCAATTTGCAATCGTAAAGTAGGCAGTATAATCAGAACACCACCTGAACCAAGCACAGATGAATCAGATATTTACTTTCGTTACACCGGGACTAAGCCAACCAGCCGCACGTCCGCCCTAGAGCTCGTCCGTTGCACGACCGGCGTCCCCCGCGGGGGAAGCCAGACTCCCGCGCCGGACACTTCTTATTTACTTATTTATAAACACACTAACGTAGTTATGACTAATACTCTATACTTTATTTTGTAAGAGGACGATTCCTTTCCTTTCGATATAATTGATATTGATTTATCAAAGGGAAAATGTGACATCGACCATTTTGTTCAATCATTTTTTTGTTCTATACCTGAGAACCTTCTAGTTACGTAGATATTGGGGGTCCCAACTATTTCACGAGTTTTTTTAAATACAAGTTGAGTTTTAACGGAAAAAAGGGGTTTTTCACCCCAAAAAAAAAGTCATTTCCCAGCAATTATTTTTGCGTAGGGTTACTTAGTTTAATATACAGAATAAATAAATAAATTAAATAAATATCGCTGGACATCACACACAGCGCCATCTAGCGCCACACTAAGCACAGAGGCTTGTGACGTGGACACCAGATAGTTAATATACTACATAGATACTTTTTGTTTGTAAATACATACTTATTATACGACATATAAACATCCATGACTCGTAAAAAAATGTTCATGCTCATCACACAAACATTTGCTCCTACCAACGAACGTAAGGCAGCCTCACTACACACTCGCTGCGCCATTCGGGTCTTTGAATAGAATGCTTGGTTAACGGCTTCGTGAAGAGTCTGTTTACACCAGTGGTCGTCAAATTGCGGCCCGCTGACGATATTTGTGCGGCCCGCGAAAAAACAAATAATTTTAGTAGTTAATATCCAAATAATGATTTTGTACAAGAAATTAACTAAATGGATGCGGGTAGTTAAACCTCCTCCTGCAATCCGTTCGCTTGCTCCTAGTGAGCGGGTTGCGAGATTAGTCGTGGCACGTGGCACATCGTGAAAAGCAGGAACACATTTAATTTTGGAACATCACTGCACCGAGTGTTGTGTGGGTTCGATTCCCACCCGAGAACATTTTTGTGTGATCCACTTGTTTTGTTCCCGACCCGGAAACCGAGGAAGTCATGATCTGCAATACGTTTGGGATACAATCAGCGCCTAACCTTACCTGCCGGGTCTCGCCCTACGTGTGTTTGTTCTGTTACTGTCGACTGTCGGTGCTAACTTAGTGTTTTGTCGTGTTGCAGGCGAGGCGGTGGCGGCGGCGAGCGCGCCCAGCCTGGCGGTGTCGTCGCCGGGCCGGCCTGCGCCCGCGCCGCTCTCCACGCCCGTAAGTACTGCGCACCTTCCGGTTGCTCGCTGCTTGTATCTTGCATCCAACAGTATTTCGTCGTGATCAAGGGATTCTTCTCGACATTGTGTGGAACCTGGTAAGCATGTCCGAAATTCGACCAGAAATTTGGAAGATTACAGCTCACTCTTTCTCTCATCCAGAGAGGAGGCTGCTGTCCTAGCAGCCGAGTGTGGGATATGGTAAGAGGCTGCTGTCCTACCAGCCTCGTGTGGGATGTGATAAGAGGCGAAACAAAAATTTTAAGACCCGTGAAACCCACGTGTCGTCAGCGTGCGCCGTTACCACTGGGAGAGGGCGCTTCATGCTTTATCTCGATAATAACTACTAGTCTCTTGGTCACAAGGGAAGTTTTCGGCAAAGTCGTTATGGAAAAAAAAATGTATTGTATCGCACGTTTTCCTCGAAATAACTGAACCATGAAAAATCCATGTAGGTGAGGAAAAAAATGTTGAACGCACAAACACACGCTCCTTCAGGAATTCCACGCAAGTGTACATAAGTAAGTAGGCAGGCTCAGTCCGCCACTCCATCAACAACGATCCGTTCTCGATCGTTACGAGCGACGCTATCAATCCGAACCGTTTCATCTGGTAAAAGCGTAGCGCGTAGTCGCATAGCTCTTAGCCTCGTAGGTGGCACCGCGTAGCTACTTGCTACGTGTGTGCTACGGAAATCGTTTTTCAATCGTTTCCTTTGGATGTTACTGAAATTACTGACGGTTCCATTTTAGATTACTTCAATTTGTTCAGCTGGTTGGGTTAGAATCAATTGAATTTTAAAGGTTATATTTTTTGAATATATTATTATGCTGTGTTATATTGCAACACTTAGTTGAGAAATACTCCGCAAAAAATGTATAGAACGCCTGATATAATTTAATTTACTTAATAATAATAATAAATCATTTAATAGGACCAAACATTTTGTACATTTATATACACCCACCAAACTGCGTAACAGTTTGTCGGCGGGATTAGCGCTCGTCTTATTACATTTTTGGTTCAAACAGTAATAGCTCATAAAGTAACAGTTTAGTAAATGATTACAGTATAAGTACCTAACAGTAGGCAAGACAATCAATAGTAGGTAGTAGCAAGTAGCAGATATTGTGGCAGCGCGAGCCGCCGCGCGCCGCCGGCACACGCGCCGCTCGGCGCGTCGGCGGCGGCGGGCCGGGCCGTCACAATTATTCAGAATTATGAAGAATGAAGTAGGTACTTCATTACAACGTGTAACTCTTAAACATACGGTTTTTCTCACACAACAGATACATTAAAACAAAAAACAAAAAAAAACTTGTGCGTACAACAGCTTAGTCGCTCCCCCGCCACTACTGTTCACACACACGCACACCGCCTCACGTAAAGTGCAGACGGACGGCGGCGCTAAGTATTTTTTCATTAACTTTTCCTCCTTTAATCGCACATCAGTAAAGTGCGAACCGCTCGTAAAAGTAGCCGCCGTCGTATAAAGTGAACACGGCGCCCGTCCGCACCCAACCGCACCGGACAAGTGCGACTTAGCGCGATTTTATCTACTTAAAGTTGTCGTTTGTTTTATGTGAACGTCGTGAGCCGCGGGACTGTGGGAGGCGTATCTTTACGACGCTCGGAGATAGTGTTCACGTCATAGTACATCATAGTCCTGCGGGGCAGTATGTTCCCCGGTCGTCAGTTACCGCACGTCGTCTCGTCGTATCGGCACGCTGGCGCGGACCCGCGGGACACATCTAGTCTCGCCGGCCACCACTCATATCGGACGTCATCCTTCATAACATCGTAACAGACCGTTCGTCACCAAACTACAAGCGAATTAAACTTGGAGCAAAAAAAAATATTAAGCGGGCCTGTGGAAGGTGAGCAAAAGGCTAACTCGCCGACCGTCCGTCTTATGACGACAGGCCGTGTCGACAGCGCGTTCGTGTTCCAGAGTATCAGCAAGAGGAAAGAGTCCGCAAGGGCCGATGCCTGCCGGGGCTGCGGGACTGTTCGAAAGAGATACCGTGGGCCCGGAACACAAAGGGCTAAGAAGGAACATGGATGGGTTTTAGTCAGTAAAAGTACGCTAACGTAACGATAAACCTAAGAGCTAATCTATTGAATGATAAAACTTGTTGTTATTTTTTTTTACCTTTGCGAGGAGGTTAGTCCTGAACTCAGTTCTAGAGCGGTGTGGCGTGATGCGGTGCGACGCGGTAGCGCGCCTCGCGCTTCAGATTAAAACATAGCACGGTCTCCACGGCATCCAACTTCATCGTATTTATACAAAACTTTCATCGAGAATTTACTTAGCCGACTCCTTCCTCAAACAGAAACATGGAACTTCATCTAACTGAGTTACGAACCGATAAAGTAACGAACGACTTGAATTTTAATACTGACGAAAGTCGACGAGTGTTGTCAGAAGTCAAGTTAAAGGTTAACGAGTCGGTGTTGCAACAAGATCAAATCTAATTATAGAAACATGGACTCCTTGCGTGTGTGTGTGTGTGCACTGGTGCGACCTACTCGCCGAATGAGATATAAAATTGATTTGTGCGTCCAATTTTCGTGTGTCGGCTCGGGGCCGGCGCTGCTCCAGTCAAAACTCGTTATTCACGAACTCTCTCATCGCTCGGTAGATCACGCACCGGACCACACTTAAATGCATCTGCTTCTCAAATATTTCTACTTTTCGATTACGTTTTCTCTCATATCTCAGTGGCGACGACTGCATTACTACGGTTCCAAATGTAGGATATTATGAGCGTCGCGCGTTGATAAGTTACGCAACGGCTCCCGACGGGCGCGCGGCAGTCAGTCCCTGCTCGCTACAGACGGCGACACGCGCAGCTTAGCACGTCGCCAGATGAGACAAGCGGTGACGCGCGTGTGTAGTACATGTAACATGTCAGCCATCACCGAACTTCGACGTAATAAATAGTTTTGCGTGACACAAGTGTCAAGCGCGAGATGTAAGAGAGAACTTCAACAGGTCTGCGTTGTCGTACAAAGCGCTAGGAAAAGTGCCACCGAGCAACAAATCCGCTCCACCTGATTAACTGTACAAAGTTGTAGCGAACTCATTGTCCGGGCCGGAGCCGGGCCGCAACGGGCCACATCGGGCCGGGTCGGGCCACGTCAGGACGCGCCGATAACACGGGACGTTTTAATTAAGTCGCGATAGTTTTATCAGGGCGTTCTTTTGTCGCGTACCCTCGCCGCCGCACCGCGCCGCCTGACGTCGCTCGCCCCTTCAGTGCGTGTCGCTGGTTAGAATTAGTTTTAATTTAGCGTTATCACGCCGCCCCGGTGCGGACCAGTGTAGCGCGGCGCCGACCGGTGCGGCGTGTTGCGGTGCGGGTGACAAAGCCGCGGCTAGCGGCGGAGATGCGCGGTGCGATAGCGGTGATTACAGCGGCTAATGTAATGTAATTCGTCGCGGAGGGACCTCGTGTAATTACTACGCGCAGATTGGATGGACACTGCCGCCGCACATAAGAAGGTCTACAAAGTCAATCCGGGACAATGAAACAACTTTATTTTAGTGTTAGCCTACATTATCACACTTACATAATTATTATAGAAAATAGAATTCAGTGACAACGTTTGTAATGTGCGAGAGATTATCTTTCACAGACAACTTTACCTCTTTGTTATGTACCCAAACAATTATGAAATATTAATGATGAGCAATGATGTTCAAGAATAGATGTATTGTATTGTTTGTCTGCAGGCGTGTAACGGGCCCGGCGCGTCGTGGACGTGGGGCGCACGGTCTGGGGGGTCGGGGGGCGCGTGCGGGGGCGCGGGGGCGGCGGAGGCGGGGCCGCGCGCGCTGGGCCGCTCGGCCTCCGCGACGCTGCGCGCGGCGCCGCCCGACCTCAACGTGGACGCCATCAAGGAGAAGCTGCTGGACCAGCGCATCCCCGAGAGCTGCGTGTAGTGGCCCACTCGCCGTGGACCACCGACCACTACGCGCCGCCACTGCCTCCCCGACGATATGCACTCCACTGAACTATACAGAAGACGTTCTATCAAATGTGACATTCCAGTCTGTGTACATCAGGGACGAGTGTATACATATAGGCACCGAGGTACCTAATAACTGGCGCCACGCGAAATCTTTGTGTTGGTGAAACGCGCAATCTGTGACAGTGCCCGGCCGTGTGTGTGTGTGCGGCGCCAACAGATGTGTGTATGTGTGCGCCGGCGCCCGCGCATTCTGTTCATGTTGTAGTTAGAGTTATTTCCTCGATGTCATCTTTGCAGTCATTGTGTGTGATGGGTTCTGCTACTCCATGGTTTCTTTCAGCTCTCGGAATATCAGATTTCTATGTGATCATGTTGTATCTATACACTTAATAAAGATTAAAGAAATTATTAATGTAATCTATGTTTTTACCACGTCATTATTAGGTTTAATAGGCTTGTGTACTGAAAAAATCTAATTAGTCCGTCAGTTAGATTATCAAAAAATATTTGAACCGTATTTTTTCTTTTGTTACGTAAACCAAAATTTGACGAAGACGCTTTTAAAATTGTCAATATGTCACGCCGTGGTATAATTTTTAGTGCGTTCTGACGTCACGAGCTTAGGTGAGTTTTGATGCGTTTTATCTTTGTCAATATTCATTGATTTACAAAAACAAAAAATACGTCTTTTCCATTATTTTCCGATGCTCTAACTGATGGACTAAATAGATAAGCAATTTATTGATGGTGGAAACTAGCCTATTCAGCGACGCACTTGGAAAATATGTTCGACTTTTATTACTATTTTATAGAACAAAATATACTTGTGCAGTTAAAATGATAAACTCGGAATATTTCGGAAGCTTATGTGCAAGCATTAAGAAACTTACTTATTTAACTTTATTATTGTATTATTCCAGGATCTCATTTCACTTAATGGTTGAACTTTTTCTTTTGTTCGTTTTATAAAAGTTCTAACATTATTATAGTTTCGTGTAGTTAGATATATTCGCGGTGGAGATCTGGTATTCCGAGCGACTCTCCGAGGAGTTCTGTAATCTAAATAGTGAAATTGGTAATTTTATTTGATATGTAATTGTACATAGTAGTGTTTAAGCGACTGAGTCTTTGCCACTTTTTTACATGTCTACGAAATTAGATAATAATTTACCAGTTAATAAGTACTACGTTAAGTAAATCTATTCATCGTTATCTGTATAAAATCTGATTTTATGTAAATAATGTTTGTACTCGCTCTTAAGGTTTTACCGCGCCACGTCAGGTCGCGTGTCTCGTGGCCCCGTGACGTCACGTCTCTGTACAGGTCACCGCGTGACGTCACGACTCTTTCAAAGATTTCCACATATTACAATAAAGAAACTGGACTCTTTGGTCGCTGATGGATGCGACTACTGCCATATCTTGTATTATCATTTGATCGCACCTGTGTATCATCTGTCATCACTATGTGCTTACATTCTCGTCAAACACAATTACCTGTTTAAAATACTCACCTTTATTACCTTTATTTACTATAATTTGATAATTTTAATAATCAGGAAAACCTGCATACTTCCTAACAAGCAACGTCGGTGTAACAGGTCACACCATCGTGCCATCATGTATGTCGCTGGAGAGCCTTCGTCCCCGACTCCCGGCATGCGCCAGTCACGTCGGCGACGCTCACGCGATCCTAATTGTTATTTGATGACAACAACATTAGCATTTCGTTAGACGCAGTTTAAAACGCGCGGATATACGATCACTAATTAGTTATCACGCACCACATTAATCATACGAGTACGTCGTTACAAGCGTTTACTTCGCTCATAATGGTCTGTATTCACTATGCTGGAACCTACAAGTATCTATGTGTAGACAAGCAAAAAAATATGACAGTCTCTGTGATTGTCTGAGCTACATGACTATCTATACAATCCTGTACTTTTCCATCCCAGCCTAGCTTGATTTTCTATAATTGGCAGACCTGTTTCACAGGGTCTCTCATAAGCCATTTTATAGTACCTTGTCTTGAACCTGCTGTTATCCCAATTTATTTGGGCTCGTAGCAGCATGTCTCCTTTCATATTTCTGTATTAGGGATCAATTCATTTGTCAGCCACTTTTGTAGCCTTAAATCATCTTTCACACATTACCTACAGTTTCTCATTTTATATCCAAACTATGGATTTCTAAACGGAGGATATTCAGTTATTCAAATGTTATGAAATAAACTATTTTATGATATTTTTTAGGTTTCCGTAACTCAGTCGGCATAAACGGAACCCTTATTAAAATCACTTTGTTGTCCGTCTGTCCGTCTGTCTGCCCGTCTGTCAAAACTCTTTTTCTCAGGAACGCGTGGAGGTATCAAACTTTTAAGACAACGCAATCAAAAGATGTGACCATTTATGTCGCATATTTTGCGATTTTAAAAGGAATCAAAACCTATAGGGTAGTTCCCGTTGACTTAGAATCATGAAATTTGGCGCGAAAAAAACTAAAAACGGTAAATATGTAGTTTAGTATCTAAATATCTACAAGCTTATACGGAACCCTCGGTGCGCGAGTCCAATTCAATAAGAGAGCATATCTAACATTGACATATCATTATTCGGAAATTGAGTATTATATTTGAAAATACTTTTGTATTCTTTATATACTAGTTAAGTAAGTTTGTGCGCATATCGAAGTGCTTGACGAGATTGTAAGCAACAGCCAACAACACATACATATGTACGAGCTGCGTGAGGCGCTCGCGACGGAACGTACCAGAGTAATATCAGTAAGCACGGCAGTTACCGGAAGCTGTGGCGTTCTGTTACAACAGACTGACATCCCCAACTTGTAGATAGTATCACTAGGTAATTTATTTGTAAGTACCGAGGCCGGGCCACACCGCGGGCGGCCCGCGCGCGCTGTGACCCCGCACTCACACGTGATTTGTTATTATAAAGGTTAAAAACAACTCAAAGAGTTCGCCCTACTGTTGACATTATTTATTTTGAACGAGATTAAAGGTTGTCTTGGAAGTAATATTGTCTTTCCTTACCACCCCTACCTCCTACCCCGTAATGATAAACAAATTATAATCCCACTCCACAAAATATACATTACAAAATACATTTATACATAATAAAGGGTGTAAAACGACCCTTAACGAAGCCGAAAGGTGCTTGTTCTTCCCGTCATTGCGATCATGTTTTTCTTCTAGACCACACCTGGGAATCTTCTAGTTTCGGAGATTGGGGGTCAAAGTTTCAACTTTCCCACAAGTTTTTTTTTTAAATACATGTTTTTATTGTAAGATTTTTTATACAGCTCCACGTCCGCCGTACTATTTAATCCATCCATCAGCACAATGTTTTGAGTGCGGTACATTGAGTTTTACCGTAAAACGTGTTTTTTCACCCCAAAAAAAGTCGTTTCCCAACAATAATGTTTGCGTAAAGTTACTAAGTATGATGTACAGAATGCTTGGGTGGTGGCTTCGTGAAGGGTCTGGTTACACCCTGTATGATAATTGCACAGTATGTAGCGCACATCTTGCGACCTACAACAGAATCCATAAGAAAATGGAAAAGTGTACATAATACAACCCTTAGCCAGAATAGGCATCATTATTATAACTAGTGGCTAGACGCCTAGTGGTTGCCTAGATCGAGATTCGACCATAATTCATTCAATTTTTATGTCCTCTTCCTTTATCGTGTGGTTAGTGGCTAACCTGGTGTCAGAGTTTGTAATATGCCGCCCATGGGCCTCTGACTTGGATTTACATACGATCAAGAAACTTTAAGCTTGAACGTTATATTATTATTATATAAAACTTTAAGCTTTCTGCACTCCTTCTGCACACAAACTTTAACTGTGCCTTTCAAACTCTTCCAGACGCGTAATTTTCGTAAAAGGGATACAAAGTTTATGCTTCACGTATAGATTATAGGTACCGTATTGTTATGAACAATTACTTCAATTCTGGGTTAACCTCGCCGTTGTACATAAGCTATATATTTGAATGTTTTGTATATATTTTTTAATTTTGTGTGCAATAAAGAATATGAATGATACTTTTTCTAACCCTCAATATTGCGCAAAAAAATACCCGCTACATTTTTTGTATATTATTTTGCTAAAAATGGACAAGCGGTTACACGCAACACTGCCCCTGGTACCTGGGCTTTGATAATTAACTTGTAGAGAATATTTTTAGCGCCATCTAGCGGCGCCTGTAAGCACTAGTAACGAAAGAGCTGACCCGCCTGGCCTGCCGGGCTGCCGTGCCTAAGTAGAAACCTTCCTGATCACATTGCTAGATGGCGCTAGTGGCAGACTGCTTTGTTCTAAGTAATTACTCAACAATCATTGCAGGTTGGGCATTTTATACAGCATTTGTGGTTCTCACAGGTGTCTGTACACCAGTTTGCGAGATGCGCGCGCTCGCACGCTTGCTTGTTAGGTGCGCAGAAGTAGACGCGCTTTAAGAAACATGGTAGTTTTTAGTTTAACATTATAGTATGTTACATTCTGAGTGGTTAGTGTTGGCAGGCCAGGTAGAGGGGCGGTGCTTACATTTAAAAAAACGGTTGCTATCCGCCTATGTACATACATAGGTACGCTGGTAATTCTTCAAGGGGCTGCGAGCACGACACATGACATTGTTCATACGACCTGCCCACACAGCACGGTGCAGTGCTGCAACCTGTCTGAACTACTGACAAGTTTAGCCGACTTGACCGAGATGCAAACTGCACACTATTGCAATAAGCTAAATTCAGAGGCAGAGAACACTATAAAGCCTCTAACGCAATAACAATTCAAATAAGGTGCTGTTGTTTTGGCTTATAGGTAAATGAGGATGTAGGCTTTGAACATACGGCGTAGCACGTAGCATGTAGCGCGTAGCACGTAGCACGTAGCGCATAGCACGTAGCGCGTACCGCCGAGCACAGTTGAACTGCGAGGTGGAGCACTAAGTGTTGTAGTGATCAAACATGTTGATTTGTTGTACGAGGGGTTTGCTGGTTCTATGAGCTCTCAGTTTTGATAGCCAAGTCATACCTTATGCATCAACATACTCATGATTTTGATGCACAAAAACATAAATATAAGTAATGAAATAGATAAATAGTCGTGTTTCAGTGTAAATAAACAGATACGGGAAAATATCTCTTCATAGGTTCTAAAACTAAAACCGTTTAAAAAACTATGATGAATAGAAAATAAACATTAGCCATAACTTCGGTAATTTACGGCTAGTTCCTTTTATCTTGATTATTACCTATATTTATTCTAAACATACATATTATTTTATATTTTTAAACATTCCGACACAAAACAATATAAAAAACATTTAAAAATATTAAAAAAAAATAGTGGCCCACCAGCGTTGGGAACAAGGTCCGAGCTGCAGGTAGTCAGGGCTCTTGAGAGTGAAACCTCTTCCTATACGTGCCGTGTCCAGAAGTACCGGTTTTTAACTTTTGCCTGGATCAGTACCTAAACCCAACAGACGCCAAACCTAGCCCTACAGCAACTACCTAGCACCCTAGTTATCCTAGCCCTATAGTAATTACCTACCTAGCACCCTAGTAAAAGTTATCCTAACGCCCTAGCCTACCATACAAACCACACCAAACGTAAGTTACGTTGGATTTACGAGAGGGAAGTCCGTTACAAGGAGACCTACGGTAACAGACGGAATTTGGGTAGGAAGAGGGTTTTGTGTACGTCGTGCAATGTACACAGGAAATGGTTTTCTTACTGCCGATCCCACAGACTCATAGGACCGATGATGGCTAAAGGTGTCTTGGCCACAGTAAGAGGAGGTATAGGAGATAAATCACACTCGACTCCAGGTTGATGACTAATTTATTACAATAATGAACTTAATTATATACAATTTTTGTGGTAAATACACATTGATACCTATTTACATGTGTGTCGTGTGTGTATCGAGCCGATGAAGCGAAGATCTCAGTAGGCCACCTCTTAGCGCTGACGGTGTGCTGGTGTTGACGGCGCGTGGAACAAATGTGTGTCGCTCTTAATGCTGACGCTGTGATGCTGTTGTTGGCGCGTGTAACTATTGTATGTTCACGGTTGAACAGTATTGTTTGCAGATGACACTTGTCTTTTATTAAAACTCAAACGTCAGCAGATAGTTACGGACGAGGTTAATAGCGCCCTGGCAAAAGTCGTTAATTGGTTTAATGTTAATAATTTACTCATAAATGAGAATAAACCTAAATGTATTACGTTTACGATACCCCATGTAAGACAAGTGCAAACTACTGTACAAATCAAGGATGAAGAGTTGAAACCGGAAGATTGCACAGTGTTCTTAGGCATAACTTTGGATGCCAAGCTGCAGTGGGGCCCGCATATAGACAAATTATCAAAAAAACTTAGCTCTGCAGCATTCGCGAGACTGCCCGTTTAGTTTCCTTTAGTTATTTCCACAGCGTGATCTCGTACGGTATTTTCTTGTGGGGTAATGCCGCCGATATTCAGACAATATTTGTTTTGCAAAAAAAGGCAATTCGTTAAATTTATAAATATATTTAGTCCCAGATACTCAGAGAAAAAATTAAAGCGATAATATTCTTACTGTGCCCTGAAATTTCGGACTTCGCTTGATTATTATAAATTCCTTTATTTTATACACTTTGACATTGAATGATTTGACATGAATACTTATTTCAGTATTTTATTATTTTTTACTTTATTATTCTATGTGACATTTACTGATTTGACATGAATACTTAGTTTGTTAAGTATTTTACTTTTTTTTTATTATTATTGCGACATTTAATGATGTTTTTTTTATTGACACTCATTTTGTAAATTATTTAATAATCATTCGCAATAACACACACAATAATACACACACACATAACACAACACATAACCAAACACACAATAATTAAATACAACACATCACACATCACAATAAATACACAATAATTAAATAAAATTAATATTTTATTTAATATATATTTAAAATTAATATTTTATTTAATTATTGTGAATGTGAGGATAATGTGGGTCACATATTTTATTTTTTATCCCCACGACTGTCTGACGGTTTGAGTACTATAAGCGACATACCCAAATATCCTTTCTTTGGTATTGTTCGTCGTTTCGTTGAGCTTCTTGAGTTATAAGTCGAGCTACACGATAACTGACAAATGCTTGCACTGACTGGACAGGTCCACTCAAATCTGTGTGGTTCTTTCTTCTAAAGACCATCTCAGACACTAATCTGTATAGTCCTCATGTGAATTGAGCAAGATTATGTCTGGACATCAAAAGAGACTTCAAAAGAGACCTCTGAATT
Source organism: Xestia rhomboidea (assembly GCA_963853795.1). NCBI lineage: Eukaryota > Metazoa > Arthropoda > Insecta > Lepidoptera > Noctuidae > Xestia > Xestia rhomboidea. The sequence continues at coordinate 20,858,208 of OY970764.1, forward strand.
TGTTTTAGTTTTTAAAAAATGACGTGTAAAAGTGTTTGTAAAAACCTACTTGCAAAAAGAAACATCATTTAAATGATTTGAATCAAGCCTTTGATCCAGCTGCCAAGCGAGAGCCTCCTAAGATGTTGGTCGAAGCTCTTGGCTATTAAGCCATTGGCCGCGCTCGATCCTTATCGGTTTGCTGTTACCCTGGATCTGTCGACATCCTGAATAGCGAAGAACCGTTCTCCAGTGCCCCATACATGACATCAGGAAGGTACGTAGATTTGCATATACTTTATACAACTCCAGCACCCTCATGAGCAATGTATGAGGCACAGAATCATAGGCCTTCTTATAATCTATCCAACATGTAGACAGATTCTTTCGGAGCGGGGAACCTGTTGGCTAATGGTCATATCAATGAGGAGCAGCTCCTTAGTGCCGCGGGACCCGTTCCTACATCCATTCTGAGAGGCAGACATGATAGAATTACTCTCAATATGTTGGTTGATTTTAGCTCTCAAAATGGATCTAAGAACTATAAAGGCCGTTGGTAAACAAGTGATTGGTCTATATTTTTGGGCTCCGCAGTACTATCTGATTTATGGAGCAAGTGGGTAATTCCTGTCGTCAAGAACTGGGGTAGCGACCCTGACTCTAAGGATGATTGAAACTGGGACGCCAAGCGAGCGTGTGATTTTTGGAACCACTTGATCCAGAAGTTGTGCAGTCCGTTCGGCCCTGGAGATTTCCAGTTAGGCAGCGGACGGACCGCACGAGCTACGTCTTGGGTACTGATGATAATTGCCCCCATTTCTGATAAAGGATCACACGTTTGTTTAACCTCCCGGGTCCAGTCGCCCTCAGTGTGACTGACAGGCACCGACCAGATGCTGCGCCAGAATGAACACATGGCATTATCACCCGGCAAACGCGTGTCAGTCACACCTTGGTCCAGTCGCTTCCAAGACCTATATACCCACTATAAACTATATATTGATTATTATAACTATTAACTTACGTATAACAATTGACCTGTCCCACAAAAGACATCAACGCACCTCACCGGCGGCGGCGGGCAACTAGCAGCCTTTATCTTCTCGATACCTATACACATACATACACACACACACACACATACACATACACACATATATATATATATATATATATATATAATACATAAATCTACTAATTAGGCTGCAATCTGTATCGATGTGAGCATTTTCAATAAATCAGATCGCAATTGAAATCATAACAGTCATTGCTTCGAGCTGAGATAACTGATAACAAATGATTGAATCGACATCAGGCATTGGGCGTTACGTCAGGCGATACAAACAGTAAACATTTGCACTGCGCGCCGCCCGAAGACGTAATCAATCACAACTACTGCGTTCACGCGAAACTACTTTTATGAACCATTGATCTTTCATTGCCTAGCGTTTACTATCAATGTCGTAAAATCATTATTTAGCGACCACGATTTTGTCAATTGACGACGATGACGACGATGACGTATAATTATTGTGTTCTCCAACTGCACAGTTGGAGAACACAATAATTATACGTCATAATATCTTACATACTTATCTTATCTTATCTCATACATACACACACATTAACTCACGCCTTTTTCCCATGGGGGTGGGCAGAAATCACTGAACGCCACCTCTGCTACGATCCTTACATACTCCTTTTGCCTTGTCCACGTTGATACATCTGGGGGGTGAGTCTGCTATTACAATAGTGTCACAATAGTCTATCATTGATCTCATAATTGTTGATTTTGACAAGTTTGGTAATCTTCTAATATAGTGGCGTCATTATGACTTTCCAATGATCAACCACTGACACTCCATTGAAAGAAATGGCATAGAATGTTAATCTCGTACACAATGACAAATGAATGACTGACTTACGGGGTAATCATTTTTTTTTTTTCATTTTTTTTAATAATGGCAATACAACAATGTCATTTTATCACAATTCTATTACGAGACCATTGACCGAACAATGATCGACCATTATGAATTTAGCAGATTACGAATTTTTAGCAAAATGACCATTGTCATCGATCAACAATTATGAAATCAATGAAAGACCATTGTGAATCTATTGTAATAGCAGACTCGGCCCCCTGGTCATACACGCACACCGGTTGCAAGCATAATTGCTAGTTATTATTTAGATCTTTTTGGATATAATGTTATGGTTGGTAAACTATCCATCTAAAATAGCCAAAGCGCTTGTTTAAACGAACTTAGTTGAGGTATTTTAATAACTAAATTATTATATATTTAAGACGTACGTCTCAGCGTATCGATGGCAAAAAATTGAATGGATTCTTCCGTAGACTTCATGTAAGCCTTATAAATAAGCCAAAATCTTGGAATTTAACATGAAATTGAAATTAAGTACACTGTTTTAAAGAATTAACCGAATCCAAGTAGAACCATTGCATTAAGTGATACCTACTACATACTCGTGGTACGAGTGTGTAGTGATTCACGACAGGAGTCACTGTAACCATTGTTTTCCGATACTGTCGAGGTTAAATAACAGTTAAAAAATTAAGTACGTTTATTTATTATTTCCTTTAATATTTTAATATACATACAGGACAAACACATCATTGATAAGTAGGAACTTAAGCCTGATAGCAATCGTTACATAATAATATGTTGATATAATTTTTAAAGCATTTGGATATAGACCGGACGAACAAATTAATTTTAAAAACCCCGATATACATTGTGAATAGTGCTTGAATTTAGTGATTACATCACCATATTTAGCTCGTTATACTTTGGTAACATTGAAAGCAATTTGATGCTTAAACTTCAGGGTTAACTTAAGCCCTCGCTTCCCTGGGGTAGTCTGGTCCCCGCGGGGCTGCGGGGTAAGCGGGGTGGGGGGGAAGCTAGTAGACTTCGACGCTCTCCTGGTGGTGCACGGTGTCCTGGCGGAACATCTCCACGTCTGCCTGGCTGTCGGCGTGGATCATCTTGACGCGGCCCTCCTGTACACACCACGTTATATTATTTTACTATCCATACACATCAATCAAATCGAGTACGTTTATTTGTGCACACGAGTACAAGGAAGATGTAACAATATAATGCAGTGGGCATCGTTCGACCTACTACTAAGTCACAAACAGCTATTACACATTCCATCTCTGTGTGGCTGGCCCCTATCAGTGAAAGTCAACTTTCGCACCACGGTAGGAGACCCAGGTCAAATATAGACACTTTCAGATTAGTACGGCTGTGAGTCAGCAGTCACGTGTCTAAGGGCGGGTGAAGACTGAGGAGGTTACCTTGGGATGCATGAGGATGAAGGGTAGCTCGGCCACAAGCTCGCCGCTGATGGCGCCGAGGTACAGCTTGACCTTGGCGCTGTAGCTTACCACGATGCCGAACGCGTCGCGCTGGTCGGGGTCCAGAAGCCTGCGATCAGTCATGGTTCTATCATTGTGCAGTTTCTACTGGATCATATCGTTCCATCCTAAAGGACGTAGCCTAACTATTATAAGGACGTCCCGACTAAGTTGGTATATTACTGAACTGAACTGTGGTAAACTATTTGTTTATGTTGCATTAGCGGTTTTCTATAACTGCTAATAATGGTATAACAGTTATTTATAATCGTTTAGAATTAGGGCTGGGTGTTTGTTTGCGCCACTACTTTGTTTGAGTATCTTTTGACTTTCAAAACTATTCCTGATTTGTAACTTATAAAAAGAAATAACTAATAAAAAGAAGTGTTGTTATAAAAAGAAGATGTAAATATTCAGTATGTTATTTTGCTTTTTGTTTGCACGAGCAGGTTAGCAGCAAGTCGGACTCACAGCGTGGTGGAGGCGAGCGTGGTGTCGGAGCGCTTGAGCTGCCCGTCGAGTGCAATGCCGCGCTTGTCGCGGTTGTGCGCCAGCGTCGGCGTCAGGTGCAGCACCTTCTGCAGACTGGAGCCCGGCTGCAGCGGGCACCCGTCCCTGACCACACAACAATATGCTCTCACTCCCACTATATAATAGCAGACACTCGTCGCACAAACATATACATTTTGTCGATCATATGCATTTTGTGTATGCCTTGCTCCTGAATGTCCTCGTTATTGCTTTACCACCCCATGGTTGAATGTTGAATTGCACGCTATAAAACAACAAGGTTTATATTTTGTGTTAGTCATAGGTCGTAGTTTGTAGTTGTTACAACCCAACCGGCCATTTAATATGACACATGGATAGACTCTGCGATAGTTTCCTTTCTACAACTTAACGAGAGGGTGTAGTGGTACGGAGTGGTACTGACTGCGTCTCGATGCTGGCCACGATGTTGCGGTACTGGCCGTTCTGGAACAGCACCACGTCCACGCCCTGCTGGATGCACGCTTTGATCTTCTTCACCACCTTGTTGCTGTGGTTGCGAACGCACATGTTCACCGCCACCGTCTCGCCGTGGATGTACAGCTGCACAGACACACAATCATGCACAAACCATCTTCAGCACTTACAAGTTACAACACGTAGTTATCAAGTAAGTAAGTAACATATCCACCAAATAAATCTCTGTTTATATTTTGAACTTTATTTTACTTGATGGAGCAGTGTATTTTATAACTTAAGACTTAAAAAAAAATAAAAAAACTGACTGCATAAAAATAACTTTAAATAAAAGCTGAAAAGAAAAAAACAAGTTCAGGAAACAGGACATAATTATTGACTGCAACAGTCGGGACCCATATTGGATGTAATGATTTTAGTCTAGATTATTTAATGGGTCCCGACTGTTGCAGTCAATATGCCCTGTTTCCTTAACTTGTTTTTTTCTTTTCAATTTTTATTTAAAGTTATTTATTATTTTATGCAGTTGGGTTATTTTATTATTTTTTTATTTTACACTTTTTAGTTACTTAGATGTACCATTTTAAAATCCTCATGATGAGCCCTTAATCGAGCCGTTCAGGCTGCAGAGCGTGCCAAACATTTGAATTTGGCGCCAAAGATCCGCCATTTTGTTTCTTTTTTTATTTTGATATACCCAGTGCCACTCTCACAGTAAATACGAATCTAACGACACCTCTCAAGCTAAAATCCATCAAAAAGTTCAGGCCACAGAGCGTGCCAAACAATTATACATACATACAAACATACATACATACATACAAACATACATACATACTTTCGAAAAACATAACCCTTCTGCTGGCGCAGTCGGGTAAAAACTGGAGTGAATTGTTTAAAATATTTTATTCGGTGTAGTGCGGCTGACCTGCTTGTCGAGTGTGAGCTCCAGCTCCAGCTGCCCCGGCGACAGCACGAAGTCCTTGCGCACCACGGTGCAGGGCTGCGGGCCCGGCTTGGCCGGCGCGTACTGGACCTTGCGGATGCCCAGCGCCACCGTGCTCCTGCACAGTTCCAATCTTTTATTACACGCTAATGAACTTTATAGATTGGTACGTTTGGGGGTAATGAAGAGCAGGGTGTTAAGCTCTTCATCCCCCATAGAAAAGGGAGGATCCTCCGACCAGACGGGTGTTGTGTCTGGTGGGCCACTGCCCAACAGTTGTTGTCGGGATCTCGTATGTAGTCTTATGTCGCGGATAACTTTGCTTGCGCGATGTAGGATTTTGACGTGTTTCGCTTTGGTAGTTCATCATTCGTGTCATAGATGGCGTTGTAGTACTTTTTGTTCCATGTTGCGTAGTACTTTTTGTAGTGCCGCTACAGTACGTTTACCACCTTAGTTCACTCTGCGGGATGCAATAAATTCCAATAAAACCAATACCTGTAACCCTATCAAATTAATAGTTAGTACATAATCACCACATTAACCAGGGCCGTGCGAGTCGCATCTAGCGGATTCCCGCAATCTTTACCAGGTCATCGGTCCACCTAGTGGGAGGCCTTCAAACGCAACGTCTTCCGGATCGCGGTCGCCACTCCAGAACTTTTCGGCCATCCGTTCAGCAAGCAATATGCCCTACCCACCGCCACTTAAGTTTGGCAATTCTTCGGGCTACATCGGTAACCTTGGTTCTGTTGCGGATGTGTTCATTTCTGATTCGATCGCGCAAGGAAACTCCGAGTATAGCCTTCTCCATTGCCCTTTTGGTGACTTTAAGCCTTCTGATAAGGCCCATTGTGAGCGACCACGTCTCGGTCCCGTAAGTAATCACTGTCAACACACACTAGTCGTAGACTTTCGTCTTCAGACACTGCGATAAGTTGGACGAGAGGATACCGCGCAACTTCCCGAACACTGCCCAGCCGAGTCGGATTCGACGATTGACCTCTTTCTCGAAGTTAGACCTACCTAACTGGACTGCTTGTCCCAGGTACACATAATCGTCTAAAAGTTCGAGTGTAGAGTCTCCGATCTTGATAGGAGTGGGTGTGACATGGGCATTCAACAAGAACTTGGTTTTATCCATGTTCATTTTAAGACCCACTCTTCCGGAAGCTACAGATTTCATCGAGCATCGTACTGAGGTCCTCCATGGTCTTAGCCATGACCACTATATCGCCGGCAAACCGAAGGTGAGTGATGTACTCGCCATTGACGTTGATGCCTAGCCCACTCCAGTCCAGAACCTTGAAGACATCCTCCAGTGCAGCGGTGAATAGTTTCGGAGATATGACGTCTCCTTGTCTCACACCTCGCTGCAGGAGGATAGGTTCCCAGGCTTGGTCGTGAAGTCGGACTGACATGGAGTTTTTGTACAAACACTTCAACACCTCGATGTACCGATAGTCGATTTGGCACCGTTGGAGAGACTGCAGTATAGCCCAGGTCTCAATCGAATCGAAGGCTTTCTCGTAGACCACAAACGCTAAACAGAGGGGCAGGTTATACTCTTCGGTCTTCTCTATAACATGCCGCGGCGTATGTATGTGGTCCACGGTGCTAAAGCCTTTTCGGAAACCTGCGCGCGAGAGGATTCGTGATGACTCTTGAAAACAACTTGTAGACATGGCTTAGAAGTGAGATGGGCCTATAATTCCTCAGCCAGGCATAGTCGCCCTTCATGAAGAAGAGTACCCCCACACTCCTGCACCAAGCCTGTGGCGTTTTTCCCACAAGTATGACGGAATAAAACAGCTTCTGAAGGGCCTTAAGTACCGGTTTTCCACCTGCCTTCAGGAGTTCGGCTGTAATTCCGTCATCACCCGATATCTTGTTGTTTTTGAGTTGCTTCAGAGCTATCCTAATCTCGTACAGGCTGACGTCCGGGATGTCTTCGGTATAGTGTCGGTTCAGTCTAGCTCCTCGGTCGTTAGCTAGATCTACGACGGGTTTATTGGTTGACGTGTACAACTGTCCATAGAAGCTCTCGATCTCCCTCTGAAGCTCCGGTTTGGCGGACAAGATTCTACCATCGTCGGTCTTCAGTTTCGTGAACTGGCTCTGCCCAATAGCCAGATCTCTTACAAATACCTTGGAGCCCTTATTCCGCTCAATCTCGTCTTTAATACGCATGGTATTAAAGCGGCGGAGGTCGCTCTTCAAGGATTTAGAGATCCGTCTATTGAGCTGCCGGTATTTACACGCCTCGTCTGAAGACTGCAAGATCATCGCACGCCGCTCCTTCATGAGCTTGAGAGTGTGATCGCAGAGTCTATTGTTCTGATCTGTACGACATGCCTTGAAGAACTTAGACCCGGTCGTATGGACAGCTTCCACGAACCCATCGTTGTATTCGTCCCGTCGTGTTTCGGTCTGAGCTTCCTAGGCACTCGAAACGGTTCTGGAGTTCAAGCTGGAAGCTCTCGGGGATTTGAATTTGGATCTGTGCTGAACGGAGCGTAGACTTCATCAGTCGATACCTTTCAAGCTTGATATTGATGTTCAATGTGCCTCTTACCATTCAGTGATCGCTCCCGGATTTCACCGAATTGGTCACCGAGACATCATTTAACATTTGCTTCTTGGTTGACATGATAATGTCAATCTCATTTCTAGTTGCACCATCGGGGCTCTGCCAGGTCCACTTCCTGAGCTCACGGTTTCTGAAGAACGAGTTCATCATATAGAGGCCCTCCTTCTCCATAAAACTAGCCAGTTGGTAACCCCCGGCGATTTCAACGTCCAACTCCAAATTGCCCCACCTGCAGCTTATCCCCGTCTCGTTTGCCCAGTTTCGCGTTGAAGTCCCCCATGACAACGGTAAAGTGAGTTTTGGAACCTTGCATGACTTCAGAAATATCCTCATACATGGTCGCCATTCTGAGTATAAGGTACGCCACCCTGGTCGACACACTCTCGATCTTCATCACGTTGTTCACAAGGGACTTGTGGACGATAAACCTTGTTAGGTTTATCGTCCACAAGTCACACGTCCCTGGGACTGCCGGTCACCCTCTCGGTAATAGAGCAGGTTGCCGGATTTCAGGATTATCGTGTCCTCTGACTGACTTCAGATAATCCCACAATACTCCATCGCAGCCTGCTCAATTCCTCTTCGAGTTCCATTATCTTTTCGTCGGTCCGGAGTGTGCGTGTGTTGTATGTTGCCAAGTCCAGTCGTTGGTATTGGCAGCCGGATCCCTTTCGGAGATTCTTCGCATCCCTTGCCACGCCGTAGCCACGAACGCTGCCGTAGTGGAGGGTAGACGGGCTGCCGGGCACTAGGGGCCATTTTTTTGATGCGCTATTCATATGGGGGGTTTGCCATAATCGCCACGCTTAGCAGGCGGGTTGGCGATCGCAGTGAGTGCGGTTCTTACAGAAGATACAGAGAGCGCTGCTGCCCATTCTCTGGTAAGTCCCTTAGTTGCCTCTTACGACACCCACGGGAAGATATGGGATGGTGCTATTCTTTATGTCCGGCACCATATTACAGACATCCGGCAGTACATTATCATCAGATTGTAAACCAACACCTTATTGATGAGAGATGCGTGCGTACCTGCGATGGGAGCGGTCGATCTCGGAGTCTCCCACGAAGACCTTGACGTAGTACTGCACGCCGCAGGGCTCGCCGTCGTCCTCCAGCCCCGGCTGCAGCGTCACGGAGCCGGGCGCGCCCGCCGGCACCGTCAGACGGAACGGGACCGCGCCCTCGCCCAGCTTCTTCATCAAACGCTCCTGTGACACGTAAACATAATGATGACGATTACAGAACTGTCACAAATGCACAGTGACCATCATTCTTATACAGATTCAAAATGATTTTTGAAGAATGTGAATTCAGTTAATTGAACACTCTACACACCTTCCCTGGAACTTAAAATCGAAGATTCATTCCCGCTCACAGAGAGGAGGACAATCGGCTTATCTATACTTATAAATAAAATTGAAGTGTCTGTTTGTAATTTCAAAATAACAGCTTCCTACTGAATGCATAATTGTTTAAGTATAAACAGTACTTATAACAAAAAAAAATATTGTAAAAAGATTAGGGTACCGTCCAAAACAAGTAAATTCGATAGGTCTGAGAGTAGGTCGTAGGCTATTGTTTAGTCTCACACACACGCGAACCAAGTCGCGGGCAACAGCTAGTATTTCTATAATAATTTCACGCGGATGAAGCTGATTATGTTTATTGGTGTACAAAGATCAATATGTTATACCTGAGTACGCGAGAGTTCGTAGTTTCGTTTCTCAGGCAGCGGGTAGATCTGCTCAGAGGCGAGGAATAGCTCTTTGTAGAAGTTGAGGCCCATGACCTCGTCCTCCTCGCGGCCATAGCGGAACGTGCACACCAGCTGACCGAACACCTTGCGCCCGCGCACGTACTCGTCGTCCAGGAGAACCACGCCGTCTGAATACACATACGAATGTAGATAAAACCCCAGTGATCCGGAATCGGTGTGATGCAAGGATATTGCCACAGGTTACGCAGAAAACATGTTAAAAATTTTGGATGCGAATACCGTTTAAAAGATATGCCGCCGGTTAAAGTTTTGTGATAGCCACCAACTATGTTAGGGTCGGCTTCCAGTCTGACCGGATGCAGCTAGATATCAGTATTTTACATAGTGCTACTGGTTGTCGGACTTTCGGCCACTGACTACCTTTCAGGTAACAACTGACAAAGATCTGAAAATGACTGCCAGGACCACCGGCTGAACGCGCTTTCGGAGGCATGGAGGACCAATTGGTGGTGGTTGGTTGGTTGGGCCTTCGCAATTGGTGACCGCAGCTTAACCTTGAAGATCCACTCGTTCGGCTTTTATTATTTTGACATTTTACACTGTGACAAATAAGTGGCACAGGTTACGGCACTATAGTAGTTACACAGTAGTATGCAAAAGCAATCCGCTCCGGCAAAATTGACAAGATATTGCGTAAGAGCTAAGAGTAGTAAGCAACTCAAAAACTGCCCTAAATAGCGAACCAGTGAGGAGCGAACTATTGTATCTAGAATTAGCTCGCAGGAGCACCAGTACATCGGTTCGGCCTCGGCACTTAATAACTACCCCGATGAAATGTTATATTTTGTGGGAACAAAACGAATCGCTTATCCAAGAGTCACTGCACGTCCTGGACGAGTACGGGTACCTATCGGCTCCACGGTCGATATGTGGTCGACGAAGTCCCTCTTCGCCATGTACAGTGTGATCTTGCCATTGGGCGCGCACTTCTTGAACACTTTGAAGTTGTACACCATCTTGCTGCTCGGCGTGCTGGTGACTGGTGCTACTGGTGAGTGTGATGTGTAAAGCAGGGTGTTCCGTCGACTGCGGCTGTGGCGCCGCGCCGTGTTTATATACGGGATTATTAGTTTGCGAGGCTTCGGCCGCGGTAATCTCGTTAACCTCATTAGTGAGTCGCGCGGGGGCGCAGAGTGCGGGGGCGGGCTGGCGCTACCACAACCTGCAGTTTATGAATACTCATCTGTAATGAGATTAATGAGCTGATCAGTTTAAAAATAACTAAAACTGTACGTTACGTCGCTACCTGAATAAATAACATATTGGTATAAATAATATTATGCAATTAGTCAAATCCCATCATCATGTCAATCATAAGATCAACTAGTCGTCCTAGCACAGTTCCGTTGGATCGCCGTACTAAGCATATACAAGCTTCCTGATAAGAGTAACTATAGGCCTATCTCTCTTGATGCTGTTACTGCTAAAGTATTTGATGGTATGCTTAACGCACAGTTCAATAGTTACGTCACGTTGCATGATAACCAGTTCGGGTTTCGTTCTCGGTTGTCCACCGAACGTGCTAAACTGTGTAGCCCAAAACTCAGCAACGCGAATCCCGCTCACTAATCCAAGGTCTTCGATCTTGTAGTGTAACCAGCTGTGGAGCAAGCTGAGGAGTTTAGACTTGCCAATGGAACTTACTACCGTGTTTCAGTACAGGTATACGCATCAGTCCAACAGTGTCAGGTGGCAGGGGCAGTGTCGGATCCGTATCAGCAAAATCCCGGGAGCATGCCGCCGCGCGCCGGTTAGATTCAGTGGTGTTTCTCTGGAAAGGGTAGCGCATGTTTTGACTGTCGACCTCAGAGATCATACAGACATCTGTTAGAGCAAATATAATTTCCCGCAAATTTGCGCGGTGTTCAAGCGACGTAAAGATTACGCTCTTTAGAGCGTGCTGTATATCGCTTTACTCGTGCAGCTTTTTTACTTTTACCCACAAGCTGCTGCGGATGGCGTTCTAAGTTATATAAGTAAAACGAAATCTGCGTCCAGTACAATAAGGGAGGAGGCTACCCCGATACGGCAGCACCTCGGGTATGTTTGCAGAAGTGACAACAACCTCTGCTTTTACGAGACTATAAGTTAAAGTAAGTGAAGAATACGGGCCAGCTCCAACACCCTGCTAGCGATGATTGAAGGAAGGCTCGAGTGCCGCCTTACATTCGGCATTATTCCAATAGACATGTCGTACCAATGCCGGAGAAAAGATTGTAATATCATGTTGGGAATCATTTGATGTTAATGTATTTCATCATCATCATTCCCTTGCCCTTACCTCAATTCGTTTGGGGTCAGCGCAGCTTGTCTTCAAAACTCAATTCTTTATGGCGTTCCACATTAAAGAATTTAGTTGAATTCGTCTTCTTCTTTCATACTTCTCTATCTCATCATCTCATCAGACACCTCCTATCATGCCATATCATTCTTTAGACAGTCCATCCATCGTTTCTTTGAAAGACTAGGAAGACCTCGACTCTTATACGTCGTCTTATGTCGTGAGCAAAGTTCTGAGTATGAATGTCCATCCATATTCTTACATTTTTATTGTATTTCAATTGAATTTTAATACTAGGAATTTGAATTCAATTTGTATTGTATTTTATCTTTAATAAAAATTTTGATTATTTTGTATTTTAATGTTTGATTGAAATTATTTTGTGTATGTGTAAGACTACATAAAAGCCTAAGACCGCTCAGACCCACAAAATATGCACAAAAAAAAAAACATAAAATCGGTCAAGCCGTTTCGGAGAAGTTCGATAACAAACACTGTGACTCGAGTTTTTTATATACGAGTGTTAGAAGATTATATGTTTTTAAACCTCGTTGGTGTAGTGGTCACAAGCAGACATGCTGAGCTCATTGAGCTCATGCTCAGCATATCTGCAAACACTTTCTTCACACACACAACACACCTCATGGTCTTGTGTGTGTACTCCGCTGCCGCGGCAAATTGTCGCTCAGCGGACGGACTTCCGGCGGGATCTCATGGCGACATGGAGAGAGCGACTATCGCAACCACGTGCAGGGCACGCCACAATAGTGGCGATAAGTCCCCTCTTTGAGGAGTGGCTGGAGAGACGCCACGGCGTCCTCACCTTCCGCCTGACGCAGGTTCTTACCGGACACGGATGCTTCGGTAAGTTCCTGCACCGAATCGGGCGGGAGGAGACGCCCGGGTGTCACCATTGTGAGGATCGACCGGAGGACACGGTGGAGCACACGGTGGAGGTGTGCCCCGCTTGGGCGGAGCACCGCCGTGTCCTCGTAACGGCGATTGGCGGCGGCGACCTCTCGCTCCCGGCCTTGGTTCAATCCATGGTCCGGAGCGAGACGGAATGGGACGCCGTCACCTCCTTCTGCGAAGCAGTCATGCTAGCGAAGGAGGTGGCGGAACAGGACAGGGAGAGGTCCTCACGTCCCGGCCGCCGCGGGAGACGCCCCGGGCGTCGGGGGCCACGTGGTGGCTTCCGGCCACCGTAGGCGCGGGCCTGTGGACGGGGAGCTATGGGCTAGCTCGCCGTCCGTTCGTCTCATGACGACAGGCCGTGTCGACGGCGCGTTCGTGTTCTACGCGCGCCTCAAAGAGAGTCAGCAACAGTGAAGGGGTCCGCAAGGACCGAAGCCTGCCGGGGCTGCGGGACTATTCGAAAGAGATACCGTGGCCCCGGAACACAAAGGGCGATGAAGGAACATGGATGGGTTTTAGTCAGTAAAAGTCTGACACTCCCTCCTGCTCCGCCCAGAGCGGGAGAAGTCATTTGATGATTTCCCATCCGAAAAAAAAAAAAAAAAAAAAAAAATGGTCTTGTGTGTGTGAAGAAAGTGTGTTGAGTATGACTGTAGAAGGCTGGTAAGAAATTGGGTTGTTTTTGAAGGACCATTAATTAATAAAAAAATAGCTGTGTCAACTTATTTAGGTAAAGTTTGGAAAGTGGATCTTTGCTCGTAAATAGGTAGATAATCCAGTATGCCACCTACCTCAAACTTCCACACGTACGTTTCTTCACGAGAGCCTTGCACGGCAAGGGGTCCTGGTATCGAAGGCGGAGGCGAGCGAGGGCACTGAACGTTCCAAAAAGCACCATCTAAATTGTCACAGCACTGCGAGAACGTCTCACACAATAGATACTGCACGGCAGCGTATAAAATGAGTTAAACTTGTCTTATTCACGGAATAGTTTCACAATAAAAAAAGAGACGTGACCGATATTGTCTGATCACGCAAGCCAACTAGCTCCACCGCATCGCGCGGAGGTTGCACGAGTTTCGGCCACGATTCAAAACGACGGTAGTCGTAAAAAGCGGATGACAAAACATAAATCATCTACCCTCAAAAAATGAGCAAAGATCCAACAAAGTGTTTTTAGATTTTTCCATCAGAAATTCCTCAGTTGCATCCCAGAAACAGGATGTGTGCAGTTGTGGTACCGGGGTACAAGCTGAGAAGCCCGGCTTGCCTTACAATCAAACTCAAGAAAAAAAAATATTGCAAAAACAAACATTTGAGTCAAACAATATCTAATAAAATTAAATTCCGCGCGCCACGCGCCAAACGCAACGTAATGCGATGCGAGGTTGCCAAGTTTACGCTCTCCCTGAACAACTGTAGGTATCATCCAAGGAACTTATATACTAACTGGAATGAGAACGAAGAAAAATACTAAAAAAATAAAAATAAACTCTATCTCAAAAGCTTAGAGTTTAAATTTGTACAATGGATTCAATAAAAAAAAAACGTTCCGAGCGAGAAACCGACATAGGTGGGTGGTGTCTCTGTCTTGCCTTGTCACCGATGTAAACAATATGGCCGATACATTTTCGCGTTGAAGTCATTTAAGTACTTTTTATTGTATTTAAGTGAAATAATCCGCTTTAAATATGGTAAAATTGTGTTGTGTGAAGGGGTGTAGTAGTAAGGGTATGCTGGATATGGAATTTAGTTTTTCAGGGAAGTTTTCTAACTTTGGTTGTTTATTACGACTAGGGTTACCAATGTTTTAGATTGACAAACGGGAAATATCCAAATAAATTAAGTAAGTAAGTTCGAAGTTTCGAACATCGTTGTCGTACATTCGTACTCGCTCTAACACTATACGAAAGAAGAGTTCAAGTTCACTGTACAAGGCCTAATGATACTTTTTCTCGGAAATATACATATTTTCGTCGCTCGTAAGTAAGTTTATTCGATTGCTTACAAAAAGTTAGTACCTATGACAAAGTTTTGTTGTTTGTTTTTTAGGTACATCAAAGTTCGTTTAAGCACATAAATAGTGATAAGTAATTCATATATTGCAAATAATTTTGCGGTTATTTGATAAAGAACTTATAAGTAAAGTACCATCATCATAATATTATCTATTTAAATTTATTTGAAATAAGAAAATACATTAAAGTTGGCAAATATTATATTAGTGATTTTTTAGTTGAGATTTTTAGAAGTAGTATCAAATATCGATATTTATATCGACACTAAATTACATTAATAAAATGTACGGCAATAAAACAACGGATCAATAATTTTAATGCCATTTATTATGAATTAAAACCGTAAAATTAATATGAAGATCTGAATATTGTCTTCAAGTATTTTAAGTACTACATATTGTGCAAATAGTAATGTTATTATTATTATTATTAAATCCATAGAACATTTTTAACCGTGAACTTTGTTGGATTTATTAAGATTTACCCGCATTTTTGTTTATTATTGGTTTTGTCTGCGTAATTCTCAGTCAAAAAGACATACAATCCATACAATAAAAAAATAAAATAAAGATAAAATTATGAAGTTTTTATTTTTCAACCTGTACTTAGTACACATTAAATATTTTTAGTTGTATTTTGTCTTATAAATTTATATTCGTATTTTACTAACCGTGACATCACTTTGGGCCCTATCAGAATACCAGCGCTGTGACTTTTTTTTTTTAAATGTCACAGCACTTGCTATATCAATAGGAGCCTTTTGACCTTGCACAGGACTAATCAAATGTAATAGTTCGTTATGTTCTCATGTTTACTTTATAAATAATTGTGTCAAACCTAATTCTATATTTTTGTTTCTTTTATGTCCTGTGTGAGATTAATAAATACTTTTTCTTTCTTCTTTCTTTCTTACAATCATACTCATACTTGTATGTATCCAGAAAAAATATGTTTAATAACTCTTGGATCTCTGTTCATGCCCAATCCATGTCAATCACTTACAAAATCATGTGCAGTGTACAGAGGCAGCCTTTGTGAGTAAATAATAATTGTAATGCTAGGTGTAAGTGACTCATGTTGTTTATATAATGATAAGAGTCCGTTCTGTGATCTCTAAAGATGAGAAGTATTAAAAAAGGACTATAAATTCTGATTTATTGGCCTTTGATTGAAATACACATTTTGCACGTCTGAATTGTAAACAGTAGCAATTTTACTTTGGTCTCGCGATTCGTACGTATAGATGGCGCGTGTCAATTATGCATGCGGATTACAATAATGAGACGATAAAAAAAATAGCAAAACCCTAATTTATTAAATTATTTCTTAAAACATCGGCAGTTGACTAAACGGGCTTGCCTACGTTCGAACCTAGCGACACGCTACTGGATGCGTGTATAGGTAGTACTTTTTATATGCTATGTTTGCCGGGTGTCCAAATCATATTAAACGTCTTTTAAAAAGAATGAGGTTATGTATTCGGCCGTCTTCTTTGTATAAACAAAATGGGCTCTCGATCACGCCTGATGGAAAGCGATGGATGTGGTCTACGACGGAACGAGCGTGCCCAGAAGACGCCTGTTCACACATTTGATTCTGTGCACACACTGTACCTGGTGTCTACATAAACGCATCACGGATAAATCCACGCCTTCGTTCAAATAACAAAAAACCGGCCACGCGCAGTATGGGGCCGGACCTTGCGGAACACCAATTTGGTTTCCGCAAGGGGCGCTCTACGGTGGACGCCATCATGCGCGTGAGGGCCCTCACGACGGGGGATGCGGTGTCCCGGGGTGGGGTTGTCTTGGCGGTGTCTCTCGACATCGCCAATGCCTTCAACTCCATGCCCTGGAGCTGCATAAGGGAGGCACTCCGGTATCACCGGGTGCCGACCTACCTCCGTCGTGTGGTCGGGGACTACCTGGCGGACAGGTATGTCATCTACCCCGGTCGCAGCGGAGACTGGAACCGGCGAGAGATGTCGTGCGGTGTTCCGCAGGGATCGGTTCTAGGGCCGTCCTTGTGGAACATCGGGTACGACTGGGTGCTGCGCGCCGACCTCCCTAGCGGCGTCAGCGTGGTTTGCTACGCAGACAACACGCTGGTGCTCGCACAGGGGGGGTCGCACGAGGCGGCGGCCGAAGTAATGACACGCGGGGTTGCGATAGTCGTTGAGAGGATCCGGCAACTGGGTCTCGAGGTGGCATTGCACAAGTCCGAGGCCATGTGCTTTCATGGGCCTCGGAACGCGCCACCTCCGGGATCCGCAGTGATGGCGGGAGGGGTTTCCATCGGCGTCGAGTCGACGCTGAAGTACCTGGGACTTGTCCTCGACAGCCGGTGGAACTTCGTGGAGCACTTCCGACGTTTGGCCCCCAAACTGGAGCGGACAGGGGCTGCCTTCAGGCGGCTCCTGCCCAACCTGGGGGGGCCGAACGCCTCCTGCCGGAGGCTCTACGCGGGAGTCGTGCGGTCCATGGCCCTTTACGGGGCCCCGGTGTGGGCACGTTCATAGAGGAGGCGTGCCGCCCACCACTTGAACGTGCCCCAGAAGGTGGTAGCCGTAAGGCTGGTCCGGGGGTACCGCACGATCTCCCGCGAGGCGGCGAACCTCCTTGCCGGATTGCGCCATGGGATCTGGAGGCAATAGTCCTCGCGCGCCTACATGAGTGGCGCGCGGAGGCGCTACGCCGGGGGGAAACTCCGCTGCCGCGGCAAATTGTCGCTCAGCGGACGGACTTCCGGCGGGATCTCATGGCGACATGGAGAGAGCGACTATCGCAACCCCGTGCAGGGCACGCCACAATATAGTGGCGATAAGTCCCCTCTTTGAGGAGTGGCTGGAGAGACGCCACGGCGTCCTCACCTTCCGCCTGACGCAGGTTCTTACCGGACACGGATGTTTCGGTAAGTTCCTGCACCGAATCGGGCGGGAGGAAACGCCCGGGTGCTATCATTGTGAGGATAGGCCGGAGGACACGGTGGAGCACACTGTGGAGGTGTGCCCTGCTTGGGTGGAGCACCGCCGTGTCCTCGAGGTGGCGATCGGCGGCAGCGACCTCTCGCTCCCGGCCTTGGTTCGTGCCATGGCCCGGAGCGAGACGGAATGGGACGCCGTCACCTCCTTCTGCGAAGCAGTCATGCTAGCGAAGGAGGTGGCGGAACAGGACAGGGAGAGATCCTCACGTCCCGGCCGCCGCGGGAGACGCCCCGGGCGTCGGGGGCCACGTGGTGGCTTCCGGCCACCGTAGGCGCGGGCCTGTGGACGGGGAGCTATGGGCTAGCTCGCCGTCCGTACGTCTCATGACGACAGGCCGTGTCGACGGCGCGTTCGTGTTCCACGCGCGCCTCAAAGAGAGTCAGCAATAAGGAAGGGGTCCGCAAGGGCCGAAGCCTGCCGGGGCTGCGGGACTATTCGAAAGAGATACCGTAGCCCCGGAACACAAAGGGCGATGAAGGAACATGGATGGGTTTTAGTCAGTAAAAGTCTGACACTCCCTCCTGCTCAGCCCAGAGCGGGAGAAGTCATTTGATGATTTCCCATCCGAAAAAAAAAAAAGGCCACGCGCAGTGAGTGGGTTCCGTAGTAGCCCGTTATATTTTAGATTTTGTTTTTCAATGCAAGTCTTCACCCGTTATAAACAAGCAACCACTTCATCTTAGTCACTTAGTAGGATTTATTCTATGGTTTTTTTTTTTTTGTTAGCCTGTACTGTCCCACTGCTGGGCAAAGGCCTTCCACAATTCCTTCCATTTGCTCTTTTCCCGTGCCTCCTCATTTTGTATTTGGTACAAAATTATCCAACACCCTAGTTTTACTATTACTGCTAAACTAACAAAGTTATCTTAACCGCTATGGTTTTCATGCATTAAATCGAAAAGTAGTCTTAGAGACCCCTAAGTCATTTTAAAAGACCTATTCAACGATACCCCACACGATGGGGTAGACGACGAAAAAAAAAATCATCCCCACTTCACATGTAGGAGAACTACACTAAAAAAAAATATTTTTCAAAATTTTATTTTACCACTTTGTCGACGTTATTGATATACACACCTCTACAAAATTACAGCTTTCTAGTATTAACGGTCTCTTAGCAAAACCTCGGACAGACAGACAGACAGACCGACGGACAGACAGACAGACGGACATGGCGAAACTATAAGGGTTCCTTGTCAGGACTACGGAACCCTAAACAGCATAATCTACTGTTGAGATTTTGAATAGTTGACCGAGTGCAACACGGGTGAAAATAACTTCCCGTGGTACAACTCGCTTGGTAGTACTATGGATTTTTTTTGCCAATAAACGATTAGGGTAAACATAATCTAACTCTGTATGACCTGTATCAGTAGGTACAGTTCCTCGCTCAGTTCCTTACTAGTTTTATTACCTACTAGCTGACCCGCGCAACTTCGTCTGCGTCATATAAGAGAGACAGAGAGATGGTTAGAGAGAGTGTGAGACACCCTTAAAAGATATTGCAGACTTTTTATAGAAATTTTTAAGAGGAAAAATTCTGTCATGTACGATTGTTGCGTAACTTTAACCGTTTACGCAGCGCACGCAACGAAAGATCTCAAAAGGAATATTTTTTTCCTTTTTTTGCAACATTTTTATTGATGCTCTACTCCTATTGATTGTAGCGTGATTTTATATAAACGTTGTAACGTTGTTGTTTGTTATTGCCTTGCCCGATAAATGGGCTATCCAACACTAATAAATACTTTCAACTCGAACCAGTAGTTCCTGAAATTAGCGCGTTCAACCAACCAAACAAACTCTTCAGCTTGATAATATTATAGTATAGATTCAAGTAGGTAACAATTTAATTTCTCTGAATTATTTGCATTAATCACAAAGTGACAATCGACAGCCTTACGTTATCATCCTTAGACACTCGATGACAGTCATAGTCCAGCTAGGTCGAAAGTTCTCATCAAGGTGCATAAAATGAGCCCAAACATGATATAGATGCTGTAAACTCTTGATGACCTCTTGCAACTGCCTTCCGTCTCCATCGTCAGACCTTCGATGAAAGGCATACTCTAGCTAAGTTTAAAGTTCTTATCAAGGTCCGTGAAATGAGGCCAAACACGATATAGCTGCTGCAAACTGTTGCGGACCTCTTGCAACTGACTTTTGTCTCCATCGTCAGATCTTCGATGGCAGTCCAGGCAGGTCTTAAATTCTCACCAAGGTGCATCAAATTAAGCCAATAACAATATAGCTGTATATATAATCTACGTAAACTGCGTATGGAATATATAGCCTAAATATTGAAAAAGCCTTTAAAGAAATCTATGCAGTAGTTTTGACGTGATGCGCACACACCTATTTCGTACCAACTACTTATACCGAGGAAAGCTGATTTTATGAGCTCCGCTATTTTGTGCGTATTTACCTCAAAATAAATTTTCAAGAAAACTGAGAAATTTTATTTACCTGTATTAGGTATGAAGTATATGTAGCAACTTTAAAAGGTTACACTTCATTGGTATTGATTGTATGGGTGTTTGAAGTTTTATTAATTTTAAACACAAAACCCCCTTTTTTGCGTCTCTGGATGAGATTTAAAAAAAATGCTAAGACAGGTATTTCTTTATTTTAATTAATAAGTATTTATTCTGAGTTTCATGATTCTAGAACAATCTAATTTTTTTTTTCATACAAACCTTACCGGGGGGGTAAGGTTTGTATGTCACCCCCTTTTTCCAAAAAAAAAACAAAATTTTTATAGCCTAAATGTTATTATGAATTTATTTAAATAGATTTGTGAACATTTCAACAATATCGGTTCAGTAGTTTTTACGTGATGCGCGGTCAAACAAACAATCAAAAATTTTTAAAATGGTTTTAATATGTTCAGTTACTTATTTTTTAAGTCACCCTGACTGGTTTTTTTTTAAATCTTCAATGCACAGATTGTTTGGTCTCAACGATTTTATTATATGTATAGATTTATTCTGCATGCTACATTGAAATTGTTATAAAACTAGCTTGATGAAATCAGCCAATTGGTGTTGTGAGTTGGCGGTACATTTCTATGAAAATGTGGAGTGTTTGTAAAACATACTGTTACTTTCATTAGTGTCTCGATCGATATGCATTCATAGTAAAGTGATCACGGCCGCGTTGACTCAGGCGCAGCGGTCGTTCACCTGCGCGCCGTCTCGCTCGCACGCAGCGCCGGCGCAGCGCGGGACTCCTCGCTACGTCATCAGACACGAGCCTCTTCCAGGGAATTATACTTGATGACGATTGACTTGGAATTAGACTGCCTTCGATGCGGGAGACCGTCTGTGTCTCTGCCGGGTCTGTGAAAGATGTTGTTGACTTACAATGTAGGAGCCTCTAGTAATCGGATCTAGACACCGCGGAGCGGGCGTCGCTGTGATGACGTCAAAGAGCGGTTTCTGCGGAGGTGCCCCCCTCTGGCATCCTCCGGCGTGAGCCCCGGCGGCCACTCGCAACGTCTTCGGCGCTGTCTTGAGACGCATTTTGTGTATCACTCAAGGCATGCGCAAGCGTCGATTGTGTTTGGTTTACGTGTTTGTGCAGTGTGTCTGTGTCCCCAGTGAGTGAAGGCACGTGTGTCGTGTAGTGTCAGAAGAACACGTATGAGGAGCCGCCCAACTGTTAACGCTCCGTGTCGTTGTAGCTGTTGTTTGTGGAGTGTAGGTATGCGACTGTGACCTATGCTGAACTGCTGCTTTAGGTGCCTGCCGTAAAGTGTGTTCCATAAGTACTGCACCACTTCATGCCAGTTTCTGCTGTGGATAGTTTAATTTAAATAATGTTTATTGAATGAGCCACATTTCAAGATGTACCAACTAGGTAGGTACCTAGCATATAGTAATATAACGGGTAGTACCTAGGTACTAGATGCTGCAAGCTATTTCACAACGTATTTGTCTTGTGACAGCTTTCAGATTTGGAAAAGTGGTCTTGAGTTGGATAGAGCAAGAGCGTGCGCTAACTGTGTAGCTGGTGATAGTAGTAGAAGAAAGGAAGAGGTACCATGCTATACATACATATCTACGTATAGACAGCAGTCATCGTATTGTGTCTTCAACAGTTTTTTGTGAGGTGTGGCTGTCACATCGGTTAATTATTTTCAATACACTTCTTCGAAATCTGGTTCTTACCGCACTACGATTAGGTTCGACATGCAATGTATTTCACACGCGTGCGATTTTTTGCATTTTCCAACACGTGTGCGGGAATGAAAATTGCCACAGATAACTATACCTGTATTTAGTCCAAATTGGTTCAATGCCTAGTCGGAGGTGAATGTTTTTTTTTTAATTTCGGCAAAGCACTAAGCGTCTTTACGGCGTAAATATTTTTTGGATATTCAAATTGTGTTTATAAATAGAATATTATAGATAAACATGATTATTTAAAACTAATATTTACTTTTATTAACAAATTAACATTTATTTGTGTTCTAAACTCAAAAATAAAAAAATAAACCATTTTTTATATTAGTCTGTATAGCAGCTTCATACCTTTGCTTCTCTTTCAACCTGGCGAAAGCAAAGCGCGGAAAAAAAGAAAATTAAAATCATGGTTTCTTATTAATTCATGACAAAAATATTTTTTGTTCTTTTATTTTATTTCTTCAAAAGTGTATTGAAAAACGTCGTTTTGATACACGTGGACATTTGTTATTGCTGTTCTCGGCTCAAAAACACCCTCGCCTACGGCTCGGGAGTTAATTCCGCCTCGTATGCAATAACAAACTTTCTCCACTTGTATCAAAATGTACTATTCTCTACAAGGTCATGGTTTGGTCCACTAAGTTGTTGTGAAAGTCTAATCTTTTCACCTTCTTGGAGACAAATCGATTTAATTGGACTTTAGTTTACCTATGAGGATCATCTATTGTTTTGGAAACAGGTCGCTGGCAGCCGCTACCGCTACCTTATTAGAACTTGACCTGTTACACCAAATTAGCAAAATCGATAGCATACTTCTGGCTTCCCTTCAAAAGTTACACACTACGAGTTGACTGTTATGTGTTATGTCCCCAGTGTTCGGCTGGGTGAGCAGACGAGCAGACGAGCAGGTGAGCCGCCATGCCGCACAGCAGCCCTGACTCGCAGCTCCCCTCCGGTGGGTATCTGAACTGAGCTACTCTGACGGCGACAGGTGTACGGTCTACCGTATCCCAGAATATGAAATCTCGAATCTGAATACGAGAGGTTACGGACTTTTAATAATAATAATAAAAAAATATCTTTATTTCAGTCAAGCAGTCCATACATTTAGATTCTTATAAGCTAGTTTTGCCAATGTTCTATCTACATAATAATATACTATTAACTATAATCATCTGGCTAGCCTGTTCCCAACCATGTTAGGGGTCGGCTTCCAGTCTAACCAGATTCCGCTGAATACCAGTATTTTACATGGAGCGACTGCCTATCTGACCCCCACAACCCAGTTAATACTAGGTAATACCTACGATAC
Organism: Xestia rhomboidea; assembly: GCA_963853795.1. Taxonomy (NCBI): domain Eukaryota; kingdom Metazoa; phylum Arthropoda; class Insecta; order Lepidoptera; family Noctuidae; genus Xestia; species Xestia rhomboidea. Next base: position 20,881,544 of record OY970764.1, read on the forward strand.
CACTTGGTAAGACTAGTTGTCAGACTTTTTGGGCCACTGACTACCTGTAACGACTGTCAAAGATGTACAAATGACAGCCGAAACCAACAGCTTAACGTGCTTTCCTAGGCACGGAGGAAATTCGGTATGTAAGGGTGGTCAATTGGTCATCCATCCACAGACCAACTTAGGCAAGCACGGCTTAACTTAAAGATCGACCCGAGCGGCTGTTATTAATTAACCACGAGCTCCTCCCAAAAAAAATAAGTGAAAACATTAAAAGAATATAAAATTAAGACAACGATTATATTGTTAAAAAATGCTTTTGTGGGCAGGTAGGAATTACAGACAGGTAAAGAATTTTCCACTCAATCACTTTGGATCAAAAAGTTAAAATGACCATTTCAGCGCGGATGAAGCGATTTCACTTTTATTGATAGATAGAGGGTGTAACAAGACCCTTAACGAAGCCGAAAGCCGTACTTCTTATTCTCTCCGTCATTGCGTTTTTTTTCGAAGCCATACTTGGGTACCTTCTAGTTACGGAAATATTGGGCGTCACAAGTCTTTTTACCCGACTGCGCCAGAAGGAGGGTTATGTTTTTCGAGAGTATGTATTTATGTATGTATGTATAATTGTTAGGCACGCTCTGTGGCCTGAACGGCTCGATGGATTTTAGCTTGAGAGGTGTCGTTAGATTCGTATTTACTGTGAGAGTGACAGTGGGTATATCAAAATAAAAAAGAAACAAAATGGTGGATTTTTGGCGCCAAATTCAAATGTTTGGCTCGCTCTGCAGCTTGAACGGCTTGATAAAGGGCTCATCATGAGGATTTTAAAATGGTATATCTAAGTAACTAAAAAGTGTAAAATAAAAAAATTGATTAAAAAAATTAAAAAACCCGACTGCATAAAAAATAACTAAGTAATAACTTTAAATAAAAACTGAAAAGATAAAAACAAGTTCAAGAAACAGGACATATTGACTGCAACAGTCGGAACCCATTAAATAATCTAGACTACAATCATTACATCCAATATGGGTCCCGACTGTTGCAGTCAATATGTCCTGTTTCTTGACCTTGTTTTTATCTTTTCAGTTTTTATTTAAAGTTATCAGTAATTTTTATGCAGTCGGGTTTTTTAAATTTTTTAATTAATTTTTTTTATACATGTTTTTAATGTAAGAACTTTAACTTAAACACCTCCGCGACCCCCTTACTATTAAAGTTTAATCCATCTATCAGCACTATGTTTTGAGTGCATGTCATTGAGTCCTACCGTAAAACGTGATTTTGCACCCAAAAAAAAAAGAAAGTCGTTTCCCAGCAACAAATATTGCGTAAACATATTAGTTTGATGTACATAATGCTTGGGTGACGGCTTCGTAAAGGGTCCGGTTACACCCTGTATATAATTATGTTTGACAAAATATTAATTTTGATTAATAATTTTTTTTTTTTTTTTGACGGCACGGTTCTCGCAATGGTTGAGCGATTGACTGCTACGTTGCATGTCGCGGGTTCGATCCCCGCACGGAACAAATACTTGTATGGTCGACAGATAGGTTGTTCCGGGTCTGGCTGTTTGCATAAGTAAGTTTAAATGTTTGTAAACGCACCTTCGATACAGGAAAAAATCCTAGTGTGGGGCAACGATTTTATTTTTTAAAGAAAAGAAAGAAAGAATTTGGCCCCATTGCTGTTGTCCGAATTATTTTCATCTCCATACAATAAAATTACCTTTATACGAAACAGAGTCAAACGGCATGACAAAAATAAATTAGTTGCTTTCACAATTTTTTATGGACAACTCGCACTTTACCAAAAAAATTAGTATGAGTACAAAAAAGAGTTAAAGTTTGATAAGAAAGGTTTGCGGTATTTCTTATTGAGTCAGATTTCCCCCAGTTGCTCAATTTAAAGGGATCACTCAGTATAGTAGACTCCGTCCAGGGCTGTTTGTTATCTGAGTATGTAATGTTTGGTCTCAGGAGGCGTGGAGTTGCGCGAGGACCTGCCGCTGAAGGCGGGCGGCAGCGGGGGCGCGGGCGGGGTGCGCTGCTGCGCGGGGGGGCCGCGCCTCATCCTCGCCGCCTTCGCCGTGCTCACCGCCGCCATCACGCTGGCGCTGCTCACGCAGATCTACTACGGAGACTTCGAGGTGAGTCTGCATTGCTAGTGCTTGTGCACCTAGCAATGCAGAAATTGAGTCAGATAAGATTTTGTGAAGGTCCCACATTCCCATGCAAACATGAGTGAGAAACAGTTTCAAGTACCCCATGCGGTTCCACGCCGCGTTCGCGCCTTTTTCTCCGTTTTTCCGACAAAGGGTCCGCGAAGGCGTAGTATGACCCAGACTTATAAATAATTAAATAAATAAATAAATATCGCTGGACATTACACACAGCGCCATCTAGTGCCACACTAAGCAGCGAGGCTTGTGTCGTGGACACCACATAGTTGTTATACTACATAGATACTTTTTGTTTGTAAATACATACTTGTTATACATATAGACATCCATGACTCGGAAACAAAATGTCCATGCTCATCACACAAGCATTTGCTCGTACCGGGATTCGAACCCGGGACCCTAAGAACGTAAGGCAGCTTCACCACCGCTGCGCCATTCGGGTCGTCAAACGACGTAGTATGATCTTTTACGTGGACCTGTGAGATGTGAACAGTTCTTGCTCTGATCTGGTCTGCGATGAGCAGCGTGAATTGCGCCGTGTATTCGCACGTGAATGCGACAAGGTCATGTGTATGTGGTGCGCCGCAGCTGGTGCCGCACGGCAGCGTGTCATCGTCGGCGGCGGCGTGCTCGCGCGCCGGCACGGACGCGCTCAAAGCTGGGGGACACGCGCTCGACGCCGCCGTCGCCGCCGCGATATGCCTGGCCGTGCTTGCTCCTCACCGCACTTCGTTGGACGCGTAAGTATCTTCTTACGCTTATAGCTTACCTCATTTTATTTGCCATCGCCCGAATTTCACTTTAGTTTGGGTTTTCATATATACAACTTTTAACAATAAACATCATTTATTTCATGTAAGGTGCCGACTACTACGGGATCTTACACTACAATGTCCCAAATCCTTACAAACGAACATCCTACCAAAACCCTCGTTATCGATACAGGAGTGGTGCGCTGCTTTACTGGGAGTATCGCAACGCTAGGACGTCGCCCCCCATGCTCTATGAGTGGGGCGGCGAGGACGGCGCGGGGGCCGGAGAGCGGGCGCCTCGCCTCGTGTCCGCGCTCGCCACGCTGCACGCGCAGCTCGGCACGCTGCCGTGGCAGCAACTCCTCACGCCCGCCATACAGCTGGCCAAGTGAGTTTCATGATGCGACCTGGTCCTGGTAGAACTCGGAACTGACATTATGGAGCACTGCAGCGTGTATGTGACTGAAATATATTACCAATTGTCAAACTCATTGATATTTTGCATATTGGCCATACGCAAAGAGTATCAATGACTTTAGTAGAATTGGGCAAGCCACATCGCGAGGACTACAGACCATTACAACTATGGCGAGATATTAAAGTCGCACTGACAGGGATAGTGTGGACCAGAATGGCCCAAGATATATATACCTAGATGTCCAACGGATAGAGGAGGCCTTTATCCAGAAATGGACGACCCCTTAATTACGTTAAGTTTAAAAATAGATTTGTCAATTCTTTTTACTTTTTAGCATGTATTTTGTGTTACAGATAGCATATTTTGCGTAAGTAGAAAAATCAGTAAGTGAATTACGTGTGTCTTCCAGGGACGGGTACGTGGTGTCGGACGGGCTGGCGGCGGCGGCGGCGGCGAGGGCGAGGGCCGCCGGATCGTACGCGGCAGGCTCGGTGGCAGCGGCACCCTTGCTGGCCGACTATCTCGCCAGCCTGCTGCCCAACACCAGCGCCGGTGCGTTCTGATCCTCACTACCACTTACTTCATTGACTTGAGTCGATCCAAATCACTCGGAAACTCGAGACTGCTGTCAGAGGGTGACCGCTGTCTGGATCAGGAAATCTCTGAGCTGCTTACGAGTCCTGGATGGCCGTGGCACATCGAGCGGGCTGAATGGGGACATCATCGACTCTTCCTAAAAACTCTACCAGTGAGGAGCCCTCACAGTAGGGCTTGTCGCTTTTTCTTCCTTGCCAATCATGCACAAACACGCCTCGTTAAATTCCAGTATTATCAAGCAAATGTGTTTAGATAGACTAGTGACACTCTGATACTCAAACTCAAAGCATTTATTTCAATTAGACCATTACGGCACAGGCGTGCTCCTGTCTGTGTAATACCTGACAGTCTGCTTGAGAGACATAACCGCACATTCTGTCGAAAGTCCTGCCATTTAAATTTAAGTATTCTTTAAGCTGTCTCTCAAACAGGCCATCAAGCACCTTAGCTGTGGTCGTAGCCAATGATATCGGGCGGTAGTTGCACTTGTCGGAGTTATCTCCAGTCTTGTTTTTAATTAAAGGCACTACCACCGTCTTCATCAGCTCAGTTGGCAGATACGAATGCCTAATACAGAGCGTAAGCAACAGTCCGAGGAGCCTCGGGAGGTGTGGCCCCGCATGCTGAAAATATTCAATGCTGAGAGCATCGCGTCCGGGCGACTTCCCTCGAGTCATGCCCTTTATTATTAGAGCAACCTGTTTTGCTGTGACACGTTCAGGCACCGCTGACACGACGACCCCAGCATCCCTGGTCTGCTCACCTTTTAGCGGAGACTCCACTTGAAAGAGACATCTGAACACATTCGCAATGTCTTTTGGTTCGCTGTTGCCATTGATACTCACAGGACCTTGTTGCCAAAATCCTTTAAAATCTTTATTGTTATGTTTGCTAGCTAAAATATTCATTTTTATTTGTTCTTGGTTATTCTGACAATAGTGTAGTTATTGGGTCTTTATTGTCCCCGGATTTAAAAATAGTTATTACCCTACTGAATTTCATTAGATTCGGGAAGACCACTTGATCCACGCGGTTCCCTATCCATTTGCATAAAATTTTAAGACCTAATATAACTTAGCATACTTTTGTTACTCCTAATTATATTTTCGCATAACATTATTTACGCATAACAGCTTACGCATATTTTTTTTAAGCATAATTTCTCTAATCATAATAATGATTAAGCATAACATTCTTAGGCATAAATTTATTTACGCATAATGATATTAAAGCATATTTTTTATAGGCATATCATAGAAGCATAATAATTTACTCCTAAAATGTTAGACACCCTGATTGGATTTACCAATTTAGTTTGACGATTGGAAAAAAAACCATATCACCTGAAGCAGGTAATACATAACATATTTATTTTGAACATAGTTGATTGTGAACATATGTGAGTTTTTTTCCCTGTTAGAAGCATGCAAACAAGCATACACCACGCATGCAGTAAGCATGCAGCATGCAAACAAGCATACACCATGCATGCAGCATTCAAACAAGCATACACCATGCATGCAGCAAGCATGTACCAAGCATGCAGCATGCAAGCAAGCATGCAGCAAGCAAGCATGCAGTATGCAACATGCAGCAGGCGTGGTTTCTGTCACGGCTCCGGCGCTGCGGGGCTCCGGCGCTGCGGGGCTCCGGCGGTCCCACGCGAGCTTATCGTCGCCGATGTGGTTCACCGTTCGCCTCGCCCCTCCGCGCCTACGCGATTTTAAATAACACTCTAGGGGTAGGGCAGACCTCCCGCGAGGCGGCGAACCTCCTTGCCGGATTGCCGCCATGGGATCTGGAGGCAATAGTCCTCGCGCGCCTACATGAGTGGCGCGCGGAGGCGCTACGCCGGGGGGAAACTCCGCTGCCGCGGCAAATTGTCGCTCAGCGGACGGACTTCCGGCGGCATCTCATGGCGACATGGAGAGAGCGACTATCGCAACCCCGTGCAGGGCACGCCACAATAGTGGCGATAAGTCCCCTCTTTGAGGAGTGGCTGGAGAGACGCCACGGCGTCCTCACCTTCCGCCTGACGCAGGTTCTTACCGGACACGGATGTTTCGGTAAGTTCCTGCACCGAATCGGGCGGGAGGAAACGCCCGGGTGTCACCATTGTGAGGATCGACCGGAGGACACGGTGGAGCACACGGTGGAGGTGTGCCCCGCTTGGGCGGAGCTTCGCCGTGTCCTCGAGGTGGCGATCGGCGGCGGCGACCTCTCACTCCCGGCCCTGGTTCGTGCCATGGTCCGGAGCGAGACGGAATGGGACGCCGTCACCTCCTTCTGCGAAGCAGTCATGCTAGCGAAGGAGGTGGCGGAACAGGACAGGGAGAGATCCTCACGTCCCGGCCGCCGCGGGAGACTCCCCGGGCGTCGGGGGCCACGTGGTGGCTTCCGGCCACCGTAGGCGCGGGCCTGTAGACGGGGAGCTATGGGCTAGCTCGCCGTCCGTACGTCTCATGACGACAGGCTGTGTCGACGGCGCGTTCGTGTTCCACGCGCGCCTCAAAGAGAGTCAGCAACAGTGAAGGGGTCCGCAAGGACCGAAGCCTGCCGGGGCTGCGGGACTATTCGAAAGAGATACCGTGGCCCCGGAACACAAAGGGCGAGGAAGGAACATGGGTGGGTTTTAGTCAGTAAAAGTCTGACACTCCCTCCTGCTCAGCCCAGAGCGGGAGAAGTCATTTGATGATTTCCCATCCTAAAAAAAAAAAAAAAAAGGGGGTAGGGCAGACAAGACTACGTGGAGTCGGTTTCGCAGCGATTCATTTCTGTCACTAACTTTTGCAGCTCAACTTAATGAATTTTTTTTTTTTTTTTTTTTTTTTTTTAATTTCGTTACGTTCAATTTATGCCAAAATAAATTAGCCTTCAAGATGATTATGCCAACATAAACTGTATGCCAAAAAACAAATATGGCAAAGTATTATTATGGCAAAACAAATTATGCCAAAACAGTTATGCCAAAGTATATTAAGAAAAAGAACATTATGCAAAAAGAAGGGATCCCGTCATCTACCCTATTCAGGTACAAGCTTTGATAGACATACCATACATTGATCTTGGGTTAATTTGATCTTGATTTGCTTAAAACTTTTATGATTGTTTTGGGGTTTAAATGCTGAGACAAATTAATTTGAACAGGCTGGAACGTTTGCTTTCAATAAATCAATAGAGAGCAAGAAAGTGGATTTTAAGGTTTCTGTAGTTTTAAGTAAAGAAATTTACAAATTCTTGAGCAACTTCATTATTAGAGCTCACGAGGCTACGTGAGGTCTCTACTGGAGAGTCAAACCTCTTTCTTTGACGCTCGTAGCACTCTCGTCGACACTCGTGACAGTTTCGTCGGTAGTCGTGATATCATTGACACTTATGACACTCGTAGCATTCAACACAGTAAAAAATATTACAGAGCTGTCAGTTGCGTGGAAGGGCGCGGCGCTAGTGCGACAGTCGGAGGCGCAAGCGCGGGCGGCCGGCGCGTGGCGCATGCTGGTGGCCGGCGCCGGCGCACCCGCCGCGCGTGCTTTGGCTGCTGCGCTCACGCCGCCGCCAGACTCTCCAGATGACGCGCAGCGCAGGTACGGCTAGAAGTGAATTTAAATTTGCTCGTTTTTGCACTGGTTCTCTCAATAAAGACGTCATTTGGTGGAACAACAAGACCGGTCATCCGCATTGATTCGCATCGGCAGCACATTAACGTGCGATTGGACCCTGGAAATTTGTGTGTTGCACTTTTAAGTGGGAAGGGAGTGGGTAGGGAAAAAGATCAGGAAAATGCTGATCTGTGCTTGTGAATGTGAAAGTGTATGTGAAAACGGTACGGATCGGCTCCGTGTACGGAGCCGATGCATTTCCGTTTTTACTGTCGGGTGTACCCGACAGTTAGTTACTGAAGTACATGAATGGTTTACACCAAGATTCTGTAACGACATTTTGGGTTAAAAGAGTATCCACGGAGTTTCTTGCTCGTTTTCTCCGATATTTTGATCATTCAAGTGCAACTTTTTTTATATTGTCTTTTGTGAACCAAGGCCTACCATTCCATCCACTTCTCACAATGGTGTGCTGCTTCTCGCCAATTCGTGAGGTAGCCATCCTCTCCTTGGAGAGACCAAGAAGGAAATAAATGCATTTAGTTTAAATTAACTGTCAGAGTATGCTGTCCGGAGGTGAGTCCGCATTTTATCCGTACCGGTTTGACCGAACCTTAAGTGGGAAGCTACAGAGTAGTCAGCGAAATTCAAATTTTCGTACGTTTTTTGCAATTTGCAAGTCAGTGTACGTAGTTACGCTGAACAAAATATGATTCGCTATCTGGCACGTATGTAGTTACCGAATTATAATAATTAAAATCATCAATACAACCCTCTTAAGTTCATTTAATCCCATTGAATCACTTCATGAAATTTTAATTGACTGGATTTAAAAACGCAAGAAAAATTGAATTTTGCTGCCTACCCTGGCGCTTTCACCTTACTGCTGAGCCGAAGTTTCCGCGCATGCGTGTGGTTGGCTGTACAGACACGCAGTAACATGTGGAGCTCCGCAGGGTGCTGGAGGCGCTGCAGGGCGAGGCGCGCGCCGGCGCGCTGGCGGCGGGCGGCGCGGCCACGGGCTTGGCGGCCGTGGACCGGTACGACACTTACGTCGCGCTCGTCACGTGGGTATCCTCGCCACTGCAATCTCATTGTAACCTGGCTCAAGATCACATCTGAGGAAAAATTATTTGAAAGGACTATGACGGAGAGCTACCATCGTACTTTTACGTAATACGTAAAATGTCCTTCAATTTTTTCTACCCGATTGGATTCCTGGTTCTGCTCATATTTCTCCAGCTTGCCAAAACTTTAGCATCCCTTACTGTTGAACACAAACACTTTACCAGTCGTCAAAGTTGCCCGTAACTTAAAGAAGATTGGCAGGGCTCCATTCAATCTGGGGCCCACACTTAGAGTACGCGTGCATTCCTAGAAATACTTTCAACAGATAGATCTCGGTGAAATAAGATATAAGTTAATCACAGCATATTTTTTAAATATCGGGTTTCGCTAGGAAGGTGGTGGCCCGTTTAAAAGGACCCCATGACAGGAGACACACAGGAGGAGGTCACATTCAAAGATGAATGTTCAATATTTTACATGGAGCAACTGCCTATCTGACCTTCAATGGAACCTCAAAAGATCCTTATAAACAACTACGTCAGCCGTAATGTAAATGTGTAATGTATTCCAAAATACACTCGAGAGCAATGAATCCGGGTCACTTAAAGAATCCTAAAAATCTCGGAAACTAAAAATGCTAGGTTAATGCAATAAATTATATTTAATAGACAATGTAATACTCCTTAAATGAAGGTATTAAAACTTCTTAGTTATTGTATAGTTATATCATAAAAAAATCAAATTTGAAAAAGGGCCACTTTCGAAGATGGAACTACGAAATTACAGCATTTGGTTTTGCTTTTGTTTGTAATCTGTCATTTATGTGGGTACATAAACCATGTTGATAGTGCTCTATATTCATTATTCAAGCTGAAATTATGTCGCTTACGCCTGAAGAATGCACCAGAATACTTACAATGCTGGAAACCGGCCGGAGTCAGCGCGATACAGCCAGGACTGTCGGTGTGTCGCTGTCAACAGTACAAAGAGTTCTCCGACGTTACGAAGAAACTGGTTCTAACCTACGCAGACCAGGAACGGGCAGAACCAGGTGTACCACAGCACGAGAAGACCGATACTTGGTGATCACCATGCTTCGAAATTGCTTTCTCACAGGAACTGAACTCACAAATCAGTTTCGACGCCTCGGAGGAAGTAACCCAAGTGCATGGACAGTAAGACGTCGGCTTGCTGAATCTAACTTAAAACCCCTTAGACCTGCAAACGGCCCTAAACTGGAGCGTGGGCATCGTATTTCAAGACTAAGATATGCCCAGACCCACGTAAATTGGAGTATTGAAGATTGGTCAAAAGTTATGTTCTCCGACGAATCAAAATTTATGCTCTACAAGCACGATGGAAGACACAGAGTGTATCGAAGACCAGGGGAAAGATTCAAGCAAGCATGCATCGAAGAAAAAGTAGCCTACGGTGGTGGGTCTGTACTTGTGTGGGCCGGAATTTCTTCTGAAAGTCGCACAGAGCTGGTGATCATAGAAAACGGCTCTTTAACTAGCGTAAGATATGTGGAAGAAATCCTCAATGATCACGTTGGTCCATTTATGGTCAATTTAGGTGAGGATGCTATATTTATGCATGACAATGCCCGACCTCATACAGGTAGGATTGTGAATGACTACCTTCAAGAGATGAACATTACTCGTATGGAGTGGCCAGCACGCAGCCCGGATATCAACCCGATCGAGCATGCTTGGGACGAGCTAGGCAGATGCGTAAAACAACGAAACCCTCCCCCAATCACGCTTCGTGAGCTCAAAATTGCTCTCACAGAGGAATGGGAGAATATTCCCCAAAATCGTATAAGGAACTTGGTGTACAGCATGCCAAACCGCGTAAACGCAGTAATGGAAGCACGAGGAGGCAATACGAAGTATTAAAATTCAAGAAAATCGTAATAAAGTTCAAAAATTTCATGTTTCCTATTTTTGTTTTAAGGAGAGATCAGCAGTTTTTTTCTTTATGTAATTTTGTGTTAATAAAATGTATGGTGAATCATATTTTTTTTACTTTCATTTAAGGAGTATTACATTGTCTATTAAATACAATTTATTGCATTAACCTATAATTTTTAGTTTCCGAGATTTTTAACATTCTTTAAGTGACCCGGATTCATTGCTCTCGAGTGTAATATGTCTAATGGACCTTATATGTTTTATTACAAGTACGTTAGAATTTAAGGACTGTCTAGGTATGTAGCCTGCGGAGTCCGCACTGGCACGGCCCATCACATTGTCAAATGATCTTGCTCGGCTTATTCGTTAATGGCGCAATAACAATAGTCACCGCAATACATACAAAAATCAAACAATGGAAATGGACGAGTTCGTCCAAAGACTTACTCGACAGCATTTATTTATACCTACTTGGCCGTTTGACGAATTCCATAGGCAATCTAAGTCAGGCGAGAGATCATGATTGTGTTATTGCTCCATTTAAGTACTAGGCAAAAATTAAACATGAATTTACGAAGTTGAATAACTCGAGCGATATTATTTTTAGTTGTGTAGCACGGAAAAGTATTTTATGTAGCACGAACATAACATAGGAAACTCTTTCTGTATACAAAAAGAGTTAATATGGCTTATTATTTTCATATGCGGACAATTGTCTATTTCTTTATTATTGGCAGACCAGACTCTGAACTCTGGTCCCTAAGCTCTCTCCTCTCTTACATCTGTAACAAGGTGTGCCTGGGTGCAGGTACCTACCCCTTTGCGAAGGGATGCAGGCGTGATATTATGTTATTGTTAGTGAGCGGGCACCGGCAGCAGGTGCAAGGGGGTGCACTTGGATCTCTTATGTCCCGAACGGAAAAAAAAATACATAGCAAAACTAATGCATCCGAGCCAGGAAGCAAAAAAATTCTCCTATTCATGGTTTCAGATATTATATAAACAAAAATAACCTACATACTATTTGGAGAATAGGCTTCGAAGTATGGGCCCCAAGGTCAAATAGCCATAACATATAGATAATTATTATTATTATTATTGAAAAGAGCTTTTTAAGGAGAACCTTTTTCAGTAAATTATCAAAAGTTGACACGTTCATTCGGAAATAGTCTAAAAACTTCCGTTCCGTTGTCTTAATTTACTATACAGTGTATAAAAAAATTCCATTTAGCAGTCTTTCACTATATAGGTATGGGATGCACCCAATATTTACGTTTGCGTCGTTTTGCAATTAGATACACGCGTAACTAAGATGCGTAATAGAACAGTAGGTATCGATGAAATCCATTTTGATACTGACATAAAAGTACTCTGAGGATACTGAAAATGAATTGACGCAAAGGATGTGCGCCGCACGCCCGCGCCGCTTCGTCGTAGTACACCAAGCAGTTTCGTTTTAGGTGTGCGATGTGTCGTAGACACTGACGAGTTGAGTTTTTGAGGCAGACTTGTGAGGCAAGACAGTCTTGCCTATAGTGTGCGGTAGCCCTAAATGATCCGACGCATGCGCCACCATCAGCGAGACATTTGAGTGAGCTCATCATACTCTCAACCGCTAGGGCACATTCAAGTCTAGAAACGACGTAGATTTCCAGTGAATGATAGCTATCATAGTACATAGTACTCACACAATATGGGCTATGCGATTATATAATACTAAAGAGATTGAATCTAAACAATGCAAAGATGGTTGTACAATCTTCAGCAGCTTCAACAATACCATTTAATGCTATCAATTTATTCGCCCCTGTCCTTGTGGAGCAGGACCAGCATTGAGCCAAGGATTTTTCCTCGTTACTCCACCAAACTACGTCTGCTATCGAGACAAAAGAAGGAGAGAGGACGACCTTGACGTACCTAAAGAAGACATGATTAATATGATTAAGTCGATGTTATTTGATTTTGAGAGCGTTCATATTTATTATTTAGAGATTTTGATAAATGATAATCATAACCTGCCCGATCTAGGCCTAGTCAATCCGTATTTCAGGCCATCACAATACAATTTAATTGGGACAGTTAAACTATAAAAATAATATTTATGTAGCAGGAGAGCAGTGAGGGTAGGAGGCAAAGTCATAGTGTGGCTGTGACTGCGCCACGTAACATCGCGATACGCGGCAACGTGGTGAGCAGGCTGTGGATTGTAGCGGAGGGGTGTGAATGTGGAATTGTGGATTTTGTGGAATTGCTTTTCAAACACGACACAACGATTAAATGAATTTGAAAAAAATTGAGCAAGCAGCAGGTAGATCATGACGGAGGTGATCATGCAGCTAGCTCATAGGGCAGGTAGATCATGTCCGAGGTGATCATGCAGGTAACTCATAGAGCTAATTGATTGATTGATTTTGAAATTTCTTTATTTTAACATAAACACAACAGATAAATGGCATTCAGATCTTATTCTAAAAGCATTAAACATTAAGATTTGGTGTTTTGTGCAGACTATGGCGCCTATATAAAACATTTACGAATACAAACAATATGTAATGTAAAAAACAACATAATATGAATCAGAAGTATCTTAATACTTACGGTACATAAACAAATATCGAACTGTACAGCGCGATGATTAGACACAAACGCACTATTTAACACTAAATAAACTACATATATTAAAGAAGATTGTTACATATAACATTGATAACATTACATTTTCACTTTGACAGTAAATAATTATGTATTAAAAACGCAAATGAGCTTCGTGTACTGAGTATGATTCGTTGCAAATCTACCCTACATTCAAGCGAACGTAATAAAAATAGTCCGGTCATGTATAGTCGCATCGCCTTTGTTATTCGAATAACAGTAAGTGATGTGGGAGACGGTAACGATGATATTTCTCGATATATTTTAAGTTAGTAGATCGTGTTCGGCCAATGGTGGAAATAAGTGGGTTATTATGTTTAGGGTTAGTTACCAAATAAAACTTTTTTGTTAGTTTTGTAATGTATTGTTTTAATGTTGGGAAATTTAATTGAGAGTGTAATGTTTTAAGATTTGTCCGAAAGGGTGTATTGAATGAGGTTTTTATTGCTTTGTTCTGAACTACTTGCAGTTTGGAGTAATTACTTACTAATACGTACGTAATTACTTTCGCATGTGCTACTCCAGACCGGTGCCGCATACGTAATGCAGGGTCTAACTAGGGTTGCGTAGATTTTTAATTTGGTCTTTGAGCTGACTTTAGATTGCCGTTTTAAGATTGGATGTAGGCAATTTAGAGCTTTTATTCATTTAACGCGGAAGTACTCGGTATTTGTGGTCCAGTTCATTTTGTTGTCCAGCAATAGTCCAAGATACTTGGTCGATACACGCCATGGCAAAGTAAAATCCATCCACTTTGATGCGTTTTTTAGGGACAGATCGCTTACGTGTGAACATTATGACTTCGGTTTTTGTAGAATTTAATTTTAATTTCCATTGGGTAAAATATGAAACTAGAAGCTGTAGTGATAACTGAAGCCGCTCAATTATTAAATCGGTATCTTTACTTAAAGTGAATGATGCTGTGTCATCAGCAAAACACGCAAGATGAGTATGGGGCTGCTTGGGCATATCGTTTATAAACAGTATGAATAAATGGGGCCCGAGCAAGGAGCCCTGAGCCACCCCCGCAGGAATAGATCTTGGATTGGACACACTATCGCTAATATGAACACAGAACGACCTATCCGTCAAATACGACTGGATGATTTTTACAAGTCCAATCGGTACATTACATTTAGAAAGCTTATGTAAAAGGCCTGCATGCCAAACGGCATCAAAAGCCTTTTCTACGTCAAGCAACATCATGCCTGTAGATTCACAAATGTTTAGGTGGTGCGTAACATGCTCTGCGACCCTGGCCAGTTGCTGGGCTGTAGAATGAGCCTTTCTGAATCCGAACTGCTCGGGCAATAATAGGTGGTTTGTAGCGTTTGCTAAGCGCGCTGAAATTATTCCTTCAAGTAATTTTCCCAAGGATGGTAGGAGACTTATAGGCCGATAGCTAGTTGGTGAACGTTCCTCTTTACCTGGTTTCTTGAACGTTATAATTTTGGCTCTTTTCCAAGCGGACGGAAAGTAACCAATTTCTAAGCAACCATTAAATATTTTAGTTATGAATACTATGCATTTTCGAGATAGATTCTTAAGTAAGAAGTTGTGAATGCCATCGACGCCCGGAGACTTACGACATTTGAGATTTCTTATTAATCTTGACACTTCTCTAGGACGTACAAGTTTAAGTGAATTAAAGTTTTTAGTGTTATTTAGTTTGTTCATTGATTCATCCACGGCAGTCTCTGTAAAGTTATCACTAGTCCAGTTCATAGTCAAACTCATGTTCTCGTAAAAAGTATCAGCAAGCACTTCGCACTGTTTGGCAGGCTAATTGACCATTTTTACACTTCAACGGTGGAATTACTGCAGGCTTATAAGTCAGAGATTTAACAACCCTCCAGATATCGGTATCGATTATCAATTTTTGCCAGTTTGTCGTTCCATATTTTGTCGTTATAGATTTGGATAAGGTTTTTGATTTTAGTGTTAAGATTGTTTATATCTTTGTTGATGACGCACTTAATTGCAGGGTTGGTTTCTTTTAAAGCTGTCTTCCTTAGCTTGTTTTTAGTAGAAATTAGGACTTTGATGCGTCTCGGCAAGGTGTAACGCTTAACTGAGGATGGGCCTGATGGAACGTTTACATCGCGACTCATTTTGATGGCATTTTGAAGTTGGTCAACTGCAGCATCAATGCTTGTTTTAGAATTATAAGTTGATGTTCCTAGTGTTATATTCATGTCTAAGTAGGACCTGTACTCAGACCAATTTGCCTCCGAGTATCGGTATTGTTTAAAGCTATGACGGATAAAATTACCACCTACTGTAAAAAAGACTGGAAAGTGATTGGATGATAAAGCTGGTAGAGTATGAAGTTCAGACACGCAAGTAACATTACGGCTGAGAAGTATATCAGGTGTGGAAGGAGTATATGCGTTATTGTAATGTACCAATGTTGGAGATGTTGGGCCAGAGACTTGATAATCATGAAGCACCATATAATCAAACAATACCACACCACGAGAGTTGTTTTGATAACAACGCCAATATTCGTGTTTGGCATTGAAGTCACCCATAATTAATACTTTTGGCCCTAAATCAAATAAAATATCCAAATCATTAGAAGCTAACGGAAGGTTTGGTGAATTATATGCGGATATGACAATTATATTGCTCTCAGGTGATGTTAAACGTATCCCTACACATTCAAAATTATACATAGGGGGAATAAAAATGTATGTATGAGGAATATCGTTCTTAACTAAAATTGCCACTCCCTGACCAATACCACTCGATCTCTTATCGCATCGGTAACAGGTATAACCAGGCGTATTTAACGTATAATTTTTACCTAATCTTGTTTCACATAGTGAGATAATATCGACACAATGTTCGCTAGTCAAATTTAAAAATTCAGATAGTCTAGAACGAATCCCATCAGCGTTCCAGTATAAAAAACGAAGCTCACTTGCATTATTAAACATATTGACCAAGATGAGTAAGTATGAGAATAACTTTGTCCATCATGTTTTCACAGACGCTAAATTGGTCTTTTATTGATTTAATAGTTTTAAAGATACCCAGCATTTCTGAGATACCCAGATTTTCTGCAAGGGTTGAGCTTTTTGATTAGACTTCTCGGTTGCAGACGTGATTGTAGCCCAGGAGCGACCGTCGACTTTGGAGTAAATTTTGGTTTGACGCTGTTCTTGAGCTGCTTTGATGTTATCTTGTCGAGTTTGTAAAAGTTGAAGATAGTTCTGACGCTCTTTGCAATATCGGAAGTTTGCCGGGTGATCTTCGCCACAATTGCAGCACTTAGCAGGCTCCGTGCGATTACTCTTTGGGCATTCGGTAGTAAGATGAGCTTCAAGACACTTGACGCACCGCGGTGCAGGTTGCAGTTTTTAGAAGAGGGACCAAATGCTTGACAACGATAGCACTGTGTTCCATACATATTTTTGTTACGAAACTTGACGATGCGAACAGCACAATTGCTTAAATATTTTATAGATTTGAACTTGAAGATGTTGGCACCTGCTTGAAGTTGAACAAGATATGGCGGGCACGATGCATGCGAGCAACTTTCATTTTGCGAACCTTAGTGTTTGGGAATCCAATAGATGATAGCTCTTCCGATAGGTGTTCTTCAACAAACTCGGGCAGGCCGAAAATTACAGCCCTACGCATTCTTTCATCTTTGCGAGAGAAGGTGTGATAAGGAATATTTTCTGAACAGAGACCCTCTTTTAGTGTTTGATGACCTTCTGATGAGTGAGGGTTTATAGACATTTTATTATTACCCTTATACTCCAGGTGAAACCCTTTGGTATAGCGGGTAATCACCGTCTTTATGTATGCATGAGTCCATTCAGGTTTCAGACTTATAAAAATGGGTGGTATCTTACCCGATTTTATGGTTTTTGTTGTTGCACTACGGGTATGCATTTCCAGTGAATTGGTGGATGCTTCATGTTCAGTAGATAGGTTACTGAATCTGTTAGTGGTGTTAACAGGTGCTTCAGGTTGGAGTCTTGTTGGGCGCGCAGGTCGTTTTGGTATATTCCATGCATTGGGATCGGCTTCGTCACTTTCAATTGGCCGCTTTGCGGCAAGGGATGGATTTGAAAAACTTCTTGTTATAAATCTGTCCCTATTGGGCAGTCGATACTTTTTTATCGATAGTGAGTGCTCCCATCACTAGTCACAAAAAAGACGAAGCGGAGGGAATAGCTTGGATGACGTGCGACCACAACAAGCGCGCGCGCCGATTTGAGCTAATGATACTCAGCAGGAAGACCATGACCGAGTGGATCATGCAGGTCGCTCATAGGGCAGGTACATCATGACCGAGGTGATCATGCAGGTAATAGAGCTAATGACACTCAGCAGGTAGTCCATGACCGAGTGGATCATGCAGGTAGCTCATAGAGTAGGTAGTCCATGACCGAGCGGATCATGCAGGTAATAGAGCTAATTACACTTAGCAGGTAGTCCATGACCGAGCGGATCATGCTGGTAGCTCATAGAGCAGGTAGACCATGACCGAGTGGATCATGCAAAGAGCTCATAGAGCAAGTAGATCATGACCGAGCGGGTCATACAGGTAGCTCATAGAGCAGGTAGATCATGACCAATCGGGTCATGCAGGTAGCTCATAGGGTAGGTAGATCATGACCGAGGTGATCATGCAGGTAATAGAGCTAATGACACTCAGCAGGTAGTCCATGACCGAGTGGATCATGCAGGTAGCTCATAGAGTAGGTAGTCCATGACCGAGCGGATCATGCAGGTAGCTCATAGGGCAGGTAGATCATGACCGAGGTGATCATGCAGGTAATAGAGCTAATGACACTCAGCAGGTAGTCCACGACCGAGTGGATCATGCAGGTAGCTCATAGGGCAGGTAGATCATGACCGAGGTGATCATGCAGGTAATAGAGCTAATGACACTCAGCAGGTAGTCCATGACCGAGTGGATCATGCAGGTAGCTCATAGAGTAGGTAGTCCATGACCGAGCGGATCATGCAGGTAGCTCATAGGGCAGGTACATCTTGACCGAGGTGATCATGCAGGTAATAGAGCTAATGACACTCAGCAGGTAGTCCATGACCGAGTGGATCATGCAGGTAGCTCATAGAGTAGGTAGTCCATGACCGAGCGGATCATGCAGGTAGCTCATAGGGTAGGTAGATCATGACCGAGGTGATCATGCAGGTAATAGAGCTAATGACACTCAGCAGGTAGTCCATGACCAAGTGGATTATGCAGGTAGCTCATAGAGTAGGTAGTCCATGACCGAGCGGATCATGCTGGTAGCTCATAGAGCAGGTAGACCATGACCGAGTGGATCATGCAAAGAGCTCATAGAGCAAGTAGATCATGACCGAGCGGGTCATACAGGTAGCTCATAGAGCAGGTAGATCATGACCAAGCGGGTCATGCAGGTAGCTCATAGAGCAGGTAGATCATGACTGAGCAGGTCATGCAGGTAGCTCATAGAGCAGGTAGATCATGACCGAGCGGGTCATGCAGGTAGCTCATATAGAGGGTAGGTAGATCATGACGGCGGACAGTTTTATATTCTGACATGTTTGTTGTTTTCTGACCTTCTGTACCCAGTTCATGCGGACGTCTGGAAAATATGCTAGGCCATCCTGTGTGTCTGAGCATGTGTGTAAGTGTGTGCGTGTTATTTCAGTGGCTTGTCGGCGCCGTTCGGGTCCGGACCGGGCACACCGGCGGGCTGGGCGCGCGACGAACCGGCTGCGCCGCTCGACCTGGCGCCTGCCATCCTGCTCGACGACACCGTCTGCGGTCAGTACAACTCCCAATTCGCTTTTACGACAGGACGCCCATCATAAAAAAAACGGTTTTATATACTGTACTGAACTTGGCTGCTTAACACTGATCAGTACGCAATAATATTATGGCAAAATATCTTAGTTTTATGTTGTCGTCAGGAACGCGTTACGTGCTCGGGGCGGAATCGACGAGCGCGCTGGCGCAAGCGGCGGCGGCGCTGGTGGCGGAGGGCGCGCCGGGCGCCGTGGAGCGCGCACGCGTGGCCGTGCGCCCCGCCGGCCTGGCGCTGGAGGCCGCGCGCCCTGCGCCCCCACCCGCCGCGCTGCCCGCAGCTCCCGCGCCCCCGGCCGCCCCCCCCGCGCCTCTCAACGCGTCGGTGCCGTACGCCGCTGTGAACCTGGTGCAACAGCGCGCTGACGCGCTGGCGTCGCACGCCGACAGTCGCGGCGGCGGGCTGGCCTCGCGCTTCTGACCGCACGCGCACTGTCACAGGCGCACCTCTCTTGCACGCTATAGCTCGTCGAGTTCCACACAGAAGGAACTAAATCGACTGCGCATAAGTAACATAATTTGATAAAATTCTGGATTAAGTATAAAAAAAAACTAAACAACCAGTGTTCTCGTGGCTTGCCGCTTGCTCGAGTGTCGGAAACATCCTTACAGCTGCACTTGTGAGGGACGCCACTGGTGCTGCAGTTATTGGCAAGTCACTGACCACGTATTGACCCGAAAGAAGACCAAAAAGTGAAAGAAAGCTTCAGACACGCTGGGAGACCACGTCAGCGTCAGCATACTTCTCGTATTATCGACTGGAGGTCTACTTGCATGTATGTTTTTGTATCAAGACTGATTAGATCTATTGCTATACCTAGGTAGGTACTCCTGTTAGAAAATATCGCGATGGTTCTAAACGGAACTAAAATGCGCCCAAACAAGGTCACTTTAAATAACTTGGGGAAACTTCACTGACTTGACGGGAATCGACATCTAATGGCTATATAATATCACAAACTGTCTTTCTTGAAATAATCTTTATTTTCACCTCCACCGCCGCGTCCTCTAATAATAATAAATATAAGTTTTCTAGAGGCATGTAACGGGGGCCCCCGTTACATGCCTTTAACAAACTTCACAGTACGGAAATGAAACGTTTGATTTTGATTGTTATTATATGTGTGTGTATGACGCGCCAACTTACACGAGCAATGTCCTCATAAAATACGACATTGTTTTTATGGCGAAACGTGAATCATGAACATGTCGGCGGAGCCAGTGGCAAAATAAGCCACTAATAAGCGATGATCTTTGCGTCGTAGGTATTCTGAAGCGCTTTTAAACTGTCGTCAGACTAAAGTGATTTTCTAAAATTGTAATACGACATCAAATAAATCCTAATAAATGTTACGAAAAAGCAACCAATGAGAGCGCGAGAAAATGTATGTAATTGCGCATCAAATTACATACAATGGAGATAATAAGATAGCGGGAGACTGGGCAATAAAGTGGGTCGCCGCCGCGCGCCCCGCGCCACGCCGTTCAGCGTCCGGCGCGCGGCGCGCGTACGCGTGCGTCGCTCCTCTCCGCGCCACTAAACATGTTTTCGAACGACATTATAAACAACAGTAACACAGAAGCACAAATAGATAGAAGGCGCACGCACACACGTGTACTCGCGCGTGTTGTTGTTGTGAGTCGCGCATGCGTCACGGAAGCGTGGGGAGGCGGGGGGAGCTCGAGTATTTTGTTTGTTCGTCGTAACGAACATCACACGCCTAACTAATATGCACTGAACAGCATTCCTATTGCAATAAAACTTGTTATTTATACAAACTGTTGTTTCCCTTTTCCAAGCATCCCGTCACGCAGTTTTTGCGGAATTAATGCATAGGTACTAGCTTCTGCCAGCGGCTTCGCCCGCGTGAAGTTTGATAATTATTGTCCCACGGGATCTTTTATCTTAATAAAAGTATCCTATGACTGTGTTGATCCAGGCTATAAACTATCTGTGTGCAAAATGTCATCCAAATCCGTTCAGTAGTTTTTGCGTGAAAGAGTAACAAACATCTATACATCTACTCACAAACTTTCACATTTCTAATATTAGTACGATTCAATGTAGCGGCAATCATGACTAGGTACTATCGGAGACACTCCCGCCTGATCACCACTAAGCTAATTTTTGCTTGCACTTACAACATAGAAACGCTCTCTAGCCCCGCCCCGTTGACTTTGTATAGAAATAATGAATGAAAAGATACCGATCGGCCGAGCGTACTGGCGACGTACGCCAAACGAGAGTTATCGTTGTCAAAGTTGACGCTTTCCTAATAGGCCTAAACTTTAAGGGGACGTGACCCGCCTACGCATGATTTAAGCGAAAAAAATTTAAACTGATCAGGCGGAAAAGACCGCGACTGTACCTATAAATGTATGTAAGTTACGGTTAGTGTGATTAATTGAAAATTATTAATAATTATCCATTATTATTAGTAATTACCGAAACTCGAGGTAAAAGTAAGAAATTAATCACTTTTATCGGTGATTATTAATAATGTAACCTTAGTATGTTTTGTTATTGTATTTGAGGCGGAATTAACACACGAGCCGTAGGCGAGGGTTTTATTGAGCCAAGAACTGCAATAACAAATGTCCAAGTTTATCAAACGACGTTTTTCAATACACTTTTGAAGAAATAAAATAAAAGAATGAAAAATATTTTTGTCATTAATTAATATAGACTATGATTTTATTTTTCTTATTTTCCGCTTTCCTTTCACCAGGTTGAAGGAGAAGCAAAGGTATGAAACTGTTTAACAAAACCGAATAAAAAATTGTTTCTTTTTTTATTTTTGAATTTAGAACACAAATAAAATGTTAATTTATTTATAAAAGTAAATATTAGTGTGTGTGTGTTATGTTTATCTATGATATTCTATTTTTAAACACAATTTGAATATTCAAAAAATATTTACGCCATAAAGACGCACATTGCTTTTCCGAAATTAAAAAAAAAGCATTCGCCTCCGACTATAGGCATTGAACCGATTTGAACTTTGTATAAATATACGTTAGCTGTGGATTTGTTTTTCTACACACGTGCTGGAAAATGAATGAATGATACATTTATTTGCAAGAATGTAGGTTGTTAACATAAGTTCTTAATATCTATTGGTTTCACTATATTCGGCATATCGGCCATACAAATAACGGCCATATTGAGATTTTACATCTTGGTACTACTATCTACGATACTAATAGCATGCACTATACACATCTAATAATTAGCAATTACATATAAATACTTATCGTAATTAAAATCAAAATCACAACCAATTAACAAAATTAAAAATAATTAGACTCATTTAAAATAATAATTTATGCATATTAAAATAGTGATCAATAATAGCAACAATAACTATGTCATGTCAATAAAAACTGTATTTGACGAATCCAAAAAAAAAAAACTAGCGTAACTAACTAACTAAAATTAAAATAGCGTTGTCGAATTATGTCGTTTCAACAAAAATAGCAAGAATAGTTAAAAATATTTCAATATTATTTTAATAATGGCAATAATTAAAGATATGTCATAATAATTATACTAAGTCAGTTTTACATTTTACACTCAAAATATTCGTTGATGGAATAAAAACATCTCTCACACAACCAGCTATGTAGCTTTCTATTAAATTCTAAATCTGTAGCACTTCTAAATTCTTTAGCTAAGTGATTATAATTTCACCGCCATAGTATAACAATTTTTGTCGCATACTCTTAGTCTATTACGCGGGACTACTAGTGGCTTTTGTGCTATTTTCCTCTTTGACATGGCCTTTTCATCTTTTTCATAAAGCGAGTAATTGTTTCTTACAAATTTGCAGGTTTCAAATATATATAGAGACGGGAGGGTAAGCAGCTTTTGTTTAATAAATACAGGTTTGCAGGAGGCTGTCCACTTAAGATTGAAAATTGTTCTTGCACACTTTTTTTGGGCTATGAATGCCCTTTGGGCATCTGTTGGATTCCCCCATACAGTTATTCCATACCTTAAAACAGAACAAACATGGCTATGGTATACCAATAAGGCTGTTTGAATGTCTGTTAAATTTTTGATCCTCCGTGCAACTACGATCTTGTTTATTTTCTTATAAACATTATCTACTTGCGCTTTCCAATTGCAATGTTTGTCCATAACTACTCCTAAAAATTTTATATTATTAACTTCTTCTATATCATTAATATTATATTTTAAACTTAATTTCATTTCATCTCCCAATTTATATATGTCAAAAATTTTATAAACTTAGTCTGTAAACTGAGTAGTGAAGAAAACGCACACGTGTAAAATACGTTGCATGTTGAACCTAATCGTATTGCGATAAGAACCTGTTCTCGAGGAAGTGTATTGAAAAAAAGTCTTTCTTGCTAAATGAAATAGAGATCCTGCCGTTTTGCCGAAAATATTTTGCCAAATTTTCATTACCCAACGAAATTTTCGCACCCTTTTTTATACCAATGCAATATTTGGAATGATTTTAGTACGCACATTTTCAATTTGGCCAAATTTTTACTCGGTAGAATATTATCAAGGATAATTTCACAAAGGCATTAATTTGGTTTTTCATCAAATGATTTATTACAGCAAACAATCATTCAACAATTAACATTTAGTCGAAAGATTTGTTATGACAAAAAAAAAGGCAAAAATAGAACATACTTCTAAAACTATTCTGTCATAATATCGAAAACTATAATAATTAAATCTCCTAATTTTACATGACTCAAAGTCATATGTCCTAAGTATTGTATTATATAATGTGTATTATTTCGAATGTTCATTTCTAAATTGTAAGTCTTAAAACATTTGGTATAAGTGACAGAAGTGCTTTTAGTGACAGAAACGAATTCCTGTAAATCCGACTCCACGCAGTCTTGTCTGCCCTACCCCTAGAGTGTAATTAAGAATCGAGGTGGCCCGCGAGTTGAGGAGCAGGTGGTTGTTTCGGCTTGCGACGCTCACCGCCGCTGCTGGCCAGCCTCAGCATCGGCGGTGAGCGTTAAACACATCTGCGACATAAGCTCGCATGGGACCGCCGGAGCCCCGCAGCGCCGGAGCCGTGACAGAAACCATGCCTGCTCCATGTTGCTTGCTCGCTTGCATGCTGCACGCTTGCTGCATGCTTGCTGTATGCTTGCTGCATGCTTGCTGAATGCTTGCTGCATGCTTCCTGCATGCATTGTAATTTAATTTGTATATTCTGTGCAACTGACATAAAGATGGAAATCTTTTGTCATTGACTAATAGACTAGACTAAACATTCGGCTTATTATATTTTGCGTAAAATATGTTATACCAAGTGAAAAATTTCATGAATTGAAAATTGGTAAAAGTACTAGTTGGTAAGCATGATGGTGTTTAAACGAATCATTCCCCCTGCGTCGAGTCCCTTTACGGTTTTGATGCACTGTCTTTTTTTTCGCCTCGACGTAGCTGTCACAAAGTACAGTCACATTAAAAACGAAATACGCCTTTTTAATTAATAAAGTTATTTTGCTCATCCGGTGATCCGTATTTTAAATAATACATTGATAACCCACCAAAAAGTAATAATAACTAGGCTAGCATAAGTTCAAGGAGTTGTGTCTTTTTATATTCCGGGTATCTGAGAAGGTGTAGGTACTTACTGTGTAATATTGTTACAGTTAACTTGTGATTGAAATACCATCTTCAATTTTTGCTAGCCTAGTACTTTTGTTGGTTGGATCGCTGCACGAATTGCAGCAGATGCTGGATGGCCTAATTGATTATACAAATACCCATTGGTCTCAGGGTGCAACCACGCTTTGCTACCATGTAGGAATATTGGTAATAAAGCAAGTATTAAATATACAATAAATTACACGCGGGGCAGACCTCCACCGTGTCCTCCGGTCGATCCTCACAGTGGTGACACCCGGGCGTTTCCTCCCGCCCGATCCGGTGCAGGACCCCGTAAAGAGCCATGGACCACACGACCCTCGCGTAGAACCTCCGGCAGGAGGCATTTGGACTCCTCAGGTTGAGCAGGAGCCGCTTGAAGGCATCCCCGGTCCGTTCCAGTTTGGGGGCTAAACGTCGGAAATGCTCCACGAAGTTCCACCGTCTGTCGAGGACGAGTCCTAGGTACTTTAAACTGGACTCGACGCAGATGGATACCCCTCCTACCGTCAGTAAGGATCCCAACGGTTTCGCATTCCGAAGCCAATGAAAGCACATAGTCTCGGACTTGTGCACTGCCAGAATATGTCTACCTTGGCCAAACTACGCAGTTTGGTAAAAAAAACTTGAAGAGGGAGACCAACAGAAAAAATCAGCTGAGCTGGGCAGCATTTGGAAAACTTCTTCGGGTCTTCTCGTCACGTAATCCACAGAGCCTAAAGACTAAGGTCTTAAACCAGTATACGTCCTGCCTGTTATGACTTACGGGGTCAAAATGTGAACACTCACGGCACAGCTGGTTCATAAATTCAAGGTCGTTCGGCAAGCTATGGAACGGGCTATGCTTGGAGTCTCACTGAGACATCGCATTCGGAACGAGGTGATTCGTCAGAGAACCAGAGTTGTCGACATAGCTCACAGAATAAGTAAGCTGAAGTAGCAATGGACCGGCCGTATAACCGATAAACGTTGGAGTAGACGTGTAGTTGAGTGGAGAACGCGAATTGGCAAGCGTAAGGTGGAAACGCCCTCAGCCTCAGTGGAGCGACAATCTTCGCAGGGTGGCTGGTAGCTGATAATGTAGTACTTTTGTTAGGGTACAGAACTTAAACACGTGTCGTGAACAGAAAACAACTATCTTTAATACAGAGTGTAAACGGACCCTTCACGAAGCTGTCAACGAAGTATTCTGATCATCAAACTAAGTAAGTCTATGCAAAAGATATTGCTGAGATACGACTTTTTTTCCGTACACGTTTTGCTCAAGATCTGTGCAGACAACAAGTACTAAGCTTCCATGAATTGGAAATTGTATTTCGATAATTAGTTTAACCTTTATTTCAATTATGTACAATATGTAGGTAGACTCCCTTGAATGTATGCAAGCCTAGTACTTTTGGTCGCCAAAAAGACGATTTTATGTCAATATTTTGGAGAATAGCCTTGTTGTCTATATTATATAGAAACTTTTTTTAATAGATAAAATTAATTTTATTTTATTGGTAAAAGCGTTTCAAGTTTTGTTTTAAGTGTACTTTTGCAACCTCGTAAACTTTTTAAAACAGATGTCATTAAATTTGTTTCACGAGTCGACGTAAAGGGAATCGACATAGAGGGAATGATTCGTTTAAACGTTCACTTGCCAAACATTAGGTTTGCGTTTTAATTATTTGTGAAGAGTTTATTTGCTAAGTAATAATTTGGTAAATTAAATTATGCGGAAAATTGTTTGGGAAGTGATAATTTGGCATTTTTTTTTCGATGAAACAAGGGAGACCCGAAATAACTATTTACTGTTCTTGACTGATGAGAAGACTTGCATTAGAGAATGAAAGAAGAATTGCCAAAACATTTTCCAAATCATGAGGTACCTAATTATTAATAATGATGTAAAGTTATTAATAATTTTCAATGTATCACACTTACCGTAACATATACAGCAGATAAACAGATACTATTCCAACAGGTGTACCTTGTACGCTGGCGAGTACAAGGTACACCTGTTATGATAATGATATTGCGATTAAATGCGTACTTATGTGTCACAAACACGAGAACAGTTAATCGAAGCGATATAAGCCAGAGTTATCAATATCGCGTCCATTCACAGCGACTGAAGTACTTCGGTATTAAATTAACATATTATTGCGACATCAATAATGCAAGTAATGCAGCTGGTTTAGGTGCCCGACCCAGGAGCGCATAAACATTCAATGTTGCAAAATATTAGTCATAATAACTGTGCCGTTGATCTCGACGAGAATAGCTCCCTAAGGCGGCGGCGGGACGAGCTCGCACTATGTAACAATAAGGAGCAACATGCAGGACACAAGCACTTGACAACCTTACACCCAGGAGTAGACTGCAACTAACAGAGTGATTCATTACCTTCTCATCAAATGGTTCACCTTTACAGAAATCCAGTCCGTAAAGCAAATGTTACTGCCGTTATAAAGTGCCCGAACTGCGAACTGCTACGCCGCGCGTCGTTGTTAATTTACAAGCGGTATCTATATTTTATGTAATTCAAGGTTGCGAACAGGTGCATGCCCGAATGATGCAAGTGCTTGGTGCTGTCGGTATTTACGCCTTCATAAATGTCACAGCGCCACATATGTGCATTCAGTAATAAACTTTAACGAGCTGACGTCAGCGACACTGGAGCTGACACGTGTAGTGAACAATGCGCACAACTGTCGAAGGTTCACAACTTCACAAGTGTTCACACGCGCGAGTGCCGGCGAGGGAGCGGCGCGGCGGCGGGCGCCTCCCACTGAGGCACCGCACGTAGTTGTAGTAGTATACTCACAAAATGCTTAGCTAACCAGTTGACGATGACACCATCTGACCTTAGCCTACAAAACTGGCTTCTGTACTGGATTTACAGGATATGCTGTCCCTTGTCCTGTCCCTTCTTGCCAGCATTACAGTGCAATACAGTAACAAGTATCAGAGGTTCTTTTCTCAACAGGTGCCCATGTCCACAGATGGACATCAACCTAGAGCGGTTCATCCGTCTCCCGACCGCACAAGATTCCAAGGTACTGCCCACCTTTCTTAAAAAAAATCCTTAAACGGATAGCTAGCTGCCGCTTTTAGTTTAACAGGGAAGGTTGTTTCGGACTCCCAGCAAACAAATGTGCTCTTCTAAATCCCTCGGATGCAGACCATACGTTAGAATATCCGGGAATCAATAGAAGCCTGAAAAATTAAAATCAATCTCAGTATGTGTGTCACGCGTGGCAGTAAACTGTGACCTTGTACTAAGAGAGCAAATAAATGCGCAGGTAGCAATAGTTTCACCTTCATTTCCTATTCGTACTACCTACATAATTGCAAGAGACGTATGTATGTGTCGACTGTCGGCGAGCATCGCTTCTCAGAACTGCAACGTGACAAGTTTGCCGTGCCACGCTCCGCACAGAAGTACCACGCCGGCCGTGTGGCGTGTGGCGTACTCATCGATGAACTTCGCTTGGATAATCGCAACTCGACGGACACGGATGGACTTAGCTAAGCGTCTTTTATCGGCTAATTCGGAATTGAGGACCGTTGATATTTCTTCTGTATAGTGGAATGTAAGAATGACAGTGACGGCTTGCCAGATAATGGTAACAGTTGCTGTGGAGTTGACGTAGCTGCATTAACTCATAATTACAATGCGTGTGAGCCTTCTGTCCGTGGAATTGACAGAGATGTCGTGATATTTCCCTCCAGTGGCGACCGTTTGAGCTAATCATTACGAGCAGCTGATAAATTGATGAGGTAGGCACTTGTTTACTTATATATGTATTATTATCACGTACCCACCTAGGTAGGTAAGTCATAGATATATTTTCTTTAACGATTATTATTTTAAATAAGACCAATCAAAACCATGACATCAAAATTAAAATACATACTTGTACTTACCTAATAAATTTAGTTATAAAATACATAAAGGGTGTAAAAAGGCTCTTAACGAAGCCCAAAGGCACTTGCTCTCCCCGTCATTGCGATCATTTTTTTGTTCCAGAGACCTTCTAGTTACGGAGATATTGGGGGTCAAAGTTCCAACTTTTTCACAAGTTTTTTTTTACCCGACTGCGCCAGAAGGAAGGTTATGTTTTTCGAGAGTATGTATGTATGTATAATTGTTTCGCACGCTCTGTAGCCTGAACGGCTCGATGGATTTTAGCTTGAGAGGTGTCGTTAGATTCGTATTTACTGTGAAAGTGACACTGGGTATACCGAAATAAAAAAAACAAAATGGCGGATTTTTGGCGCCAAATTCAAATGTTTGGCACGCTCTGCAGCCTGAACGGCTCGATGGATTTTAGCTTGAGAGGTGTCATTAGATTCGTATTTACTGTGAGAGTGACAGTGGGTATATCAAAATAAAAAAAAGAAACACAATGGCGGATTTTTGGCGCCAAATTCAAATGTTTGGCACGCTCTGCAGCCTGAACGGCTCGATGGATTTTAGCTTGAGAGGTGTCGTTAGATTCGTATTTACTGTGAGAGTGACAGTGGGTATATCAAAATAAAAAAAAGACACAAAATGGCGGATTTTTGGCGCCAAATTCAAATGTTTGGTACGCTCTGCAGCCTGAACGGCTCGATAAAGGGCTCATCATGAGGATTTTAAAATGATATATCCAAGTAACTAAAAAGTGTAAAAGAAAAAAAATTACTATTACTATTATTAAAAACCCATTAAATAATCTAGACTAAAATCATTACATCCAATATGGGTCCCGACTATTGACTGCAACAGTCAATATGTCCTGTTTCTTGAACTTGTTTTTATTTAAGTATAGATTAGTAATTTTTATGCAGTCGGGTTTTTTAATTTTTTTAATTATTTTTTTTATTTAATATGTGTTTAATGTATGATTTTTACTTTAAACACCTTCACGACCCCCGTACTATTTAATCGATCCATCAGCACAATGTTTTAAGTGCGTTACATTGAGTCCTACCGAAAAACGTGATTATTCCCCAAAAAAAAGTCATTTCCCATCAGCAAAAAATTTTGCGTAGACTTTGTTTGATGTATTTGCTTGGTTGACGGCTTCATGAAGAGTCTGTTTATACCCTGTATTTTAGATTTGATTGTTTAATTATTTCTTTATAATTATATTTAAAAAAAATATATAAGAAAATTCTGCCGCATGCCGGGACAAACTGTGGGCCAAAATTGCAGAAAACTGGTGCCCTGACTCAGTGAGGGCGGGGCCACGAAGGAGATGGCGGGACGAACTGGACAAGTTCCGTCCGAACTGGAAGGGGGACGCGCGGGTTCGCGAGAAGAGGAAGGAGCGGTGGGAGGCCTTTGCCCAGGAGTAGGACAGAGCAGGCTGGAAAAAAAATAAGAAAAACAAGGAATACCTAGAATATTCCTTCTTTTTCTTCTTTGTGGTAAGAACCTACCACATCAACGTCGATTGTCGTCAATTGTTCCAATGTCAGATTTGTGATAATTAATTAACCTGTTGACAGCGATGTTGACGAATTTTTCGACGCTCTGGAATCCTCTCTGATACATGTACATATTTTTATTATTATTATAGAGTTTTAGTGTGTACCTAAATAATTAGTCTGTGTTAAATAAAAAAATGACTATGGAGAAACGTGTGTGAAAAAATGATGAAAAGTAATTTTAGTTTCTTTTGAAAACAAAGTCAACATTGGCATTAAAGCCCTTGGCCTTGCTTGCGCGCGTGCGATCGAGCTCATAGCGCACAGCGAGTCGTTATCGTGCCGTCACAGCCGCTGCCGCCTGCGCATATATCCGCGATAACTTCGGAAATATTATTCGATATTTCATTATTTATACCGGTCAGTTCATGCGCCATTCCAATGTAATCACAGTCCATGTAAACAACTAACCACTAAATTCTGACACGTTTTAATGACGCTTTTTTGTGTTTTTATTTTTTAGATACAATATTTTGGCACCAGTTGAAGATTCAATTGAATTTTATAACTGCCGTTGGCCGAAATAATTTGGTAATCAAGAGCTATTTTGAATGATTTTATTTTGTTTTACAATGTTTTATGTACAAGGATGGCACATCACTGGCACCCGGCTTGAGACTATATTATGCTATTGTGTCACCTGACGTGGGTGATGTACTACAGTTAACTACAGCCCTCAGCTATACCTAGTTGTTCTACAATCAACCCGAGTCGTTCACATGTACACAGCGGCACTCGCCAGTGTGGCAACTAGCTGGTGGCCGAGTGACCCCGCTTTATCGGTCAATGTCACCTTGGGTGTAGCTCGCGGTGGCACGCGCGGCGGCACTCCACACTCGTTCGTAAATATTTTCGAATACAATATCCAAGAGACTAACCAGGGCAAAATCGCTAACTTTCGGTCGCTAATAACTCACGAAAATTATTCATTAGTAATCAGCGATCGATAGTTAGCGATTTTGTCGTTATCTCTGTCGATTTTGTCGATATTTCTGCCCAGGCTGGCGTTCGTTGAGTCCACTCGTCGCCACGCGTTCCCCGCGGGCTGTAGTCTCCGAACACTGACCCTAATGTATTATTCATAATCAGCTCTTTCACTTCGCATGCTAAACGACAACACCATCTGAGTAGCCAATTCCTTAATTATATCCTATCTGCATTTAAGTTATAGACAAACATTGCTCCATCAAAAGTCTAAGCTGTCGTCAATAAGAGACGACCGCACCAGACCAGCCATAAAGATCAGTAAGCAAAGGGCAAGGGCTCCTGTTCCAGAAGATACCGCTGCCATTCCTAATCATTCCTTACTTCCGTCGACTGGTAATCAACTGTTAGGTAACACTAAGCCTGGTACACTGAGCAAGTGCAAAAACACTTGAATTTTTTTTTTAATCAAATCTGGTCATGCACGTTCCGATCCGATACTTTACAGTAAGTTTTAAATTTTCTATTTTTTTATTTGTGAATGAGTGAACATTGTAGGCTTTGTAGATTCCCAGATGCAATCAAATCAAATCAAATCATTTTTATTTGTGAACACAGGTATTGAAACGTAAACGCGGGCCTGTGGACGAGGAGCAATGGGCTAGCTCGCCGTCCGTCAGCAATAGGGAAGGGGTCCGCAAGGGCCGAAGCCTGCCGGGGCTGCGGGACTATTCGAAAGAGATACCGTGGTCCCGGAACACAAAGGGCGATGAAGGAACATGGATGGGTTTTAGCCAGAGCGGGAGAAGTCATTTGATGATTTCCCATCCTAAAAAAAAAAAAAAAAAAAAGGTATTGAAATAAAGGTCTTATTCATACATTTTAGTTGAGCTCTATGTCCTACCAATGAAATTGGTGTACAATTTTTTTTTTTTTTTTTTAGTAACACGTCTGGATTTGTTCAATACAGCCACAGCGACTTGTTTAGTCAGGTACGAGTAAATAATGAGAATTCAATGTATTATTAATGATTAATGAATCAATATAATTTATTTTTCATGCATGTCAATGGTAAATTATTTAAAAACTATTAATGTTAAATTTTGTAAATAACGTCAATTAAATGCACTTATTACTAATAAATAAATTAAAAATAACTTATAATGAAGAACTGGTAATGTCATATTTTATCATTTCAAAATTGGAAATGAATGCAATTTACTTTTGAATTTGAAGACATTAGCTTTTCTCCTTTTACATTTTGGTAATTTATTATAGACCTTTGGAGCCATTACAAAAATACTGTTTCTGTATAGTGCAGTACTAGATCCGACTGTTAACCGATCACAACGGCGGCGCGGCGGCGCTGACTAGTTACTCGAGCAAATTTATGCAAATTATTTTTTACGAACATAGACGTTTCATAGATATACAACGACCTATAGTTAATATTTTCGTATTAAAAAAAAACGGTTTGCAGCTGTCTGTTGCCTGCAAATTATAAATAGCTCCTATCCACCTTTTTTGGCACTTAAATACCATATCTTTACCCGTAGTAATGCCTCAAAATATAATTCCGTATCTCAATGTTGAAGCTACATACTAGACCATGATAAGCCGTTGAGACTGTTGCACGATTGGCCGTTTTACTTAACATGTGTAAAGAAAGCATAGGAATATTGGTTTAGCTTACTTTATACTTTTTTTGTTTTTTTTACTTTGTCAATATGGGAATTCCATTTTAAAGGGTTTTCTATGTTTAGTCCAAAGAATTTAGTCATTTTTGCTTCATTAATAGTTTTGTCATTGTATTTAATATTTAAGTCCAGTTCTTTGTTGAAATTTCATTAATACTGTTTTATCAAGATTTATAATCAAATTATTATTATGCAGCCAATTTACAACTGATAGTAAAGTAGAGTTAATCTCAGCCTCTAATGTACCTCGTCACTATTAAAAAGTAAAGTGCTGTCATCTGTAAACATTGTCATAGGATACGACGATGCCATTAATATAAACAATAAATAAGGGAAGTCCGAGTACTTTACCGCTCTCTGACTGGATTTATATTGCTATTTCGTTTTTTTTAGAAATTCTACTAATATTTGTTGCCTATCACACAGATAAGATTCTATTCAATTTGATATATGTCCTCTTATTCCGTATGCGTGAAGTTTATTTATTAGTAATTTATGGTCTACGCGATCAAAAGCTTTTGACATGTCCATATAAAGCGCTAGAGTTGGTAGCCTCTTGTCCACTCTACTGGTAACCATATGTAAGAAATCGTAGATGGCCATGTAAATAGATCTGTTTTTCCTAAAACCTTTCTGATTATCAACGAAAAGGCAATTTTTCTCAAAGTATGAAGTAAGTTGATAATACATTGCTTTCTCTAGTATTTTTGAAAAAATCGGTACTAACGCTATAGGTCTGTAGCAGGACGTATCTTCTCTGTTGTCTTTCTTGAAGAGAGGTTTTATAATTGTTATGTTTAATTCTTCTGGAAAGTAGCCATGGTTTACGCACATATTAATAAGATGACTCAACACAGGAGCAAGTATTGTGGATACCCGTTTAACAATGTTTGTACATATATCGTCATACCCAGTGCTAGACGTATTCTTTAGTGACATAATAATTTGGTGAATTTCTTGTGGTAGTGTAGGCGACATATACATGGAAGTAATGCTACTGCTTATTTTATGTTTATTATTATAATTGTCTAAATTAGTAAAGTTGGTTTCACTTGAGCCACAAATATTCGTTAAAAGCTTGTGCTATTTCAAGAGGATTAGTTATGATTTTGTCATTTGATTTTTTTTGTTATGGTTTCGCCTGGCAAATTATTTTTATTTATTACTTTCCATATTGCTTTACATATATTCTGAGCTGAATGTATATAACGATTATTATGGGCTCTCTGTGTGAGGTTTATAACTTTCTTCAGCCAATTTGAAAGGTTTTTTAAGTTTGTGTTATTTTGCTTATTTGCCGCCAGCTCTAAGACTTCTCCTTTTGATCCTCGTACATTGTGAATTATGTTATCTATGCAGCTTAATCTTGTTGGAACGTTAATTTCAAATTTGAGATTGTAACCCGTAATGAGATATTTGAATTGCCAAAACATGTGGTCTTTTTTAAAAGATCAATGTTGAAATCAGAGAATCAGAGAATAAGTTTTTTGTTAGTGTGTTATGAAAAAGACTAAGAGAATATTCTGGTTATTGAAAAATATATCAAGTTTACTTTTTATGTTTCTATTATGTGGACTCCTATAGACACACATCACAATGATGTTGTAATCAGTGAGTTCTAGTGCACAACATTCAATTATATTAGAAACACAGTACTTTTCCACTGACTCCAAGGCTCTATACTTAATTCCGTTTCGTATCACTATACATGTACCTCCATGTCGGGATTTCCGATTGAAATGTGTAGCAAGTGTAAAATTAGGAATACGTAACAAGTTAATATCAGATAATATCATATTGTGCTCTGAAAAACATAGCACATTAATTATTTTTTCTGAATTGAATAGTTCATTACGTGCGACAGTAAACATATAAGATTTGTTCAAGAGACCATATCTGATTTTGATATTTTGATGGAGAATATTAATATTTATAAACACGAAAAAAGTTTTCTTGTTCACAAAATTTTTCATCTCCACTCACTAGCGCGCGACTTTTCTGCACCCTAACGCTCGAGCGCTCATTTAATTGCGAATATTCGCGAAATATTCGCATGTAATTTGACACTTTAAATAAAATGTACAGTGAATAGCTGAATAGTTATGGAATCTATATATTAAAAATAAAAAAATAGTATATTATGCAACTAGTGAATAAAGGACGGATTTAAACCGAGGGCCGTAGATGAGTCACGAGCAAGTGAAGGATTCTAATGATAGAATCCTGAACGACGCGAGTGATTCATGGCCCTCGATATAAATTCGTACTTTATTCAGGAGTTGCATACTATACTTAATTTATATCATGACTATGAGAAAAGACATAATAAGCGAAAATAGAAATTGAATCAAGAAATAAGAATTGTTACATTAATTGAAATGGACATTAAAATTAGAGCAATGACTGAAATTAAGCGTAATTTTCTTATTATTATTATTAGGGTGGTCAACTTGTGAAACAATATTTATTTCTTGTCGATGGTCAGAACTTTCTGCTGGAGGAAACTCTGGGGCATCTTTAGACGTTGAAGGGCGTGGAGTCCATGGGTCTTCAGGTTTCTTTAGGTTTATGCTGCTTGCTATCTGAAGGCTGCGTTTCGATTTATTTTCGATACAATCTTCGATATAACCCTCAGCCACGGTAGTGGACTTCCATCCACCATGTCGCTTTAATTCCGTCATATCTGCACCAGTGTTTGCTAATAACGTGGCAGAGGTTCTTCGGAAAGAATGCCCTGTATACATCTCGGGATTTGGTAGCTTTAAAAATGTTGCAATGTCTTTTGGCATGGAACCAATTTTATTTATTCCAATTGGATTTTTTGTACATTTATTTTTAGAATAGAACAAAAAGAATCTATTTGTGTTCCAAATTCAAACACCAAAATAGTGAATAAAAACAAAACAGTGAATAAAATGCCTTTTTATTCACTGTTTTGCGTGAATAAAATAAGCTTTTTAGAGTAGGTATGGTGTAAAAATAATATTAATTTGAAACTCAAGAAAAATGTAGAACTTGAAAAACTGTGATGAAAACGGATATTTCGCTATTTAAAATATTAATTTGAATTTGTCTAAATATTAAATTTCAATTAAAATAATTTTAAAATAAACTAGATTATATTTCCTTTCCAATAAGACCATAATCTTATTAGTTTATTTACGATAGTCTAATTAGAATTAAATTAGAATCTAGATACTCAATGTTTATTTTGACGCGGCCTGCGCCAACGACTGTTTTTGAACACGGTTATTTACGTACTTACCTATAACTTTACGAAGCCACTTGTTTTTGTATAATACAATTTAATAATATGCTCACAATACAAATTATGCACTGTTTTTCCGTTAACACACACGTTTTAATCACAAAAACACTTATTTCTTGTATAAACACAATCACTAATACTAATAACTACACACACACACACTAAACACACACATACACACTATACACACTATACTAATAATTGTGTCAAACCTAATTCTATATTTTTGTTTCTATTATGTCCTGTGTGAGATTAATAAATACTTTTTCTTTCTTTCTTTCACTATAGGTATTTAAACCTACCACTTTTTCGGAGGCGAAATACTCAACTTTGAGATTCGAAAACTAGATTTCCTTTATGATAATATAGTAGCACAGATTTTAAAAGTTGCAACACAAGATTATATTCGTATTCTGTATTGTCATTAATGTCTCCCTTATTTTCATGATGATATTAACATAATTTTCAGTATGTAAAAAGTCTTCTTCTCCAATTAAAACAACACAACTGTTGAATGCTTGTCAACTTTTGTTAAATATTTTTCTGTTTTACGTTTTTTGTATACATAGTAAGCAACGACCTAATATTGTCGGGCCTACGCTGTCTCCCCATACTTATGTACTAATGCTGTAACAAAATAATATTGTAATACCAAATAATTTGAAAAGAGGAGTTTCTTGCTGGTTCTTCTACATGGAAACGACCAACGCGAACCGTGCACCTTTTTCGACGTTTTATAAGTGCTCATCTAGGACTATGTGAAATAAAACATTTTGATTTTGAATCTTTTTTAGGCTTCCGTACCTCAAAAGGTAAAAAAGAACCCTTATAAGAACACTTTTTTGTCCGTCTGTTCGTTTGTCACCACCGATTTTCTCAGGAACGGGTGGACCTACCTGAGTTTAAATTTATACCAGATACTAAGGTCTTTAAAGTCCCTATTAGGTCTATAAAAATCAAGGTCCTAGGTCAACACGAAAAAAGATATGGGTTCTTGGCCAGTTTTTTTGTTTTTAGGGTTCCGTAGTCCTGACAAGTAAACCCTTATAGTTTCGTCACGTCCGTCTCTCTGTCTGAGGTTTTGCTAAGAGACCGTTAGTACTAGAAAGCTGTTATTTTGTAGGGATGTGTATATCAATTATGCCGACAAAGTGGTAAAATCAAATTCTATCCCATCGTGTGGGGTAGCGTTAAATATGTCTTTTAATTAGACTTGCTAATACTACTTTTCGATTTAATGCTCCATTTACGAAATATTAAACTTGAAAAGTGTACTTAAATTTTTGTTCCAGTAGGGCGTCCCCCCCCCCCCCCTCCCCCATATAAAAGCTAAACTGCGGGCTTGAAAAATCTGGAAAAATTCATGAATGACAGTGCATTTCATGAACTTTAGAGAAAATCTATAGCGGTTATGATAACTTTATTTGTTTAGCAGTAATAGTCGTTGAACTTGGGTGTTGGATAAATTTGTACCAAATACAAACTCCTTAGATTAATTCCTTTAGAGTGTCTAAGATAAAGTAGTTGTTGTTTATACTTAACGGGTAAAGACTTGCATTGAAACACAAAATCTAAAATAAAAAAAAACCATAATAAATTATAATAAGTTTCACGAAACTTTTCGGGGTTCGTCCTATATGTATTGTTATAACGGGCTACTACGGAACCCTACACTGCGCGAGGCCCGAGTCCGATTTATACGTGATTACTGGTCCAATTTAATTGTTTTATTTTTGGGTAGTAACTAAACCGACTCCTATTTAATAGCATTTTGTCCTCTAGAAAACTACGCTGTGCGGCTGTGCCAGGTGAGCCACCATCAATGTGCATCTAAAAGTACTATCTCAGCCACTACATGTCATTGATGTAAGCTACTGTAAATATATCTGAGCATCGTTGTTATTTTATAGCATCTATATTTGTGACATTCAAGCAGTAAACTTCAGAAATAACTATATAGGGTGTAAATAGACCCTTAACGTTACGGAAGATATCATTATCGCGATAATTGAAAAACAAATTGAAATACCTAAATAACAAAGCGTGGTAATTGTTTAGCTTGTATAAAAAGTATTTGTCAACACAAATACTTTCTTTCTTTTTATTTATCTTTAAAAAAAAATAAAGTTCCTGTTTATAACATCAGTTATCTGCCAGTAAAAGTCCCGTCAAAATCGGTCCAGCCGTTTCGGATCCCTTGATCTGTCCACGAAGTAAACACAATAGTTAAACAATGGTGTCTCGAACAAATCGGTCCTTCGGCAGATCATGATTTATAAGTACCGTATACCTACTTTCATACCCATTCAGTAAAAAGCTGTAGTTTGAAATTACAAACAGACACTTCAATTTTATTTATTTGTATAGATGTAAAGGTAGAAGTGGCAAGACGCCGCAAAAGTGGCAAGGCGCCGCAAAAGTGGCAAGGCGCCGCAAAAGCAACGTCTCAAGGTTGCAAACTTAAACACCATTACAACGCTTTACTCTCCACTTAACAATCATTATTATGCTAACTATTGTCAGTCCGTAACGCTTGACGCGTGACGCCATGACACAATGACGCCTCTGTTGCCCGCTACTCGTACTCAGCTACTGCCACTACCTATGTTTCCCAACAAACATTTCTTGTTATCTCACTTCCATTCGCCGCGTTTTATAATTTAAACTAGTTCAGCTAAAGTTCAAGGTACACTAGGTATGTAGATATCTTACGTACCTAATTCTACACCAAACTATTTTAGATAGGTATAAAACCTGCGATAATTATTACGTTTGTTGGAAGAAAATGCTCGATGAGCTTGTGGTTGTGAGCTGTTTCGCATGTCGGGCGGGCCGGGGCGCGGGGCGGGGAAATAAAACAAAACGGTACTGATTCATATTGAAATGACGGTGAAACTCAGTGACGTAAGAAGTGTTGCTTTGATGACGCCATCACGCCACCCGCAATCGCTAGGTATTGTAAGCATTGTTATACTATAATGACGCCATCACGCCACCCGCACCCGCTAGGTATGGTAAGCATTGCTATACTTTGATGACGCCATCACGCCACCCGCACCCGCTAGGTATGGTAAGCATTGCTATACTTTCTCTACAGTAGAACGCAGAAACAGCTGCAGGCAGTGCTCAGGTGCTCACACACACTACTGCACGGAGGCGGATCTCGCACGGGGCTTTGTGACGTCTTATAGGGTGCTAGTCTGTTTGAACGTTTTATGTGTTTTGTGGTCCATATGGATGAAAAGCCTGGCAGGCGCAACTTTCAACCAGATCAAAACTTCTAGAAAGTGTAAAATAAAACATTCACTGCCAATCTGTATCGGTTGCCGTGTTATCTATACATAAAAGTAAAATTAAAGGGTCTGTATGTAATATCAAAATAACAGCTTTTTACTGAATGCATAATATGAAAATAATAATATATACGGCACCCATAACAAAAACACTTTTTTTCAATTTTTGTCTGTTTGTTTCGGCTAATCTCCAAAACATCTGGAGTGATTTTGACGGGACTTCTACTGACAGATACCTGATGTTATTATAAACCTTAAAATTATTAACAAAGTCCTATTCAAAAAAGGATGTCATATATTTTTTATTATAATTTCACGCGAACGAAGGTCACGGGCAACAGCTACTCATAATAGTACATTATGATATAAGTGCGGTAAGTTGAAAATTACAGCCGAGGCGATATTACTAGCCCGAGCCGTAGGCGAGGGCGATAAAAAAGCAGATGCTGTAATTATCAAAGCGCACGTATGTCATACGACGTTTTATAACATATTTGCGAGGAAATAAATAAAACAAATAAAAACAATACAACGAAAAACAAAGCGCGCGGAATAATTTTTACTTGTTCACAAATTAGCGAAGCGCGCGCATCAGCGCTTTTTTTTAAGGCAAAGACACAAAAAACAGCCAGTATTACTAATAAAGTAAATTAATATTTTTGTGTTTTTGTTACAGATAAATGGTTGTAATTTGTTGTCAAAATTAATTAAATTAAAGAATAAAATGTTTATTTATTATATTTCATCTCCCATAGTTAATTTTATTCATAAAATGTTAAGTTGTAAAAAACGTAAAATGTTATGTGTAAGCATTTCAACAGTGCGCATGTTAACAAAGTGTAAGATTTACAAGTGCTTCGTTTGAACGCTCGCCAAGCCCGCAGGACAGCGCGGCAGTGTCCTACATACTGGAACCAGTGCTGCGCGACTTGTAATAAAAGTGTAATAACACTCACTCGCTGTTAATTGCTGTAACGAGCTGATGACGCCACGCGCCTCACAATAACTAAACCTTGTTTCATTGTTTATTAAATGTACTAAGTACCGTGGCTTTATTTCTTAATTTATTTTTCCTGAGAGCACGTAAAGACCTACACGCCAAACAAATATAAAACCGGTACAGCCTCGTCACTACCTCGTGTACGAGACACATAGATACCATGAGTCAAGCTGCTGAGCGGCCGAGTAGTCCAGCACACCACAAGAATGCAAGCATTTTTAGAAAATTATTTATAAAGGAGAGAGTGGAATTATATGATACAGCATCGCCCGAATGTGTGTGATTCTATAATTGAGCGAAACGTCTTGTATATTACTTTTGATATGTAGCAGTTTATCCGCGAAACACGATCAGCTATTCCGGTAACACTTTCACTGCTGAAGGCCGGTGACATGACGTCGGCGTCGCGATCGCGACTGCTGACACGTAAACAGTTGTTTATTTACAAATACTGTTAATAGTGAACCGCACCTCAACAGGTATACATAGCTGCTGCTCCGCTTTCAAACTCAGCGAATAAAACGTTTCAAAATATTTGTCATTGTTCCAATAGATTGGGTCTGAAAAATTGTGTTGTTCGTTGCAAACGTTCTCTCTCAACAGTCTGTTGAAATGTTTAATTGTGGTATTTTAATGATACTATTGTGTCTAAACAATAAATAACTATTTCGGTTTTCTTTTCTCCATTAGAACGAGCAGACATGTGAGGCCCCCTCCCTCCTCCTAACGCCCAGCACTCTCTGGGCAGCCTCGCCACCTGAACACAAATACTCTTCACAATAGCATAAAAATAGATAAGTAATATAAACAAACTGAAAGTCGCCGGATTATAAAAATAGTGTGTCAAGAGTTGCCAAATCGTTGTTAGAACAGAGAAGTTACCTAGGTAGTTTATACGTGCGGCGCGAGTGTCGCAACACTCGCAACATGAAACTGAATTCAAGTGCTTTTAACGTCCACCATGGTGATATAAGCACGCCCGGCGCGGCGCGGCGCGGCGGTCAAGTTCAACCCGTAGTTTAACCCCATTATGTATCGTTGCTGTTGCTGGTGCCAGCCGCCGCCGCCGCCGCTGCCGAGCACGGCGCCGATTGCAATACCCAACCACCAACAATGGATCACTTGCAGAATCTACGCTGCTGCACGCAGTTCTGGGAGCCCACCGAAACCAACTAAGATGATTTTATTATTTTGTTTATGAAAGATTACTAAAGGTTTCGGAAAAAAAAAATATCACGAGGAAAACTTTAATAAGAAAAAATTGTTGAAGTTATTGAAACTTCGTTTGAGGTGTTCAGCAACCAGGCTTTAGTGACTGAGTGAACTTAGAGCGTAGTTGAGTGACGGGGTCCAGTTGTGTTGGGCAAATCTGTACGAGCCGGTCACGCCGTACGTTGGCATGCTACGATAATGAATTTAATGATTAAACTAACTGTTTTCAAGAATTGGACAAGCTAATAATGAGTATTTATAATTGAAGGGGCATAGAAACGCGCGCGAGTATCCCAATTATAATTAAGAACAATGTTAATAACAACCCTGCTGGAGCTCATGACATCACCACTATAAAGCTCTATGTTTTCTAAATTAATAGCAACTTTGAAACAAAACTCGTTTCTTCCACTGCACAGCATAGCTATTTACAAAGACAAACGCTTCGATTCGGAAAGTCGTATGTCTATCTGATCTATCTCGCTCGCTTTCATAATGCCAAAAAAGATAGACATACGGCTTGTCGAATCGAAATCGAATCGAAGCGTTTGTGAATAGCTATGCAGATGTCACACCGAGCATTTGTATTATGGCACCATTTACATAAGTTACCTAAATCCAGAAGTGACCTTTGCACTGTTAGAGGTTGGGGATCTTGACCAACCTGCTAGCTGCGTGTCGAATGTCGTGAGAAGAGATTAAATAAAGAAGTCGGGTTTCGGTATTGTGCGATCAATTTACTCAGCAATATTTTCACACAGTATAATACAATTATCACAGTAAGATGTTTTAGGATTATAGTACATTACTGCAGCGGCCAGCAACTGAGGCATTGATGCACGAACGTGTAAATGTGGGCCGAGGCGAAGTCGAAGCACACATACGTAACTCCATCAATGCCTAGTTGTGGCCAAGGCTTTTATAGTACTTTTCTCAAATAATGCGAGGAAATTAATACAATTACTTTTCAAAATCAATGATGCACGCATACAACAATATTTTTTTCAATACACTTCCTCGAAAACGGGTCCTTCTCGCACTACGGTTAGGTTCAACATGCCATGTATTTCACACTCGTGGATTGTTTTCATTTTGCATCACCGCGTGCTGTCCCGCGTGCAGAAAGTAGCCTATTTCGCACGCGGCACAGCTGCGGGTGTTGGAAAATTGCCACAGATAAAACTATACCAGATACTTAGTACAAATTGATGCAATGCCCATAGTCGGCGGTGATTGTTTTTTTTTCGTTATTTTATTTTATTTCTCCAAAAGTGTATTGAAAAACGTCGTTTGATACACGTGGACATTTGTTATTGCAGTTCTCGGCTCAAAAACACCCTCGCCTACGGCTCGGGAGTTAATTCCGCCTCGGATACAATAACAAACTTTCTCCACTTGTATCAAAATGTACTATTCTCGCGTTGAAGAGTTCATTTGTTTTGATTTTTCAATAAACCGCGTTCTATTTCCATGCCAATTCGAAATTTAAATAAAACCCTTGTTATGTAACCTCCTTGGTTGCCATGTTTCAGAGTAAAAGATCGTTCCATTTTTAAATAACACGACAGATATGAGTATAATGAGTCTATGTAATTTATTTGGCCACTAAACACGACAGATATGGATTTTCATACCAATTTTTGCCGGCAGCGCTGGTTGCATGTATCTGGCCAGTACAGCAATTTCAATTTATTTCGAAGAAGGTTGTCAAAGTAATGCTCAAATTTCCAAGCATGTTTGAGAAAAAATATTAATTGGACAGCACAAATCAATATAATGGCCGTCTTGCAACGGGGCAAGCAAGTTAGTCAAGATCCCCAACCTCTAATAGGTTATGGGCCCAGCCTTTGTTCAGCCTGTACATACGTACTCGTAGCGAAACTTACGGTCCCCTTTCAGAAGCGATGAATCGCAATTTGTTTCTGTCAAACAACCTATTGATAGATCATGTCAATCCAATGCCGACGTGCATTTCATCACTTCAGTTGATTAGCTGAGAGCTCGGAATTCAAAACAACAACAAAAACGACAGGTTTAAAAAAAAAAAGTAAATGGACTCAACCGGCATTATAAAACCCATTCCCTTCTGACTTCTCTCTAGGCATCGCGCACGCAATAAGTAGGTACGCTGCCGCTGGGTGGCTGGGATAACATAACGCTTGACAAATGCCAAACATTGCCGCCATAATCATAAAAACATAGATTCTGGACTCAAC
This sequence comes from Xestia rhomboidea, assembly GCA_963853795.1. Lineage (NCBI taxonomy): Eukaryota > Metazoa > Arthropoda > Insecta > Lepidoptera > Noctuidae > Xestia > Xestia rhomboidea. Next base: position 20,925,248 of record OY970764.1, read on the forward strand.
TACATGCTCGTCGTGATAAAAAGTAAGTACCTACGTCGAAGTAAAGATATACTATATGATGTAGGGTACCTACCTTCTTCTTTTTCATTTTCGTTTTTTACATTGAGCATGCGGCAGTAGCAGTGCGGGCTGCACGACTACTGCCCACAGCTGTTGGTCGCGCTGGTACTTCCACAGCGGGGACGGTGTTTTCCGCCATTGGCGGTGTGCTGCAACGTCCACAAAGATCGGGGTGCTGCGCGGCGGCTCAACTCTCTCGCTGGCGAAAAAAGCCCCCTTTTAAACGCGGCGGGAGGCCGTGAGGCCTCCTGCCGCGTTTGTAACGGTGTCATTATTGTTGCAATACCTCACGTAAACTGCTGTTACTAATCGAATCAACGTTATAGTATGTTTATAAGTGGTTTGCACATTTTGATCGAAAAGAAAACATACACATCCGAGAAGGAAAATTTTAATTGCAACCCCAGAGCTAGTTCCCAGAGGCTAGAAAGTGCTCCCGGTATTCTATCAGCGGTAATGATGATGGAAACCGATTTCGGCAAATAGGGTACCGGAAAGCAAGTACGTTATACGTCATTCCTGTTAAGATTCGTTGTTAAGCAATAAATGTAAAAGGCATTGAATGCGATTGCCAATAGCGCGTAGTTTTGAATTTTATTTCGTTCCTTTAAAGTTGTCAGAACAAAATGAAGTAGGTATTTGTGGAACTTAAGAAAATCAAGCTTGCAATTTTTAAATAAAACATCATAAACATTTCGCATCTGCAGGTTACATGTTGTGTAGCGGAGTACGAATCGAGAATAGTAATATAATTAGAGGCCCAGCCACGTGAATGAGCGCCACCGGTCATGAATTATTAATGTAGTGCCAAATTATTCGCTTAATTATACATATTTATATTTTAAAGCAATAGGTATGGCTACAGCAGGCTAGCGCTGTATTATATTTGGCATTTGCTTTTCTGCGGGACTCGATTACTTGCTGAAATATCTGTGTAGACCTTCTCATCGTAATTATTATAAAATTATTCTGGAAATAGACTGGTCAACGGATCGAAAACATATTAATGGAAGAGAGAAATGTGTTCTTAAGTCTATGTTGGCAGGGATTAATTTCCAAGCATATTTTAATAATAATAGAGAAAGAGAGAGAAAGAGAATGGCTAAAGAGAACTGGCGCAAACCTGAAGTAGGTACTTACTACCGATAACCGCAACGAAGTATGGCAAGGCAAAGAGCTTCACGGGCGCTTCTACCGGGCTCTTCATGGGCCCGATGTGGATTTTCTAGCCTACGTGTCCTGGTTACGTTTTGGCGACCTCTTTGGGTAAACTGAAGGTTTTGTCTGTGCGATTATGGACGAAGTTATGTTGACGAACAACTACCGGAAATATGTTATGAAGGACATATATGTTTTTATAAGCAATATTTAAAAATGTAAATTATAAGATCGTGAGATGATTATAGGAGATAATAATAAATCTTTTATTTGAGACGCATCATAAGATTACATCCATTTTTGTTAGTAAATTTGCGCGCTCAAAAACTAGTGTTAGTAATAAATAATGGATATAATAATAAGAAAGTGGCAGGTCCGGGTTGACTCCCCGATAATGGCGGCAAATCACTAAACGACTGCGTGCAGCCATATCCAGCGCGCCAGTATCGGAGAGTCCCTCCGGTCCGCCATCGCCAGCGCGCGCACGATGGTGGCAGGATTTTAGACAAGTTTTCTTTTTTATTAACTTTATTAGTTCTCGTTTTAATAACCTTTTTATGTTTTGGTTTAGACTTGGGTCTGTCTCAAGCATCGCCACTCCGACAGGTCCCGCGCTGTCTCCACTGGTCTCCAGCGGATTCCCCTGTCTGTTACCAGACCGTCAGTAGGTACCTTGTAGGGCTGGACCCCTGGGAGCCGGGGTTGCCTCTCCGTACAAGTTTTCGGTCCCGTCATTACCCCATAAGTTCTGCCAGTAGTTTGCCCCAGGCCCCTACCTACAGCTATCTTAGGTGGCCAATCATTATTTCAATATGTCGATTACTCCGCTTCGAGTGTCCTCATAACAGATCAAACGCGCCTTGTATTTATTTTCATTATCCTTTGGATGACCTTGAGCTTTCTTTTATGTCCATTGTGATCGGCTACGTCTGAATGCCGTGAGTCGTCGTGTACAAGTATTATGTATCATCTAGAATCTGTATGACGTGACAAATGATAGAATTTCCTGCTACGTGTTATGCAATTGGCGGGGATTTACTTTGTGCGCCGTTGATTCGTTGAGCACCTTTCTAGGAAGGTTGTGCGCTCGCTCGTGGCGCGTGCAGTATTCCAACGACGCGCAATTCTCATCGCCCTTCGCTTTTGACATAGTAGGTATACATTCTTCTCAGATAGTATACTAAAGTCCCCTATATGTCTTTAATTTGTAAATAAATACATTTGTATGGTGTAGTTTGCTTCCGTATCACCAACCAAGTTGTGTGTGAACAGTGGACCCAATGACCTATTTTATTTTGTGCTAAAACAGACATAACAGCATGCATGCCAGGGATGCACCCAGTGCCACAGTGGAGCAGACACACAACGCATTAACATCTATCAATGAGGAATGACGCAGAGCACTCGATGACACAACACGCGCTGTTTATCAGCGTGATCCACTCATGTGATGTGCGATCCGATGGTATTCGTACACGACGTGCGACGTGCGACGGACAGATCACAGAAAGAAGATGGTGATGGGGTTCAGGTTCACCGCTTCTTAGGATTAGGTCAGTCAATTTACACGCAGCTAGATATTGAAGACGACCTACCGACCGAAGGCCTGCTAATTTTCCGTAACGATGTCGTTTTAGCAAATAAAAGGCAAATTAACACAGTGCAATGGATACAATGTAGGTACTTAATATGACTAGAAGTGACGAAAATATTTTGTGTGGTGGCTGCTTTTGATAATGTAATTAAATACATTAGCCGATCCGATCAAGATTGAGGATCTCCTCTGCTAATGAGTTTGTTTACGATTGGAGCGCGGAGCGGGGCGCCCGCGCACAACGGCGGGCGAAGCGCGCGGCAGTCAGGCCGCGGCGGCACCGCCACGCGCACGCACCGTTCCGCTCGTTTACTCGCCGCGCTCGCCGCGCTCGCGTCTAGTGCTCGTCGCGAAACTTCACCCATGTGCGGATGTGGATGCAGTGCAAGTGTTGTTCTCACTACCCCCAATATAACCGTTGTACGGACTACCTGACGTTTAGCATTCACTACAGATAGGTAATTATTGTTGGCTTGTTCGTAATAGTTTTTTTTGTCACAATTAGGCAATTTGTTAAATCATTCAAATATTCGTAGCACAGCAGTGTCTAACATCCATATGTTGATAAATTGTCAGTGCAGTTATTACTTTCTCATTGGACATTGGATGTCAATGCTAACTGCGTAGTCGGCTAAGGCGCTAGGCAGCTGATCCACTGCTACATTAAGGGCCTACGCAGACGATGGACAATATTTGTCCGCGAAAAATTTGCACTGGACTAATGGACGTCAAACAATAGATAAAAAACAACACAACAACCAATGAACAGGAACGGCCATTTCTATCCGGCGGACAAAAGTCCCTTGTCGGCGCAGGGCGGGACGGGAATTGGGAATCCCCGAAATTTGACCTTGTTTGTTCGTTACCGAAAGAAACAATCATGAGCATCGAATGTAAACCTATTATTTCTTAATACTTTGGTATTTCAATTATTTAATGAGAAACAGCTTGCGCCCGCGGCTTCGTTTATAATGTACCTACTCTGCTTGTAATAATAAATATAATAGGAAATATGCAAGAAATTCAAAACTTTTGTATTTCTTAAAAATGCCTTGTATTGGTCCTTAGAAACACTGTGTTAAGTACACTTGTTTAACTTTCTAATACAGCACTTATTTTATAATTTAATATTGTATGTAGCGTGTTTTTGGTGAAACGGAACGCAAATTCAAAACGCGTCGTCGCCGGTAGTGACGTCAAACGCTTTATGTCAAAGAAAAACTTTTATTTGAAAACTACTTAAAGTTTCACAAAGATGTAATTATAATAATATTGTTATTGCAATGTTTGCTTGAATAAACACAAGACAACACACATTCATTTAGAAAAGTTATTAAATAAGGAGGATGCTCCAGGGTAGCCCGCGAAATTCGAGGAACGACTTTTTCGAGGTCAAAATAATTCCTCGACCTTTATGAACTCGGAGGGTTGTATTGATGATTTTGATAATTATAATTCTGTAACTACATACGTCTTACAGTCGCGAACAATATTTTAATCAACTTACAACCTAGCACTGGTCTACAAATTGCAAAAAAACGTTAGAAAATTTGAATTTCGCGGGCTAGCCTGACGCTTTCATCTTAAGGGTAAAAAATAAGATTTAAACAAGGCAGATAGAGGGAAATGACGTCAACCGCTTTGACAGGAATGGTCGCGACAGTCATGGATGTTTGAACTGTTGTAGAAAATTTTAAGTAAGTAAGTAAAATTTCATTTGTTTAAACAAAAGAAGAAGAAGAAGTAAGAAATTCAATATTTTTTTTGAGCGACAGGCAGTCTTTGAACTTAAAACCTTTAATTATTTTCTTGGGTTGATAGTACTGTACTTTATTGATCTAAGTGAAGAAAAAAATACATGCATATATATTGTATATCCCTATTCAACCATGATTCGAAAGACACGTTATCTATTATCATAAGAACGTTATTGTTGTTTTCCTCGGGAACAGTATTTTTTTTCAGGATGAAAGGTACCCTCCCTAATGTCCGTTTCTGTACACCTGACAACGTAGGTATTGGAAAATTTCAGGATGATCGGTTCAGTGGTTTAAGCGTGAAAAGGTAACAAACAAACTTACTATCACAAATATATATCACGGTGGGGAAAACTTAGCCTCCTTAGAGGAACACTGTCCACAAATATTGGCGCCATCCGCCGCCATACTTATTATCTTTCATTCTCTAGCCATCACATCGCCGTGCGTTATGATTCTTCATTGTTGGTAGATAGGTAGGTGGGTATTTGAAATCACACACAGCACTTGATTCAAACTCCAAACGTTTATTTCTATTAAACCATTTAAGTATAGAAACTTTCCAGAGTTCAGTCGTCCATTCGCAAAGTGTTATGGTTGAGGAGAAGAATGGACAAAGAGACTCCTGACACTATTTTAAATCGTAGGTATTACAGTTCTCATTTTCACAACTTAATATCGTTCACTTCAATAAACACTTATAATTACTTAGTATTTCAATTGTTTTGCTAATCCTAAGCTAACGAGACACCTCGTTGCCTACGCGCATCCTTTTGCTTCGTCGGAAGTGACACACCCACTCACTGCAGACAATGCAGTGATTCATTACATCGTAAGTTCATTAAAACTTACAAACAATACCAGAATACTTCACAATTCATTATTGTAATAATTATACAATACTAATATTCACAAATGCAAAGGTGTTATTAAGTTTAAGCTAAATTACTCGCTTCATTACTTTTTACACTTGTTTTTAAAACTATTTCCAGCAGATAGAGGGCAGGTCTAATTAATACTAAGAACAGGTATTTCACTAACAAATTGCTTTGTAAATAATCTTGTTGCTTTTTGGTTGTAGGTAGTTAGTTTAGGAACACTGATTTAGTTGTAGTTTCAAATTATAAAATTGAGTTATTGACCATTGAAATCGTACTTGGCGCCACATTCCACAACACTGTGGAATGTTGCCATACAAACAAATCATAGTGCCAAGAGAGCAATTTTATTGGTAAAATCCTAATTGTCATCAAATAGTTGCTTATCTTAACTTTTATCCCCCAACCCCTTAAACTGGGGGATGGAATTTGTATGAGATTTCCGTAATTTTGACTCTAGAGGTCTGAAAATTGATGAGCTAGATGTCTGATAAAAAGGCGCGGATAACCTTTCTATTGCAGCACAATGATTTCGAAGTTATTTTTTTTTGTAGATAGTACACTTATACAGGGTGTTAAAGTAGTCGCGTGCCATAGCTTAGGGGTGAGTTCAGTATCGATAAAGGAACCCGTAAAAATAAAAAATAAAATACAAAAAAAATATTTCCAAAAAAATTAATAAAAATAAAAACAAAAAAAATATTGCAAGATCAACCTAAGTTAGTACCTACTAACTTCAAATAGCAATATAAAATAATTTTAATTCTAAACGATTGCTATTTTAAATAGCAATCGTTTAGAATTTAGAAAGAAAAGCGCGTTGCGTTTAGAAAAAAAATATTGCAAGATCAACCTAATTTAGTACCTACTAACTTCAAATAGCAATATAAAATAATTTTAATTCTAAACGATTGCTATTTTAAGTTAGTAGGTACTAAATTAGGTTATGTTTCAATATTTTTTTTTTTTTTATATATATTTTTTGGATTTTTTTTATTAATTTTTTCGGGTTCCTTTATCGATACTGAACCCACCCCTAAGCTATGGCACGCGACTACTTTAACGTGTAGAAAGCTTTTTTACTTTATAATCGGACGCCCACGGTTTACGAGATTTAATTCTTTAAAATTTCATACAAATTGGAAAATAGGACGCCATTTGCATTTTTTTTTAGGTTGGATAAATTGTCATGGTAGACGTCATAGTTGACATTTCACGTTCCGTTGACGGTAGAAGTGTATTTTATTCAATTTTATGTCATGTTAATTAAATAAATATTTATTTATTCACTTGCGAAGTGTGATCATCCTCCTCGTAGGTATTAAGAGTGCCTATCCTTTATCAGGTCCTCCCGTGTTTAGTTTCATCGACATAGTCAATTCAACTTTCCCTCTTTGAGTTTAAGTTAACCTCCCTTTCGGGTTAGGTGACGTATCACTACATCACCGCGGAACTAACATCACATTTATGTTACCACCCTTAGGGTTAGGTACATCTCAATATCATTTTATTTTTACATAATTATTCTATGTATTTAATTTTATTTTATTTTTACATATTCACATACTTTTGGTGTGAAATAAATATGCACAATAATTGATTGCTGTATTATGCAATTAGATTGACTTTTTTACACAAAACATAAGGTTTTTATGGAACGGAACGTGAAGCGACACCAAAAAGCGCGCTGAGCCATCTGTCAGCCGTTTAAACCCTGCAGACAGAAAAATAAAATATATAAATAATATATACATAATTACGTATATATGTAATAATAAGAAAAATGTTTGAATGTTTGTTTGTTTTTGTTTGTTTGTTTAAATGTTTTGAGGTTAGGTTACTATACTTAATTGGTTTTTCTCAAGAACGGTGCGTCGCCTTTACATAGGAGTGGTGCCAGGGCACAGGAGGCACCTCTTTCCTCCCCCTTCCTGACAAACGATACTAAATTTTTACCTATTTTCATTCTAATAACTAAAAAGCGCAATTCTAACCTCAAAACTTTAACCATGGATATCTCCATAACCATGGGGCTTCGCGGGGTGGGGTTGGTACAGAGGGTAGCGCCCCCCCGCGCCTCCTTCCCCCTCCCCCTACTCCCTCCCTTTCCCTTAACACTTCAGGTGCCCAGCACCCAGCATATGGGTCGAACAATAATTTAATAATAATAAAACCTTTATTTTCAGGCTACTTTGGCCCATAGATAAATACCTTGCAGACTAACATATATATAATAGTATATTGTATGTTAGTGTTTAAATTTACAACTATGTTAGTAAAACACATTTTACTCGAGCACTGTCTTCGTGCGATCGTGTGGCACTTGTTCGCGGAAACGACGGAACATTACACCTTGGGGCAAAAGTCCTCTGCCATGACGAGGTGCAGGTAGCATGTAGGAACTCGCACCACGAACGCCTTGAAGTTGACATTGCGGCGTGATTCAAACAACTGCACTCTCGGCCTATACTACCAAGTATAGGCCTTTGGCACACGTACGTGTACAATGTCCTCGGCTTTAGTAGTATAGTGCAAGCGGGAAATATAAACGGGAGTGTTCGGCTGGGCGGCTCGAATAGGAATGTCGGGCTTGATAGGAGCTGTGCCGCAGCGGTTCTTGTTGGTTCTTGGTCGGCGCTTCTTCCTCTACACCGTCACAAAACCATCATCATCAGCCCGGTTAGCAGCATCAGCATTCGGTGGTTCAGCATTCTTCGGCGACGACGTAGACATAACTGCTGACGCGAAACTTGCCCTCGATAAATTGAGGCACGCTCCGCGACGCGTGTTTATATTAGATGCACTCGATGGTGACCCAGATAATAATAATAATAATGAATAATATAATAATAATAAAAATAAGCCCCCCAAACAACCACTCGTCCTGATTGACCATCTAATCACGTGGGGTGCGGACACATGAAAGAGAAATTACTGTCGTGGCTAATCGTGGCTCTGGAAACCCACTAAAAATGGAGACTCGTTCAAAGAGAAAACGTATAGGACCGCTGCCCGGGGGCGATCGCCGGGGCACACCTGGAGCTGACGCTGGGTGTCTCAGCATGCGATCCGTCAGCGGTGAGGAGTTGAACAGGTGGGCTTTCACCGACAAAAATACTACTACTACTATACTATACTACTAGCCGAAATCATTGACGATGGAGACAGACTGACGGACAGGACAAACACCCCTGTAGAACCATATAGTCCAAACACAGTCTCGTACACACCTTCTAGGCGATCATGACCATCCATACCATCGTCACCTACAATTTTATCACCTCCCATTATTAGTTTAAATACAGTTTCACCCACTCCAACCTTGAATGCTGCGCAGGGGTATCTACCTTTTTGCCCGTGTCCACCAAGGCTGGAAAAGCAAAAGTTCGCATGATATGGAGCAAAGAAGTAAACACATTTATCATGCGAACTTACCTACACATCACTAAATTAGAGACAGATGTGACCACCTACAGACAACAACTGCATGAACTATTTACACGTCGATATCCTGAGATAACCGTTTCTGAACAAAGGATTTCGGATCAAAGAAGAGCTATCGTTAGGATTAAACTGTTGTCACTAGAAGAAATAGATAGATTAAAAATAGAAGTGCGCACACAATTACACCTAGAATCGATTAATGACGAAGAAACTAACAATATCGTAGTAACACAAAACACAATCGAAAACACTCAACAAGAACAACCACAATCGTACGCTCAATCAGAGCCTTACACACAATCTCAACCATACTATCATACATCATCACAAGCATGTTCAGAAATTACGCATACATCCACACAAACCGAAAATGTGATTTAATGTTAGAAAATGACATTGAGGTTATAGCAAATATAAATCAAAACCCGCCCACAGATACGCGTATCCGAGAAATACACGATAGCTCGGACCCGTTAGCTCGACCAAAACTACCCAAACTCAGGTACTCACCAAAACTTGTTCAGCTCGTTAATATATTTAATCAAAATATTCTCACTCAATATATTAGCGAAGAAACTCAACTCATAGACTTACATACTCTGATATATTGCACAGCATTAGTTATTTCCGAAGAACTCAATTTTAAAATCACAGAATACACAGGCAATACTAGACAATCAAATGTTAACAAACCTGCATGGCAGCAGAGGCTGGAAAAAGATATAGAAAAAATTAGAGCAGACTGTGGTAGACTGACCCAATATATAAACAACAATAGATCCAACAAAGTAGTCAAAAGAGTAGAAATAATTTTCAAAAACATGGTTGTCCATACTAGACACGAAAACCACAATAGAAAACCGGAAGAATTCTTAGATACAGTAAAACAGAAATTAGCCCTAAAAGTCCACAGGTTGAGAAGATATAAAAAAGCACAAGAACGTAAAAATGATAACTGTTTATTTGCTACAAATGAAAAGAACTTTTACAGAAAATTACAGAAACCACAAACTAACATCGACACACCGACAACCGAAAACAACATAGAACTACCAACAACAGAACACTTGGAAACTTTCTGGGCTGGCATATGGGAAGAACAAGTACATCATAAGGAAACATCTGAATGGATTCAAGACGTAGAAATGAAATGGAGCTCACTTGAAGAAATGGAATTCATTGAGTTATCTGAGTCTGACATAGCTAGTGTTACAGCGAGACTACACAATTGGAAATCCCCTGGTATTGATAACATACATAATAATTGGTATAAAAAATTAGAATCATTGCACAAAAACCCAATACTCACCGCAGCCTTCCCAATACAGACCGATTACATGCCTACCCACAATTTACAAGATCTTAACGTCAGCAATCACTACAAAAATTAATAAACACGTAGAACATCACAACATAATAGCAGAGGAACAAAAGGGATGCAGCCGAGGACACATGGGCTGTAAGGACCAACTAGTCATAGACTCAATCATACACAAATATGCTGCCACGAAAACTAGAAATATCCACTGCACCTACATAGATTATAAAAAAAGCTTTTGATAGCATCCCACACTCCTGGCTTATCGAAATATTACACATATACAAAATAAACCCAAAAATCATAGAGTTCTTGCAAAATGTTATGTCCCGATGGAAAACTACTCTTCAATTAAATTATCACAATAACGCTGTCTCAACTCGCCAGATTGCTATAAAAAAAGGTATTTATCAGGGAGACTCCCTGAGCCTGTTATGGTTCTGCCTCGCTCTGAACCCACTATCTCACCTACTACAGCGTTAACAGGCTGGATATTGCCTTAAACAAGTAACAGAAGACACCACAAAACCACTATCTCCCATCTTATTTATATGGACGACATTAAATTATACGCCAAAACAGAAAAAGAGATGAAAAAACTAGTAGATATCACGACAGAATTTAGTAGAGACATAAACATGCAGTTTGGACTAGACAAATGTAAAACAGTACATATAATAAGAGGCAAAATTAGCAGCTCAAAGGATTAGATCACACAACAATTAAACAAACATTGAATACAGAATACAAGAGAAGAGTGATCGCAGTATGTAAAACTCAACTCTCCGGAAAACATTTAATAAAGGCATTGAATACATACGCGATCCCTATACTAACATACTCGTTTGGAGTCATCAAATGGTCAAAAACTGACATCCAGCAAATCAAGAGAACAACACGCACCACACTTACCAAACACAATAACCTACACCCTAAATCTGCAATACAAAGGCTAACTATCAAACGGCAAAACGGAGGGAGAGGCCTAATTGATATCCATAATCTTAGGCAGAAACAAATAGCTAGGTTAAAAACATTCTTTCATAGTAAATCTCGCACAAGTAACATACATAAAGCTATAGTATTGAACGACAACAGCTACACCCCACTTAACCCAAACGAACAGACAAATACACAAAACACCAACAATGAAGACCCACATAAGCAAAAGTTACAAGATTGGAAGAAGAAAGTGATGCACGGACGTCATCCCCATGATATTGAACAACCTCATATAGACACACTAGCATCAAACAAATGGCTTAAAATAGGTTCTCTATTTCCGGAAACCGAAGGTTTTATTATTGCGATACAAGATCAGATTTTAAATACTAAAAAATTACAGGAAATTCATCATAAAAGACCCTACGATAACTAACGATAAATGCCGCAAATGTCACAGCCAACCATAGACCATCCAACACATCACAGGAACTTGCACAGCACACACAAACAGATTATACTCACAGGCACAATCAGGTAGCACATATCATCCATCAAAACCTAGCACTCAAACATAAACTCATTCAAGACTCAAACACTCCTTATTATAAGTATGTACCACAACCAATTCTAGAAAATACTACTCACAAACTCTTTTACGACCGCGGCATATTAACCGACAGGACCATTCACTACAATAGACCAGATATAATCCTACAAGATAAAGATAATAAAGTCACATACCTCATAGATATAGCAGTCCCTAACACACATAATTTACAAAAAACAATAGGTTCTCACCTATTGTTTTTTGTAAATTAGACGCAGAGCAGACGTATCGATTTGATAAATTCTGTACCTTGTAGAACTAGTTTTGCTCAAAAATTCAATAGGTTTCTAGGCCCTAGACTATTCAACATTGCAAATAAACAGTTGCAAATTTCTTGTATGACAAAAAGAGAGTGCAAACACAATGTGATCACTTGGCTTCTTTCATTAACCTATGATCAAACAGAGAAGCTGTTTACCGTATCTAAATAATTGAAACATACAAAATTTGTATCCTAAGTTTTTCCTATGGTACACATACACACATACAGACACGCCCGCGCACTGGCACACATACACACACAGGCACAATCACGCGCACGCGCGCACACGACACACACACACACACACACACATACACTCACACAATCATACACACGTGCACACTCTTAAACATCAACGATACACATACTCATACAATTACCGTTTATCTTTGTTTTTATTTTTTTTCATAATTTGTTTATTAATTTGTAAAAAACTAGGCACAATTGGCACTGGCTAATAATCTCGAGGGTGGGCGCTGATACCTATAATTACAAGACATTAAGTTGTCTTAGCTTAGGTATTGACTGAAACTTAAACATTCTACTGTAAATATACCTTAAGGCCTAATTGTATTGTAAACAACATTTTTACTTGAAGGTGCAAATAAACAATTTTTATAATATATTTCAGGTAGTTGTTCGTCAACATAACTTTGTCCATTTATTTTATTATTATTATTATCGTCTTTATTTAATTTAAAGCGAGCCAAATATGCGGCCTTAGAGCCAAAGTACTATTTTGTCCCACTGGCAGTGGAAACCACTGGTTGCTGGGGGTCCGACGCGATCAAATTTGTGGCGGAAATCGGCCGTCGACTTAGAGAGAGGGGCGGTGACCCACGCTCTGGTTCTTTCCTGGTGCAGAGGCTAGCCCTGGCAATTCAGCGCGGAAACGCTGCTAGTGTCATGGGCTCCTTTGCGCCGGGAACGTCTAGGGACTGTGGACTTCTGATGACGTAAAGTTTTTTGTAAACTGGTTTTATGTTCTTGACATGTTTTAATTTTAATAAAATATTGTGATTTTATATATAAATAAATTATATTAAAATTTACTATCGTATTTATTTACATTTTTAAATATTTCTTAAAAAAAACCTATTTAAAAAAAAAATATAAAAAAATAGTGATCCGCCGGTGTCGGGAGCAGGGTCCAAGCCACCGGTGGTTAGGGCTGCAGAGACAGGAACCTCCTCACAATGCGAGCCGTATCGATGAGTACTGCCTTCTGAATCAAGCCCCAATTATTATTATTTTTATTTTGGAAAAACATGTTCTGTTCTTGGCTCCTTGGCTAGTTTAAGCTACGTTAACAGGCCATAACCAAGTCAACGTAGCGTGTGTGTGTGTGAGTTGGGTGATATTTCATTTTCGTCGATTTGCATGAGCTTCCTTACTATTCTGCAGGTATTTAAAATAGCGGCTTATTGAGTGTGATATTAATTGAGTCTTTGAGGTCTATTAATTTGAGGCTATGGTGAAGGTGGTTGGGTATAACACCCGTGGTAAAGACTACTATGGGTACTACGTACACCTTTTCTTGTCTGCAGATTCTGGTCACCTCTTCTTTCAATTCTGCATATTTACTCATTTCATCACACACATAATTTACAAAAAACAATAGGTTCTCACCTATTGTTTTTTGACCTCAAAGACTCAATTAATATCACACTCAATAAGCCGCTATTTTAAATACCTGCAGAATAGTAAGGAAGCTCATGCAAATCGACGAAAATGAAATATCACCCAACTCACACACACACACGCTACGTTGACTTGGTTATGGCCTGTTAACGTAGCTTAAACTAGCCAAGGAGCCAAGAACAGAACATGTTTTTCCAAAATAAAAATAATAATAATTGGGGCTTGATTCAGAAGGCAGTACTCATCGATACGGCTCGCATTGTGAGGAGGTTCCTGTCTCTGCAGCCCTAACCACCGGTGGCTTGGACCCTGCTCCCGACACCGGCGGATCACTTTTTTTTTATATTTTTTTTTTAAATAGGTTTTTTTTAAGAAATATTTAAAAATGTAAATAAATACGATAGTAAATTTTAATATAATTTATTTATATATAAAATCACAATATTTTATTAAAATTAAAACATGTCAAGAACATAAAACCAGTTTACAAAAAACTTTACGTCATCAGAAGTCCACAGTCCCTAGACGTTCCCGGCGCAAAGGAGCCCATGACACTAGCAGCGTTTCCGCGCTGAATTGCCAGGGCTAGCCTCTGCACCAGGAAAGAACCAGAGCGTGGGTCACCACCCCTCTCTCTAAGTCGACGGCCGATTTCCGCCATAAATTTGATCGCGTCGGACCCCCAGCAACCAGTGGTTTCCACTGCCAGTGGGACAAAATAGTACTTTGGCTCTAAGGCCGCATATTTGGCTCGCTTTCAATTAAATAAAGACGATAATAATAATAATAAAATAAATGGACAAAGTTATGTTGACGAACAACTACCTGAAATATATTATAAAAATTGTTTATTTGCACCTTCAAGGAAAAATGTTGTTTACAATACAATTAGGCCTTAAGGTATATTTACAGTAGAATGTTTAAGTTTCAGTCAATACCTAAGCTAAGACAACTTAATGTCTTGTAATTATAGGTATCAGCGCCCACCCTCGAGATTATTAGCCAGTGCCAATTGTGCCTAGTTTTTTACAAATTAATAAACAAATTATGAAAAAAAATAAAAACAAAGATAAACGGTAATTGTATGAGTATGTGTATCGTTGATGTTTAAGAGTGTGCACGTGTGTATGATTGTGTGAGTGTATGTGTGTGTGTGTGTGTGTGTGTCGTGTGCGCGCGTGCGCGTGATTGTGCCTGTGTGTGTATGTGTGCCAGTGCGCGGGCGTGTCTGTATGTGTGTATGTGTACCATAGGAAAAACTTAGGATACAAATTTTGTATGTTTCAATTATTTAGATACGGTGGTAAACAGCTTCTCTGTTTGATCATAGGTTAATGAAAGAAGCCAAGTGATCACATTGTGTTTGCACTCTCTTTTTGTCATACAAGAAATTTGCAACTGTTTATTTGCAATGTTGAATAGTCTAGGGCCTAGAAACCTATTGAATTTTTGAGCAAAACTAGTTCTACAAGGTACAGAATTTATCAAATCGATACGTCTGCTCCTTGTAATTTCTTTCGAGACTGGTGTACTTAGCCTTACACAGGCATGCTGTCTCATAATTAAGGCTAGCACAAAGAGTTTACGTACAGTTAGTACCTCACATTCCCTGTAAAGCTCAGTGGAAGAATAATATTTGGGCTTAAAGTAACTTACCAAGTAATGCTCTTTGAGCTCTTTCAGCAATTAAGTTATGCGTTTTAGCAGCACCACCCCAGCAGGAAATGCAATACTTTGTAACCGCTTGACACAACGAATAATAAATCATTTTCATAATATTAGCGTTGGCTGAATATCTTATTTGATTAAATACATAAATAAGTTTCCTTATCCTGTTTGAGAGATTAAATAGATGATTTTTAAAATTAAGATTTTTGTCAAATATGAGTCCTAGATATTTAATATACTCAACCACAGATAATGAGGGACAGGAACAGTTTTTAGATTTATTATAGCATATGTGGGATGTTATACAATATTTTGATTGTAGCGGTTCACCGGGGTTGCGAATAGAGAATGGGATATATTTGGTTTTCTCGGTATTAAGAGAGAGAAAATTTTGAGCAAGCCATTTTGTGACCAGGTTAAATCCGAATTGTGCTTTTTGATAGGTTTCACTCCAAGTGTCACCATGAAATGTCAGGGTAGTATCATCTGCATATGAAATTATTTTGCAGTTTTCAATATTAAGTAATGTGAGGTCATTAATATAAACTAGGAACAAGGTTGGACCTAGGATACTACCCTGTGGCACTCCATGGGTAACAGGTAATCTAATACTTGTATAATCACCAATTTTGACCCTTTGTGTTCTTGAAGATAAATAATCAGACAATAATTTGAATTGATTTCCACGGATACCGAGTTGATATAGCTTGTTTACTAGGGTGGGAACAGAAACCGTGTCAAAAGCTTTCGCCAGATCTAGGAATATAGTAAGGCATTTCTTTTTGTTATCCATGGTTTTGACAATGTGTTCAGTAAATTCATTTAATGCATCTTCTGTGGACTTGCCTGTACGTGTGTAACCAAATTGATGTTTCGAAAGTAAGTTAAATTTTTCCAAATAATTTGTAAGTCGTAACGTACTAACTAGTAAATTAATTATCCTTTCAAAGATTTTTGATAGAGAGGTCAGAATTGAGATTGGTCGATAGTTAGTGACACGGCTTCTATCTCCACCCTTAAAAATAGGTCTTACTATAGACCGTTTAAGTGATTCAGGAAAAATGCCCATTTCTAGACACATAATAAAGATATGCGTATATATAGTATATAAAGGACGGGACGGTTGACGTGTGTCGGGCATGCCACCTTCCGGGTGAGTCCATTAGACATATTACACTCGAGAGCAATGAATCCGGGTCACTTAAAGAATGTTAAAAATCTCGGAAACTAAAAATGATAGGTTAATGCAATAAATTGTATTTAATAGACAATGTAATACTCCTTAAATGAAAGTAAAAAAAATATGAGTCACTATACATTTTATTAACACAAAATTACATAAAGAAAAAAACTGCTGATCTCTCCTTAAAACAAAAATAGGAAACATGAAATTTTTGAACTTTATTACGATTTTCTTGAATTTTAATACTTCGTATTGCCTCCTCGTGCTTCCATTACTGCGTTTACGCGGTTTGGCATGCTGTACACCAAGTTCCTTATACGATTTTGGGGAATATTCTCCCATTCCTCTGTGAGAGCAATTTTGAGCTCACGAAGCGTGATTGGGGGAGGGTTTCGTTGTTTTACGCATCTGCCTAGCTCGTCCCAAGCATGCTCGATCGGGTTGATATCCGGGCTGCGCGCTGGCCACTCCATACGAGTAATGTTCATCTCTTGAAGGTAGTCATTCACAATCCTACCTGTATGAGGTCGGGCATTGTCATGCATAAATATAGCATCCTCACCCAAAGCGACCATAAATGGACCAACGTGATCATTGAGGATTTCTTCCACATATCTTACGCTAGTTAAAGAGCCGTTTTCTATGATCACCAGCTCTGTGCGACTTTCAGAAGAAATTCCGGCCCACACAAGTACAGACCCACCACCGTAGGCTACTTTTTCTTCGATGCATGCTTGCTTGAATCTTTCCCCTGGTCTTCGATACACTCTGTGTCTTCCATCGTGCTTGTAGAGCATAAATTTTGATTCGTCGGAGAACACAACTTTTGAGCAATCTTCAATACTCCAATTTACGTGGCTCTGGGCATATCTTAGTCTTGAAATACGATGCCCACGCTCCAGTTTAGGGCCGTTTGCAGGTCTAAGGGGTTTTAAGTTAGATTCAGCAAGCCGACGTCTTACTGTCCATGCACTTGGGTTACTTCCTCCGAGGCGTCGAAACTGATTTGTGAGTTCAGTTCCTGTGAGAAAGCGATTTCGAAGCATGGTGTTCACCAAGTATCGGTCTTCTCGTGCTGTGGTACACCTGGTTCTGCCCGTTCCTGGTCTGCGTAGGTTAGAACCAGTTTCTTCGTAACGTCGGAGAACTCTGTACTGTTGACAGCGACACACCGACAGTCCTGGCTGTATCGCGCTGACTCCGGCCGGTTTCCAGCATTGTAAGTATTCTGGTGCATTCTTCAGGCGTAAGCGACATAATTTCAGCTTGAATAATGAATATAGAGCACTATCAACATGGTTTATGTACCCACATAAATGACAGATTACAAACAAAAGCAAAACCAAATGCTGTAATTTCGTAGTTCCATCTTCGAAAGTGGCCCTTTTTCAAATTTGATTTTTTTATGATATAACTATACAATAACTAAGAAGTTTTAATACCTTCATTTAAGGAGTATTACATTGTCTATTAAATATAATTTATTGCATTAACCTAGCATTTTTAGTTTCCGAGATTTTTAGGATTCTTTAAGTGACCCGGATTCATTGCTCTCGAGTGTATTTCTGGTTGTTCTCGTCTAGCTATCCGCGAGTACTTGCACAGGCACAACCAAGTAGCCAGGATTATTCACCAGCAACTTGCCTTGAAATATAAAATTGTGGAATCTGAGGTACCGTACTACAAGTATGTGCCCGACCCAGTTCTCGAGAAAGACCATGTACGTTGTACTGGGATCAGTCTATCATCACTGACAGGACTATTGTCGCCAATAAGCCCGACATAGTGGTGATAGACCGATCAGCGCGCCGCGTAATGATAATCGATGTTACCATTCCGCATGACGAGAACCTCGTGAAAGCTGAGAAAGAGAAACAAATAAAATATCTCGACTTGACACACGAGGTTCGCGACATGTGGATTATGAACTCGGTTATCATTGTGCCGATTGTCGTGACGCCCAATGGCCTTATAGCCAAGAGCTTCAATGACCATCTATCGAAGCTCTCTTTAGGGCTTAGGCGGTTGGATCAAGGGCCTAATTCAGAAGGCAGTACTCCTCGATACGGCTCGCATTGTGATGAGGTTCCTGTCTCTGCAGCCCTAACCACCGGTGGCTTGGACCCTGCTCCCGACACCGGCGGATCACTATTTTTTATATTTTTAAATGTTTTAAATAGGTTTTTTTTTTAAGAAATATTTAAAAATGTAAATAAATACGATAGTAAAGTAAATAAATAAAATAATAATATTAATATATTATAATAATAATAATAACAAATAATAATAATAATCTGTGGCCCGAGTGTCAAACTGACAAGACTTAATTTTTTCCCGTTTCGAATTTTAATTTACTCTATAACAATTTAAACCAGGAAAATCTAAATATATAAAAGAAGAAACTGACTGACTGACTGACTCATCTATCAACGCACAGCCCAAACCGCTGGGTCTACAGATTCCAAATTTGGCAAGTAGGTTCCTTATGTGGTCTAGGGGTGCACTAAGAAAGGATTTTTCAAAATTCAACCCCTAAGGGGGTTAAACGGGGCTCCAAAGTTTGTATGGGAAAACCAGATTAGTTAGACTATTTTATTCGAAACTTCACAGGAGTGCTCCTATTGATAAATGAGTAGAAACAGGTTTCAGGTTTTTTCAGAATTCAACCCCTAAGAGGGGGAAATGGGGTGACAAAGTCTAAAAATCAATGCACAGTCTAAACCGCTGGGTCTACAGATTCCAAATTTGACAATTAGGTTTCTTATGTGGTCTAGGGGTCACTAAGAAAGGATTTTTCAAAATTCAACCCCTAAGGGGGTTAAACGGGGCTCCAAAGTTTGTATGGGGAAACAAGATTAGTTAGACTATTTTATTCAAAACTTCGCAGGAGTGCTCCTATAGATAAATGAGTAGAAACGGGTTTGAGGTTTTTTCAGAATTCAACCCCTAAGAGGGGGAAATGGGGTGACAAAGTTTAAAAATCAATGCACAGCCTAAACCGCTGGGTCTACAGATTCCAAATTTGGCAAGTAGGTTCCTTATGTGGTCTAGAGGTGCACTAAGAAAAGATTTTTCAAAATTCATCCCCTAAGAGGGATAAACGGGGTTCCAAAGTTTGTATGGGGAAACAAGATTAGTTAGACTATTTTATTCGAAACTTCGCAGTAGTGCTCCTATTAATAAATGAGTAGAAACGGGTTTCAGGTTTTTTTCAGAATTCAACCCCTAAGAGGGGAAAATGGGGTGACAAAGTCTAAAAATCAATGCACAGCCTAAACCGCTGGGTCTACAGATTCCAAATTTGGCGAGTAGGTTCCTCATGTGGTCTAGGGATGCACTAAGAAAACAAATTTCAAAATTCACCCCCTAAGGGGGATAAACGGTGTTCCAAAGTTTGTATGGGGAAACAAGATTAGTTAGACTATTTTATTCGAAACTTCACAGGAGGGTTTCTATTGATAAATGATTAGAAACGGGTTTCAGGTTTTTTCTGAATTCAACCCCTAAGAGGGGAAAATGGGGTGACAAAGTCTGAAAATCAACATGGGTATAGTTTGTATGGTGTATCGGGTCAGGTGTATTACAAAAACAACGATTTTAAGATTGAATATGGCGGACCTGAAATATAATCATCCCCTGTTGGGGTGCGCAGGGTTGAAATGTCTAAAAATCAATATGGGTGTCGATACCGAGATTATCAGGGGTGCTGATTACAAATATGACATTAATTTTGAGATCCAGAAGATGTGATGATGATGATGATTGTGATTGTGATAGTGATTGTGACAGTGATTGTGACAGTGATTGTGACAGTGATTGTGACAGTGATTGTGACAGTGATTGTGACAGTGATTGTGACAGTGATTGTGACAGTGATTGTGACAGTGATTGTGACAGTGATTGTGACAGTGATTGTGACAGTGATTGTGACAGTGATTGTGACAGTGATTGTGACAGTGATTGTGACAGTGATTGTGACAGTGATTGTGACAGTGATTGTGACAGTGATTGTGACAGTGATTGTGACAGTGATTGTGACAGTGATTGTGACAGTGATTGTGACAGTGATTGTGACAGTGATTGTGACAGTGATTGTGACAGTGATTGTGACAGTGATTGTGACAGTGATTGTGACAGTGATTGTGACAGTGATTGTGACAGTGATTGTGACAGTGATTGTGACAGTGATTGTGACAGTGATTGTGACAGTGATTGTGACAGTGATTGTGACAGTGATTGTGACAGTGATTGTGACAGTGATTGTGACAGTGATTGTGACAGTGATTGTGACAGTGATTGTGACAGTGATTGTGACAGTGATTGTGACAGTGATTGTGACAGTGATTGTGACAGTGATTGTGACAGTGATTGTGACAGTGATTGTGACAGTGATTGTGACAGTGATTGTGACAGTGATTGTGACAGTGATTGTGACAGTGATTGTGACAGTGATTGTGACAGTGATTGTGACAGTGATTGTGACAGTGATTGTGACAGTGATTGTGACAGTGATTGTGACAGTGATTGTGACAGTGATTGTGACAGTGATTGTAACAGTGATTGTGACAGTGACTGTGACAGTGACTGTGACAGTGACTGTGACAGTGACTGTGACTGTGACAGTGATTGTGACAGTAGTGTTATATTTGGCACATAGATATTTTATAACTTGGATTAACATGTAAGATACTATTTATCCCTTTAGTATGATCCAGTGGAACAGTAACCGAACTTCACGCGGGCGAAGCCGCGGGCAACAGCTACTAATATAATATTTTTATTTATTTATTTTTATTAATAATTATAAAAAATAGTAATATTATATTTTATAATATTATAATTATTATTTAATAATAATATGATAATTTGTTCGTGTGCCCACAACCCGTATCCGAGTCGTCGTTATAATTAGACATAGGTGACTTGTATTCATGCCTAGAACCCGACTAGTGAGTCCATAGCTAAGTACGCTTTAAGGGCTGTCGAAAATAAATTATACTGTGAAGTCTTTTTTTAATGTTAATGTTAATAGAAACAAAATATAAAAAAAATACCGTTTTATTTATTTTTGTTCAATTAATCATTCGGCTTTCGACAACCCTACTACCAAGCTGGCTGGCGTGGGCGTGGCTTAGTGGATTCGGCGCTCGTGTGCTGGGGCATAAGGGTACAGTTACGTCACCATCGCGCCGATGGACTCGACTGACGTGTTGTTATAGATTGGCGAGACACATTTTATGGCATGGCAATTTGTAGGTATGCATTTTATGAACTTAACAGTGAAAATGTTATATCGTTGTCCTGCAATAGAAAGTTTAACTAAACTAACTTACAAAAAGAAATGAAATCCCACCAAAAACATTTTCATGTAAAATGTTGCCAAAACAATATGATTCGCACTGTCAAAAAATTATCAGATCTCATGTAGAGCCAAGCTACTAACTCTACACATCCCTATTTCTACAAGGTGTAACTTCACAAACTCTACATTTATTGAAAATAATATATGGTTTGGCCGTTTCGTTACTACAAGAACTATTGTATAACACAAAAGTAATGAGCACTATGCTTAGTGCGAGTGTCATACTAAAATTCGAGTACCGTCTCGATCGCGTAAATCGAGTAATCGTTAACATTTAGGTATGTCGTCGATAGTGACAATCAAAAAATCAGTGCCTCTAAAAAAGTGAGGACCGTTTCGAACACATCGCTAACGCTTGCGCGAGTGCAAGTTACAATTTTGACACTTTTGACAGGTCGAATACAAAACGCAGTCACTTGCGAGCGTGAAAAGTTGTCACATAAGATTTTGTGGAGAGCATCGTGAACGTGGTGAAATAACAAAGTAATTTAATTTAATTGCAACTTTTAAATAATCTGGCTAGCAATAAAACAAAACATAACTCTACTCTTGTAAAATTAGACACGCCAACAGGCCAAATTACTGACACAAAGGAAATCTGTGAGTTTTTTAACATATTTTTCTCAAATATAGGTGCAGAGCTCACTAGTAAAATTCCAAAATCGTATCATAATAATCAAGTTTGTCAAGTACCCGTTAGCGGAATGGACAGTGCGGTCAATTTAGTGCAAATTGAACCTGCTACTATCACTTAAAATAATTGAAAATTTAGATGCAAACACAAGCGCGCCGGTATTGATGGTATAAGTACAAAAATGATAAAATGTATTAAATATCAAATACCGGAAAACTTAACTGTCTGTATTAATAGGTGTATAACAGAAGGGAATTTTCCAGAATCCTTGAAAGTTGCAAAAGTCAGCCCCATATATAAGTCGGGAAACAAATCGGATCCAGGTAATTACTGACCGATATCTGTATTACCAATAATATTATCTAAGGTGTTTGAAAAAATAATACACAACCGACTTAGTGCATTTCAAAAAGATTGGTCAGCACAGTAACTGGTACTTTAAGGGCACACTCATTTCTAATGAAAAAATACACGTTCATAAATACTCCTAAGTCCTAACCCTACATCCCACGAATGGCAGCCATTTCTTATTAATCGGTTGGTCTAGGGTATGTTCAATGAAATGCTTAGAGCTCGGTATAATTTTTGAAGAGCTACATTGTTTTTTTTTCATAAATTTTTGTGTAGCTGTTCAAAGAAGACACAAATTCATCATCCAAATTTCAACTGTGTGGTTCAGACTGTCTCGGAGTAATAATTATGACTGTGACATAAGGACGGACAGACAAGCATCCAACATAAATAAGAGTTCGGTCAAAAGCTCTTTGTTATTACAATGATTCCTGCCACAGATTGTACCTATCTAGAGGATACGAATAGATAACATTCAGTTTATTACTGATAACACTTCACTGCTAGTTAACGCATTGCAAATCGCTAACTATCACGATAGCCGTCGCGCGCCGCGCCGGAGGCACACTGTCGCAAGCGCAACTCACACTTGTACCTTGTGTGAAATGGTGTGAATGTGTGATGGACGTAAGAGTGACGTGATCCGGGACTTTATTAAAACAATCCTAACTTTTGCCCGCGATTTTACTATTTTGTATCAGGTAGTAATTAAATAAATAAATAAATATTGCTGGACATTACACACAGCGCCCTCTAGTGCCACACTAAGCAACGAGGCTTGTGTCGTGGACACCAGATAGTTGATATACTACATAGATACTTTTTGTTTGTAAATACATACTTATTATATATATATATATATAAACATCCATGACTCGGAAACAAATGTCCATGCTCATCACACAAACATTTAAACCGACTTCTATTTAGTATCACTATTCTCCTCCAAAAAAATAAGTTCAAAAACTAAAACTCGACTACTGAAAGCGCTTCGGACGATCAAGACGCTTCCATCAATAACTCATTATTTTGTCAAAATATGAAAGGTATTTCAGAAGTTAAGAGGGAGCAGACGAACATACATACATACTTACGAACCTGGGAACCTGGGAGTTACGGAGATATTGGGGGTCAAAGTTCCAACTGTTTGACAACTTTTTTTTAAATACAAGTTTTAAATGTAAAATTTTTACTTTAAACACCTCCACGACCCCCAATCCATGCATCAGCACGTTTTGAGTGCGTTACATTGAGTTCTACCACAAAACATGATTTTTCACCCAAAAAAAAAGTCGTTTTCTAGCAATAATTATTCCGTAAAGTTACATAGTTTGATGTACAGAATGCTTGGTTGACGGCTTCGTGATGAGGTGGTTTACACCCTGTATACTTAAGTGAAATTGTGAGTGTTAATGTGGTGTTGCCCAACAATCGATGGGTCACTTGATATCGTGTCCTGCCTGTCCTGTTGTTTGCACATAGAGCTTATAGACGCTAGTGAAAGTGCCAAACTGGACGCCACATTTTGGGCTGTCTCAATTTGTATTATCATCGACACTCTAAGAAGTAAAATTACAAGACGCTTAATTATATCGGTGAGTAACAGTTAGATATTACATTGATATACATTTTTTTTACACATCTATAATCTGTGCCTTTCCTCAGGTGTTTTTCTGGACGTTTTTAAGACCGCGATGGTTCATCCCATTTTCAAATCTGGGGACAGGGACGGTGTCTCTAACTATAGACCTATATCTGTCCTTACTACTTTGTCAAATTTTTTTGAAAAAATTATTAACTCTAGACTTGTGAACTTTCTTACAAAAAATAACATTTTAGCTTCCAACCAGTTCGACTTCAGAGCTGGAAAATCTACGGATGATGCAGTTTTGGAACTCACAGATAAAATAATTGGCCATCTTAATGACAAACAAAAAACTGTTGGCATCTTTCTGGATTTATCCAAGGCTTTTGACACCGTTTCTGTCCCCTTACTACTTTCCAAGCTGGACAGCATTGGAATTCGCGGTATTGCTAACGATATCTTTCGCAGCTACCTGACTGATCGTCAGCAGGTAGTAAAAATTAAAAGTTTTACTAGCAAGGAGGAGACAGTTACTTTCGGTGTGCCCCAGGGTAGTGTCCATGGACCTACCCTCTTCCTCATTTATGTGAATGAACTCTGCCAACTGTCTCCTCCTATTGTAATTGTAAAATCATCACATATGCTGATGACACAGCGCTAATAATTCATGGCAAGGACTGGTCTGATACCTTCAATAAAGCGGAGATGGCCCTCAGCAAGGTCATGTACTGGTTAAACACAAACCTCCTCACGCTAAATATAAGCAAAAGCAAGTTCATACCCTTCACCCCGGGCATTTTAAGCCAGCCCCCCCGTTCCCTTAATATTAGAGCTCACGCTTGCACACTTCCTGATTTCTCTACATGCAACTGTACACCTATCGAACGCACTCACGATATTAAATATCTTGGAGTAATCATCGACAATCTCCTTAAATGGAAAAAACAGATCGACTCTACAGTGAAACGAGTTCGAAGATTGATTTATATATTTAAAAAACTTAGGGGAAATGCCTGATAACTGTCTACCTTGCCCTCGCTCAGTCAGTCCTCGGGTATTGCGTGACCGCGTGGGGTGGAGCGCACAAAACTACCATGCTACGTCTGGAAAGGGCGCAGAGGGCCGTACTAAAGGTTTTATCAAAGAAACCAATCCGTTTTCCGACATTTGAAGTCTATTTACTATGCAAGGTCCTCACAGTTAGGCAGCTCTTTGTACTACAGGCTGTTCTCAGAAAACACAACGAGATTCACTACGACCCAACTTATAGTACTGCAAAACGCCTCTCTGACAGAGTTTGCAAATATTTACCCTATGGAACAGCAGTAGCGAGAAGACATTTTAGGTTTATCAGCCCCAGGCTCTATAACAACATAAATAAGACCCTACATATTTATGTTTACCCCGTAGTCTTTTGAGAAGAAAGTTGACAGAGTGGTTGAAATCATTGTCATATGACGCCACTGAAAAAATTGTGGAAAATTAACTAGCAAAAACACTTACACACACAAACTCTCACTCGCACACTCATACACCCCACACTCCACAAAAACACACACAGACACTCACACACTCCCCCTCACACACACACACACTCCCCCCCCCCTTTGATAATTTTGATTGTAGTATATTTATGGTTTAAGTCTGGAACAATTGTTTTCTTGTTTATATGGGCGTCGATAGCTGCGACACAGTTATAAACTTTTGTAGCTATCATCGTTTTCTTTGTAATTGTGCCAATTGTCTATGTTCCACAATAAACTTTCACTTTACTTTACTTTTTTTTTTTTTGTTGCCGGGTTGGAAAGTCCACACGGATGTCCTCCGCCCGCCCCCTAAAAACCACCTCGCACTGCACTCGCACCCTCATTATAACACTAGAAATAGGGACCAACTAGTTCAGCCAGGTTTCAGGCTTGCTAAAGTAGATTCATCTTTCATGGGGTACTGTTTGAAATGTTACAATAAAATACCTCCCCACATTCTTCAACTGAATGAGACGAAATTTAAATCTTGTATAAAACGAACACTATGTAGGCAAGCATATTATAAGTTGGGGGATTACATTGATGATAAAAATGCTTGGCTAAATGCTGGTCCTGCTCCACAACCATAGTTGCAAACTAATTGATTATACTGGTCGGGCATTATTTGAGTCTATCGACACGCAAAGAAGAAGAAGAATTGATTCCCATGTTAATGTATTGTGGAAGCTGCAGAAGATTGTAAAAATATACCTACTTGCATTGTATAGATTCCAGTTTTTAGTATAATATAATTGCATAGCACATGTGTGAGTACTTTGTACTGTTCAGCCGCCACTTACATTTATTTATTTATTTATTTATTTATTTAAACTTCATGTACATGTACATAGGCGGACTTAATGCCACATGGCATTCTCTATTAGTCAACCTTTGGGTTAAATAGGAAAACATAGTGATAGGGTACAAAAAATGTCTAAAAAACTAAGTTCTTGTAAACGAGAAAGTATAAACTAATATTGATACTAATACACATATACATATAAAATAAACTAATAGATATTTTATAAAATGCCAAAACAACATTTAGTTATCTTTCATTGACTTGAATATGCCTTGATGGCTACGAGAGGATGTCATGCTCACTCAAATGTCTCGCTGATGGTGGCGGGTGTATCGGGTCACTTAGTTCCCTTAAATATGGTCGAGTTGAATGGTGCCGATACATGCGTCATGTTCGTGAACGGGCGCTATCAGTTGGGACTGGTCATCTCGTGGCTGCCACGGTTCGTTCATTTTAATTACTTTTTTTATTTTTGATTTATCATTTTACTCTGGACGCTCTTAATGTGCACGTCTTTATACATCGTTCTCACATATACGTATAATCTCAACATGAATGATGTAACCAAGATTTTGTAACAATATTTTGATTTAAAAGAGTGTCCATGGAGTTTCTTGCCCGTTCTTCTCCATAGAGATCTACGTTAGGGAATGGGCAACTACAGTACTTTCTCAAGTTATTATGCCTTGTGACTGTGACTGTAGCTTTGCTTTTTTTGTATTTTCGACATTCAAAAGTGCCGTAATGGTCTAATTGAAATAAATGATTTGAGTTTGAGTTTGAGTTCACCCCGGTGTTCCCTTCCCGCACTTGCACCGGGGATCATGGGAACTAGTGCGCCTTCCACGATCCCCGGCTAATGTTGATATACCTTTTTTTTTTTTTGCGCTGGGAAAAAATGCATTACGCATACCCTCCCATAGGGGGATGAGAGGGCTATGTGGGACTCCCCGGTTTGACCCGGTATACCCACTAAAACGACCCAGCGGCATTCCCGCTTCGTCCGTGTGGTGGGGGATTGGGAAATTGGCACAGCATTTACGTCCAGTCCTCCACCGACGATTGCCCTGCATGACGGACCCCTCACGCCCCTCCCCCCGTGGGGAGGGAGACGGGCCCGGGAATGACCGACGAAGGCAGTGACAGGTGCAATGCGGGCGGAGGCACCCCCGTGCCTGTCGCCCGCCCATCACCACCATGAGGAGGGAGAGGACGGCGCCTTCTCCGACCCCTTCTTCGTCTGCGGAGCAGCGCAGCGAGAGGGTAGTCCTCCCGCGCGCGCTCCGCCTCCTCCTTTTGCGAGAAACGTTGATATACCTTTTTTTTTTTTTTTTTTTTTTTGACGCTGGGAAAAAATGCATTACGCATGCCCTCCCGTCGGGGGACGGGAGGGGTATGTGGGACTCCCCGGGCGTGTAATACCCGGTATACCCACTAAAACGACCCAGCGCATTCCCGCTTCGTCATAGTGGAGGGGGACTGGGAATCCGGCACAGCCTTTACTTCCAGTCCCCCGCCGACGAACACAAGGCGGACCCCCCCTCTTGCCCTCACGGCACGGGCGTGGAGGAGGGGGTTCGGGAATGACCGACGGAGGTGACGGGTGCAATGCGGGCGGAGGCACCCCCATGCCTGTCGCCCGCCCGTCACCCTGAGGAGGGAAGGCAAATAAGACTACATTCACTGCCAAAATCTATGTACCCAATAAAGACTTTATTATTTATTTCAACTTGTTTGAAAAACTTTTTGTAGCTTTTACTGCATGTAGAAATAGTTAGAGTCTTACGTTCTTTCATCAATCGATTTAGGTTCTATTCGCGGAGTCATCGGTGTAAGTTTACAATTCTCGTCATTATGCCCTACCCTGTGACACTTCAAACACTTAACAAGGGGTTTAGGACACTTGAAATAAGGGTGTCCTTTACTACGACAGTTAAAACAAATTATTGTGCTATCGTTCGAAGTTGATGCTGAAGCATGGTCATGACGCTTTTTACTTGAGGGAACCGTTTCTAAGGAGGTACGCTGGGAAATAAGAAAATGCAATAAGTCTTCCTGCTCACGACAATTTAAAGCTTGGGCTCCATTTCTAATGGATTTGTCATAAATACCATGAGTTATGCAATCTACGGCTCTTTTGCCACTTATGTCACATCTGTGTAGAAGGATTAATTTTTCATAAAAATATTCGGTTAAGTTTTCATTACTACGAGTCGCACGAGCTAACATTTCTTCCAGAAGCTGACCATAATTTTGCTCACTTGGAAAGGCTCTTATAAGTTTGGCTTTGCACTCCGTCCAATTAAATACTACACTCAGTAGGGCTTCAAACCATTTTTTGGCAAGTCCAGAAAGTTTTTGAAGAGCAAAATGTATGGTCTGCTTCTCGTCCCATTCGTATATCACAGCACATTCATTAACCTTCCTAACCCAACTTTCAATACTCTGAGACTTACTAGAAGGATCGAACTCCGGAATCACATTATTCAAATTGTTGTTGTTCAAGTTACAAGATCTTTTACGAGTTCCTTCTTGAAAAACATCTAAGAGATTCAGTACCTGTCTTTTTGTCCAACCTGACGTCCTTTTCTGCTTTTCGCGTCTTGGTGATGTAGTCGGAGTAACAATTGATGAGTCAGACGAAGAGGTCGAATCAGACCTCTTACGTTTCCTTCTAGATCGGTTCTTTGCACGTTTTGTCTTTTTGTCTACATTGTTCGATACAGAAGCTACTCCTTTTCCTCTTGAAACCCTGCGTGGCTGAACTGGCGGCTCTTTATTTGGAGTATTGACTCCATCGGATTCCATAACCTCAAAATAGGACAATACAAATGGTTAAAAATATTCACTATTAACTTTCACATTTGTAATAATAACAAAAACATGGTCTCATTACTCAAAAGAATACTTCAAGCTCATTCTATATTACTTCTGAATTTTCATAAACTTTGGGATATTTACAAGATATTTAATTAGAACAAACAAGTCGTCTATGGGAAAAAAAATCAAATGTACATATTTATTTAATCTTGCATTTCAAATCACACATGTTTATACACTATTTCATTGAAATCTGTGACGTACTTAGTCACGTTACGTTCATTAAAAGTTAAATTCATGCTCTCGTTACACGTTTGATGTTCACTCTATTTGCACTTGGCACACCTGGTCAAAGTTTCTACTGGCTCACTTGGCCAAAAGAATTCCTTAAAGCACACTTGGCTTAAATTCCTTAAAGCACACTTGGCTTAAATTCATTAGCACACTTGGCTTAAATTCATTAGCACACTTGGCTAAATTCATAAGCACACTTGGCTTAAATTCATTAGCTCATTTGGCTAAATTCATAAGCACACTAGGCTTAAATTCATTAGCTCACTTGGCTAAATACATAAGCACACTTGGCTTAAATTCATTAGCACACTTGGCTAAACTCAAAATCACACTTGGCTAAATTCAAAATCACACTTGGCTAAATTTAAAATCATACTTGACTAAATTCATAATCACAATTAGCTTAAATTCATAAGCACACTTTGGCTATGTCACTGGCACAGTTAGCTTCACTTTAGGTATACACAACCTAATAATTTATACTCAATTCACTCACTCACTCACACAATTAACACTGTATTTGTAGGCAAATCCCACTTCTGAAATATTATAAAATCAAACACTGGAGTATTCGAAAGTAATATGTTTAATCAATTAAATAACAATCACCAATTTATAAGCAAAAATAGTACAACAGAAATACGGGTTCACAAGCTATGTTTACTGTTCAACGGTTCAAGATCGACTGACTCTGTCCAAAATGTCAAGCACAAGCCGAATGTTCCCCACTCTACGACTCAGATTCGACCAATCAGAGCAAAGTACACAGTACGTTTGCTCAATCGATTTACAAAAATACATTAAGGCTTAATATTAACAGTAAATAAATGTTTTAATTTAAATAATAATGATTTAATAATTGTAAAATAGAAACAAACTTAAAAACCTCTACTTACCTAAAACTTAGATGTATTTAATTCATGCACCCACTAGCGCCATCTATTGCTTGTGGAAAGAAGTACGACTATTAACTATTATTTTACAAAATCATTACAGTTGTTGTTTTATAACATCTATATTTGTGGGTTCACTAAAGTTTCACCAAAACTCCATTGACAAATTTTCATTTTACAAACAACATTTCGTAAACTAAATATTTCGCAAACGACTTATTCCGCAATTGTTTTATTTTAAAAACACTCGTTTTACAAACATTTATTTGGCAAATACTTCTTTTATCAAATGCATCAGATGATAATTTAATCATTTATACATTCTTCATTTCTTATAAAGAGACATTTGGCTAAATCGCGTTTGTACAAAAAAAATTACAGGCTAGTATTTTTTTTATTACCTACTCTTTTTTAAGAAAAAGTTTAGGAAATGCATAGTTTTTTTTACAACATGCAAACAAGCATACTCCATGCATGCAGCAAGCAAACAGCAAGTATGCATTAAGCAAGCAGCAATCAAGCCGCAACCATACAGCAAGCATGCAGCAAGCATGCAACAAGCAAGCAGCAAGCATGCAGTATGCAGGCATGCAGCAAGCAACATGCAACAAGAATGCAACATGCAGTAGGCGTGGTTTCTGTCACAGCTCCGGCGCTGCGGGGCTCCGGCGGTCCCACGTGAGCTTATCGTCGCAGAGGGTTTTAACGCTCGCCGCCGCGAATCTTCGGTGCCACAGCTCCAGCTACTCAGCTCACAGGCCGCCGCGCCCCTCCGCGCCCCTCCGCGCCTACGCGGGCTTCATTTCTGTCACAAAATTTGTGCTTATAGAAAACAAAATTCATTTATTTTCTAATTTTTTAGAAATGTCACAAATTCACAATTAATTTGTGTAATGTCTTTATTCCAAAGGTTATTTTATAAAATATTTTATAAGATAAAATGAAAAAATAATGAATTGTTCTTCATTCAGAGTAGGTTGCTTAAACTACTCAAACTGCCCGACAATCGTCCGAAAAAACAACAAATAATAATACTATTTTATTTCTTATTTATTTATTTAGTACAGCATAACACTACACTAACACCACTAACATTAATGTTAGTGGTGTTGAAGACGATAATGTTAGAAAAATAGAAAAAAGTAATTATTAAATCTAAATTAAATAATAATTTTACTCGGTTTTACGGAAACACAAACATTCTAACATGATCGTCTTCCATTCATCAGCAAACAGTCTAAGGTCGGGCAAAGTGTTATTGGGTTTTCCATCAGGAATTTTTCAGTAGCAGCCACGGAGTCTGGATCTGCACCCGCGCTCGCCCCGTGTTACATGGGACTAAAACATAATAATAACTGGTGAAATGTGGATGTAGGTACTATAGGGTACACCTCAACCCAACCCTTCGGGGATTACAGGCGTGATGTTTCGTTATATAATGAAAACACCTTTTGCTTGTTTAAAGATACTTTTATTCGCACAACTGCACTGTTTGACGATAGAACAACGACTGAATCCTCTCTCCATTAGAGCTTACAAACTAAATTCAAGGGACATTTACCCCACCTAGAAATAACGATGATGTCATAACCGTTATTTCAAAGTGTTGTCAAATTAAAAATATATTCTATGTCTCAATTGAAATTGCAAATCAGTTACAATAATAATTCTTATTCTGACAGTGTTGCCACAGTGAATGTGATAATTCTATAGTAAAATCAAACATTTTTGTAATCATATTAAGGAAATCACAACACTCGGCCATCCGACGGCGTGCTAACTCCGAAGCACGCAATAATCACAACACTGAGGCAAATACATCAAAAGGAAAATTAAATCAATTTACATTACTTAAAATCACAATGCATAATCACATCACATTAATACATTTACATCGTATTTAGTTCGTACATGGTTAAAGAAAAAAAAAAATTAGTACACACATCACTTCAAAACGATTAATAAAATCCACTTTCTAACTACATGTAACAATTTTAGTTTACACCTATTTTTCAGACTCTAAATTATCATTATCCGAGGCGGAGGAATCAGATTCTGACCCTGACGATTCGTTAATTCCCAACGATTGGATATGAATCCACGGTCGCATTCTGTCGGCAGCTCACTTACATATTTTTTTGTATTGAACCCTGGCACATTGACAATTTCGTATCTATCGTTACCTAAACATTTAGCTACTTTATATGGACCGATAAATTTGGGGAGTAATTTCTTGCTTTTTCCATCATTATTAAAGTTCGTTTTTGTAATTTTTACTAAATCGCCTACTGAATAGGAAACAGCAGGGGATCTTTTGGAATCATAGGTCTCTTTCATACGTTTTTGATTTTTGTCGATATTTTTAGAGGCTTCATTTCTTATTTTATCAATGTTTGAAATAGGTGGCAATAAATCTTCTACCTCGAAATTAGACTCATTACATTCTAACATGTTTTCAGTTGCACCATTAAGTTTAGTGCCGAATAACAATTCTGACGCACTTTGTTTTGTTGCATGAATGGTGTTGTTGATGCCCCATTGTACTTTACCCAGTTGCTGATCCCAGATGCGTTCGTCTTTACCAAAAGTTTGAGTTGACAAGGCCGTAAGAATTGTCTGGTTGAACCTTTCTGCTTGGCCATTTGCTCGAGGGCAAGCAACTGCGTTTAGCACATGTTTAATACCTTTACTAGCACAAAAATCTTTAAACTGTTTCGAGGTAAAAGCTGTCCCACGATCTGAAATTATTCTAGTCGGGACCCCAAAATCATTAAATAAGTTTTCGAGTACTTTGACAACATTTTTGGTTTTAGTATCTTTCACTGGTCTAGCAAACAGATATTTTGTAAATGCATCCACTATGGTTAAAATATAGTTATTACAATTTTTACCGCGCACAAATGGTCCCAAATGGTCTAGTGTAACGTGTGGAATGGTTTCGCAATTTTCTCAATAGGGTGCAAAAGACCACTACGTGTTCTTGCTGAATTATCTTTGTTAAAAGCGCAATCAATACAAGAAGCTACATACTTTTTACATATCGTCTTAGTTTAGGGAACCAGTATTGACTTTGGATTCGTTCAAGTGTTTTTGTATAACCGAAATGGCCTAGATCGTCGTGGTTGGCCTTACAAATTTGCCACCTGGCATTTTTAGGAATAACTAAACGAGTTTGATCTAGTACTTTTCTATGTAACGCATGGTTTTTAATCACAAAGTTTGTTTTTATGTCTATATTATCTTCGTCAAGATTGGGTTTCAAAATTTTGACAATTCTTTGTAGTTCTGGACCGGCCATTTGCAACGTAAGTATCCAGCTTTCTGTGGATTAACTGAGGACTTTTACCGTGTCAGCTATACTCATATTACTTTGGGGATTCCTGCTTAGAGCATCGGCATGGCTCATTTTGCATCCGGGTCGGTATTGAATATGGAAATCAAATTCACTGATTTGTAGCCACCAGCGTGCAATGCGAGGAATTAAATCTCTTTTTGTTAACGTCGTCTTCAGTGCATTGCAATCTGTGTATACAGTAAATTTTAGGCCTAAGAGGTAAGGTCGAAATTTTTTTAGGGAGCAAACTACTGCTAATGTTTTTAATTCATATGAATGGAAATAGCGTTCGTCTGAAGTGGTCTGTCGACTGAAATAGGCCACAGGTTTTAACATTCTAGGATCTGCTTGCCATTGCAGTAAGATCCCTCCCAATCCTAAAGAACTGGCATCTGTATGCAGCTCAGTATCCAATGTTTGGTCATATAGAGCAAGTAGGGGGCGTTCTATTAAAGTATTCTTCAAAGTTAAAAAGGAGTCATTTTGATCACGCTCCCATTTCCAGGGAGTATTCTTTTTTAGCAAATTGGTAAGGGGCCTAGCAATTTCACCGAACCCCTTTACGAACCTACGGAAGTAACTCGCTAGTCCTAAGAATTGGCGCACCGCATGAATGTTACTTGGAACAGGGAAGTCCCTGACAGCAATTATTTTTCTTTCACTAGGTTTTATACCTTCCGCAGAAACTTCGTAGCCTAAATATTCTATAGTCCTGTCGAAGAAACTACATTTGGATAGCTTTAAGGTAAGACCAGCGTCACGAAGTAACCCCAAGATTACTTCCAGCTTTTTTTAAACCCTCTTCAATAGTAACAGACGGGATAAGAAGGTCATACATATAAGCAAATACAAAATCGAACCTTCTTGATCCCAACAATCTGTTAATCATCTTTTGAAAGACAGCCGGGGCATTTGCAAGTCCGAACGGCATGCGCTTAAATTCATAATGACCGTCCGGAGTAACAAACGCAGTGAGGTGACGGCTGTCTTTCCCCATTGGGATCTGGTAATACCCAGACGCAAGGTCAAGCGTAGTAAAGAATTTATAACCACTCAGATTCGAGATTTGGTCATCAATTAAGGGCAAGGGATATTTATCATTTACGGTTTTATTGTTAAGCGCTCTGTAATCAACGCAAAGTCTAGATTCTCCGTTTTTCTTTTTTACTATCAATATGGGACTTGCATAGCTGGACTCCGATTTTTGCACAATGTCGTTTTTTACTAAATCGTCTACCATTTCTCTAACCTTACTACGTTCGTGATGAGATAGTCTGTAGGGCCTGTAAACAACTGGGGTCTTGTCATGAAGCTCTATATTCATTGCAGTTTCATTAGTACAGCCTATTTCACCAAGAGTAAGAGCAAAACATTTTCTATATTTATGCTAAAGTTCATAAAGTTTTTCAAAAGTGGGTTGATCAATATCTTGTCCAGTTTTAATGTCAGATCTATTGAGAGGCATTAGCGCTTGATTATTTGAATCCGAACTGATAGACAACGTTTTAGTTTCTGTAACGCGATTTACCCTGGCTATTAACGTATTTGTTTGAAGTTTTAAATGGACTGTTGTTAATGAAGTAACAAATACAACTGCTTTACTGTTTATCATCTTATAACAGCCTTGATGTAAGTGATATTCTTGATTTGGATTCATTCGTGTACTTCCATCAAGATAGATATCGCCCGAGTAGGGTTTTTTGGTGTAGACTTCCACCAACCCACCTCTGACTATGGTCATATCCCTCTCGACAAATATACTTATAGTTCCATCTGATACATCAGTTACTTTATGCGAAGGAGTATGATAAAAAATCAATTTTTTATTATCTTTCATAACAGTCACAGAAGGTAGTTCGGTAAAATTTTGCCCTATTAAGACTGATGCTGACAAATACTCATCACGGTTTCGATTTCATCAATCCGGACTTGTACAGTGGATTGGAATTTTGGTTTGGTTATAGAATTACCAAAACCTTTTATTACAGGAAGATCTATGCAAATTTTTTTTAAACGAAGTTCTTTTGCTTTCGAACATTTAATCAACGTACAGTCACTACCAAAATCCACATATGCGTCGATCATGATCCCGTTGATACAAATGTTCTTTAAAAACTTATCATGCGTAACAGTAGCAGAAAGGGTAGAATGAGATTTATGCATTATGGTTGGATTTCTATCAAAATTTACAACTTCATTATTGCCATTATCTGAATTGATTTTTAATACTTTTTTGTCAACCAATTGCTGATTGTCTTTGCCTTTGGTGACATGCGATAATAAAGGTTTTCTATTGCAGTTATATGAGTTATGTCCTACCCTACTACATTTAACGCATTCAATTAACGGTTTAGGACAATTATTGTAATTGTGTCCTCTCTCGCAACAGTTGACGGATCGTAATTCCTAATAGAATTATAAGTTGAAGCTCCGTTTTGATTATTTGTCACACGTAATTCTCTTTTTTTTTGCTGAATTAAATGTAGACTGCGTTCTAGTGGTCTCTTTCGATGTGCCAGGTTGTTGGGAAGCTAAATAGTTCAACAAGTTCTCCGGTTTTTATACACAAGAGTGCTTGTGCACCGTTTCTTATGGAACTATCATTTATTCCATAAATTATACAATCTACAGCCTTTCGGCCATTAATGTCACACCTACTTAGTAACGCTAACTTATCGTAGAAATAATCTCTTAAAGTTTCATCCGTACGGGACTTGCGGTTAAGCATCTCTTCTAACAGTTTTCCGAAATTTTCGTCACTTGGGAAAGCCTTTCTCATTTAGACTGCCACCTGTCCCAAGAGTAATTGAGCGTTGGCAAAGATTCATACCATTTTTTTGCTAATCCACAAAGTTTCTGAAGTGCATAATGTATTGTTTGTTTTTCACTCCAATCATAAATTTTTGCACATTCATTCACTTTCCTTAACCATCGTTCAATATCTTGGGATCTATTATCAGGGTCAAAATCTGGGACTACATTAGTGGTTGGAACATTCTTACTTGAGCCTTTTTGTATCGCTGCTATGATTTTTAGAAGATCATCTGCAGTTAGTCTGTATCTGTCAGGTATCTCTTCAGAACCACTCGAGGAGGATCTCCGGCGACGCCTTCTAGGACGCTCTGGAGTGAAACTTTCTACATGCTCTGGAGTGAAGCTTTTAGCACGATCTGGGGTGGAGCTGTCATTTCGTTGGCCTGAAATGTTTAACAAGCATTTCACATCTTTTATTTATTGTGTGTCCTATCCATAATCTTCAAACTAGATCAGTAACTTCATTTCATAATCATTAACTACTTTACTAAAGATAAGGACAATTTCAACAAATGGCTAAGTTCGAAAGTGGTTCACTATCACTACTAAATTGCATCGTTCTAACTCTGTACATTGTACAATAAGTTATGAGCACATCTACATGGTTCAATAGAAAGGACTCCTATCAGCCTTACTAATAGTACTCCCACATGAAAACTAGCTGCGCACCTACATGACATACTACCTGAACACCTACATGACATACTGTCTATACACCTACATGACATACTGTCTATACACCTACATGACATACTGTCTATACACCTACATGACATACTGTCTATACACCTACATGACATACTGTCTATACACCTACATGACATACTGTCTATACGCCTACATGACATACTGTCTATACGCCTACATGACATACTGTCTATACACCTACATGACATACTGTCTATACACCTACATGACATACTGTCTATACACCTACATGACATACTTTCTATACACCTACATGACATACTGTCTATACACCTACATGACATACTGTCTATACACCTACATGACATACTGTCTATACACCTACATGACATACTGTCTATACACCTACATGACATACTGTCTAAACACCTACATGACATACTGTCTATACACCTACATGACATACTGTCTATACACCTACGTGACATACTGTCTATACACCTACATGACACACTGTCTATACACCTACATGACACACTATCTGTACACCTACATGACACACTATCTGTACACCTACATGACACACTATCTGTACACCTACATGACAAACTATCTGTACACCTACATGACACTATCTATACACCTACATGACACACTATCTGTACACCTACATGGCTATCACTACAGCACACCTAAATGGCTATCACTACAGCACACCTACATGGCTATCACTACAGCACACCTACATGGTTTTCACTACAGCACACCTACAGGGCTATCACTACAGCGCACCTACATGGCTTTCTAAACCGTACCTACTTGGCCTACTAAAACCACACCTACACGGCTTTCACTACAGCCCAAATACATGGCTTTTTAAAACACACACATGACATTACACATTACATGTTGTATCAACACATCTTCATGGCTGCATTATAGTTAAAACTCATTTATTATTATATGCCATAATTATGTATACTTTCTGCACACCTGAATCTTTTAAACGTTTTAACTGGGTAGACACCTTTCTATAATTTACGTTATTACAATAACCTCCAGTGTGTAAAACACTATTTTCTGTACTTTAATCTTACTACAAAAAGTATACATCTTAATAAGATAAAGAAAAGGAATCAAATTACTTACCATTTTGCTGAGACATGGCTCGTGGTTCTTGTCACTTCTGATATATAAAGCAAACACCTTTTGCTTGTTTAGAGATACTTTTATTCGCACAACTGCACTGTTTGACGATAGAACAACGACTGAATCCTCTCTCCATTAGAGCTTACAAACTAAATTCAAGTGACATTTACCCCACCTAGAAATAACGATGATGTCATAACCGTTATTTCAAAGTGTTGTCAAATTAAAAATATATTCTATGTCCCAATTGAAATTGCATTTAAGAATTAGTTTAAAAAAATCAGTTACAATAATAATTCTTATTCTGACAGTGTTGCCACAGTGAATGTGATAATTCTATAGTAAAATCAAACATTTTTGTAATCATATTAAGGAAATCACAACAGTTATGTTAAAATATATCTATAGCTAATATTTGTATCGGATATTACAACTAAACATGGAAAAATAAAAAAAACTTTTTTGCAATAAAATAAAATCGTCTTCAAAAAACAACAAAGTGAAAACGTCACTTTGTTGTGTTTTTTTTATGTTTTTATTACAACGTAATAAATCAAAACAAACATTTTATTAATCAGCGAAAAACTACCGTTCTTACAGTAGGTATGTGAACCTTTCTTTGGGGTCACTAGTACCAACTACTTTCATTAGTAAGATTTCTGCATTGTAATGATTTTTAAAAATAAGTTAATTATCAAGAAAAGATTCATGACAATAACGTTGGTAATTTTATTGTATAAATAAAAAGACATTGAACATGGCTGTCTGTTACATCGGTAGTTTCGGTACCCTAGAGCACGGTTTACGGTCGCGCTGCGTTTATTAGGTAGAAAAAAGTTTTATGCTAGTACAGACCTTTATGTATATTTTATGTTATTATAATTAATCACTTATTTGTCTTTCATTATAGTAGGTACTCACCAAATCTTCTACCACCATTCTTTGAATTCTATAGAATGATCATCGCCTGCCTCATTCATAACAAAATAAAGTGTATTAGTGTTACATAGTGTTATACGCACATCAAGCTATACGTTTTTTTTGCAAACTAGCTTTTATTACCAGTACGCAATAAATTTTGAACTACTGATTTATTTTTACTGTGGCGTGCTCGCTCGCCGCCATAAGTCACCGGAGTTTATATCGCGACGGCTCCTATGCAACGCGGGCGCAATCCGTCTCGGTTCGTAAAATGCCCAAACTGTCGGCAAAAGGAGCCCTTAAAGTTTGGGTTATACAAGGTGCAAACACACTCTTCACGACGCCGTTAACCAAGCATTCTGTACATCAAACTAAATAAGTTGTGAGAGTGAGCGTCGTATTGCTATTAAAATCTGCGTAGGCGCAAGATCGTTTGTCGTGTTCTCGGTTTATATGCCAACTGAATCGAATGACAATCTAAGTGATTTTGTAGACTGTCTAAGTGAAATAAATGCGATTATTGAAAGTAGTGGGGTGGATGCAGTGTTTATGCTCGGGGACTATAATGCACACCCCAGTGGACTGTTCGGTAGAGAACTTATCAATTTTTCCTCTGAAGTGCAGTGGCAGTGCGCAGACATTACTATACTCGGCAGTGGATCGGACACATACACGTATGTAAGTGATGCTCATGGTACGACTAGCTGGTTAGACCACTGTGTAGTAACTAAAGCAGCTTGGGACACCATTAAGGACATTAGTGTGGTTTATGACGTGTCATGGTCTGATCATTTTCCTTTAAACATAAGTTGTGAACTTGACATTTTAAAACCTAAATGTACCTCTGACCAGACGCAGTGTAATACAGTAAGGTGGGGATATAGAGACCCTACGCAAACGGTTATGTACACCAAGCTTTGTAATGGGAAGCTAAGAGAAATTGACTTTCCGACAGAGTTTATTAATTGTAGTCGTAATACTAAGAATATTTGTACTAACTTTTTTTTTTTTTTTTAGGATGAGAAATCATCAAATGACTTCTCCCGCTCTGGGCGGAGCAGGAGGGAGTGTCAGACTTTTACTGACTAAAACCCATCCATGTTCCTTCCTCGCCCTTTGTGTTCCGGGGCCACGGTATCTCTTTCGAATAGTCCCGCAGCCCCGGCAGGCTTCGGTCCTTGTGGACCCCTTCCCTATTGCTGACTCTCTTTGAGGCGCGCGTGGAACACGAACGCGCCGTCGACACAGCCTGTCGTCATGAGACGTACGGACGGCGAGCTAGCCCATAGCTCCCCGTCCACAGGCCCGCGCCTACAGTGGCCGGAAGCCACCACGTGGCCCCCGACGCCCGGGGCGTCTCCCGCGGCGGCCGGGACGTGAGGATCTCTCCCTGTCCTGTTCCGCCACCTCCTTCGCTAGCATGACTGCTTCGCAGAAGGAGGTGACGGCGTCCCATTCCGTCTCGCTCCGGACCATGGCACGAACCAGGGCCGGGAGCGAGAGGTCGCCGCCGCCGATCGCCACCTCGAGGACACGGCGGTGCTCCACCCAAGCGGGGCGCACCTCCACAGTGTGCTCCACCGTGTCCTCCGGCCTATCCTCACAGTGATAGCACCCGGGCGTTTCCTCCCGCCCGATTCGGTGCAGGAACTTACCGAAACATCCGTGTCCGGTAAGAACCTGCGTCAGGCGGAAGGTGAGGACGCGGTGGCGTCTCTCCAGCCACTCCTCAAAGAGGGGACTTATCGCCACTATTGTGGCGTGCCCTGCACGGGGTTGCGATAGTCGCTCTCTCCATGTCGCCATGAGATCCCGCCGGAAGTCCGTCCGCTGAGCGACAATTTGCCGCGGCAGCGGAGTTTCCCCCCGGCGTAGCGCCTCCGCGCGCCACTCATGTAGGCGCGCGAGGACTATTGCCTCCAGATCCCATGGCGGCAATC
Source organism: Xestia rhomboidea (assembly GCA_963853795.1). Classification (NCBI taxonomy): domain Eukaryota; kingdom Metazoa; phylum Arthropoda; class Insecta; order Lepidoptera; family Noctuidae; genus Xestia; species Xestia rhomboidea. The sequence continues at coordinate 20,966,836 of OY970764.1, forward strand.
CGGCAAGGAGGTTCGCTGCCTCGCGGGAGATCGTGCGGTACCCCCGGAATATTTGTACTAACTTGGAACATCATAGAATAGTTGACAAATTATATAAAGATATTGTAGATATTCTTTGCGAGGCTGCAACTACTAGTCACAATTACCAAGTTCAGCGCAGAAAATATAATAAAACGGGTTGGAATAAACACGTTAAAGACGTGCACGGGCAGGCTGGCTTCATTTTCTGAACTGGGCGGCAGCCGGTAAGCGGAGAACGGGGTCGCTTTATGAAAATATGGTGGTGAGTAGAAAAGAATTCAAAAGTAAGCTAAAGTGGTGCCAAAATAACGCAGATCAATTAAAGATGAATGAAATTGCGAGTCATCACGAAGCTAAAAATTTTAGTAGTTTCTGGAAAGCTACAAATAGCTTGAATCCCAAGTCGGGCCTGCCTGTGTGCGTCGGTGGCGTAAACGAACCAAAGGCTATTGCCAATTTATTCATGGCTTCGTTTAGGACAGAGTCACCGCTGGGTCCGTCGACGGGTGGGTCAGATGCCATGGGGGGGTCCGAGGGTACGCCTGTCATGTTCTCCGCTGGGGAGGTGGGGTCTGTCTTAAAAGATCTAGAGCGGGGTAAGTCTCCTGGACATGACGGCTTAAGTGTAGAACACCTACGATATGCAGGTAAGCACTTGCAACGTGTTTTAGCTCTCTTGTTTAATTATGTATGAGTCACTCGTATCTTCCGGAGGACCTCATGAAAACAATTGTCGTTCCTATAATAAAGAACAAGACTGGAGATACGAGTGACAAGAACAACTACAGGCCCATCTCCTTAGCGACCATTATTGCAAAGGTGTTGGACGGTCTGATTGACAGGCAGTTGGATAAATATATCACCTTACATGACGCCCAATTTGGGTTTAGGCCACACTTGTCGACTGAAACAGCGATCCTCTGTCTCAAGCACACTGTCCATTACTATGCAGCAAGGAAAACACCTGTTTATGCGTGTTTTTTGGACCTCTCCAAGGCATTCGACCTAGTGTCCTATGACTGCCTTTGGAGAAAACTCTCCCATGACGCTAACCTTCCTGGGGGACTGATTGCTGTGCTAAAGTACTGGTACAGCAACCAGTCCAACTATGTTAGATGGGCAGGTGCTATGTCAGGTGCGTACAGGTTGGAGTGCGGCGTGAGGCAAGGGGGGCTTAGCTCCCCCAGGCTCTTTAACCTGTATGTCAACCGGCTGATATGTGAGCTCAGCAACACCCAAGTCGGTTGCTCCATTGACGGACAATGCATAAATAATATTAGTTACGCAGACGATATGGTGTTGCTGAGCCCATCAATCAGTGCGTTAAGAAGGCGAATCTGTGAAGACTATGCGGTGACTCATGGTCTCAGGTACAACTCAACCAAAAGCGAGCTCTTAGTGTTTAGGGCGCAAAATTTTATTTATGACTGTGTTCCATCGGTAACCGTGGGCGGAGTTCCGCTGAAAAGAGTCACTCGTTTTAAGTTCCTGGGGCACTGGGTCACTGATAGGCTGTCGGATGACGCCGATTTAGAGAGGGAACGTAGAGCACTGGCTGTCAGGTGTAATATGCTGGCCCGCAGGTTCGCACGGTGTACGAAAGAGGTTAAAATAACACTGTTCAGGGCATACTGCCAGTCGCTGTACACGTGCGCCCTGTGGGTCAGTTATAGACAGGGCTCGTACAGTGCTCTACGAGTACAATATAATAACGCATTCCGGGTATTGCTGGGGTTGCCGCGCTTCTGTAGTGCGTCTGGGATGTTCGCGGACGCACGCGTTCCGGATTTCGGCTCGCTGCTGCGTTTGCGGATCGCGTCACTTATGCGTCGGGTGCGCGACAGCCCCAACAGCCTCGTGGCTACTGTAGACGGTAGGGTGGACGGACTAATAATGTGTTGCTGGGTGGCGGCACACAGACCGTCATTCAGATATTTGCTATAGCTGGTTTGTTTGCGTGTTTTAGTTAGTAGGTGCCAAGTTTGTTTTATTTTTGTTTTTGTTATGGATTTCTGGCCTGAAAATAAAGATATTATTATTATTATTTCTTGTTCTTTAATTTTCTTCTCTCGTAAGAGAGTACAAAAACCCACGGGCCGGAGCCAAGTTTGTAGGGGGAAGTTCAAATGGTGAATGTTGATGATATTGTAGAAGAAGTTAAGAATTTCCGGGTGATGCGACAGGTGTTTAGAATTGTGGCTTTTTGGAGCAGATGAAGTGTGTGGGGCGGCATGTGTAAAGTGTTTAAGCTTTGCATAAGAGATTTCGGTACGATACCAGTGGAAGAGAGCACTATAGGGACGATGTGGACGCTTTCTGCTTCCCACTGGGTTTTTATTTCTATGGCGAGGTCTTGATATTTACTAAGCTTTTCAGATATTGTAGTTTGAATGTTGTGTGAGTTTGGGATAGCTATATCTATTAGGTAAACTGTTTTGTTGGTTTTGTCGTGAAGGGTTATATCTGGTCTATTGAAATGTATAGTTTTGTCTGTTATAATAGTCCTATCCCAATAGATTTTCTGATTCCTATTTTCAAGTGTTATTTCGGGTTTATATTTATAGTATGGTTTCATCTCACTTATGAGTTTGTATTTGAATGCTAAGTGTTGGTGTATAATAGCGGCAACTTGGTCATGTCGATGCTTATAGTCAGTCTGTGCAAGTGATTTACAAGCTCCTGTAATATGAGGGTATCAGAGGCAGTGTTGCAATGTCTGCATAAGTCAGTCGGCTGATGAGGGTCTTTAATTATATATTTCCTGTAATTACGAGTAGCTATTATTTGGTCCTGGATCGCCAGCATAAATCCTTCTGTCTCGGGAAATAGCTCGCCTCGTTTGAGCCATTCGTTCGACTTAGCTTTGTCAACGTGTGGCTGGCTCAGGTAGGCTCGGTGTCTCCCGTGGAGGGCTTTGGCAGACCATGCGGCAATTTTTGCTTGTGTGGTTATGAGTAGTTCATTAATTTGAGTGTTTCTATTATGTAGGTTAAGTGGCGTAAGTTTCGTATCGTTTTCGGTTACATGTTTGTGTAGTGATGAATTTTCGGATTTGTTATGAAAGTACGCTCTGAGTGAATGTATTTGTTTGTTGTGTAAGTTGTGTATGTCCATCAGGCCTCTTCCTCCTTCTTGGCGCGGCAGAGTAAGTCGTTGTGTGCTTGACTTTGGATGGTGTTTTCTGTGTTTGGTAAGAGATGTATTAGTAGTGCGTTGTAATTTTTTGATATCTGTATTTGACCAGCGTATGATTCCAAAAGAGTAAGTGAGGATGGGTATTGAAAATGTGTTGATTGCTTTAATAGTGTTTTTGGAGTTAATGTTTGTTTTCAAAATGAGGTTTATGCGGTGTGAGAATTTATTGACCAGTTCTTCTTTAGTTATCTTTTGATGTATCTGAATAGATTGTTTAAAACCTAGATATTTATATGTGCTCTGTTCATCCATTGGTTCTATTATTTGGCCTGACCCGAGTGTGTAACTATTATTTTGTACTTTTCCTTTTACAAGTGATAAAATTTTGCACTTATCAACTCCGAATGACATACAAATATCATCTGAAAATTGTTGAGTTGTGTCAGCTAATACGAAAAGTGCGTTTTTGTCAGGTGCATATAACTTAATATCATCCATGTACATGAGGTGTGTAAGCGTATAATGCGTGTTAATGTTTGTTAGTGTGTATCCAGCGTCTGTTTTATCTAGGAGGTATGAGAGTGGATTGAGTGCCATACAAAACCACAACGGACTTAGAGCATCTCCTTGGAAAATTCCACGTTTAATGTGGATTGGTTCAGTAGCTACAGTTGAAGAGGAGGAATTTATTTTTAGAACGGTTTGCCAATTCTGCATGGAAGTTGCTAAGAAGTTTTTTAGTGTTGGGTGAATTTTATATAGACTCAATATGTTTAATAACCAGCTATGCGGAACTGAGTCGAAAGCCTTTTGGTAATCAATGAACATTGTGTGAATATCTGTCTTACTTTTAACAGCGCTGTTCATAGTAACTGCATCGATAGTTAATTGTTCTTTACATCCTTGGCTATTTTTACGGCATCCCTTTTGTTGTTCTGACAAAATATTATTTTTAGTTAAATGTTCATATACAACCTCTCTTAAACAGGCTGTTAAAATTTTGTAAATAGTTTGCAGACATGTAATCGGTCGGTATTTCGCTGGGTTTATAGTATCATTAATGTCCTTGGGTATCATATAAGTTACGCCGTGTGTAATGTATGATGGCAGTAAATGTGGTGAGTGGATGAATGTGTTTAAATGGTTATGTAAGAAAGGATGTATGCTCGAAATATTCTTATACCAGTAGTTGTGAATGTTGTCAGTGCCAGGCGATTTCCAATTGTGTGTGCGTTTGATGACGTCTATAAATGTTCCTATTGGTATGAATTCAAATTCCATTTCTGGGATTTCTGGTGTTACTTCGTTGATCCAGTCAGCTTGATGATTATGATTTACTGGGTTTTCCCATATGTTAGCCCAGAATTCCGGTAGTGTTTCGGATGTAGGTGTCTCTAGGCTTTGGTTTGTGGTGTCTCTATTATTTGTTGCAAGATTTCTATAAAATATTTTTTCATTATTTATAAATTTGGTGTCTTGCACTTTTCGGTTCGTGCATTTTAAATATCTTTTGAGTCTACTGGAGGGTGCGTTTAGTTTTTGTTTTAGAGTGTCTAAAAAGTGTACTAATTGTGTGTTTGATTCTTCGTATTGAGCATGTACCTGATATTTTTTCTTTATTTCTTCTACTGCTGCTATTAGTTTTGGACTTCTGCTACCATTAATAAAGTGTGTTAGCCTACCTATATTTGCTCTTAGACTTAGAATTTTCTTTTCAATCCTGATTTGCCACTTTGGTTTTCTTTTTATGTATGTGCGGCTTTCATTTTGTGTGTCTGCTATTTTGGCTCCGTTGCATGTAGCTGCCGTCCATGCTGCACAATAAATTGCGGTCTGTAGTTTGACGAAGTCGGTGTCGACATTTACATTTTTTGGGAGAATGACGGTGTACAGGTTTAATTTAGTTTTATATACATAATTTAAACCGCGACGAGCGTCAGCACATTTTTATAGTATTTATATTGTAACTGTAGCATTATGTATCACTGCACGTTATCATTTCTATCAATAAGTATCAATTAAATACTTAGCACAGGAAGTTGTGTCGTTTATCATTTATTACGCGATCTTTCTGCCAAAATCATTATCAGCAGTCACATATAATTTATCATCCAAGTGTAGGTGATCAAAAACCCCTACAGACGGAATTTATATATGTAACTATGAGCGAGAACTTTTTGGAATGTATGGTCTACTAGTGGGGTGTGTATTAGAGAAAAGTTTTTGGGCTTGTTGAAAGGTGGCTTCGATTTCTAAGTTCTTTTCAGGAGCAGCATCAAAGTTATTTAGAGTAGGTTCAAATAGGCCTATATCTATGTGGTTTAAAAAATTTTCGTCGATTGTGTGTGTTTGAGAAACTATGTTAGTATCAGAGTTATTATTTAGGAGTGTAATATTACTTGTTGTAGGAGTGCAGTTGGTGGTCGTATCAGAAATGTTAATATTTGTGTATTGAGTATTAAGTGAGTACATGTTCTCATCAGGTTGTTGTAAGTCGTTATTTATGTGTTCTGTATTTTGTGTGTTGGTTTTGTTATTTCTTAATTCTGAAGCTACTTGGTTTTTTATTTCTTCTAGTCTGTTAGTGTGTATATATTTGTTATTTATGATTGCTCTTACTTGATCTGATAATCTTTGCTCAGTTATATGTACTAGTTCTGGATATATATTAATAAATTCCTTATGCAAATGTTTTCTATAGGCTGTTTTATTTGTTTCTAGTTGTGTAGTAGTATAATATATTCTGATTACTGCCTCATTATATTCGTTCGTCCATTTCATACGCTGACCGGTTCGTGTGTTAATCGGTGTCTTTGATTGTGTGGAGTGTTGCTGTATTTGAGTATGGACTGTTTGTAATTCGACTCTGACTTCCTCATAAATCTGATCTATTGTTTCTTGTGGTAATAATTTCTTTTGAACAATGGCTCTTCGTTGGTCACCTATTCTTTGTCGGCCTACTTGCATATCTGGGTATTTTTCTAAAAATTTTGTGTGAAGCGATGGTAGATATGCATTTTTATCGGTTTCCATATGAGTGAGATAAATATATGTGCGACTGCGTTGTTCCTACGACTTGTTACAGTTCTAGCGGCGGGTACAGTATCGTCGACAAAATTTGTCTCCTGTACAACATCCACTAACTGTATGCTGATTGATGAGGATGAAGGCGTCGGTGTGACGCGAAAAGATTGTGATGATGATGGAATTGATGGAAAAAGTGATGATAGAGATGACGAAGAGAATTGTGTTGTTTCGTCATCCATCTGAGGTAAACTTGCCTGAAGCAGTTTTTTTGTTTTTGACCAAGTATTCATGATATTCCCACGAGAAGCTAGGGATTTAAAAAGTCGACCACAGCAGAGCCCTGCGTTCACTGTGGTAAGGGAAAATAAAACTGGAGGTCCCCTATTATCCAGAGTTGGCACACTAGCGACTAACCTCTCCCCTAGCCATGCAGCCCTCGGCATGTGCGACCTTGGTTTGGATTGTATCTCTCTTAGTCTGGCCCCTCACCCTAGACTTATCTCGGCAAAGTAAACCCTACCGGCACAGGCCTAGGGCTCATCAGAGCACCCAAGCAAGCCTCACCACGTCGTCAACGTAGAGATACAGCGGTGGGGTTATTATTATTATTATTTAGTAACCCTACTCAAATATTATTGTTGGGAATTTACTGTTTTTTTACGGTGAAAAATCGCGTTTACCGGTATAGTGTGCCCCACACTATCTGGAGTTAAAGTTCTTACATTAAAAACATGTAAGTATTTAAAAAAAACTTGTGAAAAAGTTGGAACTTTGATCCCAATATCTCCGTAACTAGAAGTAGTAAAGTCAACTTCAAGGCGTTCGTGGTGCGAATACCGAAATGTTATCTGCCCATGGTGATGGAGGAAGACTTTTGGCCGCAGGACGTGGTGTTCCGTCGCTTCCGCGGACAAGTTGCACTGGACAGCCAACACAAGTGAAGTGCGACTAAGTGAAGTGCTATTAACATAGTTTTTAAGTCATATTTAATAGTCGTGATGGCCCAGAGGTTAAGGCCTCGCCTCTCATGTAAAAGGTTGTGGGTTCAAATCCGGGCAAATACCAATGTGACTTTTTCAATTCATAATATGTACTTTTCTAAGTTTATCTTGGACATCACAGACATCGGTGAAGGAAAACATCGTGAGGAAACCTGGACTTATAATTAATATAAGTCTGAAATCGCCAACCCGTCTTGAGCAAGCGTGGTGATCAATGCTCGTGCCTTCTCTGTATGAGAAGAGGCCTTTGCCCAGCAGTGGGACAGTAATAGGCTGGTATTATTATTATTATTTATTTAATAACATGAGTCTTGTATTTACTTTTTATATGTTAGTTTTGGTTTATATTTATGGGCCATTGTAGTCTGAAATAAATTGATGTTGTTGTTGTTAAGAGTCTTTGTACACCCTTTATCTTAGGAAGCGTCGCGCTCCCGAGATAACAGAACAGTATAGGTAGCAGTATGATGTTTTTGAGCAGCTTTTTGGTACAGGTCTTGTACCTGGTGAAGCCATTGCGACCGACTTTACATAAGAGACCCCTAGTAGCCTGCTACTTTCATAGAATGAAAACAGCTTTAATGAAATGACGTAGATCTGGCGACCAAAGGATCTTGGACAATAATGCTTGTTGATGGTTGCAGTCGCAGGCGGAGAGCGGGCCCCGCGCCCCGCGCCTTCGCACCCCCGCCCACGTACTCACTCCCGCACACACATGCCACGCCACAGGTAAGACTAACTGTATGTCATCCTATTCTCTTCCGCAGTGTTTTTGCTCCTAAAAGATACACATAACAAAAAACAAATGGTAACGTCATCAATACGTTGTGTTGATGAGGCATGCAATAATAGTTTTCAATAACGTCGACGATCAATGGCCGCATCCGCAATTCTGCTCGCGAGGGATGATAAGCTCTATTCGCACTAGCAGGTGGTGGCATGCAGTCGTGTGCAGCGTGCTGGTCGCGTGCGCACTCGCGCAGCAAGAGGCAGCAGCAGAGGATGAGGCCGCGCAGACAGTGGCCGTGATATCGGTGACGCTAGGCGGGCCGGGCGCAGCCGCCGCGTTGGGCGCGCTGGCCGTGGCGGCACTGGCGGCGCGCGGCGTGCGCGCGGTGGTGGCGCCCGCACCACACGCCTGCGCCCTCGCGCCCGCATCTGCCGCCTGCAGCAATGACGTGCTGCGCGCGCTCGTGCTGAGCCACGCGCACGTGGCGCTGCTGCCCGTGCCGGCTGCGCGCCCGCTGCCCGCGCTGCACCTGCGCGACGTCGGCCTCTCGGAGCTGGGTGACGTGGCGCCGGCCACGCGCTTGGCCTGCCACGTCCGCCCATCCTCGTCCCCGCCCGCCCCCCCGGCGAGCTCCGCGCGCTCTCTGCTCGACTTCGCCGACGCAGCCGTGGCGGCACAGTACCGTGTGCCGTACGATGACATCGTGTCCGCTCTGCGGGCTGCAGACGATACGGATCCTTTCGGGTACCTATGAATCGTCTCACACCAAATTTTGAACCAATTCAATTCAGTTTGCCCTCGACGCTAAAGTAGAATAATTGTTCAATGTAATACTCGAGTGCATTAACAAGTTAAATGATGATGTTCACAGGTCCGTATGTTTTGCGTCAAACTGCTCGAGCTTTAATTTCACCCCTGAGTGGTGCTCGATGGCCAACTCAACATGTTCGACGCTGCTGACCGACGATGAGAGCGAGGCGCGCGTCCTCGTCGATGTAGTTCATGCTTACAAGCTGTACACGAGCGTCGTCGCCGTGGGAGCGCACTTGCTGGCGGTGGGCGAGCGGCTGGCGCGCCGGCCGCGCCCCCTGCTGCTGTGCGCGCGCGCAGCTCCCCGGCCCGCGCTGGCGCACCTCGGCCTCACGCCACTCGCGCCGCCTCCCTGCGACGCATCTGCGCAAAATTGTGCTTTCGATCCTTATCGCCTTACAAAAGTTGCAAACGAGCGCGAACTGCACTCGCCTAGCGTGATTAGCATTCTTGGTCGACTCGAGCTCACGGAAGTCGAGTTACGAGATCTCATTCGTCAATATCGTATCTCGGGCTCCGTCGCCGACACCCTGGCGCGGCACACTAAGTGGACGCGGCCGCCCGGCGAGGCGCGTACCGCCGTCATGGTGCCGCTGCACACCCGCCGCCAGGCCTTCGACGCCAGTGCACTGCGCGCCGCCGCCGTGCTGGCCGAGGAGGACTCCACCAAGAGTGCAGCAGACACCATCAGCTTCAAGGTGGAGCTGCTGGACGACCAGTGCGCGTCCACGTTGGCCTTCAAGTACCTCACGGACGCGCTGGGCGCGGAGTTCGGTGCGCTGTCGGGCGTGGCGGGCCCGGCGTGCGGCGCCGCCTTCGCGGACGTGGCACGCCAGAGCCCCATGCTGGCTATGCCGGTGCTGGGCTACACGCCGCAGGCGCCGCCGCCCGCGCCCGCCGCTGACTACGCCGTGCTGGCGGCGGGCGACGCGCGCCAGTACTCGCGGGCGTGGACGGCGCTGGCCGCGCGCATGGGCTGGCGGCGCGTGGCCGTGCTGAGCGAGCTGGCCACGCGCGCCGCGCTGGACGTGGCCGAGTTGGGCGCCGACGTCATTGTGCACGTGGAGCTGCCTGCCGACACGGAGGACGTCGACCTGGACAAAGTATCACAGGTTCGATACTTTTCTCTGTTTAAAAACCATACGTTTGTAAATATTATATAACGGTGTTTAGGTGACGAGATCGGGATTAGCTTGATGGTTATTTCGTCAATCAAACACGTATGGCTTTTGCATAGCTCATCTAAACACAAAAATCTATGGGTACTGAATTTTTTATTTGGTTTTCCCTTCTAGTTTGTGTGCTTATTAAAACACCTTAAAGCTAAAGTAACTTGATGGCGAGGCCGCACTGTCAATACGTCAACATGTTTACATTATTTATTATTTTTTAAAATAAACAAATCTGCATTCAAAGATTTTCCAAAGTTCGCTTGCTACACTCGGGAATCGAACCGATTAAAATTTAAAAAAAAAATAACAGCCTGTACTTTTATGACATCAATCGATAGGGTCAATCATATAAGAAGACTAGTTTGCTTGGGTGCGCGAGCTGCGCGCAGCTCGCGTGTTTCGTGTTTTTGAGAAGTATTCCCTATCCTTATAAAATTTCGAGAATCCATAGGAATCCTTAAATGAATTGGAAAATCCGTTAGAATTACCCCTAAATCCGTATGAGAACCCTGAAGAACCCCTAAAACATTTGAGAAGTATAAAAAAAACATTACCCTAAGGTTTGCTTGTCGTCGTCCCTGAGTTACGCTTCACCCACTCAACCTTCGTTACGCTTTCGCTCGCTCCGCTCAGGACCTACCTACCACCGGACAGGTTTCGACGCCTACTATAATATTTGTTCAAACACCTGATGGCTATCTCTAACCGTTATGAAGTTACAGCCTTTTCAATTATAGGGAAGGTTGGGGAGGGGAGCTTCACCCACTCAACCTTCGTTACGCTACGGAGGTCGCCGGCTCGCTTCGCTCGCCACCTCCCCCCTTCGCTCTACTCGGTCTCGCAGGTTCGCTCCACTCAGGACCTACCTACCACCGGAAAGTGGAAGGGAGCAAAGGGGAGGTTGGGGAGGGGAGGGTATACAAATTTCAACGCCCCCCAATAATAAACTATATAAAAAATCTAAATGCCGCTACGTGTCCTAGTTTCCGAGATACGATGGGGGGAGGGGTGAAGGGGGGGAGAGTGGGGAGTTTTGAACAATGATTTCGACTTATTCGGGGCCCCTTGATACAAATTTGAAAAAAAAAATGTTCAAAGTCTCTTAACTTCCGAGATCCGCCTAAACGGGGGGAGAAGGGGGGAAAGGGGGACAACTTAGAAAACTGGTTTTTACTATTCCGAGCCTCCTCTATACGAATCTGAAAAAAAAAATGTTCCAAATCTCTTGGTTTCCGAGATACGATAGGGAGGGGGGAGAAGGGGGGCGAAAAGGGGAGGTTTGGCACTTTTCCCATAGGTTTTAGAGTTAGTTGTTTACGAATCTGTCAAAATATACCCACCTCCCCATCCACCATCTGGGAGAACAATTCTGTCAGTGAGTGAGTCAGTGAGTGGTAATCGAGCTTTATATAGTATAATCAAATAATAATTCTCGAGCATACACCCTTACCTATATAACCATTTAAATACATTCATCCAATCACCACATTTACTTCCTCAATATACGTACATAACACACGGAGTTACTTACATGATACCTAAAGACACTAATGACACCAAAAATCCTGCGAAATACCGGCCAATCACTTGTCTATAAAATTCATACAAAATTCTAACAGCCTGCGTAAGCGAAATAGTGTATGAGCATTTAACTAAAAATAACATTCTAGCAGAACAGCAAAAGGGTTGTCGTAAGAATAGCCTAGGGTGTAAGGAGCAACTAACCATTGACGCTATAACTATGAACAGCGCTGTGAAAAGCAGAAAGGATATTCACACAATGTATGTCATGATTTATAGACTATGAAAAAGCCTTTGATTCAGTTCCGCATAGCTGGTTGCTACACGTATTAAATCTTTATAAAATTCACCCTCCACTTAAACAATTTTTAGGAACTTCCATGCAGGATTGGCAAACTGTTCTTAAAATCAATTCCTCCTCCTCAGCTGTAGCTACCGAACCAATCTGTATAAGACGTGGAATTTTTCAAGAGATGCTCTATGTCCTCTGTGGTTTTGCATGGCACTCAATCCACTCTCACACTTGTTAGACCAAACAGGCACGGGATTCACGCTGGACATCAATAACACACAATACACGTTAACACACCTCATGTACATGGATGACATAAAGTTATATGCAGCTGACAAAGAAGCGCTTTATCAACTAGCTGATGCCACACAACAATTATCTGATGCACTGTTTTAGACTTTCACGGTTTTTCACTACACTTAAAGTACTTACGGGATGATATCCGTGCTTTTCTTTTCGTTCAAAGAAAATCACGGATATCATCCCGTAAGTATTTAAGTGTAATTTTCTGATGACATTTGTATGTCATTCGGAGGAGATAAATGTAAAATTTTGTCCATTGTAAAAGGAAAATTGGAAATTGTAAAATTGTTCTGTATGGTGTCGGACGTAAAGAAAAGCACCATCCCATGTCTTCCCGTGGGTGTCGTAAGAGGCGACTAAGGGACTTACCAGAGAATGGGCAGCAGCGTTCTCTGTGATTTTGTAACAACCGCACTGCGATCGCCAATCCGCCTGCCAAGCGTAGCGATTATGGCAAAAACCCCCTTTGGGGGAGGCCCATGTCCAGCCGTGGACGTCTTTCGACTGAAATGATGATGATGAAAAGGAAAAATTCAAAATAATAATTACACACTTCTGTCAGGAGCATCGTTGGAGCCAATGGATGAACAGAGTACATACAAATACCTAGGTTTCAAACAGTCCAGACAAATAAAACAATAGATGTCAAAACAAGAACTGATCAAAAAATTCACACACCGCCTCAATCTTATCTTAAAAAGCAACCTTAATTCAAGAAATACAATTAAAGCCATCAACACCTTTGCAATACCCATTCTCACATACTCTTTCGGAAATATACGATGGTCAAAGACTGATAATAAAAAACAACAGCACATTATCCATACACTCCTAACCAAACATAGCAAACACCGTCCAAAATCATGCATACAACGACTTTCACTACCACGCCAAGAAGGAGGGAGAGGATTAATAGACATATACACTTTATACAACAAACAGAAGTTTTACTCAGAGCATGCTTCCATAACTAATCAGAAACCTCATCACTACACAAGCAAGTAACGGAGACCGATAACAAACTAACACCACTAAACCTAAAAAACCCTCCTAAACTATACAACATATAACAGGAGCATGTAAATCACTTGCACAAACCGATTACAAGCACCGCCATGACCAAGGCGCTGCAATCATGTTAAAGTTCTTATCTTCTTGTCGTGTCGATGTTTCTTCCATTATAAAGTTTGTGCCCAGGCGCTGTTCAGGTCGTCAAGAGTGCAAAACATTGTATGTAACGGAGCAGGTTGCTTTATGTTAGCTCTGCAGTCAGATATCACACATGTTTTTGCAACGCTGTACAATGTGCGGCGTTGCGCTAATGAAGCTGATTCAAACTCAAACTCAAACTCAAATCATTTATTTCAATTAGACCATTACGGCACTTTTGAATGTCGAAAATACAAAAAAGCAAAGCTACAGTCACAGTCACAAGGCATAATAACTTGAGAAAGTACTGTAGTTGCCCATTCCCTAACGTAGATCTCTATGGAGAAGAACGGGCAAGAAACTCCATGGACACTCTTTTAAATTAAAATATTGTTACAAAATCTTGGTTACATCATTCATGTTGAGATTATACATATGTGTGAGAACGATGTAGAAAGACGTGCACATTAAGAGCGTCCAGAGTAAAATAATAAATCAAAAATTAAAAAATAAAGTAATTAAAATGAACGAACCGTGGCAGCTAAGAGATACCAGTCCCAACTGACAGCGCCCGTTCACGAACATGACGCATGTATCGGCGCCATTCAACTCGACCATATTTAAGGGAACCTAATGACCCGACACACCCGCCACCATCAGCGAGACATTTGAGTGAGCATGACATTCTCTCAGCCACCAAGGCATATTCAAGTCAATGAAAGATAACTAAATGTAAGTGGTGGCTGAACAGTACAAAGTACTCACACATGTGCTATGCAATTATATAATACTAAAAACCGGAATCTTTCGGATTAGCAGACAAATTCAATATTCGAGATTTAATACCTTTTTGTTAACACATCGAAATTATTATACTATAGGGATAAACCTTAGGTTGATGCATAAATGAGTTGAGCACTAGGAATTAACATGGTTTAAACCACGTGGTTGCAGTGGGCGAGGCGTACAGTGGCGGCAAACGGTCGCATCCTGTACGTGTGCGCCGAGGACGCGCGCGTGGTGCGCGCCGCTCTCTGCGCCGGCGCCGCCGTGGGCCTGGCGCCCGGCGCCGGCGCCGTGTGGCTACTGCCAGCCGCGCTGCCAACCGCCTGGCTGCGCCGCGACCCCGCGGACGCGCACAATTGCACGCAGCAGCAGCTGGACGATGCGGCCGCCGGCCACCTCAGCGTAGCACCCACCTGGCTGGTCGCCTGGGACGATGCCGGGGATGAGGCGGCGTGGACCACGCGTTGGCGCCACCACTGCCGCCTGCAGCGCGGCACCGGCGCGCCCGGCAACTGCGCCCGCGCGCCCGCGCACGCCGCGCTGCTCTACGACGCTCTACGCATGTGGGACGCTGCGCTGCGGCGCCAACTGCACGCTCATCCTGCAGCTCTGGACAATCTTCACCACAGGGGCATCGCTAGGTGAACCAAAGTTTAGCCACGTTTTGAATTAATAGATCTCAAACAAAGATCGAAATACAATGTTTTTTCTGTTACAGAGCCCTAATAGAAGATGTGACTACTGTCAACTACAGCGGGCTTACGGGCGCATTCGAGTGGAGCAGTGGCGGCGCGGGGGGCGGGGCGCGCGCACGCGTGTCTCCGCTGGTGCTGCTACAGTGGCACAACGGCACGCGGCGCCGCGTGGGCAGCTGGAGCGCCGGCGCCGGGTACGCAGCCGGGCCGGACGCGTTGCACTGGCTCACTGACGATGGGCGCGCGCCGGACGACGGCGCCGAGCGCTGCTCGCTGCAGGCGCTGGCCGACGTGCTGCACGCTGACTGCCGAACCACTTTCGTGGCGCTGGGCGCGCTGCTGTTGGCGCTGCTGCTGGCGGCGCTGGCGGGCGCAGCTTGGCACTGCAAGCGGCGCGCCGAGCGCAAGTACCGGACGCGCCTGGCCGCGCTCGGCCTCACGCGGCTTGGCCCCAAGCCCGGCGGCCTGGACCGCTGGGAGATCCCACGCGAGCGCGTGGTCATCAACCGTAAGCTCGGCACGGGCGCGTTCGGCACGGTATACGGCGGGCACGCGCTGCTGGCCGAGGATCGTGGCTGGTCCGCTGTGGCTGTGAAGACGCTGAAGGCCGGCGCCACCACGGAGGAGAAGCTCGACTTTCTGTCGGAGGCTGAGGCCATGAAGCGCTTTGACCACAAGAATGTGGTGCGGCTGCTGGGCGTAGTGACGAAGACGGAGCCGGTGTGCACCGTGATGGAGTTCATGCTGTACGGTGACCTGAAGAACTACCTGTTGGCGCGGCGTCACCTGGCGGCGGGTGCGGGTGGCGGCGAGGGGGGCGAGGCGGAGGTGTCGGCGGCGCGGCTGACCAGCATGGCGCTAGACGCGGCGCGCGCGCTGTCGTACCTGGCGCAGCTGCGCTACGTGCACCGCGACGTGGCGGCGCGCAACTGCCTGGTGAGCGCGCACCGCGTCGTCAAGCTGGCCGACTTCGGCATGACGCGCCTGGTGTTCGAAAACGACTATTACCGCTTCAGCCGCAAGGGTATGCTGCCGGTGCGCTGGATGGCGCCCGAGAGCCTGGCGCTGGGCGTGTTCTCGCCCGCCTCCGACGTCTGGTCGTTCGGCGTGCTGCTGTACGAGATCGTCACCTTCGGCTCGCTGCCCTTCCAGGGTCTGAGCAATGCGGAGGTGCTCGCTCGCGTCAAGGCGGGCCACACGCTAGAGCTGCCGCCGGGCTTGAAGCCACAGCTGTGAGTTTTTCCTCTGTTACTGATTTCAAAAGGCTGCGTAGGCGCATTTTAATCGTTGTAATAATACTTGAAATCGCTCGGCAGCGTGGGGCTGATCAAGTCGTGCTGGCAGCAGGAGCACGCGGCGCGGCCGGGCGCGGCCGAGGTGGCGGCGTTCCTGGCCGAGAGCCCGCGCCTGCTGGCGCCGTGCCTGGACGTGCCGCTGGACGCGCTGCCGCTGGAGCCCGCCGGCGCCGACTGCGACGTGTGGCGCGAGGCCCGCGACCGCGCCGAGGTACCCGACCACGCCGAGCGCTGCCCTATTTTTCCCAACTAATAATTGATTGCGTTCTTGAGAAAAAACGTTTTGGAAGACAGGCGGACAACGAAGTAATCCTATAAGGGTTCCGTTTTTACTTTAGAAGTACGGAACGCTAAAATTAAGTAAAAAAGAGCGAAGTTTTACCTTAGCGTTATAAAGCCAATGCTAGACAGAGATAGCACTTTTCTCACTGTATAACCGAGGGTTGATTTGGAGATACCATATCGAAATAACACCACTGAATTACGTCACTACCCGTATATTACATTATTAGTAACACGTAACTCCGATGGGTGCGCAGCACACAAAATAAAATAATCCACCGGATTTGATCTGACGTTACAAGATAGCAGTCAAATAATATATCTTATTGTATTGTGGTTATTATCATCAGTCGATTTTAATTACCTGCTCAAACTGTAAAACCTATCTTTATGTGACTTTAAAATACTATTAACTTGTACTTTATAATCTTACAAAGCGACCGCTAAATCCTGTCAGATTTATCCACTGAATCTATAATACAGTCAGTGGTACAAGATCTTTTGGCGTTCAACATTTAATTTAGCACTCGGCACTTGTACCACACAGTTACTGTTGAAGAACTCTATTATAGTGTGTGGTGTCCGCAGGCGCGCTGGGTGTCGTGGGCCGCGCCCGCCTCCGCCGCCACCGACACTACGTACCTGAGCGACGCGCCGCCGCAGGACACCGACGCCTTCCTGCCGTGAGCCCAGCGCCCGCGACCCACCCGCCTAGGTGCAGCACACTCACGTTGAACTGAAAGGCCTGCGTCTTCGGACGCTTATCGTAAATCATTCCAACACTTTTCTAGTCAAAATGCAGGTATACTTAAAGTAAGAATAATATTGTAATTAATTTAATTTAAAGAATATTGTATATACCAGTTTTTTTTAATAAAAGAAAAAAATTAAGTGTTTCTTGATTCCCCCTCCTCCGCAAATCAAATTCCCTTATTTCTAAACGCATGAGTATTTTGTCATTGCATGATTTCATAAAAATGTCCCATTTTTAAGGTCGCAAAAACGACGGGGTGTTATAAGTTTGCCGTGTGTCTGTGTGTGTGAGTGTTAGCGCGCGTGTGTGTGTGTGTGTGTGAGTGTGTGCGCGCGTGTGTGTGTGTGTGTCTGGCATCGTAGCTCCCGAACAGATAAACCGATTTTGATTTTGTTTCTTTTTGTTTGAACTGCGAATTAGTCGGGAGTGTTCTTCGGGGTGTGGGGTAAATCTGTCCAAAATGGCGAATTACATTTTTTAACAACTCCTTCAAAATGGGTATGAAATGAAAGGGCTTGACTAGTAGAATAATGTACACTATATTGAAAGGGAATAAGGAATACTAACTAAGGAAATGAGATGAGGAAATTGGAGTGATGTCTGGTACCTAGGACCTAACGAATTATTTTTTTCAGTACACTTCCTCGAAAACGGGTTCTTATCGCACTACGATTAGGGTCAACATCAATGTATTTCACACGGGTGCGTCAATAACGAAAATTCCACAGATAACTACTTATACTTATACGAAGTTCAAATCGGTTCAATGCCTATAGTCGGAGGTGAACGTTTTTTTTTTTAATTTCGGCAAAGCAAAGCGCTTAATTACGGCGTAAATATTTTTTGATTAAGTATTCAAAATATTTTTTTAACTAAATGCACAAACCGTGCGAAGCCAGAAAAAACATGTTTATAAATAGAATATCATAGATAAACATGATTATTTAAAACTATTATTTACCTTTTTAAACAAATTAACATTTATTTGTGTTCTAAATTCAAAAATAAAAAAAAATAAAAACATATTTCTTAATTAGGCTGTAAAACTGCTCATACCTTTGCCTCTCCTTCAACCTGGCGAAAACAAAGCGTGGAAAAAAAGACTAGTTTCCTATTAATTCATGACACATGTGATATTTTATTTTATTTCTTCAAAAGTGTATTGAAGAACGTCGTTTGATACACGTGGACTTTTTTTATTGCAGTTCTTGGCTCAAAAACAGCCTCGCGTACGGGTCGGGTGTTAATTCTGCCTCGAATGCAATAACAAACTTGGAGAAAGTTTGTTATTGCATTCGATCAAAATGTAGTTGTATCAAAATGTACTACTATTAACTAACAACTTGTAACTTTTAGTAGATACATTAAATGTCGGGGTTTTTTTTATTTTTATGTTAATTTTTCTTGTTACTGTGTAAATAGTGTGTAGGTAGTGTTTATCTATAGGTACGTTATAGTCAAAGATCAAAATGTAGCCTCCTCGCGGAATGACTGGTTTATCCTAGGTTTGACGAACGCCTTTTGGCAAACCCTAAAAAAGATGTCCATTCTGCCTTTGACTGATATATTTTTAGGCAAACGTAGAAATGGGTTCCTTCTATCTGGCAGAATCTTGATGCTCCGAAAATTTGGCATAACACACTTGGCATAATTTTCTTTATACGAATATTTATTATTAATATAAAAAATAAATATATTATATAATTTTTTGTCCCATAAGGGACAAAAAATTATATAATATATTTATTTTTTGGCCAAATGTTTGTGTGTCCGAATTTACAATGGCATACTTTTAAGATGGCAGAATTTTATTTGGCATAATTACCTTTGGCAATGTTCATATTCCGCATAATTTCATTTAGAATAACGTTCATTTAGAGCGACGATTATTTGGTATAATTTCACTTGGCATACTATGAAGATGGCAGAATTTAATTTGGTTTCATTTTATTTGGCATTATTGCCATTTCTTTATAATAGCATTTTTAACCTTAATTTAAAATTAAAATATTGTCTTAAAAAGTCAACATGTTGTGCTACAAAAGTTAGTGTCAGAAACGAATCGCTCCAAAACCGACTCCACGTAGTCTCGTCTGCCCTACCCCTTTTTTTTTTTTTTTTTTTTTCGGATGGGAAATCATCAAATGACTTCTCCCGCTCTGGGCGGAGCAGGAGGGAGTGTCAGACTTTTACTGACTAAAACCCATCCATGTTCCTTCATCGCCCTTTGTGTTCCGGGGCCTCGGTATCTCTTTCGAATAGTCCCGCAGCCCCGGCAGGCTTCGGTCCTTGCGGACCCCTTCCCTATTGCTGACTCTCTTTGAGGCGCGCGTGGAACACGAACGCGCCGTCGACACGGCCTGTCGTCATGAGACGTACGGACGGCGAGCTAGCCCATAGCTCCCCGTCCACAGGCCCGCGCCTACGGTGGCCGGAAGCCACCACGTGGCCCCCGACGCCCGGGGCGTCTCCCGCGGCGGCCGGGACGTGAGGATCTCTCCCTGTCCTGTTCCGCCACCTCCTTCGCTAGCATGACTGCTTCGCAGAAGGAGGTGACGGCGTCCCATTCCGTCTCGCTCCGGACCATGGCACGGACCAGGGCCGGGAGCGAGAGGTCGCCGCCGCCGATCGCCACCTCGAGGACACGGCGGTGCTCCACCCAAGCGGGGCACACCTCCACAGTGTGCTCCACCGTGTCCTCCGGCCTATCCTCACAATGATAGCACCCGGGCGTTTCCTCCCGCCCGATTCGGTGCAGGAACTTACCGAAACATCCGTGTCCGGTAAGAACCTGCGTCAGGCGGAAGGTGAGGACGCCGTGGCGTCTCTCCAGCCACTCCTCAAAGAGGGGACTTATCGCCACTATTGTGGCGTGCCCTGCACGGGGTTGCGATAGTCGCTCTCTCCATGTCGCCATGAGATCCCGCCGGAAGTCCGTCCGCTGAGCGACAATTTGCCGCGGCAGCGGAGTTTCCCCCCGGCGTAGCGCCTCTGCGCGCCACTCGTGTAGGCGCGCGAGGACTATTGCCTCCAGATCCCATGGCGGCAATCCGGCAAGGAGGTTCGCCGCCTCGCGGGAGATCGTGCGGTACCCCCGGACCAGCCTTACGGCTACCACCTTCTGGGGCACGTTCAAGTGGTGGGCGGCACGCCGCCTCAATGAACGTGCCCACACCGGGGCCCCGTAAAGGGCCATGGACCGCACGACTCCCGCGTAGAGCCTCCGGCAGGAGGCGTTTGGCCCCCCCAGGTTGGGCAGGAGCCACCTGAAGGCAGCCCCTGTCCGCTCCAGTTTGGGGGCCAAACGTCGGAAATGCTCCACGAAGTTCCACCGGCTGTCGAGGACAAGTCCCAGGTACTTCAACGTCGACTCGACGCCGATGGAAACCCCTCCTGCCATCACTGAGGATCCCGGAGGTGGCGCATTCCGAGGCCCATGAAAGCACATGGCCTCGGACTTGTGCAATGCCACCTCGAGACCCAGTTGCCGGATCCTCTCAACGACTATCGCAACCCCGCGTGGTCTGCCCTACCCCTAGAGTGTTATTTAAAATCGCGTAGGCGCGGAGGGGCGAGGCGGCCCGTGAGCTGAGGAGCAGGTGGTTCTAACACTCGCCGCCGCGGTGGTGAGCGTGAACCACATCTGCGACGATAAGCTCGCATGGGACCGCCGGAGCCCCGCAACGCCGGAGCCGTGACAGAAACCATGCCTGCTGCATGCTTGTTTGCATGCTGCATGCTCGCTTGCATGCTGCATGCTGCATGCTTGCTTGCATGGTGTATGCTTGCTGCATGCATGCTGGTGTATGCTGGTTTGCATGTTTGCCTGCTTCTTACAGGGAAATAAAACCACGTGTTCACCATCAACTGTTTTAATGAATTTTCTGTGATGTGATAGACGAGTCTTTCCATTATTATGCATATGAAATGTATGCCTAAAGATGATTCTAACTGTAAACTTTCTGAGATATGATAGTTCTGCCTTCTAATGACTATCGATATAAAATGTATGCCAAAAGATGATTCTGAATGTGAACTTTCTGCGATAAGATGGGTCTACTTTTAATTCTTATGCATATAAAATTGATGCCTAAAGATGATTCTGACTTACAAAATTATGCGTTTTGAACGTCTGATAAATGAGTGTCTGCCAAACGATTTTCTGTGAAATGAAGTTTATGCTATCCGCTGGTATGCAAAATAATATTATGACATAAAAAGTTCTGCCATAAAGGGTCAACCCGTTGATATTTTTGTATTTTATTGATTTAAGTGAAGAAAACGTCCATATGGGATATTGTAAATATTCGCCTTGGCTTGCGACTGGTACAGCTTTTTCGATCATTCAACGAGTCCCGGTGCCTAATCCTTGACGCCTCTGCTATAGACTAATAAAACCACTGACCAATATGATTCAAGTTTCTATCTATAGTGGTTCTGATGTGTGTCGACGATGAGTGTGAAAATACTTAAAGCCAACAAAGTAAGATATCATAACTTGTAGTACAAACATCATAAATTAGGCCTAGCCCTCTTCATGTTGGCAAACAATGTTTTGTGGTAGTATAACACGAAAACACGGCGCAGCGGACCCGGCTTTAGATGATTATACAAGCCGGCTTGGCTTGTCAAAAAAATAACTTTGTCTTGGCCCAGCAGTGGAACAATATAGGCTAAGGAAAAAAACATGTTAAACCTTTGTAACCGTTAACGTTGTCTACTTATTCCTAATAAATGAAAGATAAAGAGTGCGTGTCGGGCCACACGCAGTGTAGGGTCACATCTTTAGTCTTTCCGTGGAGCGCTCGCCATTGAGTGGGGTGACACACTTCAGAAAGCTGTTTCGCTTTTCAGCCTTTGCAACACGAGGGTATTTAGGTGTCAAGGGTGTCGTGTGTCAGAAACCATTTTGGCTCTTTCGCTAGAGCTATTGCCACTGTTCTGCAAACTTCTGGTGGCGCCATTCCTGCCAGTGGGTACAGCATCTATACCTGGGTTGGTTTAAGGCAACCAGTGATGATCCGGCACGTTTCGTTCAGAGCTGTATCCACTAACATAAAAAGTTAGTGGATACAGCTCTGAAAAAACGTAATCACGCACTCAAGGAATTAGTATCGGGAAGCAAGAGAAAGAAAATTTAAGGTTTACAGTACTTGCTCCAAGATACAAGTGTCAGGTAAAGGTTCGCAGTATAGGCGTGTGGTCAGCTGCGCAGTGCAGATGACAGGCCAGCTCTGAAGTACAGGTGGGGTGGACATCTCAGGCAAGTGTGTTAGCGGAGCCCCGGGAAGTAAATAAGTAAGTTTATTGAGTCTGTTTCGTACCCCTGAGAAATGCAGGGACGCGTCAGAGCGTCAGCGACCCTTACACTAGTTCACTTTTAGTAACAGTCAACTTCAGGTACTTCGATGGTTTTCACTTGAAATCCCATTCCAGACTGCTCAAACCGCGTCAGCGGCTTTCTCGCCGTTTTTCAAATTTTCCACCTGTTCCAATTCCTTTTATAATTAAGTTCTTGCAGCCATTCATCTGACTTACCAGGTGTAGTCGGCCATGACGTATCAAATCTCCTTGATAAAAACCGAGAGTGCGCTAAGAATCTTATATTTATAATTTAGAATTCCGTTATTTAGTAGACAACTTATGTATAAAAATCAGATTTAGACTATCCAAAATGATATAAAATTATTTTCAATAAATACAATCGTAATAAATGCAACCTTCATTGAATAGGCTGCTAAGAAAATCTTTGAAAGAAAAGAATAAGTAGACTTCAGTTTGCCACCTTTGACGTAAATGTCATTTCAGGAAGATTATTATGTAAAATGATGAATATAATAAAAAGTATGATATATGGAAAGAAAAACGTAAGTAGAGTGTGAAACAGATACTATACCGTAGGTAATTATGTGTTGAAAGTTGACTCTCGGAATTTGGCAGGTATGTAGTTGAGTATCCCACCCGTTACACACTGTTGTTTGACATCAGGTGGATTGTTATGCAAAGTGTCAAGCGATATTGAAACATGTGTGCTGCCACAAGTTACTTATTGTCTCCTTATCTGCTCATGGCCTACCCTGAAGAGCACATTATAATACGGCCCGGCTCAGTCCTTCAACGAATCTCATATTTTTCTTAGCAGAGGGGCAATAGGAATAGAACTTATTGAGGAGCTGAAGTGTTCGTGCTGCGTCCACAAGGAAAATGTTACTTAACTTCCTTATCGGGCTAATACTATTTTATCAATATGCATTAATTATGTTATGAATAAAGGCTCACACAGATGCGACGAACTCGCAGAGTCCAGAGCAACGGCATCTATATAGTCAGCGTTTAGTCAAGTGGGCAACCGGTGACGTAACATGGAGAGAAAGTGAAGTTGTGGGGTGTGCTATACGTTGCGTACCACGCCGCGCTCCACGTTGCCTGTCACGTCGCGTACCACGACGCGCTCCACGTTGCCTATCACGTCGCGTACCACGACGTGCTCCACGTTGCCTGTCACTTCGCGTACCACGCCGCGCTCTACGTTGCTTGTCACGTCGCGTATCACTACGCGCTCCACGTTGCCTGTCACGTCGCGTACCTCGCCGCGCGCCACGTTGCCTGTCACTTCGCGTACCACGCCGTGCTCCACGTTGCCTGTCACGTCACGTACCACGCCGCGCTCCACGTTGCCTGTCACGTCAAGTACCACGTTGCACTCCACGCTAAATAACCAAGTTTCTTTACGCTATCTTAGTTTCAGACTTCCACACTTCTGTGGAGTTTCGCTAGAAATTTGTCTCTGTATATTCTCCCATAAAAACATGTGTTATTATAAAAACACGGCACTTTCATGTTGCTTTTGGGATAATTGCTGTCATCGGCTAACATTTTTGCCATCCATGGAAGGTATTCGCGTGTCGCAGCGCAAAGAGTCGTGTGCGTGTGCGCCGCCTTAGTTCCAGGAAGAGCCAGGCGAGCGCGCGCGCCGCCCGCCATAGCAGCACTCCCGCCGGCCGAGTGCTCGCAGCCACGTGTCCGCGTCCGTGTCCATGTGTCGTGCGTCGAGTGTCGCTGCGGCCATCATGTGCCTGCTGCCGCTGCTGCTGGCCACCACCACCATCGCCACCGCCGCGGTTGCCACCAGCCAGTGCAGGCAGCTGGATCGCAGCATCATTAATCGTGAGTGCTCCGAAAATAAACAGCAAGTGAAACTGTCGCTTATTACATTTACAGTGTTATCCATTGGGAAAACTAAAACTGTTTAGAGCCCACATTCCCACTGACTAATTCGGCCTCTGGCAGATTGTCACTTGTAGTAAAACGCTACACACTATTACATACACGCCATTTTTTTTAAATTATATAATTTACAAAATGGAAGTTACAAATGTGAAAAAAAATATATGAGCTCATATTTAAAAAAAACTTTCTATAGGGGGTAAAATAGGAAATGAAAGTTTGCTTGAAACTCCGTCATTTTTTAAGTAGAAAATAACACAAAAAAGACAATAATACCCGAAACGACGACCCGAATGGCGCAGCGTTAGTGAGGCTGCCTTACGTTCGTTGGGTCCCGGGTTCGAATCCCGGTAGGAGCAATTGTTTGTGTGATGAGCATGGACATTTGTTTCCGAGTCATGGATGTTTATATGTATGATAAGTATGTATTCACAAACAAAAAGTATCTATGTAGTATATCAACTATCTGCCCGCGTAGCATGGCCGCCGTAGAAACGGGTTTTGTCGACTGACAAACGACAAAATGACAGATAAATGACAGATTTTTGAAAGACTTCTATCGTCCTAAGCATGGCGATGTGTGACATGTGGAAAAGAAAGGTTTCTATTCTTTAGCGATAAAAGTCTTCAACGTCGAGCATGGCGACAATTTTTTGTCTACTTTTGACACTGGTTGTGGGAATCGTTTCTTGGCAACAAATGTCAAAAAGTCTACAACACATTAGACCTAGACAAGATTATTTTTATAAATGTAATTTGTGTTTGTAAGCCATTTTGTTTTTAGAAACATGTCGGGGTCCTGCCGTCGCCATCTCCTCAATTTTTATGCCAAAAGAAACGCTGTACGTTCTTTAACGGGGCTTTCGATATCCCGGAAAACGAGTTCTTTGAAGATAATGCCTTCTAGCCGATTTCAGCCACAGCGACTGCATTCGATGACTTTCTAGGGTGGTTGTCGAGTGCTTTGGTGTGCTAATCTTTTATGTGCTCTCTAGTGGCTAGCATACATCATCATCGATCATCATATCAGCCCGGAATCACCCACTGCTGGGTATAGGCCTCCCGTTTCTTCTGCCACACTTCCCGGTTCTGTGCGTCCCTGATCCAGTTGTTTCCCGCGACTTTGACGATATCGTCAACCCAACGAGCTTTAGGAAGGCCTTGGTGTCTTTGGCCAAACCTTGGCAAAGCCTTGCTCTATCGGCCATCTCCGCGTCTAGATGTTCTACCCAGGTCCACTTGAGGCGCACCGCCCGGTCCCCGACGTCGTAGACTTTCGTCCGATGTTATGCCGAGCATGGCTCGGTCCATAGCCCTTTGTGCCGCTTGTACTCGGTGGACAGTCACCTTTGTGAGCGTCCATGTCTCGGCACCGTAGTAGGTCATTGTTGGCAGGATACATTGGTTAAAAAGGCGGGTTTTTTATCTTTTTTGGACCGAAAAATAATACGCAACTTAAAAACTCCGAGCACAAAGCGCGCCATTGACAAAATTGTAGGTAATAGCTGTAGCCTACAGCTATACCCTGTAGTTGGTCTAGCTGGCCGGGAATATATTCAGGCCTTAACGCCTTTAATAAAAGTAATGGCAACCACACGATACGTCCTATGATAGCTGTAATACTCTGGAGGGCGCATCTTTTTCCTTTCAAACAAAGTGTAATGTCATCGTTCACCTTGATATTAACCACCGCCCATGTAACATTATTTTTAAGTAAACAAAAAAAACTTAGTAAGAACCTATTTTCTTACCAACTGAACATTGGTGGATATTATAAGATACAAATAATGAGATTGTTATAGATGATATGAGATTATAGGGAAGCAATAATCCTGTGATCTCTTTTATGGTGATGAACGTAATATCAACAAACAATTTGAAAAAATATAATCAACTGTATTACTTCTAGATCGCAGATGCTGAGTGCAAAATCCTCAATGTCACTAGCTATTTGACCGTTGCTATGGAAAGACATTCTATGTCTTGTCTTCGTACAAACTCGAGTCGATGGGTCGCCGCATGCTCGGGCATGTCAAGACATTAAGACATGTCAAGTTGTATAGAAAAGAGCTTTGTCGTGTCTTGAAGAGTAGAGATAGAATTGCCATGCTACGCGGGCTGGTGTCCACGACACAAGCCTCGTTGCTTAGTGTGGCACTAGATGGCGCAGTGTGTTAATGTCCAGCAATATTTATTTATTTATTTTATTTATACCCCGTAAACGTAAGAAAATACAGTAGATTAACAAAAATGATTTGGTATTAATTTTATTATGAATAAGTACCTACCTACTAATAATTTCTGTAAGTACAAAAAGTAACGATATCCCATCAAAAACATAAATGTGGAATGAGAGCCAAAATCAATAATAATAAATTCAAATTCAAATATTTATTGCTCAACACAGTACATTTTATACATTTCCAGATGTCAAGTGAATGCGCAGTCCACTGTATTGTACCAATTTAGGCATGCAAAATTCATAATTATAGTTATACAATTTCATAAATCAAATTAAATGTCATAAATTCAAAAATGATATTAATTCAAATTAATAAATAAGTACTGTCATATATTCAAATTAAAGTAATGTCAGAGTTTAATTATAGTGTCAAAATAATTAAGGAATTTACTCATTTATAATTTTTAAAGCATTGCAATATTAAGATTATTATTAAATTAAAATATATTTAAACTATTAATCATTCAAATTACATTATAATTACACTTACATAGAATTAAGCTCAAATAAATCGGACATGACTCACACAACGACACACCTAATTGTTACTTAATTACCTTGTCTGTTAAGAATTCACCAATGGAATAGTACGCTTTTTTAACCATAAAGTCTGTTAGCATTCTTTTAAATTTGTTAGCATCATTCTCAAGTCTTATGGTCGTGGGTATCATATTATAAATTTTTGGAGCCATTCCTAGAAAACTATTTGCATATAATGCTGTTTTATGAGGCACAGCGTGAATTTTGCCCCGGTGACGTTGACTATTTAGGGTTTCAAATAAATGTAGGTGTTTTTTAACGAACATTGCTAATTCAAATGCGTATAGAGAAGGAAAAGTCATTATTCTTAGCTCAATAAAGTGTGGTTTACAACTATCAGTAGCTTTTATTTGGCACACGGCTCTTAAACACTTTTTTTGTGCCTTAAAAACTAGCTCCATATCTGATGAATTTCCCCAGAAGATTATACCATAGCGTAATGTAGAAGACACGTATGCATGATATGCAGTCAGTACGATTTCGCGGCTTGCTATTTTACTGAGATTATGCAGAGCGTACTGGAACTGATTTAGTCTTTTTATTATATGTTCGATATGTTTATTCCATTTCATATTCTCGTCTATATAGAGTCCCAGGAACTTAGTGTGCTTCGTTTCTTCTATCGTTTTGTCAGCGTATTTTATATTAAGTTTATCTTGAATAATTCTTTGTTTAAATGACATAACGTAAGTTTTATCTAAATTTGCATTAAGATTGTTATTATTTAACCATGTTATTAACCTGTTTAGATTTAGATTTATATCCATTTCATAACTATGTGACCCCCTATTTTGTTCTGTGAAAATGATTGTACTATCATCTGCAAACAAGGTCATGGGATGTTGAATAACTCTAGGCATATCGTTTATGTAGACTAGGAACAATGGTGGGCCAAGGACGCTACCCTGAGGTACACCAAAGTTCGTTTTCCTTGGTTTCGATTGGTACGTTAGTTCTAATTTTGTCTTCTGACAGATTTTGGTAATACTCGTTATTTGATACCTTATTTTTAAATACGATTCAATTAATTTTAATACGTTGCCCCTTACTCCACATTTTTTTAATTTAGACAAAAGTATGTTAAAATCTACAAAATCAAATGCCTTGGTCATATCCATGAACAAGGCAGTCGCCCGTGTCCGTCTATCCATATTTGTTACCACTTTATTTACTAGGCTATATATTGCCATATTTATATTTTTGTATTTTCTGAAACCGTACTGTTCTTCCGCAAATATTTGATGTTTTTCAAGAAAAGTATACAGATTGTTATAAATAACTTTTTCATTTTTTTTTGAGAATATTGGAATTAACGCTACAGGTCTATAATTCTTAGGATTTTGTCTGTCATCTTTCTTATGTAGTGGTTTTATTACAGATATCTTGAAATCTTTCGGGTATGTAACATTTTCTATGCATAAATTTATAATGAAACTAAGAACAGGAGATATTTCCGCGGCTACACTTTTTATAACTTTAGTGATAATTTCGTCATAACCTGCACTATTGGTTTTTTTTAAGGTTTCGATAATTTTGTACATATCTATAGGGATTGTAGCAGGCATAAAAATTGAATTAGCTGTGTTAGTAATAGATGATAAGTCAGGATTTTTACTATTACTTAGCGGTTGAACTAAATCAATATAGTAATTATTGAACGCTTCTGCAATTTCTAGTGGATCTGTTATCTCTTTTTGTTATTGATAGTTATTTTAGAAATATTTTCTTTTGGACAGTCAATTTATTTTTATTTATAGTCTGCCAAGTAGCTTTCATTTTATTTTTGGAGTCATTAATATAAAAGTTATTTCTTGACTTTTGTGTGAGACAGATGATTTTTTTGAGCCGATTAGTGTATGTCTTTAGTTTTTCTTTGTTTTCCGAAGTTTTATGTCTTCTTAATTGCCATAACATGTCTCGCTTGCGTTTACACAGTTTGATACCTTTTGTTACCCAGTTTAGTATCTTTCTAATAGGTATTTTAATTTTAATTATTGGGAAACATAAATCATAGAAAAGTTTAAATAAATGATGAAACTCACTATAGGCTTCATCAGGGTCCAGACATTCATAAACATTATTAAAGGTCAGGCTATGTATAGCATTTTTAAATTTGTTTATATTTTCCAAGCTATAATCTCGTTTTAGTGCGTACCAGTGAGTAATTGTATATGTTTTTTTCACTGGACATTTCACGATTTGTGCTGTATGATCAGATATGGCCAACTCTAATACCTCACTTTTAATGCCTCTAATATTATATAATAATATAATATAATAATATAACATAATAATATAATATATGCCTCGGTTGTTGACTCACTCGTCAACGACAAAAGAAGTGAGATCTAAATACCCATTTAGATCTCACTTCCTTTGTCGTCGGCACCCGCCAAGTTCAATTAGCAGTCCTGAAATTTATTTAAAACAACATAAAATATGTTATAACAACTTAAAATATCATTTCTTCTTTTAGCTTAGGATAATATAAAAAAAACCATTCTCACTAGATCCATCATGGATCTGGCCAATGGATCTTCTGAGAATGACCAGTCTGGTTGGAGGTACCTCCCTTTTCTATGGAGCGTGAAGAACTTTACACCTAATTCTTCAAAGCTCTAAAATCCCTTAGTTGATGATAAAGAAGGCATAATGGTCCGTAACTAAATCATATTTCACAGTCTACAGACTTAGTTGTAAATTGGACACGTAAGGTAACAGTTCATCTGAAGATCTGAGAGCTATGACGGTTGCCTGGTTCGATCTGATCGGCCGCGTGTAACCAGGACTGCGAGCGAGCTACACGCGCGTCTCCGAGCAGTTACTCTGTCAGACGTTTTCTCTCCCACGCGCTCGCGTGCGCGGGCCACGGCCAGAGCAACTCCTGCTACTATATTAACAAGCTACGATAAGTACTTATTCAATTAACTGGTTCGATATTTAGTTTTCCTCCAAGATAAATGTTTGGGTAATTATACTACCTATATATTATTTACATACGAAAAGTACAGTAAAATACATAAAGTAATTTAAGTACTTACTCATTTTTTATTGGGTAGTATTTAAACGCAAATCAAAAAATAGCCTTTTTCTATGTAATAAGATTCCGAATTCCCATCAAAATTACTGATTGCACAGCAAAATATTCAATTCAAAATATCACTAAACACACTACAATTTATTTTCGCAGCGTACAGCGATTTTTCCTAAAGCAAAAGCTTTTTCATCAATGCACAGCTAATAATCTGCACATTATACATGTTAACTCTTTTTCTTTTAAATATAGCTTCTATTTTTATATTATGTACAGCAGTTTTTCTAAATAAAACAGCATTTTATTAGTCACAGTCGTCTTATTATTTATTAATAACCACATAAAGAGATCAGCAAAAAAAAAAATTAGATACAAAATTGTAGTCACAGTCGATAATGAGATCAGCAAAAAAAAATATAAAATTAGATACAAAATTGTAGTTTATTAATGGATAAATTAAGGAACTCAGTATATTAGAGGACGTAGGTATGCAAGTGGCGCTAGTTACAGAGCAGTTGAAAGGGTATCGTTTGGAAGGACATATGATGAGGAGGGATGAAACACTTGTGACTAAAAGAGCATGCAAGCAAACATGCAGCATGCAAGCATACATGCAGCATGCAACATGCAGCAGGCATGGTTTCTGTCACGGCTCCGGCGCTGCGGGACGCCGGCGGTCCCATGCGAGCTTATCGTCGCAGATGTGGTTAACGCTCATCACCACGACTTCGGCTTGCTGGCCGGCTTCCAGCCTCAGCCGCGGCGGCGAGTGTTAAGACCACCTGCTCCTCAGCTCGCGGGCCGCCTCGCCCCTCCGCGTCTACGCGATTTTAAATAACACTCTAGGGGTAGGGCAGACAAGACTACGTGGTGTCGGTTCTGGAGCGATTCGTTTCTGTCACTAACTTTTGTAACACAACATATTGACTTTTCAAGACAATATTTTAATTTAAATTAAGGTTAAAAATGCTATTATAAAGAAATGGCAATAATGGCAAATAT
Source organism: Xestia rhomboidea (assembly GCA_963853795.1). NCBI lineage: Eukaryota > Metazoa > Arthropoda > Insecta > Lepidoptera > Noctuidae > Xestia > Xestia rhomboidea. Next base: position 20,997,854 of record OY970764.1, read on the forward strand.
ACGGCTAACTCCCGACGACATGACCTAGCGCTATCTCTATTTTACTCGCTCGCGCCACTCTGCACTCCAGTGACGAAAAAGCGCGCGAAGCCGCGAACCTTTTTTCAGTTAATTTGTTCTGCTTTTAGAAATAATGCAATGTAAAAGGATTTTTTTGTTATAATAATCATTAAATTTGCCGAGCATGGCTTCTTGAAAATTAAGACAAATATGATGAATAGGTTTTGTTGTACTTACTGGTTAATATGCGACTGGGATAGTTATTTTGCTAAGAAATATGGAAAATTTGCTGTGCAGTCAGTGTTTATGCTATGTGTATGTATGTAGTATTTTTGTACAAAAATAAATTTTTTAACACCCTTGCTCGTAAAGCTGATGTAATTCCACCGGTTTTAAATATGTAAAGCGGGTCATAAAAAACGCGTGTGTTATCAAATCAAATAGTTAAGTTATAGTCTGTAAAGTATACACTATATCTGATCTGTGGCTTGTCTAAATATAATATTCAGTCTGTGGTCGTTAAGTAAATTAAACACATTTATTCAATTAAGAATCTTTATTATTTCACGAATCCCGATGTTACATGGTGTCAGAAGTGATAATAAAGTGCTAAATAAAAGGAAATAAATGAGAGTTGTAAAATGGCTACGAATGACGCAGTGTCTGGAATAAAGCCACCCGCTAACCTACAAATTGACTCGGAAAAATCAACGAGCTGGAAAAATTGGTTACAACAATTTGAGTGGTACTCTACTGCTATTCAACTGGACAAAAAGCCACCAGAGGTCCAAGCTGCAACATTTATGGCAGTTATAGGCCCAGATGCGATGGAAATCAACAACAGTTTCAATCTCAGCGACGCAGATAAAAACGACCTGCAAATCATTAAAAACAGGTTTAGAGAGTATTTTGCACCAAAAACAAACATATCTTTTGAAAGATACATATTTTTTAAGATTGAACAAAACGAAGATGAACAATTTAACGAGTTTTTGACCAGAATAAAAACGCAAGCAAGTAAATGTGAATTCGCCAATTTACTCGACGAAATGTTGAAAGATAAAATAGTATTTGGAATTAGATCTAATCAAGTAAGAGAGAAATTATTGACAGAAGACAAATTAGACTTGACAAAAGCGATAACTATATGTAAAACAAGCGAACAAGCTTCCAAACAACTAAATGAGTTTGAAGGCAAAGGTAAAACCGATAAAGTCTCGGTGGTGAAACATAAAAGTGCCAAAAAAGAACAAAACAAGAATTTTGACTGCAGAAGGTGTGGTACAAATCATAGCCGCAGAGAGTGTCCAGCTTTCAACAAATTGTGTACTAAGTGCAATAAAAATGGTAATTTTGCTAATATGTGCAGATCAAAGAAGAAATATGAAACCAAACAGAAAAATAGAGTGAATTTAATAGAAGAAAGCTCAAGTTCTGAAGATGAGGTATACATATCAGCTATAAGTGCAGGCGAAAAGAAAAACTGGACAGAAAATATACAGGTTGGCAAAGTGAAATTTACCGTCAAACTAGATTCAGGAGCAGAATGCAATGTGTTACCAAAATATTTGATGGACAAAACCAAGGCAAATCTGAAAACAAGTCGAACAAGAAATTTGATAAGTTACACAGATGATAAAATGGCGGTTTTAGGCGAAGTAGAGCTACCGTGCAAACTAAAAAATGAAGAAATAAATATTGTTTTCAAAGTAGTTCAAGAAAAAGTGACACCAATCCTAGGACTTGATACCTGTGAGGAATTAGGACTTATTGCGAGAGTCAAGACTTTGAAGGAAAGTCAATGCACAGAAGATATATTTGACGGCCTAGGCTGTTATAAGGATTATGAGTATGACATCGACTTAATTGAGAATCCAAAACTCGAGATTAAACCCTCAAGAAGAATTCCATACGCCATAAGAGATGAGGTAAAGCAAGAACTTGACAGAATGGTAAAGTTAGATGTCATAAAACCAGAAACAGAGCCCACTCCTGCCGTGAGCCCTATGGTAGTTGTCAGACAAAAAGGTAAAATAAGAATCTGCATAGATCCATCAGGTGTAAACAAAAACATCCTGAGACGTCATTTTCCACTTACCACTATAGAAGAGATTTCAGCTGTCATCAAAGGTTCTAAATTTTTTGCACTATTAGATTGCACAAAAGGATTTTGGCAAATCAAGCTATCAGAAAGAACACAAAAAATATTAACGTTTGCTACCCCATGGGGAAGATATTCCTTCAAGAGACTCCCTTTTGGTGTATCGTCAGCACCTGAAATATTCCAAGAAATTTTAACAAATTTACTCAGTAAATTTAAAAATGTGAGAGTATCCATCGATGATATATTTATTCATGCAAACAGTAGAGAAGAACTGCGCAAAACTGTCAGTGAAGTCATCGAAGTACTAAGTAAATCGGGCTTCAAACTCAACAAAAGTAAGTGCATTATGGAAGCAGAAAGAATAAAATTCCTAGGACACATTGTTTCAGCCAACGGATTAGAAGCTGACCCAGAAAAAGTAGAAGCCATAAAAGCAATGAAAACACCAACAAATAAAACAGAGCTACAGAGACTACTAGGGATGATCACCTATCTAAACAAATTTATCCCCAACATGTCAGACTTAACACATCCACTAAGAGATTTGTTACATAAAAATATAAGTTTTATTTGGGAAATGCATCATGAAGAAGCACTCAACAAAATAAAACAAGTACTTCAGAGTCCACCAGTACTTGGACTATATGATGTAAACAAACCTGTAACTTTGACCGTGGATGCAAGTTCAAAAAATCTTGGAGCTGCACTTTTTCAAGAAGGACAACCAGTAGCCTATGGGGCAAGAGCATTGTCCAAATCTGAACAAAACTATCCACAGATAGAGAAAGAAGCACTTGCTATATTGTTCGGGTGTAAGAAGTTCCATGAGTATGTTTATGGTAAAGAACTGACAGTGGAATCAGACCATAAACCACTCGAGACAATTTTCAAGAAAAACATACAATCCGCTCCAGCAAGGTTGCAACGTATAATGTTCAACCTTACACCATACTCACCAAAGGTCATATTTAAAAAAGGCTCAGAAATACCCTTAGCAGATTTCCTTAGTCGAGACTGTGATGCATCTAACCTGAAATATGATCAAGAAGATAACTTAAAAGTTGCTGTTATATTACCTATGACATTAGATGCTAGAGAAGAATTTAATATTGCTACCAAAGAAGATCCACATCTACAGTTACTTCTTAAGACTATAATGCAAGGATTTCCAGAACATGTCAATGATCTTCCTACAGAACTACAACATTATTTTAACTTTAAAGAAGAACTAAGCTATTTCAAAGGAATTATTTTCAAGGGTGATAAAATTGTGGTGCCAAAATCACAAATCCCTAAAATGTTAAAGAGTATTCATTATGGACATCTAGGGATACAAAGCTGCTTAAGAAGAGCGAGACAATTCCTTTACTGGAAAGGACAATATGATGATATTATGAAACTAGTCAGAGGTTGCTCTGTTTGCGAACAAACCCAAAGAGATAATACTAAAGATACAGTGGTAGTTAAAAAGATTCCTACACTTCCATGGCAAATTGTTGCATCAGATTTATTTGAGTTGAAAGGAAAAACTTACTTAGTAATCTGCGACAGTTATTCTGGATATTTAGATTTTCAACAGCTAAAAGGTCAGTCATCATATGAAGTAATTGAACAATTTAAAAGATGGTTTTCTGTACATGGTGAACCAGAAGAGCTACAAACCGACAATGGAACGCAATATATGTCGCGAGAGTTCAAGATATTTCAAAAAGAGTGGAGATTTAACCACGTCACATCCAGTCCACATCACCATCAAGGCAACGGGCTTGCTGAAAGAGCAGTTCAAACAGCAAAAAATATACTAAGAAAATGCAGCATTGACAAGTCAGATGTTCAACTCGCTTTATTAAATTGGAGAAATACACCACGAAATGATCAATTAGGTTCACCTAACCAACGACTTTTCAGCAGAATTACTAGAACTTCAATACCAACGAATGATAATAATTTAAAACCGAAAATAATGCAAGGAGTCACAGCTGAACTACAACGATTAAGAGAGATCCAAGTTAACTACAGTAATAAACATACTACAAGCCCAGTCAAGTTTGAGATCAATGATAAAGTCAGACACAAAGTTGCTCATCGACATTGGGAAGGGGCAAAAGTAGTAGAAAAGCCTGAAGGCCTACCAAGATCTGTAATAATTCAAACAGATCAAGGCCAAATCTTTCGAAGAAACCTCAGTCATCTGCATAAGACACAAGCAGACATAGCCAGCAACAGAGTGGTAGTACCTGAAACTAAATACACAAATGAACCAGCAGAACAACAGGTTCCAGCACAAGATCAATCACCTGCTGTTCCTAAGTCACTCCCAGCATCAACACACACATCACCAAGCACTTCCAATCATGTGCAGCAGACAAACCCAGCTCAACCAGTGACAGCACCACGATCATCAAGATTTGGTAGGATAATTAAACCAATAAATAGACTTGATCTTTAATAATACTTACAAGTTATAATTGTAGTAGGCTGCTCTTGTTCTGTATAAATAACGCATCTTAAGATTATAGAAAACTAAAGAAAATTAATACTGTAAATTACATGGTAATTAGAACCATATTAATAATGATGATTAGATCAAGATACATAATATATTATGTATATGATTGGTGCCAGGCATCTGTTAGAGTTTTAATAGCTAGATCATACTCGTACTTCAATTTCAAAATATAACTATATTAAATTATAATGAAAATGTCGAGTCAAATTGTAAGTTTTAACTTGTAGAAGTAAGTTGAAAGTGTAAGTCTTCAGTTCTCAGTTTATCAACAAAGAAAGGGAGATGTAAAGTATACACTATATCTGATCTGTGCCTTGTCTAAATATAATATTCAGTCTGTGGTCGTTAAGTAAATTAAACACATTTATTCAATTAAGAATCTTTATTATTTCACGAATCCCGCTGTAACATAGTCCATACAAATTCCATAACAGTATTATTTGCCATTTCAAATATGGAACTGATCGCCGCCGCACGACTCCAGCTAGTGAGCAGCGCGCTGTTGCTATTCAAATTTCGAACTAATCGCCGCGCGGCGCCAGTCAGTAGGCAGCGCTAGCGCGCTGTTAAAATGGCGGGAAGGCAACAGTGTGCATTCACAGATTGAGTTTTTTTAAAATAAAAAATAAACAGTTTATTCGGTAATTTAAAAACTTGGCTGCATGCTCTAGCGTCTTTGCCAACATTTTCACGCAGTCACGGCAGAAAATAATCCTCGCGCCATTTTTCTCAAATTTTCTTTTCTTTGTACTTGTATTGTGAATATCTAAAAATGACAACTTTCAATAATGAAGATGAGCAATATATTACTTCAACTCCACCGGATATACTAACAGAAGCGCGAACCGCATGCGACAGCTTGCTGCCGTCAATATCCAAGGACAGATACATAAAATGTTTTTTTTTTTCTGTTTCCTCGCAAATGTGTTAAAAAACGTCGTACGATATACGTGCGTATTGGTTATAACATGCTCGGCTCAATTACGCCCTCGCCTTCGGTTCGGGCTGAAATTCCGCCTCGCATGTTATAACCATCTTAACGCACTAATATCGTAATGTACTATAACTGTATTGCATTATGAGGAAAAAAGTAATGTTATATTGATGTATAATTTCGAATTATCTGCAGTTTGAGTTTTGTTAAACATTTAGTTTATTTGTAGTGAAGTAAGTTATTTGATGTAAAAAAGAATATAAATGATGAGTATGCGATAGGCGATTATTTATTTGATATGCAATTTATAATATCCCTTTTTTATCTCAATATGAATCACTTTTTATAAACAGTGGTAATTAAGGCATGGGTAGCTATAAGGTAACCGGCTAGAATATAGCGGAAATGTGTCTCTGGATCAGCGACGGCCAACATGAGCCCGCAGTCGGTTCACAGCACACTGCAATTCGTAACCAGGATGGAGGTGTTCTGCCGGCGTGATGAAGTGTGAAGGTGAGGGATGTTTGTTTCTCCACATGCACAATCTTTCGTCTGTCGCTCTGACTTCCGAAGAGATGGGGTGTAGTGTACCTGAAAGCTATAAACGGCTTGACGGATTTTTACGTTTTTTTTTTGTGTATAATTTGGTAAGTCTGAGAATACCAATTATAACGTATTTAGTATTAGGCATAGGGGTTTAGGTTACTTGCGCTGGGCACTTACTACATATCTGGGACAGCTATTTACTATTACGATATAGGTAAGAAAGTATGAAGCACTGTTTTAGACTTTCACGGTTTTTCACTACACTTAAAGTACTTACGGGATGATATCACGGATATCATCCCGTAAGTACTTTAAGTGTAGAAAATATGAAACTGTAATTAGTTGTATTATTTGGTCGGTGTTGGCAGGACCTGTGCTGTCGCGCAGCGTGGCGGAGCACGGGATGGCGGTGACCGTGTCGCTGGTGTGGGGCAGCGAGCCGGCGCACGCCGCCGCCGCGCTGCTGGCCGCGCGGCTGCGCCACGTGCGCCTGTACCGCGGCGTGCTGCTGCCGCGCACCCCCAGCCCACACGATACCGCTCAGCTCGCCGCCAACGTCACCTTCAGCATGTACGGCAATTATACAAAGTACGTAGGTACATATTTATATACTTCTGGCAATTCGATGAGTTCCCAGTTTCACGAACATACATACAGGGTGTAAACTTCTTTTCCAACCAAGCATTCTGTACATAAAACTAAGTTAATCTACGTAAAAAATATAACTGGGAAACGACTTTTTTTTACTGTGGATAATCTCGTTTTACGGTAGGACTTAATGTAACGCACTCCAAAATTGTGCTATGGGTGCATTCAATGGTACTTACAAGGTGTTGGAGGTATAACATTTAGAATATGACTGTATTAATGATCCATTCACAATTCGTGTGAATTCGTCCAGAAGGTGCTTAAGCCTAATTTTATTCAAGTACCGGGTACGTTATATTGCTTGGTTTTAGTTTTAGTGTTATTTTCTCTACTATTTCAGCTAATAAATTGCAAACTAGTTTTTATATAGCTTCTTCCTTATTTAAAGCTGTGTGTTTTGTGTTCTTGTGCTTACACCATAGGTTACTCTTATAAGTCCATACGTGAGGACTTGTAATTGGCTTTCTGGTGACTATGGATTCCTTTTTTTCGGTTTTTATTAGCTGTAAGTCCTCCATGTACTAAATAAATAAATAAATAAAAACAAAAATGTTGTAACTTTGACCCCCAACATCTCCGTAACTAGAAGGTTCCCAGGTATGGTCCAGAATAAAAATGGTCACAATGACGGGAATAACAAGTGTCTCTCGGCTTTGTTAAGGGTCTTTTAACATCCTTTATTTGACACATTCGTTCCCAAATTCACGGTTGAATAGCAACACCTCGTGCCGATGTGCCGGCAGAGCTGTTGAATAACTTTCAGTACTGGTAAAACAACCAGTGTAAAAGTGAATAGCGTGCGCGGTAACAGAATGGGGGATAACGTTGTCAAAGCTTTTTAACCTCTGTGTCAACGCCACGATCTGATCGGTCAAATCAGCAGTAAGTGATTGGGGTGTCGCATTGATGACGTCAGCGTCAACAATATCAAACACGCAGATGACATGGTGATGCTGTGCCCAACGATCAGAGCGCTTTGAGGACTGCTAACTATCTGCGAGGAGTTGCCGCTGTCGCAGTGCGTGTCCTACAATGTCAAAAAGAGCGAGTTCTAGGTGTTTGAGGCCGCTGGCGGTAGGTGCCCAGAGACTGTACCTGTGATTAAGTTGACCGGTCAGGAACTGAAACGCGTCTATCAGTTCAAGTAGCTCCACTATGTACTCGACGATCTTAATGGCCAGGCGGATATCGAAAGGATGTTGCATCAGAAATAAAAGTTTTTTTTAAGAGACCTTTTACATTTTGGTGTCACGCTAATTATACAATTTACTTAAAAAGGCAGATAACGAAAAAGTTTTCTTTTATTATGAAAGTATAGGATATTTTTGGATGAAAAAAAATGTTGATTGTCAATAATTATATTCAATAAGATCTACAAATTAGAGGTCCCAAATTATGAAATCAGGTTTCCGTGAGTTCATGCATTCGGAAAATGATTATTACTAAATAAATAAATAAGCTCGCCGTTGTACATAAGCTATATATTTGAATTTTGTGTGTATGTTTTTTTTAATTTTGTGTGCAATAAAGAATATTAATTTGAATAAGTTATCTAAAATTCTTTTTTTTATTGTTGAAGTAGAGGAAATGAACTATTTGTAACAAGTAATTGTTATTTCAAGCAACGAACGAAAAACATATAATTTCAACGAGTAAAACTCGCAATTTCGCGTTTTTTTGTAACGGGCCTCATTATTTTGATATTGACTAATACGGTTAGAAACAAGCATTCATCACTTATGTGGTGAAAGCGAACCGTTTACTAAATTCTTGACGCAGCAAAAACGTAGGGTGTCTTTGTTAACAGTAATCGTACAATGGTGTTTAACCTTTTTCTCCCGACACCGATTCACTTGTGTCTTTAACAAGGAAAACGCCTCTTCCAACAAGCTTTAAAATGATGTGTGTCTTGAATCACCGACGCCTCCTATATCTGTTTAATTAGAAGATATTGTTATCACTAGTTTGTACATTATAGTGTTTAACTTTTTACTCCCGGCGGCGCAGCGCCGATTTACTTATGTTCTTAACAAAGAAAAACCCTCTTCTAACAAGCTTTAAAATGAAACGTCTTAATCACCGATTTTGTTTGTAATTATTGCAATCGTGAATAACGTAGATCATTTTAAGGTGGATGCTCCAGGGTAGCCCGTGAAATTCTAATTTTCTTACGTTTTTTACAATTTCGCGGGCTACCCTGACGCTTTCACCTGAAATGGTAAATAACTTTATTTTCACCGACGCTCCTTGGACCGCTTCCCCCCGATCTCTAAATGGTCATAAACAATGCTTACTCTGCTCAGTGCTACGTTATGCCTGTCCTATAGCAAAAAAATCTTTCTTAGGTCGATTACTGGTTTATCGTCCCTTGTACTTATGTTCCGTGACGGTCCAGCATAGTATTACGGGCAACATACTACGATTAACTGGTCCTTGGAAAGTTGCAACCACTGGAGGTATAGCAACACAACCATCACTATATTTTAGTCTGAAGATATGTTACGATGTATGATAATTTAACCATACCATTACCCGACTGTGCAAGAAACAGGGTAAAGTTTAAGATAATGCTTGCAGTTTAATAATAGGCGTGTCGACGGCGTGGAAGCCCAAGGCGGCGCCGAGGTGGAAACCGAACAAGGGGCAGCTCTACGGGCTGGTGGGCCCACGCTTGGTCGAGTTCGGCGCCAGCCCCGTGCCCGCGCGACGCCGCCTGTTCGCGTGGCTGACGGAGGCCGCGCGTAACAGCCCTACACTTGACTGCCTCAAACTACATGTGCGCTGGCCATTCTACGCAAACCCGACTGCACTTGCTGGTTGTGATTTCGACGAACCACAGTAAGTGTTCTATCGCATGTCGCCAGCCCCGTCAACGGCATGATGTGCTTCGAGCTTTCTTTACTACTTACTGATTCCTCCCCATTTTCTCCTCATTTCTACAGTCCGAAAAAGTTGCAATAGTTTCCCATACCTAGTTCATTATTTTTACACAAAAGTAATGTAATAAGCGTGTTAATTAAACAAACTTCTTTTAATAGCAGTACCTATTCGCCTCTAAAAATCTACATTGCCTTCTTAATTCTTAAGTCAGCCACACTTAACAAGCTTCTGAATGATACCATCTTAGCCACTAGTTATCTTCTATGTAAGCCACTCTAAATAAAATTCAACTCAGCATGGTGGTTATTTCTCAGCATCTAAATTTGTAACATGCATTCAAGCAGTAAACTTCTAAAATATTAATATACTAGCTGTGCCCGCGAATTTGTCCGCGTGGAATAGTGACTTTGGGCAGCATTTTTTGGATATATCTTTTGGTTTATTTTGGATTATAAACACCGCCGTTTGGGTATTTAAAAAATAAAAACTATTTTACAGTTATGCTTCTTTATACACGACTAGCTGTTGCCCGCGGCTTCACTATCACAATCACAATCACTATCACAATCACTATCACAATCACTATCACAATCACTATCACAATCACTATCACAATCACTATCACAATCACTATCACAATCACTATCACAATCACTATCACAATCACTATCACAATCACTATCACAATCACTATCACAATCACTATCACAATCACTATCACAATCACTATCACAATCACTATCACAATCACTATCACAATCACTATCACAATCACTATCACAATCACTATCACAATCACTATCACAATCACTATCACAATCACTATCACAATCACTATCACAATCACTATCACAATCACTATCACAATCACTATCACAATCACTATCACAATCACTATCACAATCACTATCACAATCACATATCATAATACACCCGACCCGACACACCGTACAAACAATACCCATGTTGATTGTCAGACTTTGTTACCCCACTTGTTACCTACTGGTGGGCTGGGTCTCAGCGCAGGTGAAGCTGCTGGAGCCCAGACCTCTGAGGTGCTACTGGTGCTTCGTAGGACACCATGTGTCTGTGCAATGCGCCTCGGAGGTCGACCGCAGCGGACTCTGCTTCCGTTGCAGTCAGCCCGGTCACACATCCGCGACTTGCTGCGCCACCACGCCGCACTGATCCGCATGTGCGGCGGCTGGCAAGTCGCCGCACATGCGACAATTGCGCCTACCGCCTCACAGGGGGCCAGAGTGGAGGAAGCGGTAATGGAATGCCAATAACGGCTCCATTGCGCTTCCTCCAGGCGAACATCAACCACTGCGCCTGTGCTCAGGATCTGTTGCTCCAGAGCATGGCGCAGTGGTTGATTAACATCGCTGTGGTCGCTGAGCCGTATTTCGTCCTGCCCAGGGAAGACTGGGTGGCGGACCTAAGCGGCTCAGTGACCATAGTGTCGTCGGCCGCCGCCGGCACCCAGACCCTTGAAAGTGTCAGGAGGGGTCGGGGGTGCGTAGCAGCCCGGTTCGGGGAGATCGTCGTGGTGGGAGTCTACTTCTCCCGAACCGAACTCTCGCCGAGTTCCACAACTCTCTCGCAGAGTTGAGTGTCGTCGTCGGAAACCATTCCCTCCCCGTGCTTGTCCTCGGGGACTTCAATGCCAAGAACTTGGATTGGGGTTCTCGTTGCACAGACGTGCGGGGAAGGATGGTGGAGGACTAGGCCCTGGAGAAGGGCCTGGTCGTCCTAAATCGGGGTTCTGTCGCCACGTGCGTGAGGATGCGGGGCGAGTCGGTGGTGGACATCTCGTTCGCTAGCCCCGCTCTGTCACCGCGTGTCGCTGACTGGCTCGTCATGGAGGGGGTGGAGACATATTCCGACCACCGGTACATCCGGTTCGACGTCTCCACCCAGACCTCAAGCGCGCCGGTCCAACAGGCCCCGAGTGGTCCGCGTTGGGCGCTGAAGCAGCTGGACCGGGAGCTTCTCCTGGAAGCCTCGATCGTGCAGGCCTGGGTGACATCACCGGACAGGCCTGCCGACGTTAATGATGAGGCAGGGTGGTTCCAGGAGGCCATGTCCGACATATGTGACGTGGCAATGCCCCGAGTCCGGCCAGGAAGCGCCCGGCGTCAGGTGTACTGGTGGTCGCGAGAGCTGACGTCCCTACGGGAGGCGTGCGTGGCTGCGCGACACCTGTACACCAGGCACCGCAGGCTCCGCATTCGCCCACCGAATGCGGCAGCCATTGAGGCGGAGCTTTATGAAGGCTACAGAGCGGCGAAGACCGCCCTCCGCGAGGCTGTCCTGCGGGCCAGGGAGCTGGCCCGCGAGGAGATGCTGGAGGCTCTCGACAGAGATCCGTGGGGGCGCCCTTACAAGATGGTGCGGGAACTCCGCACCTGGGCCTCCCCGCTGACGCAGAGTCTCCGGCCTCAGCTCGTGGAGGACGTGGTGAGCGCTCTGTTCCCCTCGCGAGGGGAACACCCGCCCCCGCCTATGGCTCCGCCGGCTGCGGTGCCGGAAGCGGACCACGAAAGTGACGACGACGACGCTCCGGAAGTGACCGGGGTAGACATGAGAGTGGCGGTACGCAGGCTCAGTGCTAAAAATACCGCCCCGGGACCCGACGGCTTGCCTGGCAAAGCCTGGGTCCTGGCCTCGGAGGCTCTCAGTCCCCGACTGGAGGGGCTCCTAAGCGCATGCTTGGAGAGAGGCCAGTTCCCGCTTCGTTGGAAGACGGAAAACGGAGGCTCTACGCGGGAGTCGTGCGGTCCATGGCCCTTTACGGGGCCCCGGTGTGGGCACGTTCATTGAGGCGGCGTGCCACCCACCACTTGAACGTGCCCCAGAAGGTGGTAGCCGTAAGGCTGGTCCGGGGGTACCGCACGATCTCCCGCGAGGCGGCGAACCTCCTTGCCGGATTGCCGCCATGGGATCTGGAGGCGATAGTCCTCGCGCGCCTACATGAGTGGCGCGCGGAGGCGCTACGCCGGGGGGAAACTCCGCTGCCGCGGCAAATTGTCGCTCAGCGGACGGACTTCCGGCGTGATCTCATGGCGACATGGAGAGAGCGACTGTCGCAACCCCGTGCAGGGCACGCCACAATAGTGGCGGTAAGTCCCCTCTTTGAGGAGTGGCTGAAGAGACGCCACGGCGTCCTCACCTTCCGCCTGACGCAGGTTCTTACCGGACACGGATGTTTCGGTAAGTTCCTGCACCGAATCGGGCGGGAGGAGACGCCCGGGTGTTTCCATTGTGAGGATCGACCGGAGGACACGGTGGAGCACACGGTGGAGGTGTGCCCCGCTTGGGCGGAGCACCGCCGTGTCCTCGTAGCGGCGATTGGCGGCGGCGACCTCTCGCTTCCGGCCCTGGTTCGTGCCATGGTCCGGAGCGAGACGGAATGGGACGCCGTCACCTCCTTCTGCGAAGCAGTCATGCTGGCGAAGGAGGTGGCGGAATGGGACAGGGAGAGAACCACACGTCCCGGCCGCCGCGGGAGACGCCCCGGGCGTCGAGGGCCACGGGGTGGCTTCCGGCCACCGTAGGCGCGGGCCTGTGGACGGGGAGCTATGGGCTAGCTCGCCGTCCGTCCGTCTCATGACGACAGGCCGTGTCGACGGCGCGTTCGTGTTCCACGCGCGCCTCAAAGAGAGTCAGCAACAGTGAAGGGGTCCGCAAGGGCCGAAGCCTGCCGGGGCTGCGGGACTATTCGAAAGAGATACCGTGGCCCCGGAACACAAAGGGCGATGAAGGAACATGGATGGGTTTTAGTCAGTAAAAGTCTGACACTCCCTCCTGCTCCGTGCAGAGCGGGAGGAGTCATGTTATTACATCCCATCCGAAAAAAAATATATATACAGGGTTATTTGTAAAACACCGATATCCTCTCAGGACTGTGTTACTAACATCATAATCAACAACTTTTGTTCTATGACTTTTAAAAATTCATCTTAATTTAGTTCATCAAATTTTCGTACAAAAATAAAAATATTTAAATTGAACGCTCTAAATGTTAAGAAATCTATGCGAAGCAAAAGAAAGCGATAGTACAAATAGTGAGGGGAGCGGGGTCAGGGCGGCGAGGGCCCGTAAAAGCGTTCAATTTATTTTTATTTTTTTTTATCAAAATTTGATGAACTAAAATATGATGAATTTTTAAAAGTCATAGAACAAAAGTAGTTGATTATGATGTTAGTAACACAGTCCTGAGAGGTTGTCGGTGTTTTACAAATAACCCTGTATATATATATTGACCGTTTGTTTATGGTGCAAGTTTGTAGGTAGTATTAATGCACACTTTGGATTTGGTTTTAAAGAGTTTATTAAAGGCTCTTCAAGATGAATGTTAAAATGTTATGTTAAATGTTTTGAATGCACCTGGTCCGTTTGATGTCTCGTAATGCACTGATGTTAAAGTATGAATAAAATTGTCAGTTAGCGACAAGTATAACGATTGTTGTAAATTGCTGCGTTAGCAAGTTGCTTAGACCGAACACCATTATTATGAAGTTTCGTAAAGTTTCAGTCAATGCTACTGAACAGATAAAGAATAGATAAATATAGATAAGGCGTAGTCGACGTAGCCCCACTACGCGGGGCTCCTATTTCTGCCTGCAGGGTTTAAAGTAACCTAACATAACCTAACGTCGGGGTACCCCAAGTCCCGAGCTCGCTTCGCTCGTAATAATAAAATAAGCTGCTTATCCCATGATCTGTCCACGAAGTAGACACAAAAGTTAAACAATGGCGTCTCGACCAAATTGGTCATTTGACAGATCATTATTTATGCTTGTTTGTTAAATACTACCTTTTTTGCCGGTTAATTTTGTATTAATTTTTCGAGTGACTTGAGGTCATGGCACACTACACAAGCACCGCATCGGCTGGCACCGCTCCAACCCAGCAATTAACTTGCTATTCAAATTAGAGTATTATGTCGTGTGTCTCATAATATATTTTATAATGTCTATATGAATGCGTTTACGGCGGGCGGTCAGCGCGCTTGCCGCTACCATACGACTCGACTCGCGGGCGCCTCGGAGTTGGCGCGCGGCTGGCGCACCGCCGCGCCATCGCGCGGACAGCGTGCTTACGTCGCGCCAACCGGGTCATTACCCGTGCTCCCGGTGGGTCGACCCATTACCGGGTCCATGGGTAATTTTAATTACCCGTGGTTCCATGGCATTTGGGATTGTTTCCTGTACTTCTGAATATAACGATAGAAAATACAAATCCATAATAACAGCATATCATTTCCCACAGGGACCACGGGTGTGATTGCATAATTGGACTACGGGTCTATTGGTTTTCCATTTTTTATTTATCTACTAAATACCAGCAGGGCAGAACCATAGAAGAGGTATTTTATATTTTAATAGGAATCTCATAATCTATGCGTGTACATTTCGATTATCATGTGCAATGTAGAAAATACTTCTTCATAATTCCTGCGCCCTGGTAGTTTGTGAGACTTCGCTATCCTTGTTTCTCTTCTCATACTTGTCTTTGCTTTCTTTTAGAGATAAATGTACATGGATTGATTATGAGATTCCTATTAAAAATATAAAATATCTTCTTTGTGGTTCTGCCCTCCTGGTAGTTGGTAGATAAATAAAAAATAAAAAACCCATAAACCCGTTGTCAAATTATACAATAAAATTGTTACCCGTGGTCCCGGTGGGATATGATATGCTGTTATTATGGATTTGTATTTTCTATTGATGTATTCAGATTTCCAGGAAACAATCCCTAATGCCATGGAACCACGGGTAATTAAAATTACCCATGGACCCGGTAATGGGTCGACCCACCGGGGGACCACGGGTAACGACCCCGCCGACCGCCTGCTTGCTGCGCGCCGACTTCGAGTTGCGCGCGGTTGCCCGCGAAACAACGTCGTAAACAAATGCCATACAATTGTGTTCGCGGTGACAGCAAGCTCATAGTCTGGGAGGTAGCGTTGCAAATAAAAAAGTCATAGTAACCCGGCTGAAACTTTTTTCATAAATAGTTTACATTATACTGAGCTTGAAAAAATCGTCAATTGCATGGTGGAGGGGGGATTAACCGTCAGCCGCTCGCATAAACTTGTAAAAGAAACACGTAAAATAAAGTTATAGTACGCCGAATGAAAAACAAAGTGATTGTTTAAATTATCAAAAGTATGAAAACAACAATCAGCTGCGTGGGTAGCGGTGGAAAGACCGTTAGCTGACGCAGTAAAAGTTAAAAATATTGGAGCATTGCTACTACGCTGTCTCCTTTTAAACTGTAACGGAAAGGGTGTTAGTGGGGTAGGTGAATTAAACCACGACACAAAAATAAAATTACTAGAGATATTACGGGGTAGTTATGTTCACCATTTTTTTTCACCACTTCCGTAACTTCCCAATCCTCCACCCATCGCGGGTGCGTCAGCTGACACTGAGTTCAAGTGAACCCAGCGTCAGCTGACGCACGCAGACTTATAAGTATCAGTCATTCGAGATCTATTGAACAAGATGGCAAACCATCGGCGTAAAAACACTACCTAAAATGCAACGCTAGCTCCCGGACTATCCCGGCCAGTGCGGGGACTCCGAGCTTACATCTCGCTGACGACGCTTAGTAAAAGCGGCGTTGCCTAAATTCGAGACAACGCCGGGCATTAGCTGCGCTGGTGCGGTGCTTGTGTAGTGTGCCATGACCTTAACTCGTCGGTAACTACATGAATCGGATGGCGCTCTCTGAATGATGCAAATGGCCAGTCGCTGTCGTCTCGCACACTCGCACACATCTTGTATTTGCTATTTTCACGATTAAAGAATATAATGTATTATTTTACATGATAAGTTATAATAAAGTATGTTGTCTATGGAAGCCTGAATTATATTTTTAAGGACCTTCTGTTGAAGCTGTAAAACGTAAAATGGTGATGAGATATAAATTCCGTGGCTGAGTTAGTAATTGTATTAACTTGAAGATTCCGTACCGCGTTTCAACCCGAAAATGCGTGTGATACCTAGGAATTAAAAAACCATTCCATAAAAAAATACCTTTATTACTTAAAAAAATATCTTCGTTATTATAAATTACATATTATTTTTTCTACATTGAAGCTTTCACTCCTTTAATTTCAGCGAGGTTGTGCTTGTCACTGCTTTTCAATATATTCTAATATCTTAGGCATGTCGATCTTTAGTAAAATTGTCGAGTTCGCACGAACATAACAGACAGTATCCATAATTATAGTATGTAGTATTATTGTGTATTCTATTAACGGCGGTGATCTCCTGTTCACTATTCCCAAAACGGTGAGGTTGTCGTTAAAGACGTTCGAGATATTATCCAATTTCTAAAACGTAGGGTCTCCGTGATAGCAGTTGAAATGTAATCCAATGTCCAAGGCGTGGGGTCGTTGTGAAAGCAGTCAAAATCCAATCCAGTGTCCAAAGCGTGAAGGCAGTCGAAATCTAATCCAGTATTCAAAGCGTGTGGGTCGTCGTAAAGATATATCCATAAAATCGCAAACAAACGCACGAAGCAAGACGTGAAAAGTGAGGTTAAATTATGACAAGTTATGATAGATGTCAGACAGTTTTTTAAATTTTTAATAGGCTAAGGAAATTGAATAAAAATCCGTAGCGTACCGACGATGGCCGCCTCTAACAGAATTTAATTTATTTCTCTGGATAATACTTATCAGATAAATCTGATACTTTTTTGTAGATAGTATTAGCTTATTCCTATGTGATTGATCGAATCTATGTGCAGAAAAAAAAATCGAGACAATTTAAATTTTTCATACATGACACATTGTTGATCTTTACTTGACGCTTTCTTTAAAATATTTAGTTCATTGTAAAAAAGACTAATTAGTTTTTAGAGGCTATCTCATTTTCCCGTTACATAGTTATAAAATGAGAAGTTTGATCACGTGGTCAATAAAAAAAATTTGTGGCTTGACTTATAATTTCTCATATTATAATACTTAAATGAATAAATAATTATTTTTAGAGACAACAAGGTCGTGGTATATGTGCTTGGTGACGACGAGTGCGACGAGGTGCAGCAGCGGCTGCTGCGGCGCGCCGAGCACAGCGGGGCCCGCCTGCGCGTGCAGCGCCGACGACGCGTGGGCTTCGAGCGCAGTCTGCAACCGCAACACGGCGCCAACCGCTCGTTTCTGTTCCTCGACTATGACATGTGGCAGGGAGCTACGGGCGTGAGCGTCGTGGAGCCCCCACCCTGCGAGTCCGTCAACTTTGATTGCAATCAGGAGCTAGATCCTGCTATTGCAATGCGCGTCGCCGATTACGTTTTAGAAGTGTTCGCGCCTCAGCTTTTTCAGTTCGTCTATGATTTCCAACCATCGCCAAAATCTTTGAGGCTGATTCTTGAGCAACAAGCAAGTGGTGTAGACATTGAAGAGGCAGCATGCGAGTGGATCTTGAAAAACGATAGTCATGTGATTAGTGATGAAGATAAACGTGAATATGATGTGATCCCATACAATGTGTATGCATATGTGTGTTTCGGGGATTCAGACAAAAATTTCTTCAAAAAGGTTACAACTATTGTTCAAGATGAATTAAAGAATCATACGGCTTCACAAAGCTGGAATGTAACCATATATTTTGGCGATATTAACTGTTCCGATCAGTTCAGTATGAGCAGAGAGTTATTTAGGCATCAATTTTCAAGGGGCTTCTACAGGCTGCTGGGCTTAGTGTTGCTGTCAGCGGAGGGCGCGGCAAAGGCGTCACCCGCGGCTTTCGCCAGCCGCGTGCCGTTGGTGCTGGCGGCAATGGTGCCGGAGGACGACGTGGCGACGGGGGACGACGTGGCGCCGGAGGACGACTCGGCCAGCAGCACGTGGCGCGTGGGCCCGCGCCCGCGCCACCTCGCGCTCGCGCTACTTCACTTCATACGCAAGTCGGGCTGGACACGTGTCGCCGTGCTGTCACAGCACACGAGGCTCGCCCAACGCACGAAGCTCGCCCAAGATTACTATGCCGCGCTCAAAGAGGGTCCGGACATCGCTTTTCGGGACTTTCCGATTCCTCTTCATAACATAACGGAACAACAAGCTCAGAAAGTTTTACAAGATCTACAAGACGTAAATGCACGCATCGTGTTCGTTAACGCGGACGCACGAGTTGCCAGCACAATCCTTGCTGCGGCGGTCGCGGCTCACATGGGCTACATGGACGGCTTCGTGTGGATAGTCCGCGACTGGCAACATAACGACGTCGTGTGCAGAACTGAACACTTCACAGTATCGTCATGGACGCGGGGGGTGGAGGACATCCCGCGCGGGGGGGGGAACGCCGCGTTGCTTGACAAGTTAAACGAGCTGCGACGCCCGTGGCCGCCTCGCGCCGTGTCGTTGACTGACGCACTACTCACACTTGTGATGGGCTACAAAGACGTCTTCCAACGATTCCCACCCCGTAGACAAGACCTACGTCACTTAAAAGTCATTGGGTGAGTACTCATGAATACAAAGTAATTGGAATAATTGGTCAGTGAAGTTCTTTTCTGCTTGTTTTTTTATAAATTCTGTCAGAATAAGCATTTAATGCTAATGACAAAAAAGGGGAGCTCTGAGGATTTTTCCACAAGCATATTCAACACGAAACCTTGAAAGCTAGCTTGGTAGTTGGGACTTGATTAGAGAATACTATATATGTACATATTTTTTTATTATTATTTGAGATAATTCTCATTCATAAATACCACACAAATCACAACCACATAAATCTGTACGCAGACCTCATGGTCTGCGTACAGATTTATTAAAAAAACTAGCTGACCCGCGCAACTTCGTCTGCGTTATATAAGAGAGACAGACAGATGGTTAGAGAGAGTGTGAGACACCCTTAAAGGATAGATATAATAATGCTATCGCGGATTTTTATAGAATTTTTTCCGTCATACACGATTGTTGCGTAACTTTAACCGTTTACGCAGCGCACGCAACGAAAGATCTCAAAAAGAATATTTTTTTCCTTTTTTTGCAACATTTTTCATTGATGCTCTGCTCCTATTGATTGTAGCGTGATTTTATATAAACGTTGTAACGTTGTTGTTCGTTGTTGCCTTCCCCGATTAATGGGCTATCCAACAGTAATAGATACTTTCAACTCGAACCAGTAGTTCCTGAAATTAGCCAACTATTTATATATAACAAAAATTAGCAATCAACCAACCAAACAAACACAGCTTTATAATATTAGGTATAGTATAGAATCAAGTAGGTAACAATTTAATTTCTCTGAAATATTTGCATTAATCAGCACTATGCTGAGATAGGGGCCTTTTGGCCTTGTACAGGACCAATTTCGTTTTTCTTTTTATTTTCTTTTTTTGTTTAATTTTTATTAGTTGACAATTTCACCATTTTGTTTATGTGTTTTGTCCTGTGCGGGCTAATAAATGCTTTTTCTTTCTTTCTTTCTAATCGCTAAAATATTCAGTTTTTCTAAATAAGGGCTTCCCTCGCCAGCCTCCTCAGCCTTACGTTATCATCCTTAGACACTTGATGACAGTCATACTCCATCTACGTCGAAAGTTCTCATCAAGGTGCATAAAATGAGCCCAAACACGATATAGATGCTGTAAACTCTTGATGACCTCTTGCAACTGCCTTCCGTCTCCATCGTCGACCTTCGATGAAAGTCATACTCTAGCTAAATTTAAAGTTTTCATCAAGGTCCATGAAATGAGCCCAAACACGATTTAGCTGCTGCAAACTGTTGCGAACCTCTTGCAACTGACTTTTGTCTCCACCGTCAGACCTTCGATGACAGTCCAGGCAGGTCTTAAATTCTCACCAAGATGCATGGAATGAGGCCAATAACAATATAGCTGTAAATATAATCTACGTAAACTGCGTGTGCACAGCACAGTTCTTGCACGTCAAGAACACGTGAATTTATCAGGCTTCCGTTCGCTATACTACTTTTTGGAGAAATCATCATCATACTCCTGCTCCTTATCCCAATTTATTTGGGGTCGGCGCAGCATGATTGTATTCTTCTTCCATACTTCTCTATTACTTTTGAAAAAACAATCACGAAAAAGTAAGAAATATAGAAATGCAACCAATTTAAATACAAAAAGAAATATAGGCATCTAGAAGCCTCAAAAAAAAAAAAAACAAATCACAAAAAGTAAAAATAATGTTGCGGGATTTGAACCTACAACCCCGTAGTTTGCAGAGCAGTCATGAAACCGCTAGGCTATTTACTTCGTCGACATAAATTACAAATAGCCGTTCTCATGTACTTACGTCATGACTGAAACGTCATACAATTGAAGTATACGGACTTAATGTTAAATTGCCTACCCCCTTAAGGAAGTAGCGTGATAATATATACCCTAAATATTTAAGAAGCCTATGCAGTAGTTTTGACGTGATGCGCGCACAAACATTTCGTAGCAACTACTTTTACCGAAGAAAGTTGATTTTCTTGAGTCACTATTTCGTGCGTATTCACCTCAAAAATCAAATTTCAAGAAAACTGAGAAATTATGTTTACCGGTATTAGATATGAAGTATATGTAGCAACTTTAATAGGTTACACTTCATTGGTTTTGATTGTATAGGTGTTTGAAGTTTATTAATTTTAAACACAAAACCCTCTTTTTTGCGTCTCTGGATGAGATTTCAAAAAAATGCTAAAACAGGTATTTCTTTATTTTTATTAATAAGTATTTATTCTGAGTTTCATGATTCTAGAACAATCTAAATTTTTTTTTTTATTCAAACTTTACCCCCCCTTTTCACCCCCTTTAAAAAAAAAAAAACAAAATTACTATAGCCTATATGTTATTCTGAATTTATTTAAATAGATTTGTGAAGATTTCAACAATATCGGTCCAGTAGTTTTTACGTGATGCGCGGTCAAACAAACAAACAAACAAACAAACAAAAAATTTTAAAATGGATTTAATATGTTCTGTTACTTATTTTAAGTCACCCTGGCTGGTTTTTTTTTTTAAATCTTCAATGAACAGATTTTTTGGTCTCAACGATTTTATTATATGTATAGACAACCGGCCAAGTGCGGACTCACGCACGAAGGGTTCCGTACCATAAGATATACAACATTACACAAAACGAAAAATCACGTTTGTTGTATGGGAACCAACGTTAAATATCAATTTTATTTAAATTTAACTATTTATTTTTAAAGTTAATATTACAACTAAATATTCTTAGAATATTTCAAGCGTCTACCTGTTGCCGTTATTAATATCGGGCAAAAAAAAAACACGTTTGTTGTATAGGAGCCCCCCTTAAATATTTATTTTCCTTATTCTGTTTTTAGTATTTGTTGTTATAGCGGCAACAGAAATACATCATCTGTGAAAATTTCAATTGTCTAGCTATCACGGTTGATAAGATACAGCCTGGTGGTAGACAGACGGACAGTGGAGTCTTAATGTTTGGGATAGGGGTGAGATAAAGATAAACTAAGATTAAAGATTATCAAGATAACTATATTTGAGTACTTAATAATGGGATAACTATTAAAACTAATGAGGTGAAGGAGATGAGATTGATTCGTGCCCGATATGCTGTCCGAAACGTACTGACTATTTTTACTTGTAATACATAAAATATTGAAGGCATAGAGCGCGGTGTCGCATTTACGCTGACATGTTCATTATTGTTCGGTGATTGACCCGAACATGCTCCCGAGGGAGAAAAAGATGAGGTTAGTAAGGAGATACCTCCTTACTAAGGTTAGTAAGGAAAAGAAAATTGTCTTCACCTTGTTAATATTAATTTCATTACCCATCTCACTAGATGGGTAATGAAATTAATATTAACAAGGTGAAGACAATTTTCAACTAATACTAAAACAGTTATGTAGGGTTAGTAATGTTAAAAGATGAGATAAAAGTAACATTACAAGTTAAACAGAATCGCTTCAGGAAGAGAAAAGACGCGAAAGATCGGTGAGGAACCTCTATCCTCTATCTTTTTTTGTAAGCACTCACTAGAAAGCGCTAGTCGCTTAGGATCACTTTTCACTGATCTACTACGAGATTGCCCATTTTCCCTAATTTCACTACACTCTATAACAACACTTTCTGTAACGGTGTGTGCACTTGGACGTGGCAACGCAGTCGCCGCCGCTGCAGTCGTCGACCGTTCTGCTGTAGAAGTGGAGCGATTTCCTTTACGTCGCCTTTGCCACCAACGTTTTAAACAGTAAGCTGCCACCAATAGCAAGATTCCCGATACGATGGAATATATGGCAGGATACTGGTGGATGTCGTGGTAGGAGATATTGGTGCTCAAAGGTTCACTATGCTTCATGATCTCAAGACTTCTCTTAATAGCTTCAAATTGCTTGAGGTTTTCTGAGTTATTGGGATTAAGCTCATATGATATTTCCGGCATCGTAATATTTATTATGTGGTTGATTGGTGATATTTCTGGCGAGATAATTTTTGTCGTCAAGTGCCACCGTGTTCTGAGGTCATGCTCTGTTTCGAAAATCGTCAGGTTAGGGCCGCTTGCTAAAAAATGAGCCGGGGTTAAGAAGTCCAGATCTTCCTCTGGATCTTCTGGCACAGTGGTCTGGAGTTCAAACAAGCCTCGAGTTGGGATAGTAGGGTAGAATATTACTCGAAGGTTAATTTTTGCTCTCCCACAACACGCTTCAAATGATGTTTTAGGCTCTTCACTGCAGCTTCTCAGAGTCCGCCAGCAGATGGCCATGATGGGGCGTTAAAATTTGTCGATGTTACTTCTTGGTCAGACAAGATGAAAGAGATTTCGGCAAATTCTTGTTTTAAAATTTTGTTGGCTCCTATGAAGTTAGTTCCCTGATCACTATAGATGTGTCCAAGAACTCCTCTTCTTGCGGACATTCGTCGTAGCGCGGCAATAAATGCTGACGCTGTGAGATCTGAGACGATTTCTAAATGTATGGCTTTAGTTACCATACAAACAAAAACTGCGACATATCCTTTACAGGTTTTAATGCCACGACCTTTGTTTGCCTTAATAAGGACGTGTCCGGTATAATCTATTCCAGTGTGGTAAAAAGGTCGGTTAGGAATCAATCGTGCAGGAGGTAGGTCACCCATGATTTGATGTTGTGGTATGGGATTATTTCTTTTGCATTTGACACACATTCTTAATCGTTTCTTTGTGGCTCTGTTTCCTCCAAGAATCCAGTATTTGTGTCTTATAAATCCAGTAGTCATTTTGACTCCACCGTGAAATATAAGTTCGTGGGATTCATCTATGATAAGGTCTGCCAATTTCGATTGATTCGGGATTATGATGGGATGCTTCATTTCGGGATTAAGATTCGAATGTTTAAGTCTGCCACCGACACGGAGCATTTTCGCGTTAGAGTGGAATACTACTAAAGCCGATCTATCTCATATATCTCGATTCAAAATACCACGTTGGATTCGAACTCAAGAAAAAGATGTCATCGAACTCCATGGCTTTTGTGACGCTAGCACAAAAGCATACGCTTGCGTCGTGTATTGTAAAATACAGAGAGAAAATGAAACCCACGTGACCCTTATTGCAGGGAAATCAAAGGTAATACCGCTGAAAAAACCACAATCGATCCCGCGGTTGGAACTTTGCCGCGCTCTCTTGTTATCAAAACTTATGCGAAAAATCATTTTATCCCTATCGAGCTACAAGGTGCATGTTTATGGTTGGATTGATTCAATGGCCGTTCTAGGTTGGTTGTGTGGCGAAGCGGAGAAATGGAAACCCTTTGTTGCAAATCGAGTGAGGATTATTACAGAAATAATCCCTAAAGACAAATGGGAGTTTGAAGACAATACAATCTCGTTGGGCGGCTATCGACTCGCTTCATTGGGAGCTGGACAACGAGTATGGCGGATCAAACCCCGAGTATGAAGAGCAATTTACTCATTATGAGAAATATTACAACTAATCGAAGCCGTAGACAGGCTCTTCACCAATTTCAAGAAAGATGGTGCAGAGCGCAAGACCTCAGACTACCTACGTTGTCGATTAGCTACTTTGGAACAATACTTTACAGAGTTCCATAATAATCATATGACGTTGATATCTTTTGGTGATCAATCTCATACATATTTCTGTACTAATCAATACGAGCAAATGATCAATGTTTGGGATTGGGGTGAGATAAAGATAAACTAAGATTAAAGATTATCAAGATAACTATATTTGAGTACTTAATAATGGGATAACTATTAAAACTAATGAGGTGAAGGAGATGAGATTGAGTCGCGCCCGATATGCTGTCCGAAACGTACTGACTATTTTTACTTGTAATACATAAAATATTGAAGGCATAGAGCGCGGTGTCGCATTTACGCTGACATGTTCATTATTGTTCGGTGATTGACCCGAACACTTAATAATAGGGTCCCGTTTTTATCCTTTGGGTACGGAACCCTAAAAAGACAGTTAAAACGGTTAATTAAAAAACCTTTTGAAAAATAAGGCTTTATAAAACACATAGAAGAATAAAATAAATCTAGGAGTAAATAAAAACGAAAATAAATAGTTTTCATAAAAGCTGGTCGAGTGAATAGAAAAGGCAAAATATAACTATACACGACAAGCTTTTACGTAAACTATTCTTTTTCGTTTTTATTTACTCCAAGGTTTATTTTTAATTAATAACTATTTTGATAACTTTATTTTAATAACTTTATTTAATTATCAAAGTTATTTCAAATTTTAGTTTTGTCGTAATCATTTCTATAACGCATCATTATCTCAACACTTTTTTCGTATCCGTGCTATTTACCGTTGAGGAGTTCCTTTTTGGGGAGACGATTCTGGTAGCAGAATGAGGTCATGATAGAAATCATCTTAATCTATCAAAACTGAACGCGAGTATAAATTTTCGTATAATACAATATTATGCTACTAACTGTTGAGGAGTTCTCTCGTGAGGAGACGATCCTGGCTGCAGGAAGATATGTTTGTCTTAAAAATGTATTGTCACCAGAACCAAAAGTGTAAATAATCTGATATTACAAAACTACAATTCCTATAGAAGTTTAGTTTCTTGTCGAGTCTATTATACAGAAAAGGTCCTAAAAACACATAGAATCGACTAGCAAAAGCATGTCTAGTTTGAGACTTTGTGCAAACCAGGTCCTTTCTTCTCGTATCGGAAGGAACTGGGTCATAGGGAAGAGTAGAGTGCTGCTGTAGTATAACGTGAAGAATAAATAATTGCCGTACTGTGAGCACATTACATGCTTTGTAGAGCAGCTGTGTCGGAAATCTCGTCAAAACCTTTAGAATTGCTCTTTGATCACGTTCTAGAGGGAGAAGTACCTAATTTCCCGCGCCACCCCAGGACGTTATGCAATAGGTTAGAATAGACTGACACAACGCTAAATAAACCTGTTTTATTAATTTATAATCGGCTACATAACGTAAATACTTAAAAACATATATTAGTTTGAGTACATAATAACTCGAAATGTTTACGGAAATTTAGATTGGAGTCAATTGTGATACCAAGATATTTCAAATGGTCAGCTTTTTCTAAAGTAGGGTAAGAACATGCAGTGTCAGCGTACGTGCTACAGGTATGCGCGTAAATGATTAGGTTAGTAAGCATTGTAAATGAAATGTATTTTGTTTTATCAGCATTCAGTGTTAAAAAAAATATTCTGGAGCCAATTACAAACAATATTGAAACCATTCTGAGCATGTTCATACGCCTCAGCTCTTGATTTAGCTGCAAACAACAGAGCAGTTTCATCTGCATAAGACATTAAAGTTGCAAGCTGCACAGGTCATTAATATAGATTAAAAATAATGTAGGACCTAATATACTTAGGAGGGAGTGTCAGACTTTTACTGACTAAAACCCATCCATGTTCCTTCATCGCCCTTTATGTTCCGGGGCCACGGTATCTCTTTCGAATAGTCCCGCAGCCCCGGCAGGACCTAATATACTGCCTTGTGGAATTCTAAAACAAATATTAGAAAGATCAGAACTTATTTCCGGACCAATTTTTACACATTGCTGTCGATCGCTAAGAGAATCAGTATTAGAAGCTGCGCTCCTCTTATCCCAAGTGTTTCAAGCTTCTGCAAAAGACTAGTGCAAGAAATAGTGTCAAAGGCCTTGGCAAGGTCTAGAAAGATAGCAACTGTATGCATTTCCCTAACCAGATTTGTACAAATGTAATTAATCTATTTGTTTACTGCTTGGCTAGTTGATTTTTTAGGCCTAAACCCAAATTGATTGTCTGAAAGAAGTTTGTTTTCTTCTACATATTTTATGAGTCTACTGTTTGTTTTATTCTAAAAAATTTCTAGAACCGTTAGTACTGAAATGGGTCTGTAGTTATTCACACTCATTTTGTCTCCAGACTTGAAAATAGGTGTGACCACAGACTTGTTTAGCAATTTCGGGAATATCCCTTTAAATAAACATAGCTGGAAGATATGGGTAAGCGGAGGAGCCAGAAGGTGTTGAAATCTTTTAAGTACTTTAATAAGTATATCATCCCACCCAGTTGCGCAGACATCTTTTAAGCTGTATATTGTTCTATATAATATGTAATAAAACACGTGGAACGTTAACGTGGAAGATGTCCTAGTTGAGTTTTGAGTAGGACTTGTTGTAATTGTAGTCTGAAGAATCACGTTCCTAAATAAATACTGTGGAAATAGCTAAATGAAAAACTGAGTAAACGTTGTACGATGGTTGCTATATAAACTTCAAGTTTCGAGTACAGAATTTAAACAACGAGTATCTTTTTATCAACATTACAAATGATATTTAAAACCTAACAAAAAGTATCTTAGCAAGTGGGTTTTACAACATCCGCCCTTAATGGAAATAAAAAAACTAAAGTACTAATGCTAAACACAATAGAAAAGAATAAAACATTACTACCAGACTTAACAGAAATACAAAACATAAACCAACGAAAAATAAATAAATAGAACATTATTTTACCTACTTATCACTAAACCCATATTAACAGCGCACCTAAGATGAGCTATGCGCCTTATGGGCTTGGTTAAAACATCGGCTGTCATTTTATGTGTATAAACTTGATATCTTTAAGACCCTCAGTAACCTTTTCACGAATAAAACGATATCTCGTATCAATGTGTTTGGTTCTATTGTGGTGGATTGGATTGAGCACAATCTTCTGTGCACTTTGACTATCGTTGTATAGCAACACCCTATCAGCAAAACCAGTAATGTCACACACTAACCGTCTGAGGAAAATAGCCTCCTTTGCAGCACTGGTCAAGGACATATATTGTGTTTTATTGTGTTCTTTAAGTATCAGGTGTGACGTCATAGTATTTTCAGAGTGTTGGCTCAATAAAAGTATTAATATTCACATACTGTCTGGATACACTGCCTATTCAACAACTAATAGCCTAAATAAAACGATGGTCTAGTTAACTACGTTCTTTCTAATTTACAACATGACATAAAAGAGCCGGAGTTTGTTGATGCTAACTGCCTTATCTGTAAACTCACTGACATTGTAATCATTGCTATATACAGGCCGCCATCTTTTCGGAAATTAGACAACTTTTTAAATAGTCTCAATTATTAACGTCAGTGTCCTCCTATAGAAATATATTTCTGGTGGGAGACAAGAACATTAACATTAGCCCAACAAGTAATGACCCTAATTATAATAAATACATTATTATTACTGCATCTCACGGACTCTTACCAGCCTACATATCACCTACCAGCGAAAAAAATTGCTTAGATCATGTCATGGTTAGAACAGTGAAATCTGTTGTGTCTTTCATAGTGGACAGTCATATTACCGATATGTCCCTGTACTTGTCTTTGTTAAAAATAAAACAAAACATCAAACGAATAAATTCCTCTCAAAAGTAGATTTGAGTAAAGTTGTTTTGGAAATTACAAAAACCGATTTCAGTGTAATTCTTTCTTCTAAGAACGCTAATGGGGCTACTGAATTTCTTATTAATACAATTATGTCCATCATACAAAATAATACCATAACCATTTGCATTCCTTCTAGGCTGAGAATTATCAAGCCCTGGATCACGCCAGGACTCCTCAGATGCATTAGACATAGGGATAACATGCATAGAGAACACAAAGAGACACCAGACAATTATGTTCTAAAATTAACCTATTTACGGTATCGCAATTTCTGCAATAAACTTCTGCAAAGGCTTAAAAATAATTATGAATCAATCTAGACAACAAGGCTTCATTAAATGAAGTCAATAGTTATTTTGGAAATATTGGCAAGGAACTCGCGGCTAGGCATGTAAATTCTGGTACGAAACATCAGTCATATGAGAGGCAGGATGAGCAGGTCAACTCAATGGCCCTACTTTCCCCGGATAATGCAGAAGTTGAAATTATTATTATGGGTCTTCGTACTGATTCAGCCCCGGGATGGGATGGAATCAGTTCTAAACTTCTGAAATTGAGCAGACAAACTCTTGTGCCACTCGTTACTCACATATGTGATGTTTGTTTCTCTCAAGGTGAATTCCCGAGAGTTTTAAAGAGAGCGGTCGTACATCCTATCCACAAGGGAGGGGACAGAGGCAGTGTCAATAATTATAGGCCGATTTCGGTCCTGCCGGCATTATCAAAGGTTCTTGAAAAGGTCCTCAACAACCGTCTTGTGTCCTTCTTAGAGAATAATAACATCCTTTCCAACAATCAATTTGGTTTTCGTAGGGGGAAATCCTGTGAAGACGCTTTTGCGGCCCTGATTGACGATGTTGTTGAGATACTGGATAAAAAGTCCAAGTGTCTAGGCTTATTTTTGGACCTTTCTAAGGCATTTGACACTGTCTCTGTTCCTATTCTTCTAAAAAAATTGGAAAAAATAGGTGTTAGAGGTCCTGCACTCGCAGTCTTCGCGAGTTACATATCCGAGCGAACGTAGTGCGTTAAAATCGACACATATGTTAGTGACGAGTGTACATTGTCTTTCGGTGTGCCTCAAGGCTCCATCCTGGGGCCTACACTTTTTCTAGTGTATGTAAATGGTCTATTTGAATTAGCACTCCCATATTGTTCCATTTATTCTTATGCAGCTGATACAGCCCTTCTGGTGCATGCCGAAAATTGGGATGAAGCCAAGAGGAGAGCTGAAGCTGTCCTTAGCATTGTTATGTCTTGGCTAGCGGCGAATAGTCTGACCCTAAATGTAGAAAAAACAAATTTCATCACTTTTTCATTAAAAACTTCCTCGCAACCAGACTCATTTACAGTTAAGGCTCACACTTGCGATGCACTCCCAAACCAATGTGCGTGTCTTTCCCTGACGAGAGCCACCAGTATAAGATACTTGGGTGTACTTATAGACAATCTCGTTTCGTGGAATGCTCAGGTTAGGTTGTTGTCTGGCAGAGTTAGAAAACTAATTATCGTGTTTAAAAGCCTGAGATATAGTGCTAATGCGGATACTTTACGTATGGTTTATTTCTCTCTTTGCCAGTCAATATTAACTTTTGGCATTACGGTCTGGGGTGGTGCTCCGAAAACAACCAGATACAACTGGAAAGGGCACAGAGGGCTGTCCTCAAGGTCATGACTTTCAAACACTACCGGCATAGTCCTGAAGGCTGTGGCGGCTGAAACTTCCTCCACCATAATAAGGCGATTTGTGAGAAGACTTATACCCTAGTATTTAGTGGTCTTAGTTATAAGGACTATGGGTGGTCCTCTCATTAACTCGTCTTTATTTAAGTTACTAACAATAGTGTTTAAGTGCAAAACTGTTACTAACAATTTATGGATCTCTTAGTTGTCCGAAATAAAATGATTATTATTATATAGTACCGCACAACTCTACAAGGAATGTAAGGTCCTGGCCGTGAGACAGCTCTTTGTGCCGAACTGTACGTTGCGTAAACATACCGGCCTGCGGTTGGATCCTGCTCGTCCGGCAAGGCGTTGGACTGCTAACGTTCGTCACTCCGTTAAACATAGAACCACGCTTGCACAGCGTCATTACGCGGTACTTGGTGGTCGTATATACAACTTTGTCAACAAACAGTGCAACATTTATAAATATAATAAATATGACTGCAAGGCTCTAGTCACTAAATGGATCAGCACTCTCTGTTATGATGAGGTCGAAAGAATTCTAAATTCTAATTCTAATACATGACTTTATTACCCTCCCCCCTTCCCAAACCTTCCTCCATCCCACATATCCTCAAACTCACACGTACACAAACTCCACACAACATAAACACAATACACATAATTATGGTTTGCCTTTTAATTTAATTAATTAATTATTATTTTGTTGTTATTTTTTTTACCAATGTGTTTGATTCCCGTTTGACGTGTTTCAAACTCCGAATTTAGATGTATCTACTGTCCTAGTGAACTAAGAGAGCCCTGAGACTCATAACACAAGTTTAATCTTAGCTTGGGTGTCAGCGGTGTATATTTCTGTGTTAAGTACAATTCTCAACTTAAATATTATATTACTGAAGCATGTAGTGACATTGGAATTGTAAGCTGGAAATAAAGATTTATTATTATTATTATTATATACTCAGCTTCTGTAGACGATAAGGCTACCGTCGGCTGCTTCTTACACTCCCAGCTAATAGGTGCGCCTGCTAGCGTGAAGTAGTAACCAGTGTTCGACCGACGGTCATGTACACAGTTCGCCCAGTCAGTATCAGTGTATCCACACAGACGTCTACCGACTTTCCTGTAAGTAATACAGTAATCCATAGTACCTTTTAAATACTGTAACACCCTTTTAGCGGCAACCAATGCCTCTTATAATAAGAGTTATTATACTGACTTAAATAGCTTGTGGCATAAGCTATATCAGGTCTCGTATTCACAGCTAGGTACATGAGACATCCTATCAAGTTTTGGGGATAAAATTTCCATTACTGGACAAGAACTTCGAAGTTCATATTTTTTTGTAGATAGTACACATACATAGAAAGCTATGAACATACTTACAATACGCGGACGCCCACGTTTTACGAGATTTAATTCGTTAAAGTTTCTATACAAATACGAACCTAGCACACCATTCTCACATTTTTAGCATCGATACTAACCTGCAGGGATGTGACATTCTACATAAAAAATCGATGATTGTTTTTTCTTAGCAACGAATCGATTATAAATTATCGATTGTTCAATATTAATCGATTTTTTCCTAATTTTTCAAATATAATCCTTAATAAACGCCAAAAATATAATATTAATTAAAGTTGTACGCGACCGACGATACACTGCAGTATGAAAGGGGTTCTAGTCAACCAAGAAAACACAATACACGTAATTTTGATAATTCATTTATTTATTACTCTAAAAAACAAAATTAAACTTAAAACCTCGATTACTAAATATCTATTTATTACATGTACATAACCATACATCAAACAAACTAAATTTTTCTTGCTTTTGAGTTGGCAAAGATTTTAATTAAATCATTTATTTTTATAACAATTTTTGATTCTATACATAATGGCTAAGTTTGTCAGTCTGTCTTGGGTCATGGTTGAACGAAGATAATTTTTTATTAATTTTAATTTTGAAAAGGATCTTTCACTTTCTGCTACTGTAACAGGCAGTGTTAAATATATACGCAGAGCTGTTGAGATATTGGGAAATGAGGAAATTAAATTATTAGAATTTATATACTTAACTTAAAATATCAGTGGGAGTACCTACTTGTTGATGCATTGGGAAAAAATATTGGCAACAATTCTAATTCATTATATAAATCCTCCCCGTCAATATCAAATCTATTTTAAATATTAGTTTTTCTTGGAACCGATAGATAACACTGAGGTTTTTTTTCATGCATCTCTAATTTATTCCAGCATTCAATGTATTGGAAGAGTGAAAAAACTGAATTGTGTTCCGTCAGCAAATCGAATCTCTCATTTAATTTCGAGATAGCAGTGTCCAGTAGAAAAAAATAAAAACATACTTTAAATTTGTTGGTTGGGTCTAAAATGGGCTCATCTGCAGCTTCGTAATCAAAATGTATTTCTCCAAATCTTTTTTAACCAGATTAATCATTTTGGTAGCTTCTGATATAATTACGTCCGATTTTTGGAAATGTTTGCTTACTATATTAATCTTTAGTAAAATATATAACTACTGAACATATAAATCTATGAGACTTTAATTTGGCTATTAATGAACTCGCTATGTTTTTTGTGTCGCTGTCATACTTGTTATTTGTAAAATATTGCATAATGCATCGTAAATTTTATCCATGTTAAAACGGAGTGCTCTAAGAGCATCAAATCTACTTTCCCATTGCGTATTTGAAAGAGGTTTTAATGTCAAAGTAGGTATCTTTTTCATAATTACATCCCAGCGTGATGTGGATTCTGAATTCTTGGACAATACAGAAAAAGTTTGTAATTTCCAAAGAGGTTTTAGCGGCGTCATTTACCACTAAATTAAGGGAGTGAGCAGCACACGGTACGTAAAAAGCACGAGGATTCATGTCCAAATTTTTTTTTTGGAGACCTATATTTTTCCCCCTCATATTGGCCCCATTATCATATCCTTGGCTCGCAAATCATCTAATTCAATATCACATGATTTTAAGAAATCTAACAAATATGTCGCCAACCCTTGTCCGGTAGTATCAGTTACAGGTAAAAAACCTAAAAAATGTTCTCGTACCTCAGCGCGTTTTGTCGATGGATTTAAATAAATAAACCTCACAATAACAGTAAGTTGTTCTTGGTGTGGAATATCAGGTGTGCAATCTAGAATTACAGAGTAGTATTTACATTGCTTCAGAAGACTAATTATAGTCGTTTTAATTTTTTCAGCAATTATACTAATCAGTTCATTTTGAATGTTATGACCAAGATAATGTGGCATGAGATGCTGAGCTCTTTGAATTCGAGCAATGTGTTCTGATAGTGTACTATCAAAATTAGATATACTCTCCACCAACTTTAAAAAATTACCATTATTTGGGTCATACAACTTCTCGGTTGTGCCCCTAAATGCTATATTTTGACCTGCCAAAAATTTTATACGAGTAATTTCGATTAACATTTCCAAAACTGCCGTCCACCTTTTTCTTTCGCGGTCTATTTCAGTTTGATTTACCGAGTCTACTGTTTGTTTGTCCTTTCAATAAGTCATTTTTTAGATCCAAATATTTTTTATTATATATTTTTTACAGTTTAAGAACATAACTATGTGCCCTGAACTTTTTTCATGTCGTTCTATATTTCTCGACAAATGCCCCCAGTCTTTGTAACCAGTGGGGGCATTAAATAAATAATAAATAAATAAATATCACTGGACATTACACACAGCGCCATCTAGTGCCACTGTTCGGTTAAAAACTGTTGTTGACCACTAGCTATACATTCATGTGTACAAGTTACTCATTCCTTAGTTCATAAGCAGTGTCCAATAGATCTTTGTACAAACCACACGTCGTTTCATTCAAAAAGTCGATCGAGCAAACTTCAACCCTAATCACCTTAACATATGGTCCATAATCGAGCCGGATACCAGTCCTCGCTGCCGACGTCGCCGGCCGCCCGAGAACAAAGAGATCGCGTTAAGATAAGACGGCCCAAGTGTTCGAGTTGTTCAGCGCGAAGTATTTATTAGTGAAGCTTATTCATTTCATTACGTTTGCTACGATTGAAGTTATTACAAACTTACGATGGCTATGGAAGTGGAAGAAGCGTTGAATAAAGTGGAAAACCTTGCACATACTTTGAAGAAGACCCAGATCAACCTAAAGAAGTGCCCAAAGGCTAGATTAACCCAAAAGAATTATGTTGAAGCCCGCATTAAGTGTGTAGAAGATTACTGGAGTGAATATAAACAAGCTTACGGTGAAATAATGCGAAGTGTACCGAAGGAGAAGCGGGACCAAATACCTTACATAGTAAATGACGAATATTTTGAACATGAAGAGCTGTATTTAAGTCTGATGACAGACTTGAAGGATTTGTTGGTGTCTCAAACAGTTATTGATAGTGGTTCGTTGCCTGTACCTAGTGATTCTCAACAAACACGAGTGGTTTTGCCGAAAATACAACTGCCTACGTACAGTGGACAATATGAAGAGTGGTTATCGTTTCATGATTTGTTTAATACACTTGTACATAAGAACGAGTCGTTAAGTAATGTACAAAAATTGCATTATTTAAAAACAAGTCTTAATGGAGAAGCTGCATCGATATTAAAACATATACAAGTGACAGATTCGAACTACGAACAAGCGTGGAACATCCTAAAAGCAAGGTATGGCAACAAACGTATAAATGTCGACGCAGTTATGAAAAGATTCTTTTCTCTGAAAAAAATGAGTGTGGGAAATTCCACTTCTATCAAGAATTTACTAGATACAACATTTGAATGTTTACATCAATTTAAAAATATGAATGTGCAGACTGATAACTGGGATCCTTTGATAATATTCGTCATAGTGCAAAAACTAGACTGTGAAACCCACAAAGATTGGGAAAACTATGTGAGCAGCAATTATGAGGAACCTGATAGCCTCCCCTCCCTCGATATGTTTCGTAAATTCCTGGAATGCCGATTTCGTACGTTAGAACTGACAGAACCAACAAAACAAAAGGCAAGTTTAGGTCATGTTCGAGAAAGGTCATTTCACGCAGCAACTAATGTGGAGAATAGTAAAATATGTCAAATGTGTAAAGAAAACCACACACTTAGCCACTGTAAGGAGTTTGGAAAACAATCACCAACACAAAGAAGCGAGTTTATCAAAATCAACAATTTGTGCTTCAACTGCCTTGCACCCGGACACTCTGTGAGGCATTGTCGCATACCAACAAGCTGTAGAATATGCAAAAGACGTCACCATTCACTTCTTCATGAAAATAAGGAAGAAAGCACCATAAAACCAACCACAACGGGCAACACTGGAACCAAAGAAACAAAACAACCCGAAGTGGCACTACATACCAACGTGGAGAAGATTGAAGATACAGAGAAAGACATTACAATGGTGACATCACACGTTTCTACGAATCAAAGCACATCGTTGCTGGCAACTGCAATCGTAAAAGTGAGAAGTGAAGACAATTACACAACGATATTACGAGCTTTGATCGACCAAGGCTCACAAGCAAGTTTCATGAGCGAACGTGCAGCACAACAACTCATGGCCAAGCGATATCATGTCAAAGGTACAGTTGTAGGCGTGGGATCAACGAGAGAAGACATCAAACAAGTAGTTCAGATCAATGTAGAATCAAGATGTGAAAATTTCAACTTGGAAGTTAGAACATATGTAATGTCGAAGCCACTGACTACTAAAATACCATCCCGCACGATTAACACAAAATATTGGCCTCATTTAGAAGGACTAGTCCTGGCTGACCCTAACTACTGTCAGCCAGGGTCTATTGATTTGCTTCTAGGTGTCGACGTGTATGCACAAATTGTACAGAACCAGCTAATCAAAGGTCCACCAGGGTCACCATGTGCACATAAAACAAACCTTGGTTGGATTTTATTCGGAAAGGTAGAAGATAGAGTACAACGAACAGAGTCGGTTCTTGTTATGCATCATCAAATCATAGGAGAAGACTTATTGAAAACACTCTGGGAGATAGAACCAGATTCGAAGAGGACATACACAAAGGAAGAAAAGGAATGTGAAAGCTTCTATGAAAATACATACAGAAGAAACAGCAACGGACAATACGTTGTGAGACTCCCATTCCGTACCAATGACTCGAAAGCAGCGGATGGGAACACGAGACAAATCGCAATGAATCGCTTGATTCAACAAGGAAGAAGACTTCAAAAAGAGCCTGAACTAAGAGAAGAATACGATAAGGTACTAGAAGAATATTTAACAATGGGACACATGGAGGAAGTCCCAAAAGATGAAGTAACCAATCGGTGTTTTTACCTACCACATCACGCCGTAGTTCGAAAAGATAAAGAGACTACAAAAATCAGAGTCGTATTTGATGCGTCATGCAAAGGAAATAATGGCATATCTTTGAACGACGAGCTCATGACTGGCCCGATACTACAAGAAGATATGCGAAGTATTATAATGAGATGGCGCATGCATAAGGTGTGTTTCGCAAGTGACGTCATCAAAATGTACAGAATGGTACTTGTAGATAAGAAAGATACAGATTATCATAGAATATTGTGGCGTGGCCGCGTCAGACCGAATCTTGAGCCAAACTGCCAACCACCTGAAGTCAAGGACTACAGATTGAAAACAGTAACGTTTGGTACAGCATCTGCACCTTATCTTGCCATAAAAACGTTAATTAAACTAGCAGAAGATGAAGGTGAACAATATCCTGAAGCTGTCAAAATTATTCGTGAAGACTTCTATGTCGACGACCTGACGTCAGGCTGCGATACAACAGAAGAAGCAATTCGTGTGAGTAAGCAAATCATTACCATTCTAAAACGAGGAGGCTTTGAACTTCAAAAATGGGCGTCTAATGATACCGAGTTTCTTAAATCTATAGATGCCAATAAAGTCACTACAAAGGCTAACCTAGACTTGAAGCTAGACGGCACCATAAAAGCTCTTGGTCTGTCATGGAATCTCGGAAGAGACGAGTTTCATTACCACTTACAACTAGAACCTATATCATCAGATCATATAACAAAGAGAAGCATTCTGTCAGATTTACAGAAGTTGTTTGATCCACTAGGGTGGATAGCACCAGTTATTGTAACAGCAAAAATTCTAGTACAAAGATTGTGGCTAGAAGGAGTTGGATGGGACCAAGACATAAGTAAAGAACTGAAAGAACAATGGAAGTTCATTAGAGAAGATTTAGAAAATGTCAATCAATTAAGAATCAGACGTTGGTTGAACACCATTAGCACTGAAAATGAAGGAATAACCTTACATGGGTTCTGCGATGCGTCTGAAAAGGCATATGCAGCTGTGATTTATTGCCGTGTACAAACCAGCGAAGGTGACATAAAAACAAATCTCATCGCTTCAAGAACAAAGGTAGCTCCTGTCAAGACCATTTCACTACCACGACTCGAACTGAGTGGAGCTACACTACTAGCTAAATTGCTAACCAAAGTGAGTCAAGCTATGAGAATTCCTTCACACAATGTGTTCGCATGGACTGACTCAACTATAGTCTTAGCGTGGCTGTTCGGAGAACCAAACCGATGGAAGCCATTTGTCGCCAACCGAGTGGTAGAGATACTAGAAAACACAAGCAGTAGCCAATGGTTCCATGTGCAGTCGGCACATAACCCAGCCGATATAGCGTCACGAGGATCATCTTTATCAGAACTACAACAGAAAACGCTATGGTGGGACGGCCCTGCCTGGCTTGTAGAGAAAAATATCGAGTTCACAAAGCCTATAAGGTCAACTACAGATTTAGAAAGGAAGAAACCCATCCAGTCATACGTAAATGTAACAGAAGGAGAAGAGAAATTCCTAAAATTTGAAGAATATGATACACTTACTGAGTTATTGAGAGTAATAGTACATTGCAAAAGAGTTTTAAATATGAAGAGAAATCCTAACAAACTGGGTCAGGAGGTGACAACAGAAGAACTGCAAAATGCTTTGGAAATTTGCATACAAAGAGTACATGAAGAGGAATTTCCAGATGAAATTAGAAGAATAAAACAAAAAGCGAATGTAAAAACCACTAGCATTCTAAAGTCACTGAACCCATTCTTAGATAACCAACATATCCTCAGGGTGGGCGGAAGGTTGAGAAACGCAGACGCCGATGAGAACTTAAAACATCCTGTGATACTGGGCAAGAAAAACAGCTTCGTATCACTAGTGTTGGCTGATGCACACCTGAAAACAATACAAGATGTAATAACGAGAGTATATACAGTACGTCACGATGGCAAACTGTCTCAGAGATCAATCTCAAACTTATGTCATTTACCGATTAGTACTAAAGACTAAAATAATTAATTATCTTTGTGTGTAAGCCCATGTTTGTTTAAATTTAGTTATTTTGGTTTGTTATTAATATAGTTAAGTCATAAATTCATGTTTTAAAACCACCTTAGGTATAAATCATTATTGTAATTTTATAGTAAGTCGAGTAACAATAGCTTCTAATTTTTACCTACCTGTTCAAGTTGCATGTAATTAATTGTTACATTGTAGTGTCTTAGCATAATGTTTTATTATGTGAGAAAAGGCCTTTAAGCCCTTTTGGTGGGCGGTATGTTCGGTTAAAAACTGTTGTTGACCACTAGCTATACATTCATGTGTACAAGTTACTCATTCCTTAGTTCATAAGCAGTGTCCAATAGATCTTTGTACAAACCACACGTCGTTTCATTCAAAAAGTCGATCGAGCAAACTTCAACCCTAATCACCTTAACAGCCACACTAAGCAACGAGGCTTGTGTCGTGGACACCAGATAGTTGATATACTACATAGATACTTTTTGTTTGTAAATACATACTTATTATACATATAAACATCCATGACTCGGAAACAAATATCCATGCTCATCACACAAACATTTGCTCGTACCGGGATTTGAACCCGGGACCCTAAGAACGTAAGGCAGCCTCAGTACCGCTGCGCCATTTGGGTCGTCATATGCAAATGCAGTGACATTATTATTAAAAAGCTTACAGTGAAAAAAAAATACAGAATCAGTAGATGTGGAATATTTAAGCCAAACTCGATGAATAATTTCGTTGTTTTTGTAACTTTTTACTGTAATATGTATCTGAAAACGACCACATGTTACTATCTGAAGGATAGCTGGTTTTTTTTTTATCTGAATCGGTCCACGTTCTGTTAAAAATAATCTTAAATTATCGGGTATTACTTGCGGCCAGAGAGCAGGATCATTCACGACATTTTCACAAAATCGTACATCTGGTTCTGTTGCTGGTTGGTAAACAATTGGAATTGGTTCACTTGGAGTAAGCGAGCCAGGCGAGGTACTGGTACTAGTATGAGCTGGAACTTGTGAAATACTCGTAGAAGTTTTCTCTTCCAAGTTGACTGTCTCTTCTAACTGTGACGAAGATGTACCTAAACATAAGATACAACAACAATTTGTGTAACCAAGTGTGGTAACAGGGCCACGCAATAATATTGTAGGACATTAAAAACAGCGCCTTAAAGTTAAGGCGGGCAATCGGGTATAGTCTAATCCGTTAGTTCGGGCGAGCGCGCTCAGTGTGGAATTGCAGAGGCGCTTACGCACGCTCTCTGCACAAACAGTAAGAAATTAAAATACTTTAGTTGCGATTGGCGGATCTCGCCTGCGGCTATTTCATGAAAAAACATAATTCATAATCCCCAAAAACAAATCACAAACACACAAGCCATATAAGTACAGACAGTCCAGTCCACTGTTAGACGTGAACCTTCAAAACTATGGGGTTATTTATTGCCATAATATAATCTCCACGATTGTAACGCGTGTAACATCGAACAATACAAAAAGTTAACACAAGGTCTGAGAAGGTATGTATTTAAATAAATATTGCACCGGCCGGGATTCGAACCCGAGACCTTTGGCACAAGAGTGAGTGTTAGTTACTAACCATTGCGCCTTCCGGTGCGCAATTCGCAAAAAACAATTAATTAGAAATTGTCATAATCATAAAAACCTACTTTATTTAAGGTGAAAGCGTCAGGCTAGCCCGCGAAATTCAAATTTTCTTACGTTTTTTGCAATTTGTAGACCAGTGCTAGGTTGTATGTTGATTAAAATATTGTTCGCGACTGTAAGACGTATGTAGTTACAGAAATATTTGAATTTCGCGGACTACCCTGGAGCATCCACCTTAAGACTCATTCATTAGGTATAGTTACAGGTAACTTAAACAAAAAATAAGAAGTGTAATAATAATAAGTAGGTAGGAAGTTAAGGATCGGACCCAGGCAGGATACACCAGCGACTTCTGTCACTGATTTATGCCACTTCAGTATGCTTAGTGCGAGTGTCATACTAAAATTCGAGTAACGTCTCGATCACGTAAATCGAGTTTACGTTAACATTTACGTCGTCGATAGTGACAATCAAGTGCCTCTAAAAAAGCGAAGACCGTTTCGAGCACATCGCTAACGTTTGGTGTATGGAGTGCAAGTTACAATTTTGACAGTTTTGACAGCTCGAATACGCAACGCAGTTACTTGCGAGCGTGAAAAGTTGTCACTTAAGATTTTGTGGTGAGAGCATCGTGAGAGTGGTGAAATAACAAAGTAATTTAATTTAATTTCATATTGTGAATGAAACTTACAATGGAATCTCGTATTATTTCGTTTGGAGAATGTTTGAGACCGCAAAAGCACAAGAAGCGTAATTTAACGCCACAAAAACGTAAACACGGTCACGTAAACAAAGATAGAGTGCTCCACTACAAGCCACTCGGGCATTATTAGATCATTTGCTTAGATCTCCATACCTAAAAAGTAACAAACTTAGTTTTACAAACGTCACAGGTGGATCAAGGTCACTCACTACACACCAAACGATATAAATTACACTAACTGCTCCATTTATGTCACCAGCGTTTCAAACTGGGACGGGCTAGTCTTTATTTTTAACAATAATTCAAAACTGAATGCAAATCACAACACAAACTTTCGTAAATACAAACGAAACTAAGGACCATTGACCACAGATAAATAATGTCGTCTAACTTCGTTGTATAACCACCACTAGTTGAATAGGCAGTCGCTTCTATTATGAACACAAAATACGAATGTCAATTTATTTTGGCCGGTTACCAATGTACGCGCTACTTCTCACGATGAATTAACGCGAAACGAATGAATGTTTATTAGGATCTCACACTCGCAAGTTAACGATATTCGATAATCACTCACAATTTGTAGTTCTCACATATTACGCTAGGTGGCGCTCACCCAGCGCCATACAAATTTGGGTAAACGTTTTCTCGCTCGATACGATAACAAAACTCGCACTAAGCATACAGATGTTTTATTTATGGTGAAACAGTCAATCGGAGAAGTTAGCTTTTTAATTTTTTCTTCTTTCTCCAGTTTCCTTTTTCTAGTAGTCCAGTTTTTGGTAGTAGGTAGGTAGTAGGTAGGTAGTAGGTAGGTAGTAGGTAGGTAGTAGGTAGGTAGTAGGTAGGTAGTAGGTAGGTAGTAGGTAGGTAGTAGGTAGGTAGTAGGTAGGTAGTAGGTAGGTAGTAGGTAGGTAGTAGGTAGGTAGTAGGTAGGTAGTAGGTAGGTAGTAGGTAGGTAGTAGGTAGGTAGTAGGTAGGTAGTAGGTAGGTAGTAGGTAGGTAGTAGGTAGGTAGTAGGTAGGTAGTAGGTAGGTAGTAGGTAGGTAGTAGGTAGGTAGTAGGTAGGTAGTAGGTAGGTAGTAGGTAGGTAGTAGGTAGGTAGTAGGTAGGTAGTAGGTAGGTAGTAGGTAGGTAGTAGGTAGGTAGTAGGTAGGTAGTAGGTAGGTAGTAGGTAGGTAGTAGGTAGGTAGTAGGTAGGTAGTAGGTAGGTAGTAGGTAGGTAGTAGGTAGGTAGTAGGTAGGTAGTAGGTAGGTAGTAGGTAGGTAGTAGGTAGGTAGTAGGTAGGTAGTAGGTAGGTAGTAGGTAGGTAGTAGGTAGGTAGTAGGTAGGTAGTAGGTAGGTAGTAGGTAGGTAGTAGGTAGGTAGTAGGTAGGTAGTAGGTAGGTAGTAGGTAGGTAGTAGGTAGGTAGTAGGTAGTAGGTAGGAGGTAGGTAGTAGGTAGGTAGTAGGTAGGTAGTAGGTAGGTAGTAGGTAGGTAGTAGGTAGGTAGTAGGTAGGTAGTAGGTAGGTAGTAGGTAGGTAGTAGGTAGGTAGTAGGTAGGTAGTAGGTAGGTAGTAGGTAGGTAGTAGGTAGGTAGTAGGTAGGTAGTAGGTAGGTAGTAGGTAGGTAGTAGGTAGGTAGTAGGTAGGTAGTAGGTAGGTAGTAGGTAGGTAGTAGGTAGGTAGTAGGTAGGTAGTAGGTAGGTAGTAGGTAGGTAGTAGGTAGGTAGTAGGTAGGTAGTAGGTAGGTAGTAGGTAGGTAGTAGGTAGGTAGTAGGTAGGTAGTAGGTAGGTAGTAGGTAGGTAGTAGGTAGGTAGTAGGTAGGTAGTAGGTAGGTAGTAGGTAGGTAGTAGGTAGGTAGTAGGTAGGTAGTAGGTAGGTAGTAGGTAGGTAGTAGGTAGGTAGTAGGTAGGTAGTAGGTAGGTAGTAGGTAGGTAGTAGGTAGGTAGTAGGTAGGTAGTAGGTAGGTAGTAGGTAGGTAGTAGGTAGGTAGTAGGTAGGTAGTAGGTAGGTAGTAGGTAGGTAGTAGGTAGGTAGTAGGTAGGTAGTAGGTAGGTAGTAGGTAGGTAGTAGGTAGGTAGTAGGTAGGTAGTAGGTAGGTAGTAGGTAGGTAGTAGGTAGGTAGTAGGTAGGTAGTAGGTAGGTAGTAGGTAGGTAGTAGGTAGGTAGTAGGTAGGTAGTAGGTAGGTAGTAGGTAGGTAGTAGGTAGGTAGTAGGTAGGTAGTAGGTAGGTAGTAGGTAGGTAGTAGGTAGGTAGTAGGTAGGTAGTAGGTAGGTAGTAGGTAGGTAGTAGGTAGGTAGTAGGTAGGTAGTAGGTAGGTAGTAGGTAGGTAGTAGGTAGGTAGTAGGTAGGTAGTAGGTAGGTAGTAGGTAGGTAGTAGGTAGGTAGTAGGTAAAAACGGGGAAAAAATATTTGTTTTGTGAGCTTTTTCTCTCTAATGTGACGCAGACGAAGTTGCGTGGGTCAGCTAGTCTACAATAAAATCAAATTTCTATTTAGTATTTAATTTTTCTTTCTTTATTCTAAATAAAGTACTTCTCTCTCTCATAGACAAATGATGTGATGATGATGATGTGATGATAATGATTGTAATGTACCTAACACTAATACTTAAAAAATAAAATTGACTTACCTTTATATTTTTTCTCTAAGAACTTCCGTGCTAATTCGAAGGTTGTCGCAAATGAAATAAGCTAACGAATTCAATTACTTAAAAGAAGAAATCAGATCAATCACTGACCGATACTTACATAGGCGCCGCGCGCCGCGCTGTAAATTCAAATGAACTTACACTCTTTTGACTTAGAGATCATTTTGCTTCAAGTGGAGGCGACCGGGCGGCAACGTGTCAAACGTACATACATACACTAATAATAATAATAATAAGTTTTATTTTCACCACAAAAAAATAAACAATAACATATCATATGACTTGATAGGCTTAGTATACAAGTTTTAGTATGGAATCCTCTGTTGCCGAACTAGGACGGATCCTGTATCTCGGCAAACAGCGCCATCCCCTAACAGATTTCACTACAATGATTAAACCAAACTAGACATACAAGTTGCATCGATTTAGGATTATAATTTTCATTATTAAGGATTATAAATTTCATACATTCAATAAAACCAATAATAATAATATAATCTATACAAATAAATAAAAATTCGTAACATAAACCTAAAAGAAAGATCTAAGTACCGCATATGTATATGGGTGTGTTTGTGTATGTGTGTGAGTGTATCTGTGTGTGTGCGTGTATCTGTCTGCTTGTGTAATGTTTATTTGTACGTGTAGTACCAAAAAACAAAATGAAAGTTTGTAAAGCGTCTACTAATTTTGAATTTTTAGAAGGTCTTCAGTTTCCATTCATTCATAAGAAAGACTAAGGAGAAACTGATGAATTTTCTTCTTACAATGCAATTTATTAAGTGGATAGATGTTTAAAATTTTGTTTATTTTATTGTACATGAGGGGGGCAATAAACGTAAAGAATCTTTTAATGAACGCTGTTTTGGGTTTGTACGATCGGGAGCACACTTCATGTTTCCTACGCTTTTTATTTTACTAGGATCGTATACTAGTGAGCAGTGTTGCCTTTTTTTTTTTTTTTTTTTTCGGATGGGAAATCATCAAATGACTTCTCCCGCTCTGGGCTGAGCAGGAGGGAGTGTCAGACTTTTACTGACTAAAACCCATCCATGTTCCTTCATCGCCCTTTGTGTTCCGGGGCCACGGTATCTCTTTCGAATAGTCCCGCAGCCCCGGCAGGCTTCGGCCCTTGCGGACCCCTTCACTGTTGCTGACTCTCTTTGAGGCGCGCGTGGAACACGAACGCGCCGTCGACACGGCCTGTCGTCATGAGACGGACGGACGGCGAGCTAGCCCATAGCTCC
Organism: Xestia rhomboidea; assembly: GCA_963853795.1. NCBI lineage: Eukaryota > Metazoa > Arthropoda > Insecta > Lepidoptera > Noctuidae > Xestia > Xestia rhomboidea. The sequence goes on from OY970764.1 coordinate 21,042,596, forward strand.
CCGTCCACAGGCCCGCGCCTACGGTGGCCGGAAGCCACCACGTGGCCCCCGACGCCCGGGGCGTCTCCCGCGGCGGCCGGGACGTGAGGATATCTCCCTCTCACGTTCCGCCACCTCCTTCGCTAGCATGACTGCTTCGCAGAAGGAGGTGACGGCGTCCCATTCCGTCTCGCTCCGGACCATGGCACGAACCAGGGCCGGGAGCGAGAGGTCGCCGCCGCCGATCGAGCAGTGTTGCCTAAGGAGAATTCTTTCTACGAACATTTGTCTTACGGTTGTCACTTGACAGTACTGATAAAGTTCTCTTGTTGGAGACAGTATAGGCTTAAAAGTAGAGATTTTTAGAATGGCACGTTGTGCAATTTCTAAACTCTTTAAAGTAGTTTTTGGGGCGCCCCCCCATGAGGAGATACAGTAAGAGATGATAGATTGACACATAGCATAGTAAATTTGTTTTAAGAGACTCGCATCTGTTACGTGTCTTAGGTTTTTAAATATATAGATGAGTTTGCGAACCCTGGATGACAGCAATTTTTATGTGTTGCTTAAAACTGAGATGACTGTCCACTGTAATACCGAGGTATTTTATAGTATTCACGCATTCCAGCGGTTCACAACTGCAGTTGTTTCTACTGATACACTTATGAGGAATGATTTTAAGTGAAGCGTCAAAATCCGGGTTGTTTCGAATAGAAAAAGTTAGATATTTGGTTTTCTCAGTGTTTACAAGTCAAAACATTTTCAAACAGCCAATTTTGTACCACATCAAAACCATTTTGTGCGGCATCAAAGACCTCATTCCAACTATTAGCGGAGAATATTAGAGCGGTGTCATCAGCGTAGGAGATTATTTCACAATTTGGTGTATACTTAAGTTTGTGAGGTCATTAATGTATACGAGAAACAAAGTAGGTCCTAAAATACTGCCCTGAGGAATTCCAAATGACACAGGGAGTTCATTGCTGCAATAGTTATCGACTCGTACACACTGACGACGCTCAGATAGGTAACCTTCAAAAAGCTTAAGCTGTGTACCACGTACACCAAGGTCTTCTAACTTCTGTATTAGAATCGGAACAGAAATAGTGTCGAAGGCTTTTGCGAGTTCTAAAAAGACCGATAGACACTTCTGTCCCTTATCTAATTTTGTGCTAATATGAGTAGTAAGTTTAAGCACAGCCTGATCAGTTGAATTGCCTGCGCGAAAACCAAATTGATTCTCTGAGAGAAGTTTGTTCCTCTCGAGATAGTTGACAAGTCTCGTGTTAATAATCTTTTCTAGAATTTTGGACAAAGATGGCAGGATCGATATGGGTCTATAATTGCTGAACCTTTTCTTATCACCACCTTTGTCTATCGGACGGACAACTGATTTTTTGAGTGCTTGAGGAAAGGTGCGTGTCTCAAGAAATAGGTTAAAAATAAATGTTAGTGGCGGAACAATGAAGTCCTTAAATTGTTTTAATAGTCTGTTAGAGATGTTGTCCCAGCCAACCGAACATTCAGTCTTAAGGTTATTTATGTATCGTGCTACCTCTTCCTCTGTAGTTTTTCTTAAAAAGAAAGAGTGTAAGGGGGATTTCCTTTCTGGATTTACAACTATGTGCTTGTCATCGTCAACTGTGTAAATTAATAATATGAAAATATTGTTAATTTACACAGTGCCAATGACCGTCCTACGCTTATGAAGTAATCATTCATTTCATTTACGGTCAACTGAGGAGAGGAACAGACTTTTAATAACTCGGTTGGAGAACTATTATCTGTTTTAGTATTAGTGACGCTTTTTATCACATTCCATAATTTCTTTGGGTCGTTTCTAGCCATTTCAACTTGAGTTTTATCGTAAGCTCTTTTAATTTTTTTGAGGATTCGGTTACAAAAATTTCGGTAACGTGTATATGTAACTTTTAAGATCTCGTTACTCGGAGACTTTTTGCATTTTTGATGTAACCTATCCCGATTTTTTATGCATCGCAGCAAGCCCGGCGTGATCCAAGGTTTTATAATTTTTTTACGTCTTGGTTGAGTTATTGAGTTTGTGTTCTTTTGCAACGCTGATTGTATGTTAGTTATAAGGTAGTTTAAGGCAATTTCTGGATCTTGTGTTTGGAATACTGGATCTAGATCAATACTAAGGATGTCTCTATTTAGGTTGTCTGCATTTATCTTTTTTATAGTTGAAGGGGTGTAACGACGTAGAACTTGCTTTAGATCCATGTGTAACAGAACTGGATGGTGATCTGTTAGATTAGTTTGTGGTACAAGAGTTGTACATGAATTTTTGTTTTTAAGTAAAATGTGGTCAATACATGTACCACTAGCATCACGAGTGACCTTGGTGTGTGCTGGCAAGAGACCATGAGAAGCAGCCAAGGTGAGATATTTCTCTCCGAGAAGCTCAATTTTGCTGGCGTTGATTGCAATATTCATGTCACCAATTACAATTATATTATGAAACGATTTTATATCTGTCAAAATATTATTCAGTGATTCCAGAAAAGTGTCTACATTTTTGTAAGAAGGAGACCGATATATAGAAACAATGGCTAAGTTATCATCTCTTTTAAGCACAACACAGTTACCCTCTTCAAAGTTGGGTTCTTCAACAACAAACGTTAGATGTTCTCTGTAATATACGACAACACCATCGTTTTGTTTAAGATTTCTCATAGTAGCAACTGATCGGTAACCTGTTAATAAAGGTACAGAGCTAACATTTTGAAGCCAGCACTCTGTAAGCACAAGCACGTCGCATTGAACCTTTAGACTTTGTAGCATAGCCTCGTTTATGGCTGTGGAATGGAAGAAGCAACGAAGTAAAGTTTTCGGCAAGTGCAAGTATGTGTTGTTTGTGTGGAGTATTTGTTATTGTATATTGAAGTGTGATTATGTGTGTGTATGAAAATAGTACAAATGGTTTTCTATGCGGTCTTAACTTGCAAGGCACATTATCTTGATACAAAAAAATATTATAAACAATTGAGGCAGTTTCAACAATATTAAAAGTAGGTATACATGCAAAATTAACAGTATGATTAAGTTTTTACTAATACAATAAAAAAATTGTCATGAGGCATTTCTTAGTTTTTCCAAGTCACTCTCAGTGTTTATGCGGATTTGGGCAAATTCTACCGATTTACGAAGGTATACTATCCCGTGAGTAGTCCAACAAAAATCATATCCATTTCCTTTTTGGATTAGAGATTTTGCCGCGCGCGTGTTGTATTAAATGAAATTGTTATTTGTGTAGTGTAGTAATGCGGTATGACAAGCGCCGAAAGCGTAATACAAGTAAAAAAATATTATTGTTGATGACTATTTTTTTTTTGCTTGCGCATACAAAATGACCTATTTGTCGTAACTAACAAGTATTTAAAACTGTGCAATGGCGTTAAGTTCAATGAAATATACAAAAATTCAACGCTCGACAGGCACCCCCGGGCGCTCCGCGCCCGGGTGCACTGCACCCCTTGCAACCTCTGGTAAAGACGGCCCTGCTCATTACGTCACAACATACCGCCCACCAAAAGGCCTGTAGGGCTTTTATGAGACAATTATTTTGAAATGCTACATACTATGAAATTACCACAAAACAACGCTAAATAAATCTATAGGTGGGGGTTTATGATATTAATCTTAAACATGCAAAAAAATCAAGTACCTACTATCAATATGATTAGTACATTCCCAAAGAGTTATACATAATAATTATACTACTTCCCAAATAATTAAACATACTTACATAATTATTTTAAGCGAGTGTAATGTAAATCAGCAAACAATAAGTAATTAGTTTTCAAAACTATTAAAATAATTAAGTTTCATTTAGAGGCAATGGATATAATTTTGTTACAGTTCTTTTTGTTATGGAACTACCACTTTTAACACTATACACCCTCGTAAGCCCGTCCGGACCAGGGCGCGCCAGGGACCATTTTCCAGGTGGCAAGTTATCAGTTTTGATCAAGACGACCTCTCCTATTTTTTTTTTTTTTTTTTAATCTTTATTTATTTAAAGGCTTTTACCTTACAAGGGACGTACCTTTGTAAGGTAAAAGTCTCTAAATAAATAAAGACAGCCTCATCATATCCTAATCTGACTAATTATTACACGTAATGATAATATTATTAATACAAATGTTATTGCGTAAGCGAGCAGCGATGCAGCAACCATTTCATAAATCAGTTTCGCTTCTCCCGAATCAGGTGTAGATAATATTCTAATGAAAGCCCCAACATCATACATATTAAGTTTAAACTCCCGCATCACTATCTCCCTCTCTCTCCTGTTCTTCTGTTTCTGTTCTTGTCACATTTCACCAGCAAATGTTGGATATCTTCGACTTTATTACACACTTTGGTAGTTAGGGTAATCGACTTTTTTCATTAGGTATCCAAATTTCCTGGCTGGAAAATGACCAGAACGCAATCTATGTGCCATAACAACATACGACCTCTTTATATGACTTTCAGCAAACCAAGGGATTCGAGGAGGCTCACTTTGCATAGTCTTATACCATATATGCCATTTTCTTTAGACTTCTTGTCAAAATACTCTTTAAACCGATTGTAGCATATGTTCTTGTAATAGCCAAGTATTTCTGTGTAGAACGAAGCGATGTCAATTTCCAATCCTTCTAAAATAGCTTTTTTAGCAAGTATGCCAGCCTTCTCGTGTCCATGTACCTATACCAATATGAGATGGAATCCATTGCAATCTCAAATTAATGTCACTAAGTTCATAAAATAGTCTAAGAATTACATAATCTATCGTGCATATAACTATGTTTTGATTCACAGAATGGTTTGCATTTTCCCAACAAATTATGTTCTCTAGAGTTTTTGAGATTGCTACGAGTTCCATCGTCATTACAGATACGTTTGCATCCATAGATTTAAACAAGGCCGAAGTTCCATCACTCAAACTATAATAAGCGGCACTGCATCCACTTTTGCTCTAAGACCCATCAGTAAAGTACGAATTTAAGTGATGTAACCTCATGGCTGCGTTTTGCCACTTTGACACAGTCTAACTTACAACTAATTTTATCCCGTACGTTTAAACCTGTCACCCATTTTTTTCTCAAGTGAGTACATGTCTTTAATACTTGAACAATGTATATTACGGAGTTTTCACTCATTGTATACGGTCACAAGCCAGTATCTTGCGACTGAGAGATCATTCAAGTCATCTATTAATTTGATAGTTACATTATTCGAACATGACATACTTTTTATACAGAACTTGTAAGCTAAGTATAATCTCCTAACGTACCCCCCAAAAGATTCCCCAATTATGCGGATGATGCCCCACATCCGCCCCGCTAAAACTTTAAATAAAGGACCATGGGCAAAAATGTATGAAGCCTTGGCTCACCCACCAACAGAGATGAGATCACTTTGTATATACTTGTACAACACTAAATATAAAGATATAATCTCATTTTTGTGAAGAATCCATGGGGTTTTTATGCTATAAATATTTTTCTCCTACCATAATTATACTATATAATAAAGCTCGATTACCACTGACTGACTGACTGACTGACAGAATGGTTCTCCCAGATGGTGGATGGGGAGGTGGGTATATTTTGACAGATTCGTAAACAACTAACTCTAAAACCTATGGGAAAAGTGCCAAACCTCCCCTTTTCGCCCCTCTTCTCCCCCCTCCCCATCGTATCTCGAAAACCAAGAGAGTTGGAACATTTTTTTTTAGATTCGTATAGAGGAGGCTCGGAAAACTAAAAACCATTTTTCAAAGTTTCCCCCCTTCTCCCCCCCTTTAGGCGGATCTCGGAAGATAAGAGACATGGAACATTTTTTTTTTCAGTTTCGTATCAAGGGGCCCCGAATTACCCCTTCACCCTTCACCCCTTCACCCCTCCCCCCATCGTATCTCGGAAACTAGGACACGTAGCGGCATTTGGATTTTGACTATACTTTATTATTGAGGAGCGTTAAAATTTTTATACCCTCCCCTCCCCAACGTCCCCTTTTAGGTCCTGAGTGGAGCGAACCTGCGAGACCGAGTGGAGCGAAGGAGGGAGGTGGCGAGCGAAGCGAGCCGCCCTCCCCAACCTCCCCTAAAATTGAAAGGGCTGTAACTTCATAACGGTTAGAAGTAGCCATCAGGTGTTTGAACAAATATTATAGTAGGCGTCGAAACCTGTCCGGCGGTACTCGGTCTCGCAGGCTCGCTCCGCTCAGGACCTATCCTGAGCGGAGCGAGCCTGCGAGACCGAGTGGAGCGAAGCGAGGCGCCGACCTCCGTAGCGTAATGAAGGTTGAGTGGGTGAAGCGTAACTCAGGCACGACGACAAGCAAACCTTAGGGTAATGTTTGTTTTTATACTTCTCAAATGTTTTAGGGGTTCTTATGGGTTCTCATACTGATGTAGGGGTAATTCTAACGGATTTTCCAATTCATTTAAGGATTCCTATGGATTCTCAAAATTTTATAAGGATAGGGAAATACTTCTCAAAAAGACGAAACCCGCGAGCTGCGTGCAGCTCGCACACCCAAGCAAACTAGTTAGGCTATAATCCTGCAAAGTAATGCTGTTTTGACATTGTAGTTTTAGTTGTTTTACATCTTCAACTAGTTTTAATTCCTTGAGGAGCTCGTGGCAAAATAATGACAGCCGCTCGGGTCGATCTTTAGGTTAAGCCGTGCTTGCCTAGGTTGGTCTGGATGGGTGACCACCCATTACATACCGAGTTTTTTCCGTGCCTCCAAAAGCACGTTAAGTAGTTGGTCCCGGCTGTTATTTGTAGATCACTATTGTGGCGTGCCCTGCACGGGGTTGCGACAGCCGCTCTCTCCATGTCGCCATGAGAGGATATGTTTATCATCAAGATAAGGGTTGAGGGATCGCAATGGACTTCTCCTTTTCACTTGTTTACTTTCCCTTAATCTTTCTATTTCTTCTGTATTGTAACAAAGTCAAAGTCAAAGTCAAATTTATTTGCATAGATTGCAGGCACATAAAATATGTTGTTACAGTAAAATGGGTGAGCCTTGTACAATCTACCTTATATTAGGCATGCAAACATTAATTTAAATTATTATCTAATCAATATTACAAAACGGTTAAAACAATAGTCGGCATAGTACATTGAATAATAATTAGAGAAACCTCGCAAGAATAACAGCATTAGCTATGTCAATATTAATTAAATTAAGTCAAATTATTCCATACAACATGTCAGTGTCATTTAAAAAGTAATTTACTGAATAATAGCATTCTGCAATTAATAGTGATGTCAGTCTCTTTTTAAAATGTTGAATTGTGTCATTTTTAATTATATTGGGTACTTTATTATAAATTGTTGGTCCCATACTAAAAACACTTTTTTTGAGCAAAGCCGTATTACATCTCTCAACATGTAGTAAGTGTTTATACTGACTTCTTAAAGGTCTCTTCCTAGCCTCTGACACTGAGGTGAAAAGCTGCATGTTACATTAAACGAAGTTTGCTATTTCTAGACACGGGAAAGTTAAAAGTTTTAGGGACTTAAACACAGGAACGCAACTATCCGTAACTTTCATGTTAAGTATTGCCCTTATACATCGTTTTTGAGCTTTGAACACCTGTTCTCGTAGGGTGCAATTCGGTCATTTTCTAAAATGCCCAACTCGGGATATTCCAGGGTTTTCCGTACCGGACAACTTTTGGTTAGCTGCCGCTGCAGTGACTGTGGCTGGACAACCCTGCATGCCACGCGCTACCCTCAAAGTGGAAGACCGACCCACTACCTGGGTACTACTACTTACCTACGTTCTGGAACTTCAGGATAGTGGATTTCTTTAGGCGGTCTAGAACCCAACACGAGCTCGATATCGAGAACGCACGCCAGTCTTCTACTGGGGTGATTATAGGAATCTACCTACATTTATTTTTTTAAATATTTTTTTAAATTATATTTTGGTTAATACTCACTCTTTCGAGTTTCATTTAACGGCTGAGCCCTACGGCTACACTATACGCTACACACTACGGTTACAGTATATTCCTCTTCTTGAACTCTTTTTATTACAAATTGTCAGTGCATCTTCTAATTCTTGTGCAGTTATATGTTTGTTTATGTTCACATTGACTTTATAGTTCAAGAATTTTTTGAAGTAACACCTTGAGTTTTTCTGGTAAGTTGTTAAATTCCTCAAATTGTGTAGTTATAGATTTCCCTTGCTCTTCTGTGCTGAGGTGAGTAATGACTTTCTTTGTTTTACTTTCTAAGTCTGTAGTCATAACTTCTTGTTTACTAATGTTTATCTCCTTTTCAGATAACCAACCTGGGCCTCTCCACCACAAGTCGCATTTCTCCAGTTCAGACAGCAACATTCCTGGAGAGGCTATGTCTGCGGGATTATCACTCGACTGTACATGGTACCAGCGCGTATTATTTATATTTTCTACGATTTCGACGACGCGGTTGGCAACAAACGTTTTCCATCGATTGGGATCACCACATAGCCACGCTATAACTATGGAGGAATCTGTCCATGCATATATATCTGAAGTTGGAGTTTTCATTGCTAGCCCAATTTGTTTCATAAGCTTGGAGAGAAGTAGTCCACCACACAACTCTAGTCTTGGTAAAGATATTGTTTTCGCAGCAATGATTTTTACTTCAACCCTGTCATTTGTTTCAGTTCTTATGTATACTGCTGCAGCGTAAGCTCGTATCGAAGCGTCACTGAATCCATGTATTTGTATATTACTTCTGTTTGTTTCTGTTGCACCAAGCCATCTGTTTACTTGTACATCGTTTACACTAGCAAAATCCGATCATTACTGATCCCACTCTTCACGTAATGTTACACTTACGTTCTGATGCCAATTCACTTCGACGAGCCATAGTTTCTGTAGTAGTATTTTTGCCATCACTGTGCTCGGTACAATCCAACCAAGTCAAATCAAATCAAATCAAATCAAATCATCTTTATTTGTGAACACAGGTATTGAAATAAAGGTCTTATTCATACATTTTAGTTGAGCTCTATGTCCTACCAATGAAATTGGTGTACAAATATTGTTCTTTTTTTTTTTAATAATAAGTCTAGATTTATACAATACGAAGTTAGGTTTGAGTAAATAATGAGAATTCAATATATTAATCATTAATTAATCAATTATAATTTATTTTTCATGCATGTCAACGGTAAATTATTTAAATGTCAAATTTTGTAATATTGTAAATAATGTCAATTAAATGTACCTATTACTAATAAATAAATTAAAGATAAATTATGATAAAGGACTGGTAATGTCATATTTTATCATTTAAAAATTCTTCGATAGAGTAAAACGTCTTATCTATTAGAAATGAATGCAATTTACTTTTGAATTTGCGGACATTAGCTTCACTCCTTATACATTTTGGTAATTTATTATAGACCTTTGGAGCCATTACAAAAATACTGTTTCTGTACAGTGCAGTACTAGATCCGACTGTTTGTAACCGATCACAACGGCGCTGACTAGTTACTCGAGCAAATTTATGTAAATTATTTTTTACGAACATAGACGTTTCATAGATGTACAACGACGGCATAGTTAATATTTTCGTATTTTTAAAAAACGTTTTGCAGCTGTCTGTTGTCTGTAAATTATAAATAGCTCTTATGCACCTTTTTTGGCACTTAAATACCATATCTTTACCCGTGGCATTGCCCCAAAATATAATTCCGTATCTCAATGTTGAAGCTACTAGACCATGATACGCCGTTAAGACTGTTGCTCGATTGGCCGTTTTACTTAACATGTGTAAAGCATAAGAATGTTGGTTTAGCTTACTGCATACTTTTTCAATATGGGAATTCCATTTTAAAGTGTTTTCTATGTTTAGTCCAAGGAATTTAGTCACTTTTGCTTCATTAATAGTTTTGTCATTGTATTTAATATTTAAGTCCAGATTGTAATTTATTCTTTGTTGAAATTTCATTAATACGGTTTTATCAAGATTTATAATCAAATTATTATTATGCAGCCAATTCACAACTGATAGTAAAGTAGAGTTAATCTCAGCCTCTAATGTACTTACCTCGTCACTATTAAAAAGTAAAGTGCTGTCATCTGCAAACATTGTCATAGGATATGATGATGCTGTCGGAAAGTCATTAATATAAACAATAAATAAAGGGGGTCCGAGTACACTACCTTGTGGTACTCCATAATTTACCGTTCTCTGACTGGATTTATATGTTATTTCGTTTTTTTTAGATATTCTACTAATGGACGTTATTTGTTGCCTATCACACAGATAAGATTCTATTAAATTTGATATATTTCCTCTTATTCCGTATGCGTTAAGTTTATTAATTAGTAATTTATGGTCTACGCGATCAAAAGCTTTTGACATGTCCATATAGAGCGCTAGAGTTGGTAGCCTCTTATCCACTCTACTGGTAACCATATGTAAGAAATCGTAGATGGCCATGTCAATAGATCTGTTTTTCCTAAAACCTTTCTGGTTATCAACGAAAAGGCAATTTTTCTCAAAGTATGAAGTAAGTTGATAATATATTGCTTTCTCGAATATTTTTGAAAAAATCGGTACTAACGCTATAGGTCTGTAGCAGGACATATCTTCTCTGTTGTCTTTCTTGAAGAGAGGTTTTATAATTGTTATTTTTAATTCTTCTGGAAAGTACCCATGGTATATGCACATATTGATGAGATGGCTCAACACAGGAGCAAGTATTGTGGATACCCGTTTAACAATGTTTGTACATATATCGTCATACCCAGTGCTAGACGTATTCTTTAGTGACATAATAATTTGGTGAATTTCTTGTGGTAGTGTAGGCGACATAAACATGGAAGTAATGCTACTGCTTATTTTATGTTTATTATTATTATTGTCTAAATTAGAAACTGGTTTCACTTGATCTATAAAGTAATCGTTAAAAGTTTGTGCTATTTCAAGAGGATTAGTTATGATTTTGTCATTTGATTTGATTTTTGTTATGGTTTCGCCTGGCAAATTATGTTTATTATTATTTTTATTTATTACTTTCCATGTTGCTTTACATAGATTCGGAGCTGAATGTATATAACGATTATTATGGGCTCTCTGTGTGAGGTTTATAACTTTCTTCAGCCGATTTGAAAGCTTTTTAAAGTTTGTTTTATTTTGCTTATTTGGTAGTAACCGGTATTTCCACAGCAATTCTCTTTTTCTCTTACTGCAAATCCTAATGCCACGACTAATCCATTTTGCTTTGACTTTAGTAGATATCCGTATTTTTATATTTGGAAAGCATAGATCATATAGCAACTTAAACAGGTCATAAAATAATTTGAATGCCTTAGCGGGATCCGTTTCCTCGTATACGTCAGCAAAAGTGATAGCTTTGATGTTTTCTATGAATTTCTGAACATTTTCTTTTGAGTAATCTCGTTTAGTTGAAAACCAGTAATTTAAGATGCATGTTCGTCTAACTGGACATCGTAACAGTTGTGCCGTATGATCAGATACCGCCAGCTCTAAGACTTCTCCTTTTGATCCTCGTACATTGTGAATTATGTTATCTATGCAAGTCCCACTGCTTAATCTTGTTGGAACGTTTATTTCAAATTTGAGATTGTAACCCGTAATAAGATATTTGAATTGTTCTAAACATGTGGTCTTTTTTAAAAGATCAATGTTGAAATCACCGCATAGAATAAGTTTTTTGTTAGTGTGTAATGAAAAAGACTTTAAGAGAATATTCAGGTTATCGAAAAATATACCAAGTTTACTTTTTATGTCCCTACTAAGTGGACTCCTATAGACACACATCACAATGATGTTGTGGTCAGTGAGTTCTACTGCACAACATTCAATTATATTAGAAATACAGTACTTTTCCACCGACTCCAAAGCTCTATACTTAATTCCGTTTCGTATCATTATACATGTACCTCCATGTCGGGATTTCCGAGTGAAATGTGTAGCAAGTGTAAAATTAGGAATATGTAACAAGTTAACATCAGATAATATCATATTGTGCTCCGAAAAACACAGCACATCAATTATTTTTTCTGAATTGAATAGTTCATTAAGTGCGACAGTAAACATATGAGATTTGTTCAAGAGACCATTTATATTTTGATGCAGAATATTAATATTTTTATACACGAAAAAAATTTTCTTGTTCACAAAATTTTTCATCTGTTGAAGATTCACATTGGGTCGATGATATTTCTGTTATGGTTAACAATAAATTTTGAAAGATATTACGCATACCACAGTCATTAATTTTTCTATTGAATTTAGAGAACATAGTAAAGTTATATAAAAGATTTAAATTAGAATCAAATGCAGTTGCATAATTATATGTTTGTAAGTCTAGATGTAATAAATTATTAAACGTCTCTATACGCCAATTAAACATTGTCGAGTAGTCACTTAATTTAAAAGTAGGAGCACATAAGATTATATTTGTATTCTGTATTGTCATCAATGTCTCCCTTATTTTCATGATGATATTAACATAATTTTCAGTATGTAAGAAGTCTTCTTCTCCAATTAAAACAACACAATAGTCGTCCATAGAGTAATGAATTAGTTTTTTATGTAAGTCTTTAATAAGTCTCAGTGTGCCACAATTCGGCGTGACGTAATGACATACTTGAAAGTTTTTGAATATCTCTTGAGCTGTGAACAAGACTTTGTTATTTTTATTCGCACTAACAATGCACAGTTTTCTTTTTATGGGGATTGAAGAATGGTCATCACTTTCTTCCTTCTGTGTTGTTGTATTATCTGGTCCTACCGTTGAAGCATTAACCGTATCTTGTTTGTCCAAAAATAGTCGAGTCTTTCTTGTCTTCTTCTGTGACTTATTTTGAGAGTTTGGGCGCGGAGTAGATGTAAGTGAGTTTTTATTAAGAGTTCAAGTGGATCGAAAGCTTCTGTATTTCAGATAAAATAGTTCGTTTCGTTACATAAGCACTTTCACATGTTGGTAAATTCAGGTTGTTTTGGAATGTGTCTGTTTTCAGGTTTTATTTTTATTTTATTTTTTATTTTATTTTGTTCGGAAAACTTACAGCTAATATAAACAATGTTCTTAAACCATACGAATTTGAAGGCCATTTACAAGTTTCCGCATATAAAAACAATCGAAACAAAAAAGAAAAAGAAAACACAACAAGAGAAAGAGGTATACGTACAAAATACTTATCTACATAGCATAAGTTACGCAATAAAACAACACGATCCACTACTTTATAATACAAACTAAAAATTTAAATTTAAAAGGGAAATTACTAAGAACTATAGTTAGACACAAATAAACTACTTATCCATAAAAAAAAACATTTGCCAATAAACGCTTAAGCCGAGAGAATAACCGAGAAAATATCTAAATCATGTTCACCAGTAAGTTTATTAAAGCTTCTGCATGCACGGATTAGAAACGAATTCAGCCTGTACGCAGACTTGGAGTGAGGGACATGCAACAAACTGGGTTTGCGAAACGTTTTGCAATGTGTAACTAATCCTAAACCACCCAACAGCTCAGGGCAATCTATAGTTCCATTCGCGATTTTAAATAAATATACCATATCCGCAATGCGTCTGCGCTCATATAGTGGCAAGATATGGAATCTCTTTTAGGTTCCACACAATCCCCAATGCCTTTATTGTTCCATCAAGATTCAAGTCTATATGTGCGTTGGTTAATGTTTTTTCTTCATCTATAGAGTTCATGAAATTAATATCGTTAGATGACCATTTCGTGAGTTGAAAACCGCCTTTTACTGTGTAGTATTTTTGTGACAGATTTGGCTAAAGAAGTAGCAGTCTCGGCATCATCAGCGCCATCAAGCCAGTCATCCATGTAAAAATTACACTTGATGGATTGTACAGCGGGCGGTTGGTGCCTTCCTTCATCATCAGCTGTTTGGTGAAGTGTTCTAACAGCTAAATACGGTGCAGATGCTGTACCGAATGTGACCCTCATCAAACGGTATTCGTGAAAATCATCATCCTCATCAGGTCTCCAGATAACTCGCTGTAAGTCTGCGTTTTCAGGAGTCACTAATATTTGGCGATACATTTGTTTGATATCGGCCATGAAGCAAACACGCTTCATACTCCATTTCATTATAAGGTTTCACAAATCATCTTGCAGCTGAGGTCCTACCAATAATTCTTCATTAAATGAAATGTTGTTTGTACCCTTGCACGACGCATCGAAGACAACGCGAGTTCGAGAGGTCTTCTTGTCAGTACTAACTACAGCATAGTGAGGTAAGTAAACTGACCTTGTTTCTTTTTCTCTTTCAGGTATCTTATCCATGTGTCCTTGTTCTATGTAATCATTTATGACTTTAGTGTATTCTTTTTTCAGGTCTGATGTCTTCTTAAACTTCGGCTCAAATTGCAAGAATCTTTGTTTTGCTATCTCTTTTGTATTTCCTTCAGGTGTTTGTAACCTTCTACTCGTGCTCATTTCATTTAATAGTGGACTGTAAGCTTTGAAAATTAATTTGACGATGTTTCTTCCTTATTTCTAATTGTTGTTTTCTCGTAGATATCTTCACAAATCTTATCTTCTGTTGTTAAATGTCCTTGTCAGTCTCTATTTCCCATATCGATTTCAACATTTCGTCTACGTCAACTTGGTGATGCATCACAAGGTAGGTATCATTTTGTAGTTTTTCATGGATATCTCCGAAAATAATCCAACCCAGGTTTGTTTTTTGTGCAGTTGGAGTACCTGGTGGACCTTTTATTAAATCGGACTGTATAATCTGTGCGTATTCCTTGACTCCTAATAGCAGATCTACGGAACCAGGTGTTAAGTAACTTGGATCAGCCAAGTTAACAACAACAACATCAATTTATTTCAGGCTACAATGTCCCATAAATATATACCTTATAAACTAACATAATTATATAAAGTAAATACACGTAAAGTAAGAAACGTAAGACTTGTGTTAATAAATAAGACTTAAAAACTATGTTCGTAGCACTTCACTTAGTCACCCGACGTAACGTAAACCCGACGATGTGAGGCCACGATTGATTGATAATTGTTTTGGTAGGGATCTGAGTGGTCAGTTGTTTCGACATCACGTAGGCTTGGATCGGTAAACTATAATTATGGTTCCACTGTGATCTTATATTAAGCTGTACCACGTGTTTGATCTCTGTTCTTGAAGATCCCACTCCTACAACACTTCCCTTGAATGGTTGTCCCTGGTTATTTGCTGCTTCCACTACAGCAGTCGCTAACAGTGCTATTCCATGTCTAGACGTATGATGCGACGCGATCACTGTGTTCACTTGAACTGCTTCCTTCTCTTCAACTACATGCTGTGAAGCCAACGGTTGTGAGGTGCTCGGTGTAGCCGCTGGTTCTGTGTTTTTAGTCTCATGTAGTAAAGAATGATGACGTCGGTGACATTTCTGACAGGACACATCTAGTTTACATCTCTTTACTGAGTGTCCAAGTGCTAGACAGTTAAAACATAAATGTTTGTTCTTCACATATTCGGTTCGCTCATCTAATTTCATATCAATAAATTTCTTGCAGTGACACAGCGTGTGGTTTTCTTTGCACATGATGCATGTCTTTTCTGAAGTTGGTGTGGCAACATGATAAGAACGTTCTTTGACTTGTTTCTCTCTTGTATTATTGTTAGCTGTAACGCCGGTGACTAACTCCAAGGTGCGGAACTTGGACTCCATGAAGTTCTTTAACTCAGTCCAAGTAGGTAATGCTTCGCTGTCTTCCTTATAGGCATATTCTTCCCAGCCTTTATGAGTCTCTGAGTCAAACTTCTGAACGAGCAGAAATATTATTATATGATCACAAGAGCCTGTTGTTATTTTTATATTATCCAGATTATTTAGGTATACTGTGGTTGTATCCAACAAGTCTTTAAATTGGGTGGCTGATTGCGAAGTCCTCTGGTAAAATAATCTTTTCATGATGCAGTTTAATATTATGCGTCTGTTACCATACCTTTTATTCAAAACATTCCATGCAGTTGTGTAATTATTGGATGTCACCTATAAATGGGTTAATAACGCCTCAGCCTTTCCACTAACAAAGGTTATTATTTTCGTGCACCAAAGAAGTAAACAAATCCTTGAAAGTTGGCCATGCTTCATAATTTCCATTAAACTTGGGTAACTCAATTTTTGGTAAATGCACTATATTATGCGATGCATATGTTGCGTTCATACTCGAGTTTCTCGAATCCATCTGTGACGATTCCGTTAACGACATAAGCCTATCTTTCAAATCACCTTGTAATGAGCTGTATAATTCTTCATAAACCAAGAATTTTGCGTTCAAAAAGTATGGCAAAATTCCCTTTTGTTCTTTGGGTGTTATCTTAACTAATCCGTCATGAGCGTTCTTGAATGACATCCAATACTTGTCAATAATTTTCACACGTGTCTCTATATAACCCTTTGTCAGTCTTGCCTTTGGACACTTTTTTAAGTTTGTTTGTGTTTTTTGTAGTAAATAAGCACAATCTTCTAAGACAGCGAGATATTACTTTTGTTCGTTTGTAGTATTCATTCTAGTTGTTTCACTGCACTTCACTTTAAATTAAACTTCCAAATCTTAAATCAACAATGTTTGTAAACTTGGTAATCTTCCATAGTAGCGCTAATTACTTAATTGCAAACATATTTATAACAATCCATTAGTTAGAACGAGGTGTTTTTTTCTATTAATCCTTATCGCTGTGGATGTGGTTCGTTTGTTCAAGCAGCCAGATGTTAACCGC
Organism: Xestia rhomboidea; assembly: GCA_963853795.1. Taxonomy (NCBI): domain Eukaryota; kingdom Metazoa; phylum Arthropoda; class Insecta; order Lepidoptera; family Noctuidae; genus Xestia; species Xestia rhomboidea. Next base: position 21,059,340 of record OY970764.1, read on the forward strand.
TCCGCTGTTGCTGTATCCGGCTCGAATACGACCATAATTATGTTGAATGCAATAAGGTTCACTTTACTTTGGATGGGATTTCTGAATGAAAAGGCGTGTGTTGGATTGGACTACAAGTGTATTGAGCGACTGGTTTACTCGTTTTACAAATCATACATAAATCTGAATGACATATATCTATCTAGCTTTTACTAAGTAGGCTCACACCTACTACGTTGAAGTTATTACGTCACAACAACATCTAATCTAAGACCAGATCATATTGATAACCTTTTTTATCACCTACAAAAACACTTACAAGAAAGCTTCATCTCAGTCCATTAGTAGGTGAATAAAGCAAAGTTTAGCGGAGAGCGGCGTAGATGTGGCAGTTTTTAGTGCTCACAGCACTAGACATACCGTACTCCAGCGCATTGGAACTCCAGCGGAGGCCGCCGCAGACGTGGAGGCGTCTGCGGCGGCCTCCGCTGGAGTTCCAGCGTAGTAGTTGGCTGGTCCAGCTCATCTCATACATTTGCTAGATTTTATAATCGGCCCATACTAGATGAAGGTATCTTTGCAAGATCTGTTTGCTCGCAACAAACTAATTAGTAATAAATTGTTGTAATGCCGTCCTACAGTTAATTACCTGATATTACGTATCATTAATCAGATTTGTATAGTAAATAAACTTGATTATATAGTACAAACCTAATTATTTACATACTTAAAGTAGATTTTTTATGTTATTTTTGAATATGGAAATTAAACATTTATTTTGGTTATATAAAAACAGCTTTTATGTTATTGAACATCTACCTGTTAATTAAACTATATCTGAAGAATGAAGTGACGTAATATTAATAGATGATCAAACGAACTTCTTAAGTGAAGTTCGATCACTATTATATTAGTCAGTTCATTCGAAGATATAAAATCACCCACCCAAGAACGTTCCCCTATTCCTGTAAGTTATTTAATTTCCTCTCTAAATAAATCAAGCGAAGCGCTCAGTCAGGCAACAAGAAACAGAGCTACCGACAAAAAAAAAGGGGGTAATCGATGGATAAATCGATTACCTACCCTTTAAAACGTGCGACTGCACCTTGTAGGTTTAACGGACTACCTGTAAATTAAACTATATCTTCGAATGAAGTGATTAATATCGATCACTATTAGTGATCGAACTTCACTTAAGAAGTTAGTTTGATCATCTAGCATATATCCTGAAGAATATCATATATTTGTCTGGTTTTGTTTATTGCAGTAAATCATATGTTTTTTTGCATTATAAAACTCGCCTGTAGTCGCCTTAAAAGGTTTTACTTTTCCTTTATTGTAAAATGCTGGCGTGTAATCGCAACCTGAAGAAGGAAGGAAGGACGACTTTAGCTTAGTTTGGCTCCTAACTTCAACGCTAAATCGGTGCAATTATATTATTTTATTGTTATTATTTTTTATTATTCCTTGAGTTATAAGTCGAGCTACAAGATAACTGACAAATGCTTGCTCTGACTGGACAGGTTCACTCAAATCTGTGTGGTTCTTTCTTCAAAAGACCATCTCAGACACTAATCTGCATACTCCTCATGTGAATTGAGCAAGATTATGTCTGGACTTCAAAAGAGACTATGACCTCTGAGTTTGTTTCGGCAGTTTCTTCTCAGAGTAGTCAGGTACGAAACACCGGCCCCATCTAGTTTTTAAAAAAATACATGTAAAAGTGTTTGTAAAAACCTAACCTAACCTGTAAAAATCATTTCATTTCATTTCATCATCAAAATGTCGATCTTGGCAACATATTCTATTGATTCGCCTTAACTTTATTGACAGGTCACTCAAAGAAAGTCTCATCAGTAAGCCTGTGACAGGCGTCAGTCAGCAACTTCGCTTCAAGGAGCGCTCCATCGAGGAGATGTTCGTGTTCGTGGACCAGTGGTGCGGCGGCAAGTTCACGCAGCGGCTGGCCACGTGGCGCGTGAACGCGACCAGCGGCACCGTGTGCAGCAAGAGCGGGAAGTACGCCACCCTCTCGCTGCCCCCCGAACTGCCGCGCGACGATGGCGCCTCGGGCTGCACCGTGCGCTCTGGAGACGCCTTCTACCCCACCTGCCACGACGCCGAGTGTGCCTGCGCGCTGTTGCTGCTAGCGCTGGCGCCCGTCGCCGCACTGTTGGCGCGCCGCGCGCTGCGCCGCCGCCTCGCGCGCCTGCAGAAGGAACTGCAGCTCGAGGCGATCGCGCGGCGCCGGCACGTGGCCACCGTGCTGGCCGCGTACCTGGTGGAGCGCGCGGCGCTAGAGCTGCACGAAGAGCTGGGCGCGGGCCGTTTCGGTAGCGTGCGCCTGGCGCGGCTGCGCGAGCCCGCGCGCGCCCCGCGCTTCATCGCCGCCAAGGCTCTTCGCGAGAACGCCGCGCCCGCCGAGGAGAGCGAGTTCCTCCGCGAGGCGTGCACGATCGCCTCTCTCGAGCACGCCCACATCGTGCGTCTGGTCGGCGTGTGTATCGCGGACGGGCCGCCGCTAGTGCTCATGGAGCTGGCTTTCTTCGGCGACCTGCTGGGCTACCTGCGCGCGCGGCGCCACCTGGTGGAGGGCGTGGGCTCAGAGGTGCTGGGGGCGCCGGCGTGCGGCGAAGTGGAGCACGTTTCGGCCGCGGCGCTGACGCGGCTGGCGCGCGAGGCGGCGGAGGCGCTGCAGTACCTGGGCGTGCGCGGCGTGGTGCACCGCGACGTGCGCGCCGCCAACTGCCTGGTGGACGTGCGGCGCTCGCTGAAGCTGGCCGATTTCGGCATGGCGCGTGACACGGTGGCCGGCGCGGATGGCGCGCCCGAGTACGCGTGCCGACGTCGCGGCCTGTTCCCCGTGCTTTGGATGGCGCCCGAGAGCCTGTCGCACGGCGTGTTCTCGGCCGCGTCCGACGTGTGGGCGCTGGGCGTGCTGGTGCTGGAGCTGGTGACGCTGGGCGCGCGTCCCTACGGCGCCATGTCGCCGCTGCGCGTGCTGGAGTACGTGGCGGCCGGCGGCTCCCCGCCTCTGCCGCTGGACGCCACGCCGCAAACGTGAGTGTGCGGGCAGGTGGTGTAAATAATAAATAAATCTATACATATAAAAGGCAACAGTGATTGACTGATGTATCAACGCACAGGCCAAACCCTTAGGGCTAGAATCTTAAAATTTCGCACACGTATTCCTCTTATGACGTAGGCATCCACTAAGGAAGGATTTTTCGAAATTTAACCCCCAAGGGGGTGAAATAGAGTTAGAAAAGTTCGTATGAAACTTTTTATTCCTTGGACATATTTGCATGATATTTCGTATGAATTGAGTTAGGCAAAAATAATTAGTTACGTATTTCATCGTTTTCCAAAATTCAACCCCTAAGAGGGTAAATTAAATATCGCACACAGATAGTTTATAACCTCGATTAACACATACGAGTAGAATACTTTTTATCTCGTTATTAAGATACCGTGGGACAATTATCCAACTCCACGCGGGCGAAGCCGCGGGCAACAGCTAGTAATAGATAAATCATTTAATTAGGACCAAACATTTTGTACATAATACATAATATACACCCACCAAACTGCGTAACAGTTTGTCGGCGGGATTAGCGCTCGTCTTAATACATTTTTGTTTCAAAGAGTAATAGCTGATAAAGTAGTAAATACAGTATAAAGTACTTACCTAACAGTAGGCAAAACAATCAATAGTAGGTGGTAGCACTAGCAAGTAGCAGATATTGTGGCAGCGCGAGCCGCCGCCGGCGCACGCGCCGCTTGGCGCGGTGGCGGCGCGGCGCGGCGGCGGCGGGCCGGGCCGTCACAACTATTCAGAATTATGAAGAATGAAGTCCTTTCTTAGCCAATCGAGATTATTGAAAAGTGTAGGGGTCAAGATAGTACTTGTTTGTTCTTTTGCCATAGTTCTTTTTTTCTAGTGGTCGCACAAGTTTACGCTCTCTGACGCTTCTAGTATTGTACCTATTTTGCACATGTATTTTGAATTGGTCGTTATAGAACTGCTCTAGAACCAGCAGGTACTTGACCTTCTCGTGAACAGGAAGCACCTTACATACAATAAAAAGCCTTTCCTAGTTTTCTTTACAAGCAAGTTTTGTTTGTGGGCTGACAAGGTATTTCATAAAACGCTATTATATATAAAACATATATAAAATATAATAAAAATTTGAAGCGATTTAATGCTGTTAAGATAAGTTTTAAACGTACGGCCATACGTATTCAATCCATAGGATAGCAATGACTCGGTAAGAGCAAAATAAATGACACGCAGCGTTTTCCTACTCATCGGCGCCTTCAGGATATAAAACTTACTTAACACTGCCCTTAGCTTTGTACACACTGTGTCAACCTGTGTTTTTTAAATTGCGGTCCACCCACAAACCTAGATACTTAAAATTGCTGACAAACTCAAGCTGTTCACAGACACTGTTAGGAAGTATTATACCTGTATATTTATATGTGAAGTTTATGTCGATCATTTAGCAAGATGCATGTCTCATAGACTAAGTTAGTGAGAAATAAAGATTTGAAGCAAACACACGTCTTCATCATTCTAGTTTCTGTGCCAACCTAAACTGAACCTTAACTCGCTAAACATATGGTCCAAACGAACCGGATTCATAAGTGTTATTTTTTAAAAGTTATAAAAACTGTACGGCTGATCGAATACAAAAGAATCGCACACTCCTCAGCGATAAGAGTGAATAACAAGCTCATTAGTGAAGACTTTATAAAATTACGAGTTATAACATCGTCATAATTTGGTGTATTTACTTGAATTTGGATTAAAATAAAAAAAGCCCCTATTTTTTCAAAAATGAGTACTGCAAGCAGTCAACTACTCAATCTTCTGGAAGAAACAGCTATTAAAATGCAGAAAGCCCAAGTTAATTTGAAGAAATGCCCTCGGGCACGATTAACAAAGGGCTACATCCAAGCAAGATTACAATGCATAGAAGAATATTGGCAGTGCTTTAAAAGTCAACACATGAAGAACTCGTTAAGTGTACACCCAAAGATAACCGTGTGACCATCCCGTACTTTGTTAACGAAGATTATACGTTATTGAAGACTTGTTCTTGTGTTTACAAGGAGATTTAAAGGACATGATTTCTTCGTTGACATCAACAGCAGAAGTATGTAGTAACACCACGACGATTAACCAAACACAAGTTAAATTGCCGAGAATCCAGCTGCCTGAGTTTAATGGTAATTACGATGATTGGCCCACTTATCATGACTTGTTTATATCACTAGTCCATGGCAATACGTCGCTAAGTTTGGTACAGAAGTTGCAATATCTGAAATTAAGTATCACCGGTGAAGCTGAAGCCTTGCTGAAACATATAAAGGTCACGGACAATAACTACGAACAAGCGTGGAATATATTGAAAAATCGCTTCGGCAATAAACGAGTGATAGTAAATACTTTGTTCAAACGACTTACCGCACAAAAGGCGATCAAGACACCAACTGCAAATCAGATAAAGGCCTTGCTAGACACTACAGCTGAATGTTTGAATAGTCTACAAAATCAGGATTTATCTATTGATAACTGGGACCCTCTAATTATATTTTTAGTGGTTCATAAATTAGACCCTGAGACCCACAAGGATTGGGAGGAGCATACATACACTCAGGAGATTAACAAGTTACCCACCTTGAAAGATTTTTATAAATTTTTGGAGTCTAAGTTCCGTACATTGGAGTTGGTGACACATAGTATTGGTTCAGCTGCCTCAAAGGAGAAAAGTATTAAAGATAAGTCATGCCATGTTTCTGCAACCACACCGGCGAAGACGTGTACAATGTGCAAAGAAGACCACGCCCTATGCCATTGTAAAGATTTTATAAAGCTTCAACCGATGGAGAGGAACGAGTTTGTAAAGAAGAATAACCTCTGCTACAATTGTCTGGCACCAGGGTATTCAGCCTGGAAATGTCGCGTACCTGTGTTCTGCCGTTGATGCAATCGTCGACATCACTCACTGTTGCATCAGTAGAGAAGTAACAAGCAGTCAGACAATTCACAAACTCCACACAGTCATATCGAAGGAAAGGAACATAATAAAGAAGAATCTAAGGAGTTGCAATAGCATCACACTTCACCACGAAGAAGTCCACAGCTTTGCTGACAACAGCACTAGTGTATGTTAAGGATGATAACGGACTAATAACAGTATTGCGCGCCTTAATTGACCAAGGATCACATGAAAGTTTTATCAGTGAGAGAGCAGCACAAAGACTAAAGATAAAACGCAAATCAAGCAGAGGAACACTCACAACAATTGGAGGGAAACAGACAAACATCCATCACATCGTAGAATTTAATCTAATATCTCGGTGTGAAGATTTCATGATTTCACTGAAGGCATACGTCATACCCAAAAACATAACCTCCAACTTACCACCAAGACATTTCACCCACAAAATCGCTGACTGGCCGCATTTACAAGGCCTCACCCTGGCAGACCCAAGTTATAATCAACCAGGGCGAGTGGACCTTTTATTAGGTGTTCAAATCTATGACATCATTCTGAAGGGCGGTATAGTTAAAGGTCCATTAGGCTCTCCAAGTGCACTAGATACACGCCTAGGATGGATTCTTTTTGGAAGGATAGAATAAAACACTTCTACGGAAGATATTACCGTCATGCATCAACATATTGACGTGGAAAATATGTTGAAATCTTTTTCTGAAGTAAAAGATGACGGTAAGAAGAAACTAATAGCAGAAGAAGAAACATGTGAGAAAATATACAAAGAAACATACAAGCGAAACGTCGAAGGAAAATATGTGGTAAAATTACCACTTAAAACGAAAAAACCAAAGTCAAGTGAAGGTAAAACTAGAGATATAGCATTGAGAAGATACATGCAACTTGAAAAACGCTTTGAGGAAGATACAGAGTTGAGGACGGAATACAAAAAAGTACTGAAAGAGTATATTGATCTGAAACACATGGAAATAGTTCCAATAAACGAGATAGATCATTCAGCAGTATACTTACCACACCATTCAGTCCTAAAAGAAACGAGTGAAACAACGAAGGTTAGAGTTGTCTTTAATGCTTCGTCCAAGGGTTGCCATAATATATCTCTGAATGATGAACTACTGATAGGACCTCAGCTACAGGAAGACATGAGGTCTCTAGTCATGAGGTGGAGTATGAAGCCCGGCTGTTTTGTGTCTGACATAGAAAACATGTATAGACAGATATTGGTGACGCAGGAAGACGCAGACTACCAGCGTATTCTTTGGCGTCAGCATGCAACAGAATCCATCAAAGATTATCGTCTGCTACGAGTCACATTCGGTACTGCTTCTGCCCCTTACCTTGCTGTGAAAACGCTGCAACAACTAGTAGAAGATGAAGGTAAAGACTATCCCATAGCAGCTGAAACCATCAAACATGATTTTTTCATGGATGATCTAATGTCAGGACAGGATACAGTAGAACAAGCTATAGAAGTAGGTAAGAATATTAGCCATATCCTACAAAAAGGAGGTTTTACGCTGCAAAAATGGGCATCTAACAGTAGCAAATTTCTGAAGCAATTTAAAACTGAACAGCATAGTAAGCAAGTTAAAATAGACATGAAGTTGCATGGTACTGTCAGAACACTAGGTTTATCCTGGAACATGGGTGAGGACACTATTCATTATCATCTTGATTACGCCCTCATGACTGGAGGCGCGACTAAAAGAAAGATTTTGGCTGATGTTCACCGGCTATTCGATCCGCTGGGATGGCTGGCTCCGGCTATAGTTCCTGCAAATATGTTAATCCAGAGTTTGTGGCTTAAGCACACTGCCTGGGATGACGAAGTAGACCAGAAAAAGAATGGATTAGTATAAGAGAAAGCTTATCACATTTGAAGGTAGTTGAACTGCAGCGATGGTTACAATGCACAAGTGAAAACATGAAGGACGCTTCTGTACACGGTTACTGTGATGCTTCTGAAAAAGCATATGGAGCTGTAGCTTACCTGAGGGTGCTAGGAGAAGACCATCAATACAAAACGACCATAATTGCTGCCAAATCCAGAGTTGCGCCTGTAAAACCAATGTCACTACCGCGACTGGAGTTATGTGGTGCATTATTACTTTCAAAATTATTAAAGCAATAAGCGAGACCATGCATATTCCTACAAATCAAATATTTTCATGGACAGATTTTAAAATCGTTTTATCCTGGTTGCAAGGAGATCCTTCAAGATGGCAAACTTTTGTGAGGAACAGAGTCGTGACGATAATCGATAACATCGGTGACAAATGGTTTCACGTACTATCAAAGGAAAACCCAGCAGATGTTGTATCCAGGGGGCATGCTGCTGTGGGAGTTGAAGAATTGTCGATTATGGTGGGATGGACTGGAATGGCTGAAACGAAAGGAAATAATATTTACAAGCATAAACACTTCGCGGACCTAGAAAAGAGAAAGGTCATAAATGTAAACGTGGTAACTGAACAACAATCTGTCGAAGACAAAAATTGGTCAACCCGCTTCGAGGTTTGTGATACACTGACGGAGTTATTGCAAGCGGTGGCATACTGCAGACAATTCTTGAACCTGAAAAGGAATAAAACACAGATAAGTATAAATACTGAAGAATTAGAAAGATCATTAGACAAATGTATACAAATAACACAAATAGAATGTTTTGAAGAAGAAATTAAAGACCTGGAAGACAAGGGTAAAGTTAGAAAAAGGAGTGATTGAAGTCACTCCGCAAGGGCCGAAGCCTGCCGGGGCTGCGGGACTATTCGAAAGAGATACCGTGGCCCCGGAACACAAAGGGCGATGAAGGAACATGGATGGGTTTTAGTCAGTAAAAGTCTGACACTCCCTCCAAAAAAAAAAAAAAAATAAAAAAAAAATAAAAAAAAAAAGGGTGGGCGGTAGAATTCGACACGCCAATATAGACAAGGACAAAAAACACCCCATCATATTAGATAATAAATCCTATTTGACAAGACTGATTGTGGCCGATGCACATAGGGTAACTTTGCATGGAAGTGTACAGTTAATGTATAATTACATTCGATCTAAATACTGGATTGTGAGAGGAAAAGGTTTAATCAAGGCGGCAGTGCATATATGTTTAATCTGTGCAAAACAAAGGGCTCAAATCAGAACCCAGTTTATGGGAGACTTACCCAAAGAACGAGTGACTCCGGCCCGAGCATTCTTGCGCTGCGGTGTTGACTTTGCTGGCCCGTATCAAATCTTGATGTCTAAAGGAAGAGGTGCTAAAACGAACAAAGGGTATATTTCTTTGTTTATATGTATGGCAACTAAAGCAATACATTTAGAACTTGTTGGCGACCTGACATCTGAAGCATTTATCGGTGCTTTCAGAAGATTTGTGTCACGTAGAGGAAGATGCAATCACATGTGGAGTGACCAGGGCCGAAACTTTGTCGGAGCCAACAAATAGCTTGTTGAAGCCTGGAACTCGGCTAAATTAGAATTTGAAAGTGATATAGCAGATACTTTGGCCAAGGATGGGACACAATGGCGCTTTATTCCGGGATACAGTCCGAACTTCGGTGGGCTATGGGAAGCAGGCATAAAATCCACCAAATATCACCTGAAACGAGTTAAATAGTCACCTGACGTTCGTAGAGATGACTACACTTTTGTGTCAAATCGAGGCTTGTCTAAATTCACGACCGTTGTGCCCCATCGATGATTCAGACAAGGATGACATGGAGGTACTCACTCCAGGACACTTCCTGATCGGGGAAGCACCTATCGCCGTACCTTCACCAAGCTTGAAAGACGTATCTGTCAGCAAGCTATCTCGCTGGCAACATATTCAAAAGCTACTGAATGCACTTAGCAAGACTACAGCAACGCCCGAAGTGGTTAAAGACAGTTCTAGACTTAGACATTGGTCAAATAGTGCTCGTAAAGACGGAAAATGCTGTTCCAGGCAGATGGCCACTTGGACGCATAGTAGAAAAACACCCAGGCCAAGATGCAGTTACTAGAGTGTATAGTATGAAAACTGGTAACCACATAGTTAAGCGATCAATTGGTAAATTATGTCTTCTACCTATAGACACCAAGGTTTAATTTTAATAAGCATACCGTGTAGGTTTATCAAATTGTCGAATGTACTGAAGTAAGATTAATTTACAGAGGTCATAGTTATGACTATCTACCATTTTGTTTCTAGTATTTGATTGTTATTTGCAATGTGTTAATTAATTCAACGTTACAATTTGATTTGATTTTTGATTTGTTTAAAAGAACTGAAAGCTCTTTTGGTGGGCGGTATGTTAGGAAGTATTATACCTGTATATTTATATGTGAAGTTTATGTCGATCATTTAGCAAGATGCATGTCTCATAGACTAAGTTAGTGAGAAATAAAGATTTGAAGCAAACACACGTCTTCATAATTCTAGTTTCTGTGCCAACCTAAAGTGAACCTTAACTCGCTAAACAGACACAATTGATATTTTTAACGTGCATGCACTCATACGTGTGACCCACGATACCTATGTTCACGCTCTTGACACTCTTCGCTACCAAGTTGTGCGGTGAGTGCAGATGCATCACTTTTGTCTTATCAAGATTAAGTATGATACCATTATCGTGCGCCCAGCGGGTAATATTATCGAAGTCAGCCTGCAGCACAGCCCTGATCTCCTGTATATTCTTAGAGGAGTACATAAGGCACATGTCGTCCGCGTACATATACACCCGACATTTACCTACCACATTACTGACGCTATTGACATGCATGTCATAGCCAACCGGACCATACACTGATCCAGTCGGAACACCAAGCTGTACCGCCGCTTCCTTACCAGCAACACCGGAAATGCAGGTCTGTAAGGTTCTGTCACTCAGATAACTCCGGAACCACCTGTTTGTGGGGCCCCTGATTCCGCACTCATCCATGGCCTGCAACAGCACCTCGTGATCCAAGATATCGAACGCTTTTTTATAATCAATGAACAGCGCCATGACCTGATGGCCCTGGTCGAGGCTACTATTCATATCTTCTGAAAACTGTGATAGTGCTATACTTAAAATGTCACTTACGGGATATCTTCCGTGATTATTTATTAAAAAGAAAAGAAAGAAAGAAGAAGAAGAAAGAGGAAGAGGAAGATATCCCGTAAGTGACATTTTAAGTATAGTTATGAACCGTGAAAGCTTAAAACAGTGTTTGTGATAGTGCTGTTACGGTGCTACGACCTTGCCTAAAACCGTGCTGTGCATCCTCTAATATATTATTTTGCTCTAAGAATTCACTAACCTGGCCAACTACTATCTTCTCAACTATCTTATTAATAACTGATAAGACAGCAATCAGCCTATAGTTAGAGTAAACTGAATGCGCTGCCTGCTTGTAGATGGGCCTAATTAAAGCCTTTTTGAGTAGGCTGGGATATTCCCCTTTCAATAAACACAGGTTGACAAAGTGCGACAAGACCGGTAAGATCTTATTCTTGATTAATTTTAAGTCTATAACGCGAATGCCTTCAATGCCTGGCGCCTTATCACTGCTCAGCTGATCAATAACTTTACACACAGTGTCACAGGTTGCAGGTTTAAAGCGAAACGTTACATTGCTTGCCCTAACATATTTACTTCTGTCTAATAATTTAATACTGCAATGATGTTTAATAGCAATAATTCATTAGTAAAAGTATCTGCAAATTGACTACATATATTATACATTGTGTCTTTTTCTCCAAAGTATCTTTTAACAATATCATCTATATTTGCTTTTTTCCTACCCGTCCAGCTATTAATTTTGACCCAGATTTTTTTTGGGTCCCCTTTACATTTCTTAATTTCTTCCTGCCGAAACCTATTCTTGCTTTAAATATTAATTTGTTCACTTTATTTCTAAATCGTGTGTATTCTAGTCTTTTTGTGTTACTGTTTGGTGTCTCTTTCCAATCCCTAAATTATTAATCACATACCGAGTGTCCGAGTTGCCACTGTCAGTGCAGTGTTGCGTCACACCTAACGGTACCGAGACTCCAACCACGTGATGATCCGACATAAAGCACTGTGTGCTTGAGCCAATGCTCGAACCGCTGATGACGGGGCATGTTGCAGGCGCGGACTGGCGCGGCTGTGCTGGGCGCGCACGGCGGAGCGGCGGCCGAGCGCGGCGGAGGTGGCGGCCTACCTGGCGGCGTGGCCCCTGGCGCTGCGCCCGGCGCTGCTGAGCGAGCGCGACGCGCTGGCCGACGCCGACAGCGGCTTCGGAGAGTCGCCCTCTACAGAGCTGCTGCCGCCCGACACTCGACTGCATTCCCTCGATCAGCTCGACAGTCTCGCCGCCACTCACTGATTTTCGCAGGTAACTCAAGTTCATGTTTATTATTCACTACACATTCAACTTCAGTAAACTTGTTATTAACAACATTTGGTAACAGCTGGTATTGCGTTGTTTGCAATATGTTATGATCAGCATACAGCTTTACAGCCGCAGCGCATCTATAGACCAGTGCAGATAATTTTTGAAAACGAAAAAATTCATAGTAGGATGAAACCCATTAAATCAAAAAATATATTATAGCATATTTGGGACATAAAAAGGTAAGTTTCCACTAAATTTCGTGAAAAAAAAAATTGTTTTATAAAAGGTAAAAAACAAAACCAAAAACTTAGTTATTTGAATTTTTCACATAAATTTTGAGGATATGTGAAAAAGAGTTAATTCGAAAGTTGTAGATCTTTTGATTACCTAGAACTTTGCCATTTTACTTTTTTCCATAGGACTTGTAGTTTTGCCGGAAATTGAGATTAACCGTTTTTACCCTTAAACCCCCCCCCCCTCCCCCCCTCCCACTTCCCGACCTCAGTTCGCCCGTAAATTATTTTTCCTTTCATTTTTATTGTATTCTCTTTCATTTCCAATGGGTTTCATCCTACTATGAATTTTTTCGTTTTTTGACCATTTTCAGGGGTATCTGCACTGGTCTACTAACCACATCTCAATTAAAAAAAGCGTGGTGCGACGCGCTCATAGTGTGTCATACAACATGTAAAAATGCGATGTTGAAGAACTTTTACGATGCGTTGCGTTGCTGCGCGTCCAGGGCCGGATTAGCCTCGTACCAGGTGCAGCAAGTAATTTGCTGCACTACTTAATCTTTTGTCTGCTTTGCTTACAGTTATTTAGAGCACTTTTCTTTTTACAGGTACTATGGGGCCAACTTCCGCATGATACTCACCTGTAAGGCGATAATCACTTAGCACGGCTCACAACTCGATCGCTTGATGCTGCTCGATGCGTGCGTTTTGACCAATAGGATTCACGAAGCGTATTTCTAGACATGTTCGTATTACCTAATTATAACGATGTACAGAAGTGTGACACTCACACTAGGCGCGTACTATTCTCAATAAACTTGATGGTACATGATTTGTTATGGGCACAACGCCGACGCGCCGCACGCTCTTATGAATTATTATGGTTTAAAAAAAACCAGCCAAGTGCGAGTCGGACTCACGCACGGAGGGTTCCTTACCATTATCTATTATTGTATCTACACACAACTGTGTACTATAGACACTCTAAACTTACACTTGTCATCCATTAATGTCCTGTATTATATCCTTTTATTGGTTTTGCATTAGCATTCTGCGAATCGGTCTAAAACGATTCATTTTTTTTTATAATATCTATATCTATACATATAATAAAATCGTTGAGACCAAAAAATCTGTACGTTGAAGATTAAAAAAAAAAACCAGCCAGGGTGACTTAAAATAAGTAACTGAACATATTAAAACCATTTTAAAAATTTTTGTTTGTTTGTTTGTTTGACCGCGCATCACGTAAAAACTACTGAACCGATATTGTTGAAATCTTCACAAATCTATTTAAATAAATTCAGAATAACATATAGGCTATAGAAAATTTGTTTTTTTTTTTTAAAGGGGGTGAAAAGGGGGGGCAAAGTATGTATGAAAAAAAAATTTTTGATTGTTCTAGAATTTCACGATTCTAGAACAATCTAAATTTTTTTTTCTCTCAGAGTATATACTTATTAATAAAAATAAAGAAATACCTGTTTTAGCATTTTTTTTTTAATCTCATCCAGAGACGCAAAAAGAAAGGGTTTTGTGTTTAAAATTAATAAACTTCAAACACCTATACAATCAAAACTAATGAAGTGTAACCTTTTAAAGTTGCTACATATACTTCATATCTAATACCAGTAAATATAATTTCTCAGTTTTCTTGAAATTTGATTTTTGAGGTGAATACGCACAAAATAGTGGAACTCAAGAAAATCAACTTTCTTCGGTAAAAGTAGTTACTACGAAATGTTTGTGCGCGCATCATGTCAAAACTACTGCATAGGCTTCTTAAATATTTATGGTATATATTATCACGCTACTTCCTTAAGGGGGTAGGCAATTTAACATTATGTCCGTATACTTCAATTGTTTGACGTTTCAGTCATGACGTAAGTACATGAGAACGGCTATTTGTAGCTTATGTCGACGAAGTAAATAGCCTAGCGGTTTCATGACCGCTCTGCAAACTACGGGGTTGCAGGTTCTAACCCCGCAACATTAGTTTCACTTTTTGTGATTTGTTAATATTTTTTTTGAGGCTGTTAGATTGCCTATATTTCTTCTTGTATTTAAATTGTTTGCATTTCTATATTTCTTACTTTTTCGTGATTTTTTTTCCAAAAAGTAATAGAGAAGTATGGAAGAAGAATACAATCATGCTGCGCCGACCCCAAATAAATTGGGATAAGGAGCAGGAGTATGATGATGATTTCTCCAAAAAGTAGTATAGCGAACGGAAGCCTGATAAATTCACGTGTTCTTGACGTGCAAGATCTGTGCTGTGCATACGCAGTTTACGTAGATTATATTTACAGCTATATTGTTATTGGCCTCATTCCATGCATCTTGGTGAGAATTTAAGACCTGCCTGGACTGTCATCGAAGGTCTGACGGTGGAGACAAAAGTCAGTTGCAAGAGGTTCGCAACAGTTTGCAGCAGCTTAATCGTGTTTGGGCTCATTTCATGGACCTTGATGAAAACTTTAAACTTAGCTAGAGTATGACTTTCATCGAAGGTCGACGATGGAGACGGAAGGCAGTAGCAAGAGGTCATCAAGAGTTTACAGCATCTATATCGTGTTTGGACTCATTTTATGCACCTTGATGAGAACTTTCGACGTAGATGGAGTATGACTGTCATCAAGTGTCTAAGGATGATAACGTAAGGCTGAGGAGGCTAGGGCACGCCACGATAGTGGCGGTAAGTCCCCTCTTTGAGGAGTCGCTGGAGAGACGCCACGGCGTCCTCACCTTCCGCCTGACGCAGGTTCTTACCGGACACGGATGTTTCGGTAAGTTCCTGCACCAAATCGGGCGGGAGGAAACGCCCGGGTGTTTCCATTGTGAGGATCGACCGGAGGACACGGTGGAGCACACGGTGGAGGTGTGCCCTGCTTGGGTGGAGCACCGCCGTGTCCTCGAGGTGGCGATCGGCGGCGGCGACCTCTCGCTTCCGGCCCTGGTTCGTGCCATGGTCCGGAGCGAGACGGAATGGGACGCCGTCACCTCCTTCTGGAAGCAGTCATGCTAGCGAAGGAGGTGGCGGAACGTGAGAGGGAGATATCCTCACGTCCCGGCCGCCGCGGGAGACGCCCCGGGCGTCGGAGGCCACGTGGTGGCTTCCGGCCACCGTAGGCGCGGGCCTGTGGACGGGGAGCTATGGGCTAGCTCGCCGTCCGTCCGTCTCATGACGACAGGCCGTGTCGACGGCGCGTTCGTGTTCCACGCGCGCCCCCAAAGAGAGTCAGCAATAGTGAAGGGGTCCGCAAGGGCCGAAGCCTGCCGGGGCTGCGGGACTATTCGAAAGAGATACCGTGGCCCCGGAACACAAAGGGCGAGGAAGGAACATGGATGGGTTTTAGTCAGTAAAAGTCTGACACTCCCTCCCGCTCCGCCCAGAGCGGGAGGAGTTATTTGATGATTTCCCATACTAAAAAAAAAAAAAAAAAAAGGCTGAGGAGGCTGGCGAGGGAAGCCCTTATTTAGAAAAACTGAATATTTTAGCGATTAATGCAAATATTTCAGAGAAATTAAATTGTTACCTACTTGATTCTATACTATACCTAATATTATAAAGCTGTGTTTGTTTGGTTGGTTGAACACGCAAATTTCAGGAACTACTGGTTCGAGTTGAAAGTATCTATTACTGTTTAGCCCATTAATCGGGGAAGGCAACAACGAACAACAACGTTACAACGTTTATATAAAATCACGCTACAATCAATAGGAGCAGAGCATCAATGAAAAATGTTGCAAAAAAAGGAAAAAAATATTCTTTTTGAGATCTTTCGTTGCGTGCGCTGCGTAAACGGTTAAACTTACGCAAGAATCGTGTATGACGGAAAAAATTCTATAAAAATCCGCGATAGCATTATTATGTCTATCTTTTAAGGGTGTCTCACACTCTCTCTAACCATCTCTCTGTCTCTCTTATATAACGCAGACGAAGTTGCGCGGGTCAGCTAGTCTGAAATAAATCATTAATTTTCATACTTTTAATGTTATGACACGTATGTCAACTTGTCAAACTGTCAGTTACTTTTTCTTTCTCTTTCTGGCTTAGTCTATGATGGATACTTTTTGGTTTATTAATTTAAAATATTTTTATCAATTACGATTGTTTTTTAAATAACTTACATTTAAATTATATTTATAAAATTCTTTACGCACTCTTGGAAGTCTTATATGTCCTGGCCGATTACACTTGTCAGATGACATTATTATATGGCCGCAACAAGAAAAACTAATATTCAATAATTGGAAAGGAAGGCTACTTTGGATACGAGCTGGTGAACTGGCGGAGCCAGTCTACAATTGGATTTCATATGAGAAGCATCATGAAACAGCTTGGTTTTTGAAAAGCCAACGAATATATATTATAGTTCATACCCTCTAAAAGTGAACAGTTTTGGAGACGCTGATGTCCTGACGCGTACCAGCACTTCCCAGGTGATCCAACTCAATGGTTTTCCTTTCATTTAATTTATCATGTTTGTTAGAGAGATTTGATACATATGATTGACGCTATCGATTGATGTCAAAAAGGTACAGAATGTTATTTTTTTGAACTAGTCGATCCATCCCGGGTTCGATGCCCGAATATGGCAAGCGAATTTTCAAAAATCTGTGAATGCAAATTGATTTCTTTTTAAAAATAAAGGAATGTTTCCTTTGAGTAAAATTTGCTATCTCCAGTATTTAGAGTACTTTCCCTCCAGGTGGCTTTGAAAGATTTCGATTTTTAAACTCGTGATATATTTCGAATGGAATGTCAGAATTGAAAAATTCAAAAAGTAATTTAGAGGTATTGAAGCAGTCTTGAATATGAAGATTATTTTTCGATAAGGATTAATACCAAGATACAAATAAAGAGCCTTTTCTACCGGCGCGGCGGCATTTCATTTCAATTTTTTAAATAAAAGAACACTTATTGCGGCATAACCCGCATAACTGTAATAGTTAGTAGCCTAAGATCCCTTAAAAAACGACATTAATGTGATACATTTACTAATGATAACAGTCGGCCATCCGAGTTACAGTATGCGTCCTCGTATTTTTTTTATAAAGAGCTACGGTACATAGTAAAAGTATATAATAAAAAATATAAGAACTATTTAAATAAATCTGGCGAAAATTAAAAATGATTGAAAACATTAATGTATAAGTAAAAAATGGTATCAAAATTTGTAAAGAAAAAAAAAAAAAAAAATACCTTTATTTGCCAAATCAAAAACAACCTAACACAGTTCATTGTGTTACAAATAAGCAGCAGAGGTAGTTACAGTTACAGTTGTTTGATAAGTGTCGGTACTTATTATGGTTGTTAACACAGAACTGATTTACTCTGCTCCCCGTACTAGTATAGACTGAATTACGGTGGACCAGTGTTCCTCGTTCTCTGTGATTGTACTCATGGTATATAGCATACATGTATTGTGACAAAATAATATTTCATTATAGCATAAGAGTTATAGGAAATAAAAGCAAAGCAAATGCAAAATAACTTAAACTAGGGGTAGGCAGACATAAAATAGTGAAACTTTTTACTCAATATAAATATCGCTGGACATTAACACACACAGTGCTACACTAAGCAACGAGGCTTGTGTCGTAGACACCAGATAGTTGATATACTACATAGATACTTTTTTGTTTGTAAATACATACTTATTATACATATAAACATCCATGACTCGGAAACAAATGTCCATGCTCATCACACAAACATTTGATCCAACCGGGATTCGAACCCGGGACCCTAAGAACGTAAGGCAGCCTGACTACCGCTGCGCCATCCAGGTCGTCAAAACTATGTAGTAGGTACATGTAAAAGTTGACATAGTATACGCAAAATATTTCGATGCTTAGTTTGTTTATACTGTACAATGTTTACCTGTTAAAAACCAGTGACAAAGTATACTTAAATTTAAAATTAAAAAAAAAAAAAAAAAAAAAAAAAGTAGGTCATGATTATTAGCGATTATCTTTATGTGTAAGAAGTGTACGTTGTATGTAAAGTGACTTGAGATGTGTAAATGTATGTATGTGTATGATGCAATTTTGTTGATTTATTTCACTAACTAGTAATTTTAAGTATTTTTTCAGTATCATCATAGTTCAGTGAGTTAAGAAACTTAAAAATTTCAATTTTACAAGTATGACTATTAAGATCATGAATTTGGATTAGTTTTGATATTTTATTATACATGAATGGTCTTAGGAAATTAAAAAATCGGTTTGCAAATGAGGTTTCACAGTAAGGCACAGAGTAAACAATATCTTGCCTTCTTCTTGTTGTATAATCAGGTGAATTTTTGTGCTGGGTTAATATTGTCTTTGATGAATAGTTGCCTTACTGTAAGAACTGATAATTCCGAGTATAACAGATAATTAGGGTGCCTAAATTTCTTATAACTTAACACCTTAAGAACAGCGCGTTGTGCTCGTTCTAAAGCAATAAGAACGGTTTTGGCAGCACCCCCCCATGCCGCAATAGAGTAAGTTATAATGGACTGGCACAACGAAAGATACACTAACAATGATAAGGTTGGCGGACAAAAGCAACGTATATTTTTAAATATATTATATAAGTTTTCTCACTCGGGAGGTAAGAGAAGAGACCTGTTCTTGCCAGTTTAAATGTTGGTCAATGATCAGTCCAAGGTACTTTAATGACGATGCTTTAGAAAGTTCATGGCAAGAGCACTTCCCCGTCATATTAAATGTGTGAGCATTTATTTGAATAGTGCCAGGAGGTGGTTGGCTGCTCTTTCTTATACTAAAAGGTATGTATTTAGTTTTAAGCGTGTTAAGAGTCAGAAGATTTGACTGTGGCCACTCCGAAACCATTCTAAACCCTTCATTAGCCAGCTCGTTAGCCTCTTTCCATGTTTTCCACTAAATAAAAGGGTTGTGTCATCAGCGTACGCTATGACCCGGCCCTTGTTCAGCTGTAAATCACACAGGTCATTTACGTAAATAAGGAAAAGCGTAGGTCCCATAACACTACCTTGTGTCACACCGAAAGTCACACTCTCCAGGTCGCTCACGAAGCCATTTATTCCCACACATTGCGTTCTATTAGACATATAGTCTTTAAGTAGTTTAAGAGCTATTCCACGAACTCCTAAATGTTCTAGTTTTGCAAGAAGCAGGGGAACAGAGACTGTGTCGAATGCCTTTGCCAAGTCCAGGAATATGCCTATAGTTTTCTTTCCTCTATCGAGGTTATTTACAATGGTAGAAGTTGGGTGTTTAATAGCATCGTTAGTTGACCTGTTTTCCCTGAAACCGAATTGATTGTTCGAGAGGAGATTCTGAGATTCAAGGTAACAAGTTAGTCTTTTGTTAATAACTTTCTCAAATACCTTAGATAAGGAGG
Source organism: Xestia rhomboidea (assembly GCA_963853795.1). NCBI lineage: Eukaryota > Metazoa > Arthropoda > Insecta > Lepidoptera > Noctuidae > Xestia > Xestia rhomboidea. The sequence goes on from OY970764.1 coordinate 21,079,289, forward strand.
GCAGTAGCGATATTGGCCTATAGTTAGAGACACAGTCTTTATCCCCCGCTTTGTGTATAGGAACGATTAAAGCTTTCATATGGACTTCTGGACAAACGCCCGTTGTCATGCATTGATTACATAGCATAGTTATGGGCCCAGCCAAAGTTTCCGCTCCTAATTTAAGCAATGAAATTGTAATTCCGTCATAACCAGTAGCGTTCGATTTTTATAAATTCAGTATGATAGCTTTTACTTCATCAATATCCGTTGGCAAGAGGGCGAGAGAGTTGGTAGTAGAGCGCTGAATGAAGGGAGTCCTTGTTAACCCCGGTAGGGGCCCGGGGTTAACAAGGACTCTCTCTCTCCCTCTGTATGTCGTTAGCTAAATGGTATCCCACATTTGCAAAGTACCCGTTTACCTGGTTGATTGAGCTCTGTGGATCAGGTTTGAGTTTTAGCAGTTCTTCGCTGTCATTACTTAGACCAGTGAAATTGCAGACATCTTTAATTAAGGACCATTGTTTCTTTAAATTGTTTTTATGCTTATTGATTTCAGACCTTAGATAGTTGTTTTTAAGTTTTTTTTAAATAAATTATAACATGTGTTACGGTACCTTCTATAGGTGATCCTTAAAGTAATGTCTGGGTTTTTGCGAAGCTTTTTATGGATTTGATCTCTGTTTCTAATACAGCGGCATAAACCAGGTGTTATCCAAGGTTTTAGGGCACGTTTCCTTCGAGACAGTTTATATAAAGTTGTATGCTTATTCATTGCGTCTGTTATAGCTGTCAGAAACACATTTGTAGCTGTATTGCAATCATCAGTTGTTACGATGGACGACCAGTTGATTTGTTTTAAGTCTTCGATTACTGCCTGATAATCTAGTTTTTTATAAGTGTTGGATTTTCTAGTGTGAGTCTTAGATTTTTTTGACAGACAGATCATAACACTTGAGTGGTCCGTGACTGTGGACTCGCAGACTATAGTGTTAGATAAAGCCGAAGTTTTCAGAAAGCAGTGATCCAGACAATTTTCTTTTCTGGTGGGAAGGGTATGTGATGGCAATAATCCATGTGAGGCCAATAAATCCATGTATCTTGACGAGTTAGTACTGCTACTATCTAAGATATTAATATTATGGTCTCCTATTAGAATAATATCTTTATAAATCTTTAAATTATTTAAAATACGATCAAAAGCGATAAAAAAATTATCAATGTTCTTGAAAGCGGGCGATCTATAGATCGATATTATTGCGAGCTTATTTTTAATCGTTGACAGTAGGCAGTTAATTTCATCGACATCGCTTGTAGGTTCAGTGATTTTAGCTTCTAGATACTCTTTAATGTAGACCACTATTCCACCATTTTGATTAATTGTTTCAGCGGTAGCGAAAGTTTTGTATGAGGTAATTTTGGGTAGATCCACGAGTTTAGCTAGCCAACATTCAGTCAAAATAATAAAATCAAATTCTATGTCCAGTCGATTCAGTAAGACCTGAAAGTCATCGAAATTGTGTTTCAAGCTTCTTATATTTTGAGTCAGTATTTTGTACTTATTAGATTCACCAAATACTTTTTTACAGTTTTCAGGAATATCTACGCTTTGTGAAATGCCAACGTTTATAGTTTTTTCGATATCTTCCGAAAGATCTACTAAATCAGCCATATTGTTTGTTGATTGTTAAGAAGATTATGTTGGCGGTACAAAGCGGATACTCCCAATCACCGTGTAAAAATAGTGTTATAAATGTGAACAGTTTGTGTGTGAGAATAGAGTTTAGTGAGTAAATATTGTGTGTATTAAATGCTTGTCGGCACACTTTTACAGATGTATTGATAATCAAATAAATTAAGACCATTATAGAGTTGCACATTGACATAGTAATTAAAAAATAAGAGAAAAAACAACACAGAAACAGACATGGAGGCAACTTATTCTTAACTATTAGTCAGAGTTCCAGAGTTCCAGAGGGGGGTTAGTAATGTCGTTGATGATACCTTCTATTTGTTCAGTGGACTTGATCAAAATTGCTGGCTTATCTTCCGACTTCTTCAAGAATATCCTTCCATTAGAAACCCAACAGAACTTGAATTCGTACTTCTTTTTAAACTCTCTAGATTAGTATAGGAGTTTCCTGGCAGTTGGAGTCAGAGCTTCTGAAATGTACACTGGCTGAGTGTCTCCAGATATTTTGAGTGCTCTAGTGCTATATTTATCTTGTTTGTTGTTCAAATTGTAAGATCTGATAGCTTTTAATGTATTAGCACGCATTTGAACAGTTTGGTACTCAACGAAGATTGTTTTGTTTTGACCAGTTTTTTTCCTGTATACTTGACGTACTTGATCTGAGGTGCAATTTATGTTTAAGGAGCCGTGTAGCTGGTTCACCACCTCAATCAAATTTTCATTGTCAGGAACGGGTACATTTTTAATCTCAATCATAGTTTCAAGCTGTTTCAGTTGGAGTGCGTCTACTTGTTCCTCAAGGTATCCAATATTGATAAGAGCAGCGTTGTTTTCTAATAGTAAAGTGTCATATTTGTATTTTAAGTCCTTGTATAAACCCGTATTCTCTTCCAGGGTTTTTTTTAGCGTTTCATTTGAAATAATGATCGGGAAGACCATAAAAACACTTATTTAGAATTTACTTCAGTTTATTTGTACGTACAGTGATGCAACAATGGCGAGAGAGAGAGCCACAGATAAAAAATCTTTCACCTACAAAACTACAGATAATTTATAGCTTGTGTTCCATTTTTAATTGAACATAAATTGGCGGGCCGACACGACCATAGACGCCCTTAAATACATATTAAGCTAAACTATTAATATTATTTTTATCTCTAATCTATTATAAATAATCTAAAATATTAATTGTAAAATAAATAAAAGACTTATTTTACAATTACTATTTTCAATAAATTTAAAAATTGAACAAAAAAATCAATCTTCCCTATCAATGGGTAATACAGCCACCTTATTTATAGCTCTTTTATGAGTGCCAGTTTTAACCTCTATTACTCGCACTAAACCATCAGACCCACTAAATAAATTTATGACCCTAGCCATCGGCCATTGCAATGGAGAACAATTTTCACCGATTAACAACACCAAATCCCCAATTTTAATATTAGTATTGGCAATATGCCATTTAGGGCGCTTTACGAGCTGTGACAAATAATCTTTGTGCCACGCCTTCCAGAAGTCTTGCTGTATCTTAATGCATTTTTTCCAAAATTATAATCGATTTATATTCATAGAGGTTAAATCTGGTTCAGGTATCGCGTTTAATGGGCGCCCACATAAAAAATGAGCCGGAGTCAAAAAGGAAAAATCGTTGACATCATTTGATAGCTGAGTTAAAGGTCTTCAATTCAAGATTCCTTCAATTTGAACCACTATATTGTTGAACTGTTCATATGTCAAACACATACTTCCTACGACTCTTCTATAATGGTATTTGAAAAGTTTAACTGAGGCCTCCCAGAGGCCTCCAAATGTGGGACTATATGAAGGAATAAATTTGAACTCAATACCTTTTGTTGCACAATAATTTAACCCACTGTTTTATGCTGCTGAGTATTATTTAGCAAATACAATTGTCGCAATTGATTATTGGCACCTTTATAGGCTGAGGCATTGTCACAATAAACAAAGGAAGGAGTGCCTCGCCTGGAGCAGAATCTTTTAAAGGCTGCCAGGAAACATTCGGTTGTTAAATCGGAGACCAATTCTAAATGTATACATTTCGTTACAAAACAAACTATCACTAAAACGTAACCTTTACTTGTGATTGCTCTACGTAGGGTTGATTGCTTGATTTGGAATGGCCCACAATAATCAATTCCGATACGGTTCCAAATTTTATCTTGGTTGACACGAGAATGAGGTAATGTCCCCATTAACTGACTGGCTCTTTTGGCCCTAAATTTAAAGTATACAGTACACTTATGTACAACCTTCTTTACTTCTCTCACTGCACTTACAATGTAATATTTTTGTTTCAAACTAGAAAGAGTTAATTTTAGTCCTGAGTGTAATAGAGATAAGTGCTCATTGCTAATAATGATAGTAGTGAAATGGCATTTATTAAGTAAAATTATTGGGCACCGTTGATTATATGGCAGATTTGCCTTTTCTAGCCTTCCCGCTACTCGCATTATACTCAACTTGTCCAAAAATGGATTGCGAGCCTTGATGTTTGTCCTTATTGGACTACCGTTTTTAACACATTTCAACTCATCAGCAAAGTGCATTGACTGAACATATTTAATCAAACATGACATTGAGTCCTTTATTTTTGCTACAGTTATATTTTCAAAATTGCGTTTGTCTTTGCTGACTTTACAATTTTTGATAAATCTTAGAACATATGCAAAAATTCGCTGCAACCTTACAAGAGTGGATACATTTGAAATCGGTAATAATTCTTGTTGCATATCGCAATTGACAACCGCAACATTATTCGAATCTGAATCAAAAAATTTGCTTAAAGTAATTTCTTTGGGAATGAATTTTACATCATACAGCTCTTGTGGTCCTTGCCACCATATCCAATCACCCGCCCCGCGCGCGACTTTTTTGCACCAAACCGTCCAGGGTGCAAAAAATTGCGAAAAATTCGCATGTAATTTGACACTTTAGATAAACAATCGCAAACTACAAGAGTTATAGCTAAATAAAATTTACAGTGAATAGCTGAATAGTTATGGAATCTATATACGCCCCGGGACCCGACGGCTTGCCTGGCAAAGCCTGGGTCCTGGCCTCGGAGGCTTTAAAAAAAAAAAACTGATATTAATTTGAAACTCAAAAAAAATGTAGAACTTGAAAAACAGTGATGAAAACGGATATTTCGCTATTAAAATATTAATTTGAATTTTTCTAAATATTTAATTTCAATTAAAATAATTTTAAAATAAACTAGATTATATTTCCTTTCCAATAAGACCATAATCTTATTAGTTTATTTACGATAGTCTAGTTAGAATTAAATTAGAATTTGAATACTCACTGTTTATATTGACGCGGCCTGCGCCAACGACTGTTTTTGAACACGGTTATTTACGTAGCTATAACTTTACGAAGCCACTTGTTTTTGTATATACAATTTAATAATATGTTCACAATACTAATTATGCACTGTTTTTCCGTTAACACACACGTTTTAATCACAAAAACACTTATTTCTTGTATAAACACAATCACTATAGGTATTTAAACCTACCACCTTTCGGAGGCGAAATACTCAACTTTGAGATTCGAAAACTAGATTTCCTGTATGATAATATAGTAGCACAGATTTTCACGATTAATTTGATATATAACACTATCTGAAAACAACAATATACATAACAGAACAATTGAAATACGACGCCACACGTCAGAAATGGCGGAGTTTGTTTACACTAAAGTTTTTACTTTTATTTTGACATTTGTTGATGGAATAGTGTTGCTATTGTTGGTCCGAACGTTGAGGAATATAGTATAGAGTTTGCTACAAGAGGAATAAGCTCTAGAAATAGCAGTTTAATAAATTTTTATTGCATTTGTTGGACGAAGGCGCTACTGGCTGCTTTAGCAGCCAGGGACATTTCGCAAAACGGCAACTGGCTGCTAAAGCAGCCAGGGGCGGTTGAGTGGATATATCATGGGATGATAGCTGAGTAGGGTTTAAACCTCTTGACAAACAATCAGCAGGATTGTTTGATCCATTGACATGAAACCATTCACATTCCTTTGTTAAATTATTAATTGTGTTAACTCGATGCTGAATGTACTGAGATTTTTTTATAGATTTTAGCCACCACAGTACAATTTGTAAATCAGTAAACATATACTTATGTCTAAAATTGATATCTTTAAAAATCGACATAACCTTACTAAACAATTTAGATAGGAGAACTGCACCATTAAGCCTTGGCATGGTTAACTTTGCATTAATTGGGGCAATTCTTGATTTGCTACAAACTAAGGACACATGCACTTCCTTTCCATGTATGGTTCTTACATATATACAACACCCAAACGCAATATTTGATGCATCACAATAACCAACTAGATCTATGTGATCGGCGTTGCTAATTTTCAAATTTCGGTTTACAATTATAGGTTCCATACTCATTAAATCGCTGAAAAACCTATTCCATGACAATAGCAATTTGTTCTTAAGTGAGGAATCCCAATCTAACTTCTCTTTCCACAATTTTTGCATGAAATGTTTAGCCTTTGTAACAATAGGCCCAGCCAATCCCAAAGGGTCAAAGAATGTCCCAATACAACTCAAGACAGTTCGTTTTGTCCACTCCTGTGGAACTTCACCCTCTGGCCTACAAATTCTGAATTGATCTGTGTTTATATCTAAGCACAACCCCAATGCCTTCAACACTGCATGCCCAGTATTAAATTGATGGTCTTTGTCATACATTTGCTTGTCTCGTGGAATATCGGACAAGATTTCACGATTGTTAGAACTCCATTTATGTAGCTCAAAACTTCCTAGCCTCATTAATTCAGTTAATTCTTCACATACCTTTTTTAATTCTGTGATGCTCTGGGCCCCGAAGATACAGTCGTCTATGTATGTATTATTGGTTAACACCTTGGCTGCTAATGGGTATTGTTCTCCATACCTTACTGCTAACTCCACCAGGCATCGCGTTGCGAGAAAACTAGAACTTTTGACTCCATAGGTGACTGTCCGAAGCTGTAAGCATAACAATTTATCATCAATACTACTTCTCCACAGTATATTTTGAAGGTTATTTTGTGAGGGATCAATTTTTATTTGTCTGTACATTTGGCGGACATCACATAGCGCTATAAACTCGTACGAACGGAACAATATTAATATCTCAAAGAGACCTTTTTGTACTACTGGCCCATTATGCAGAACATCATTAAGACTTAAATTAGATTTTGTTTTTGCGCTCGCGTCAAACACGACCCTCAGCTTCGTTGTTTTACTGTCCTTTTTTATGACTGGATGATGGGGCATGAAATAAAATTGATCAATAGGTGTTGTCGATGAGGCTAGGTCCATGAACTCAGCATGACCTAAATCAACATATTCCCTAATGAAATCTGAGTAGGCCTTTTTTAGCTCGGGGTTTTTGTTGAATCGCTTGGTTAAGTTATTCAATCGTTGCAATGCTAAAGTAAATGAGTCACCCAAATTTAATTCTTCAATTGGTACCTTTAGTGGCAGCCGCACCTAAATCTGTTATTAATTAAATGTACCGAATTTCTAAATTCGGACTCGCAGATGTCCAGCTTTACTATGTCCTCCGTATTTATTTCGGGAGTGTGTTGTTCTTCCTAAAATTGTTGAAGGAGGAGATCCACATTCTCATTTTGAATTGTTGTAGTGTGCAAAGTAACTTTATGCTTGTCTATGCTTGACAGACAAATATTTTCTCTTTTGACATTACCAGACAGTACATAACTGAATTTTGTTGATAGCACACACAAATTTCCCCCAATTAATTCAATTTTGTCTGGTAAAAAAAATACTTCAGAGGAAAGTAGGAATGAAATCTGGCCTGGTACATTATATTCATTGTCGGCTAGTTTAATATTGTTTGGAAATTCAACATCTTTTAAATCAAATTTGCTCTGTGGTAGAAAGGAAGTAATATTGTCTACCACTGAGAATAATGCATTGCAATTATAGTCATCGTGCAATGAATTTATCATAACATTTGCAGCCTTGGTAATTAATTTTTCCTTTTGGCCTAAGGCTGAAATTTTGACCTCATGCTTGAATGTGGGTAAGCATAACTTGCTCATTAGATTGGTAATAATAAAAGAAGTTTGACTTCCACTATCTAAAAGGCCCTTTGCAACAACACAGGAACCATTTTTGCTGTTAATTTTAACTTTAATTGTAGGCAATAATACCATGTTGGTGGAGGTCGTGCTATTTTGACAACATAGTTGTTCTTCTTTATGCAATAATGTGTGATGTATTTTGCTTTTGCATACTTCGCATTTAAAGAAAAATTTACATTTGTTTTTGTGAAAGTTGAGACAAATTTTGCATATTTATTCTTGTCAACAAGTTCTAATTTCTCATCAATACTCAACAACTGAAACTTCTTACAAAGGTACAATTTATGGTCAGCTGATTGACAAAATTTACAACTAACAGGGGACGCACTTGCATGATTATTAACACGAGCTTGACTTTTAGAAAATGGATGTGACTTACCTTCAGTTTGCTGGCTTTCTTCAAAGCTCAAGGCTCTTTTCTCCACAAACTCTAAGAATTCATTCAGGGTTGGCAAAGAAGCCTGATTCCTATCTGTGAAATATGCTCTGCAAGAGTAAGAATCAAGCTTTCTAATGAGAATTGTCACAATCACCATATCCCAATATCCACTCAACCGCCCCTGGGTGCATGTGCAGCCAGTAGCTGTTTTGCTAAATGTCCCTGGCTGCATGTGCAGCCAGTAGCGCATTCGTCCAACAAATGCAATAACAAATCTACTAAACTGCTATTTCTAGAGCTTATTCCTCTTGTAGCAATCTCTATACTATATTTCTCAACGTTCGGACCAACAATAGCAACACTATTCCATCGACAAATGTCAAAATAAAAGTAAAAAATTTAGTGTAAACAAACTCCGCCATTTCTGACGTGTGGCTTCGAATTTCAATTGTTCTGTTATGTATATTGGTATTTTCGGATAGTGTTATATATCAAATTAATCGTGAAAATCTGTGCTACTATATTATCATAAAGGAAATCTAGTTTTCGAATCTCAAAGTTGAGTATTTCGCCTCCGAAAAAGTGGTAGGTTTAAATACCTATAGTGGTTGTGTTTATACAAGAAATAAGTGTTTTTGTGATTAAAACGTGTGTGTTAACGGAAAAACAGTGCATAATTAGTATTGTGAGCATATTATTAAATTGTATATACAAAAACAAGTGGCTTCGTAAAGTTATAGGTACGTAAATAACCGTGTTCAAAAACAGTCGTTGGCGCAGGCCGCGTCAAAATAAACAGTGAGTATCCAAATTCTAATTTAATTCTAATTAGACTATCGTAAATAAACTAATAAGATTATGGTCTTATTGGAAAGGAAATATAATCTAGTTATTTTAAAATTATTTTAATTGAAATTTAATATTTCGATAAATTCAAATTAATATTTTAATAGCGAAATATCCGTTTTCATCACTGTTTTTCATTTTCTACATTTTTTTTGAGTTTCAAATTAATATCAGTTTTTTTTTTTAATATATAGATTCCATAACTATTCAGCTATTCACTGTAAATTTTATTTAGCTATAACTCTTGTAGTTTGCGATTGTTTATCTAAAGTGTCAAATTACATGCGAATATTTCGCAATTTTTTGCACGCGTGGCGGTTTGGTGCAAAAAATTCGCGCGCGGGGCTAGTGAGTGGATATTCCATCTTTTGACCTAAACCCATAAGTGCTCCAATTTGTTGTCGCGCTTGTGATACCAACTGTCTCAAATTTTGAGCAGTACCCTTTGAAATTGGCTGTAAATCAAGAAGTATATTGATATGATGGATTATTTTATTTTGATGGTTTGGTGATAGGTTTTACTTATTGTCATATCTATTCTTAAGTAACATTAATGCTTGAGCATATGACTCATTTACTAATGGTAACCCTTCAATTAAAGCTAGAGCATCAGCTTTCAAATACTTGCGCAAATAGAAAAATTTTTGCACTGATGCTAAACCATCATTACTTCCGATTACTGCTAAAAACATTTCAATAAAACTTTTGTACTGCACGACTTCCTTCCCGTCAAATGTAGGTAGTTCCAACGTAGGTAACTTGCGCGATATTACGCCTTCCAGTGGCTGGTTTGCTTCCTTGCTCACACTTTTTTGTTCCAATGTGGAATTCACGGCCTTCTGCAGCTCACTAATGGCCGTAAAGCACAATTCTTCCACTTCGTCCTCCTCCATGTCAGAATCGTCGCAAGTATTTAACAACAGCTGCAGGTTTAACTGTTTTTTCCTATATGTTAGCAACGCTGATTGAAGAACTTGTATTCGCATCTTGACAGCGTCTGCATCTACCAGCACTTGCTCTTGCTGCTCTGTAGCAAATTTGTTTGCGCGAGTTATTTGTCCCTTGAACTGGCCAATTTGAGCCTTTAATTTTCTTATCTGGGCTGCAGCATCTAATGGCGGTAACATCTTGTGTATTTTTATTGATTGTGAGAAAACACAGAAACTTCAAGCTTGTAATCCTGTCGATATATTTGTTTTGTCGACGAATTTGACTGCTATAATTGGCAGATGAGCGAATGACGTTATAAGTAATAATTTTCGCACTCTTTGTAGCTGCGTAATGGCTCTCGCTTTGACTTCGCTCGCGCGCACGTTTTTGACGTCCTTGTCGCTCTCGTTGAAACCGCGATATCGCGTCTTGCTCAACTTCGTGGATGTGCCGACGCGCAGCCACGCCGGCTGGCCAATTCTTTGACTTGGCAAATAGTTGCAAATACTGCAAGTTTCTTTAAGATAACACTAGACGTGAACTATTGCGCCCCGACAATTGTTTCGGCACCAATTTTATGATCGGGAAGACCTTAAAAACACTTATTTAGAATTTACTTCAGTTTATTTGTACGTACAGCGATGCAACAATGGCGAGAGAGAGAGCCACAGATAAAAAATCTTTCACCTACAAAACTACAGATAATAATATAAAGCTTGTGTTCCATTTTTAAGTGAACAATAATGTTTTCCTTATTTTGATCTTTCAGGTCACTTATCATTTTGTTTAAATTAGGGAACTCCGAGTTTTGGTCTTCTTTGAGATTTTTAAACATTTCCTGAATATCCTTGCGGAGTTGAAGTATTTCCTCCATATCAGGGTGAGTCTTCCTCTTTCTCGACGAAACAAAATCGAAGTCTTCTGTGCGTGAGAGTTCAGGTTCCGATACAAAAGTTGTACCATTTGGTGAGCGCAGCATGATTGCTTCTTACAATATTGCATATACTGTATCACCGGGCACGCGTTTTTGGTCACTCGGTGCGTGATCACGCCAGCCGCAACTCAAATTCAGCCTTAAAACTTTCACAGCAAGGTCTAGTTTCGTACACTTCGTAGAATAAATAGTTAATAATATTTTGTGCACGATACGCTACGTCTGTTCGCGTCGAGTGCGAGCGAGCGAGAGAGTGGTTTTTTTAATTGATTCAACTCAACTCAACTCAACTCAAATCATTTATTTCAATTAGACCATTACGGCACTTTTGAAAGTCGAAAATACAATAAAAGCAAAGCTACAGTCACAGTCACAAGGCATAATAACTTGAGAAAGTACTGTAGTTGCCCGTTCCCTAACGTAGATCTCTATGGAGAAGAACGGGCAAGAAACTCCATGGACACTCTTTTAAATCAAAATATTGTTACAAAATCTTGGTTACATCATTCATGTTGAGATTATACATATATGTGAGAACGATGTAGAAAGACGTGCACATTAAGAGCGTCCAGAGTGAAATAATAAATCAAAAATTAAAAAAAAAATAAGTAATTAAAATGAACGAACCGTGGCAGCAAAGAGATGACCAGTCCCAACTGAGAGCGCCCGTTCACGAACATGACGCATGTATCGGCGCCAAACAACTCGACCATATTTAAGGGAAATAAATGACCCGACACACCCGCCACCATCAGCGAGACATTTGAGTGAGCATGACATTCTCTCTTAGCCACCAAGGCATATTCAAGTCAATGAAAGATAACTAAATGTAAGTGGTGGCTGAACAGTACAAAGTACTCACACATGTGCTATGCAATTATATAATACTAAAAACTGGAATCTATATAATGCAAGTAGGTATATTTTAACAATCTTCTGCAGCTTCCACAATACATTAACATGGGAATCAATTCTTCTTCTACTTCTTTCCGTGTCGATAGACTCAAATAATGCCCGACCAGTGCAATCAATTAGTTTGCAACTATGGTTGTGGAGCAGGACCAGCATGTAGCCAAGCATTGTTATCATCAATGTAATCCCCCAACTTATAATATGCTTGCCTACATAGTGTGCGTTTTATACAAGATTTAAATTTCGTCTCATTCAGTTGAAGAATGTATTTTATTGTAACATTTCAAACAGTACCCCATGAAAGATGAATCTACTTTAGCAAGCCTGAAACCTGGCTGAACTAGTTGGTCCCTATTTCTAGTGTTATAGTGGTGTCTGTCACCTCTTTTACTGAATAAATGCAGATTTTTCCTAACGTACATGATGTTTTCATAGATGTATTGACAAGGTACTGTCATGATATTAATTTCCTTAAACATTTCTCTTAGAGAATCGCGTCTACGTAATTCATATATGGCTCTGATGTCTCTTTTCTGCAGAATAAATATAGACTCGATGTCTGCAGCCCGTCCCCATAGTAAAATACCGTATGACATAATACTATGAAAATAACTAAAATAGACTAGCCTCGCGGTATCAATATCAGTAAATTGACGGATTTTTCTAACAGCATATGCAGCTGAACTCAGCCGTCCTGCAAGAGATGTTAAATGAGGACCCCATTGTAACCTTGAGTCGAGCGTGATTCCCAAGAAAACCGTTTTATCGACAAATTCTAGTTTCTCTTGATTCAATATTATGTCAAAATCATTACTTTTGACATTTGGTAGAGCAAATCTAATGCACTTAGTTTTTTTCCCATTTAGTACTAAATTATTAGCGGTAAACCAATTATGGACCTGCAGTAGGGCGTTATTTACGTCGTCAAGATCAGTGGCACGTCTGTTTATCCTAAATATTAAAGAAGTATCGTCAGCAAACAACACCATATGCGGATGGTTGTTAAATAAACGGGGTAGGTCATTAATATATACTAAAAACAGGAAGGGACCCAATATCGAACCTTGTGGTACACCTATTTTTACATTTAAACCCATTGAATTGACACCATTTATTTGTACCTGCTGCTGTCTATCATTCAAATACGATTTTACTAAACTGAGCGCAAGTTTACCTAAACCGTAATGCTCAAGTTTCAAGATCAGGGTTTCGTGATTTACGCAATCAAATGCCTTCGAAAGGTCACAAAAGATTCCTATGGCATCTTGTGCCTCTTCCCACGCAGTAAATATGTGTTTTAATAAAGTGACACCGGCGTCAGTTGTACAACGTCCTTTGGTGAAACCATACTGTTGCTCGTGCAATATTTTATTGGTGTTAAAATGGTTAAGCATTTGATTGAGCATTATCTTTTCAAACACCTTGCTGAAAACCGGCAACACGGATACGGGCCTATAGTTATTGGTGTCTTTACTATCCCCAGATTTAAAAAGCGGTATTACCTTACTGAATTTCATTAGATCCGGGAAGACCCCTTGATCCACGCACAAATTAAATATTAAGGCTAAATACGGTGCTACAGTCTCAATAATTGAGGTACAAGCTTTGATAGACATACCCCATAGATCTTCCGTTAATTTGATCTTGATTTGCTTAAAAGCTTTTATGACTATTAAGGGGTTTATAAGCTGAAATTCAAACTCATTTGGACTGGCTGAAACGTTCGCTTTCAATAAATCAATAGAGAGCAAGGGAGAGGATTTTAAGGTTTCTGTAGTTTTAAGTGGGATACTGGTAAAGAAATTTACAAATTCTTGAGCAACTTCATTGTTGGAGCTCACAAGGCCACGTGATGTCTCTAGTGTGAAATCATTATTTAGTTTTTTATTTCTATTTGTTTCACTGTTGATTAAATTACAGTTACAAACTTAACAGTTACAACAAAATAGTTACAACAATCACAATTTTGGGCATTATTTCATGGTCCACTATAACAGGCGAGACGACAAAAAAAACTAATTAGTCCGTCAGTTAGATTATCAAAAAATATTTGACCCGTATTTTTTCTTTTGTTACGTAAACCAACATTAACGAAGTGACGCTTTTAAAATTCTCAATACGTCACGCCATGGTATCATTTTTAGCTAGTTCTGACGTCACGAGCCCCCCACTCCCGAGTTTTGATACGTTTTATCTTTGTCAATATTCATTGATTTACAAAAACAAAAAATACGTGTCCATTAATTTCCAATATTCTAACTGACGGACTAAATAGATTTGCAATTTTTTGATACTGTCGTCATGCCTATTAATGGCGAGCATTATTTCATGGCTCAATGTGCATCGGGCATTATTTCATGGCTCGATGTACATTTACGGGCATTAGTTCATGGCCAAGGATGACCTCAGTAGACATAATTTCATGGTTTAAGGGTCTGAAAGATTGTACACAGTCATTATTTCATGGCCCAGATAAGGTAAACCTTTAGATAAAACTGAAATAAATGAAGGTTTGTTAATTACAAATTGAATAATAATATAAAAATAATTAGGTTATTCGCTGTCATTACCTGACGATTCGTCATGTGGTCTATTAAAATTCAACCAGGCTTTAATTTTGTCACTTGCAACAACTATCGAATAAGGCCGATTAGATTTTCGTGTGAGGGGAGTATCCTCAATTTGATAGCGATCAAAATCATAAACTTTTATGATTCTCTAGGGTCCCTGAAACTTCGGGACAAGTTTTTTGCTATTTCCTGTAGCTGGGACTTGACGTTCCACCCTCACAAGATCACCTACTTTATATTTTGGAGCTGGACAATGCTTTGCGGCATAAGCCTTCTTTTGCGACTCTTGATAGGAACTGACGTGCGAGTTAATGTCATCTCTAATTTGTGTTAGGTCTTGACTGTTACAAGAACCAGCAATGTCGTCTGCTAGTTCGGATACAATTCTACAGTCAGTAGGACCCGATGGTCTAATGCCGAATAGACCCTCTGACGGTGTTCTATTTATGCCCTTGTTAAATGTATTGTTCATGCCCCACTGAACGTCAGGTAGATGCTCATTTCATTTATTTTCAGGGGAGCCAACACACTTCGTAGTCAAAGCATCAACAAGTGTCCTGTTATAGCGTTCTACCGGACCATTGGCCCTTGGGGTAGAAACCGCATTCAACACGTGTTTAATTTATTTATTGACACACCAACGACTTATTCACGAAATCATTATGTACATTTAAATATATTCAATATTAACAACTTTGCGGTGAATTCGTCATTTATAGGTGTGCACAGCACTTGTATAATCAATAATAAAAAATTAAATGGAAATATAAATGATACAAACAAAATTATAATTTACAAAGTTTACATTGAATTTAAAATGTCAAGTTAAATAAAATAAAATTACAGTATAATTAAAAAAAAAAAAAAAACATTAATTAAATTGGAATATAAAAACAATTATAAATTAAAACTATTAAAATAACTAATTAATAAGCACATAATTATTATATTCAATAAAATTAAAAGAATAGATTAAAAATTTGAGTTCAAAAATAAAATTAAATTAAATTATACAGTATTAAAAACATTGGATAGAGTCACACAAATACACAGATTAACATTTTGTAAAAGAACCAAACAAACAAATCGATCAAGAACTGAGGACGAATCGTCTGAATTCATTCAGACTGTTCGAGAATATGTCCAAGTTGTTAGTACGCGTGCTAAGCTTATTGTAGCTGGACAAAAATCGGTATAAAGGAGCTGAACGGCCAAAATTACTTCTATTTTTAGGCATTTGAAATGTTTCTGTTTTAAAATTGGATCTGTATGAGATACGGCGGGACACATTTAGACTGATCTCCGAAACCAACTCCGGAACATTCGCCAAATTGTGGAGGGTCTTATAAAGGAAAATTAAATCTGAGCAACTTATTCGTTGCTCCATGGAGCTCATCTTGAAATGACAAAGCCTTTGAGTATCTAGCTATATAGCTTCGCGATCATAAGTCTGTGATCTGTAGCGGAGGTATCTCGTAAACTGTTTTTGGATGCACTCTATTCTGTCGATGTGGACACGGTACACGGGATTCCATACAGGAGATGCTTATTCCAGTGTACTCCTCACCAGAGAGTTATAGAGAACCTTAAGGGTGCCACTTGACCGGAATTCCTTGCAAGTTCTTTTTACAAATCCCGACATTTTATTTGCTTTGGCGACAATAGTGTCAAAGTGGTTTTTAAAGGATAGTTGACTATCAAGTTGGACTCCCAAATCACGAATGGTATTGACTGTCTGAAGATTTATGCCGTTTAAGTGATATGCTGAAGGCTGAATCAACTTTTTCCGTGTAAATGTTATATGATAACACTTTACGGCATTGAGAGTCATCATGTTACTATGACACCATTCATGAATTGCGCCAAAGTCTTTCTGAAGCAAAGCAATGTCGGTACTTGATTCAATTTCCTTGTATAGTTTTAGATCATCCGCAAACATAGAGCATTTTGAGTGTTTAATGGAGTGTATGATGTCGTTCACAAATACCAGGAAAAGAATAGGACCAAGATGCGATCCCTGTGGCACCCCAGATGTTGAGTGATAAAGTGGCGACTGATAACCCTTTATAATAACTCTCTGTTGTCGTTCTGAAATATATGATTCGACCCAGCGCAGCAAATGACCATGTATACCATAGTTACTAAATGCTGGTCCTGCTCCACAACCATAGTTGCAAACTAATTGATTGCACTGGTCGGGCATTATTTGAGTCTATCGACACGCAAAGAAGAAGAATTGATTCCCATGTTAATGTATTGTGGAAGCTGCAGAAGATAGTAAAAATATACCTACTTGCATTGTATAGATTCCAGTTTTTAGTATTATATAATTGCATAGCACATGTGTGAGTACTTTGTACTGTTCAGCCACCACTTACATTTAGTTATCTTTCATTGACTTGAATATGCCTTGGTGGCTACGAGAGAATGTCATGCTCACTCAAATGTCTCGCTGATGGTGGCGGGTGTGTCGGGTCACTTAGTTCCCTTAAATATGGTCGAGTTGAATGGTGCCAATACATGCGTCATGTTCGTGAACGGGCGCTCTCAGTTGGGACTGGTCATCTCTTAGCTGCCACGGTTCATTCATTATAATTACTTTAATTTTTTTTTAAATTTTTGATTTATCATTTTACTCTGGACGCTCTTAATGAGCACGTCTTTCTACATCGTTCTCACATATATGTATAATCTCAACATGAATGATGTAACCAAGATTTTGTAACAATATTTTGATTTAAAAGAGTGTCCATGGAGTTTCTTGCCCGTTCTTCTCCATAGAGATCTACGTTAGAGAATGGGCAACTACAGTACTTTCTCAAGTTATTATGCCTTGTGACTGTGACTGTAGCTTTGCTTTTTTTGTATTTTCGACATTCAAAAGTGCCGTAATGGTCTAATTGAAATAAATGATTTGAGTTTTTTTTTTTTTTTGAGTTGTCCAGTTTTTGAAGTAGAAGCACATGATTTACTTTGTCGAATGCTCTACTGAAGTCAGTGTAAATTGAGTCCACTTGCACACCGGAGTCTACGGATCTGCTGATATCATTAATGTAGTGAACTAAGTTGGTGGTAGTGGATTTATTGGTACAGAAACCGTGCTGTTGCGTAGCCAATTGAGTTTTAACGAGCGTAGTTAACACAGGACAAACTAATGATTCGAACAATTTCGAGAAAATTGAAAGAAGACATGGGCTGATAATTTTTAACATCATTATGCTCCCCTTTTTTAAATATTGGGACTATGTGTGCGATTTTCCACTGCGTGGGAAACGTAGAAGACATAAGCGACTTATTAAAAATAAGTTTGAGCGGTAATGATAAATATTTGGCACATTGCCTTATGAAATGCGGCGGTAGGCCGTCAGGCCCTGGACCTTTGCAGTTATTTAGTTTTTTTAGTTCTTTGAGTACGTCTCGCTCTGTGAAATAATGGCTTCCTAGCACGAGCTGAGGGTACTCTTTTGACTTTGTTTGTCCAGCGACTGTACCAGATGGGGAAGCAAAGGTGGCAGGCAGAAAAGTGTGAGGCAAACAGTTTACTCACTTCTTCTCCAGAACTTGCCACCTTCCCGCTCAAATACATCTTACATGGAATGTCATTAGACTTGGCTTTTTTGGCGTTAACGAATGACCAAAATGCCTTCGGATTCAGTCTGATGTTATCTTCAGTATTATTGAGGTATGTGCTGTAGCACGCTTTGATCATGTTTTTAGAACGTTCCTCCAATATACGGTATTCGTATTTGTCCCTGGGATTTTTGTATTTCTTAAAACGAAATTTTTCCTTGTCGTTGAGGAGTCTGATCAAACATTTTGAGAACCATATAGGAAATTTGTTATTTAATTGTTGTTTGTTTAATGTTCTTTTCGTTCATGAACTTTTTAAAGGCTTCGCTAGTAAAGGAAGTTCCACGATCCGTTGTTACCCTTCTTGGGACACCGAGCAAACCAAAATACTCGCGGAAAACCTTTATAGAGGTAGAGGTTTTTGTATTTTTTACGGCTTTCAAATAAATATACCGAGTAAATGCGTCAATCAAAACTAAAATGTAGATATTTCCTCTCGCACTACGGATGAAAGGGCCAACATGATCTGCATGGACCGTATCAAAGTGAATGTCAAGTTTTGGTATAGGGTGTAAAGTACCAGGTTTCTTACCTTCAGAAGCCTTTGAATAAGCGCATTGTAGGCAAGAACCAATATATTTTTTACAAAGTTACGCATCTTTGCAAACCAATATGTCGCTTTGATACGTTCCAGAGTTTTGTCAAGTGCAAAGTGCCCTATATCGTCGTGATTTTGTTTGACAATCTGCTACCTTACCCCTTTTGGCACGACCCACCTATCGCCATCACTAGTTACCCTATAGAGCCTATCATTCTTCAGCTTATAATTTGATTTTACATCAATTACGTCATCAAATTGGGGGTCTTTTAGAATACCAATAATCCTTTGTATATCACTATCTGAGCCTTGGACTGAGGCTAACCAATCACAATCACTAACGACCATAACATCATGTGCCTGCTGCATAGGGTTCCGACTTAGTGTATCGACATGAGCCATACGATGTCCGGCCCTATACTCAATGCAAAAATTATATTCCTGCATCTGTTCCCACCACCTAGAGACTCGTGAAATCATATCTCTCTTCTGAAAGGTTGCGCGAAGAGAGTTGCAGTCAGGCATAATTTTAAAAGGGGATACCGACTAAATAAACGCGAAACTTCTGTAAGGAAGAAACTACGGCAAGGGTCTCCAAGTCGTAAGACGAGTAATTTTGTTCCTCGGGCGTTGTCTGCTTACTAAAGTAAGCGATTGGCCTAATAGACTACAGGCCCATGTCAAAAAATGGATGGGTCATATGAACCACCAGGTGACGTATATAGGACGATATAAGAGCATAAAATAATAAGATTCAGCACTATGCCGTCACTTGTAAGCTGTCAACTGGGTGCTGGTGAGAATTTAAAAGTGCAGGTAGAGTGAGTACATTTTGGTCATATATTTTTGTACGGCATTTTTAACCGAATCCGATGGAACCGAAGCCGTACTATTTCAAATCACCCCCGGACCACAGAAAGAGAGGAGGTTGCAACCCTCGATTTTTTCCCCTTGTCGCATGATTTTTGTACGGCGTTGCGGAATAATGGATTAGAAGCTGTATTGAAACAGTATGAAACTGATGCCGAACAGAATGAAATGACCAAATTTACCCTGGAAATTGGCAGAAAATAAAAAAAAAAATACCGACTTTGTGGCGCACCATTTTTTTACGGCACTGCGCGCTATCTTATTATTTTAATGGATCTATCGATGGTAAAAATGCCGTACAAAAATAACAACTAAGATACTAAGACTACGACTAAGACTAATCAAATAACCAACTAAGATACTTTTAAGACTATCAAATTAGCAACAAATACATGGGCTATTATTTATACATGCCTATTAACTAACCATGATATAGACAGGTACAATGATACAAAGAATAGGTGAAATTATGCTAACAATAGAAAGCCACGTTACTTGTGAGTGTCATAGAAAGAAAGAAAAGAAAGAAAAAATATTTATTTGGGACAAGCACAGGCGCTACAATAATAATAATAAAAAAATAATCTAAAAATAAATAATAAAAAGAAGACCTGTGCGAGGCCAAAAAGGCATCATGGGGTCATGGCGTCTTAAGCTATATTTATTACTTGAAAAAATAAGGGAGCGGGGAATTAGAATAAAATAAATGTCCACCCGTGCGAAGCCGGGACGGGCCGCTAGTAAAACATATAAATTGCTTTGACTGAAGTTTTTCACGCCGTCTAACTGCGGCCGCACAGTGCACCACGAGATCCGCCGTCTACTCCCATAGCTCTATTTTATAAGGAAAATTATAATATTATAACCACAATGTACGTACCTACCTAACATCTCTGTAAAGGGTTATTCACACTTAACATTTTATTACAATAATTTCTTATACATAATTATAGGTACTCAAAGCTTATTATGCGGATATTCAAAATTTCACAATTAAACGTAAATATCAAAAGAAAAAGTACACAATACATTAAAATACAATGCTATGAGATAGAAAGAATATATCGATTTATATCCATGTTTACATTTATATTGTGAGTGACCGCATTGTTTTACTACACTACCCATGAATAAACGCTACCAAAGATAGTTACCATTTTTTTTTAAAACAGTTTAGTAATATTAAACTTGCATGAGTATTGGCACAAAAAAAGAAGAATTATAAATGCGAAAGGATCTCTGTCTGTCTGTTAGTAAGATTTCACACTTTAGTAGCTGAAAGGATATAGATAAAAACATGCTAAGCCATCCATGGAACGAATCGAGGACAACCGAACTGTCCACGTACTTAGCAGTCATAGTCGTCACGGTGCGAGGACCGAGGATTCGTGCGCGTGTGCGCCGCCTTAGTTCCAGGAAGAGCCGGGCGAGCGCGCGCGCCGCCCGCCACAGCAGCACTCCCGCCGGCCGAGTGCTCGCAGCCACGTGTCCGCGTCCGTGTCCATGTGTCGTGCGTCGAGTGTCGCTGCGGCCATCATGTGCCTGCTGCCGCTGCTGCTGGCCACTGTAGCCGACGCCGCCACCACCCACTGCGAGCTGCTGGCCAACAAAACTGCTACCCGTGAGTGCTCCTCCGTTTGCTGCTACCGACATATTGATCTTTCACTCATGCATGCCAATTTGTTTAATTTGTTTAATTTGTTAATTTTTTAATATGTCAATTGCTTATTTTATTTCACTTATGTATAATTGTCAAATTTCAAATAATTAATTTTAAGTACCCACTTCCATATTTAACTCTAGATTCTTGACTTATTTTTTTTGCTAAAATTAAGATGTTATATTATTTAAGCCGGAGAGGTGATCTGTACCTCAGGATTTTCCTATTTCAGACACCTTTCTCTATTTAAGATTGTGCATATACCAGCGCCTGTAATTTCTGATGTCGAGATA
The DNA here is from genome assembly GCA_963853795.1 of Xestia rhomboidea. Classification (NCBI taxonomy): domain Eukaryota; kingdom Metazoa; phylum Arthropoda; class Insecta; order Lepidoptera; family Noctuidae; genus Xestia; species Xestia rhomboidea. The sequence continues at coordinate 21,100,667 of OY970764.1, forward strand.
AATAAAGATTTATGATTATGATTATGATTATGATTTAATTGGTGCAAAACCGAAAAGATCGTAGGTACCTACGATCCTAGGTAGGCCTAAATGCGGTGATTACGTGCTTGTTTCTCACATCAGTGGGCAACTGGGCACCTAGGCATAGTGCGTATCTGTTACTACTGTAGCTGAATAAGTGCGTCTGCAACAGCACCACGATCTGCAGGCATCTTGTGTTAGTGACACTAAGACACCCGAGTGTAGTGACCTAAGCTATTTATTGTTCTCGCCGCTATTTTCTCAAACTTTTATCCATACGGGTAGGTACAGGTAAGTAAAGTTTGTTAGTTGGATGTAGCGGGTAATGCCCGAAACTCCTGATCCATATCAACAATCTTTCGCTGATAGAAAGCTATAGTTACACTAGTACCGAGTGTCACCGGAACTGTTTTATATTGAAACAAAACACGGGTGCAGTCACGCGCAAAGGCTAGTTTCTGATTTGATTTCGTATTAACTGTTTTTCTCAGCGTGTCGATGGCAAAAAAGTTCAAATGTTTTAGCCATAATTCAGATAAGCGAACTGATGCCATCATGAGTTCAACGAGTACGCAGGTCTCAGGGTGGCAGGTTTTCATTGAGTTCAGTGCTTCGTCGGTTGTTGTACTTTCTGTTTACGTACAAGCGCCAAGCGTGAAGCGGCACGAGTGGTACGTGGCGGGTGCAGGTTCACGGTTCCAACATAGAACAGCCGTCCTGCGCTAACATTGTGACTTTGACATCACCTTCGTGTTGCAGCAGAAAGGGAAGGCCAAATAAACCGTTGACCGTAATCCGCACTAGTCGCAAAGTGTTCAAGAGTGAATAATTATTAAAGGCTTAGGTACAATAACAAGCTACAATAGAACTAATAGAAGGTTAATCGCTTTAGCATTTAGTTTTCCTCAAATGTATTGTTATTATTTAGGTATCATGTGTAGGTATAGTGAACGCGATAGAACACAACTGAATAAGTACCTATTACGCTCTTTGTTTATCATGTTAGGAATTTATATTATATTGTGTTCTGGAGTACTCTGGATCTAAACCAGTGTGATTCCGATTAGTGTGCGTTACGTAGGGATATATTTTTAAACATTATACCAGTTGTTATTAAACATAAATACCTACAGAGTGTTTGGTAGAAGATCCGACTCAATGTTTAGGGGGTTTGGGCGTAATATTGCTAGCTATAATTTAAGATTTTGGAAGCACAAATACGTTCTAGATACTTAATTCAAAAAAATAAAAATCCTTTTACTTCTAACACAATAAAATTAAATAACAGTGAATAATATATATATATACGGTGGGGAAAACTTAGCCTCCTTAGAGGAACACTGTCCACAAATATTGGCACCATCGGCCGCCATACTTATTATCTTTCATTCTCTAACCATCACATCGCCGTGCGAAACGATTCTTCATTGTTGGTAGATAGGTAGGTGGGTATTTGAAATCACACACAGCACTTGATTCAAACTCCAAACGTTTATTTCTATTAAACCATTTAGATACTGTACATCCACCCTTAACAAACGTCACGTAAGGCCGCAATACTGTCAAGGTTGTGACGGTACATGAAAATATACGATAAGACAAAGACCTACAAGCCTAACAGTCCCTACGACCCTAAGCCCTACAGCCCTAACCTACCATATACCTAGTATGTGATAAATAAATATAGAATCATAAGATATTGAAATTCAGGGCCCTATCAGGAAGATTTTCATTAACGAACACCTCACTAAAGAAAATGGGATCTTATTTCGGGAAGCCAGAGTCCGGGCTAAGAACGCTGGATTTAAGTTTTGCTGGACGAGCAGAGGCCAAGTACTCGTTCGTCAGATAGAAGGGAAGACAGCGATACAAATTAAAAACAATAGAGACCTGGACCACTTTCTTGGTACAATCCCCTCAACTTCACCTCCCTTTCCAGATGTCTCGAATTGAACTCTGTGCTTGTATAAAGTCCCGATACTTTTGTGTTGCAATTATCCGAATTTTGCATATTCCTGTTGCCTTAACAAATGTTTATTATAAGTATTACCTAATGTCTCGCTTTGCGATTGGGAACGGTTGCGTTAATTTACGATGTACTTTAGTTAATAATGCATATGTTCGCCTAAACACTTTTAGCTCAGAACTCTCCACACTCACAGAGCTAATCACTGCTACTATACTCACCCCTAAAAATCAAGTGTTACATTTAAACATCAATTTCTCATACTTACTGTTACGAAATCAACCTATTATTTACAAATCACTCACCCACTCACATCAAACACACAGCAAACCCCTCCCCGAACACACTGGTCAACGCGACCAATCACTTCTCTCTGGCACAAAAGCGGCAACAAGCTCCCTTAAACCATTTTTCAGTATTTTTAGAATGTTTTTAGATAATGGATAAAGTTGATCTAGCAGACGAAATCGATGAAACGCTTACGTTAGCTTGCCGCATCATTGATAGACCAGAGTTGTGCCGAGATATATTAGTGGAGCACGATTTTAAAGTGCTAACTTGCAATATTAGAAGCCTACAGAAGAACTTTCCTGAGCTTGTAACGGTACTCCATCGCTTCGACTGCCAATTCGATGTAATAGTGCTAACAGAGTGTTGGCTTAACGACAACTCTATAGTCAATCAGTTACCAGGGTACAACTGCTTTCACACTCGGAAAGTTATCAACAAAAGTGGTGGAGTAACTGTATACGTGCGAGATACTTGGCCAGTTTCAGTTAGCGAGCCGGATTTTGATGACGCCAATTGTCTTGCTGTCAAAATTAACACAAATATTACACTTCTGGGAATCTACCGCTCACCTTCATTTAGTAATACAGATAGATTTCTGAACTCATTAGAAAACTCGCTAACCGGTCTGAAGAGTCCATGCGTGATTGTTACAGGGGACATGAATATAAACCTCCTTGATAATAATCCCAATGCCACTTGTATAGCCTATCAGTGTCTCCTATCGGAATACGGACTCCTTCCTACAATCACTAAACCAACTAGAGGCGAAGCTTGCTTAGATCACGCGTTTATTAGAACTAAAGGCTCAACTCTAGGAGTAGTCTGTAAATCATCGATAACGGACCATGACCTTGTTATCTTAGGCACAAACCTGCTAAAAGTTAGTAATCCACCACGCAACAGATTTAAAATAAAAATAGATTACGCTAAGATCGCCGAAGAAATTGGTAAACGCGACTGGACCGAAGTTACGTCCAAGACCGAAGTAAATGACGCGATGTTACTGTTCAACAAAATATTAACAGAGACCATAAACAAACACACGGAAAAAATCAAAATTAGCCGCTCTAAGTTTAACTTGAAGCCGTGGGTCACTCATGGCTTGATTCTGTGTGTGCGCCATCGAGACACGCTGCATGCTCAAGTGTATATATGTATGTATATATATATATATGCTATACTCGATATAGAAACCACTGTAACGACATCCTTCATAAACGCAGGGTTGAGTATAGTAGTAGAGTAAAGAGTTAGAGAATCACAGTGGCCAACCCAAAAAGCTCTGGCGAGTCATTAAACACATTTGTGAATTCCCTAAAAAAATCAACGACAGTCAAGAACTCTTAAAGTCTGCAGAAAATAGCACCTCATCCATTAACATTTGCAACAGTCATTTCGTATCGGTAGGTAAGCGCTTGGCACTCAACATCCTAAACAAACTCCAGACTACAGAGAGCAAACTCTGCAATGATGCCACTCTTGCAGACCGATCCAGGGACTCTCTGTTCTTTCAACCAACAGACAACTGTGAAGTTGACAGTCTCATTACCGATATGAAAGACGACAGTGCACCTGGATCTGACGGGATCCGTCCACTCCTTCTCAAGCACATCAAACCATTTATACTGAACCCCCTAACGCATATCTGTAACTTGAGCATGTCAACGGGTAAATTTTCTGACTGCTGGAAGGTCGCCGCTGTAACGCCGACTCACAAGAAGGGCGAAAAAGACTGTCCTGACAACTACAGGCCTATCTCTCTACTTTGTGTACTGTCAAAGATCTTAGAGAAGCTCGTTAACAACCGTGTCATCAGCTTTCTCGAAAAACACAGCCTACTGTCCGGACGCCAGTACGGCTTTAGACGCGGGAAGTCCACAGAGCAAGCCGTAGGGCTTTTAACTGACATTGTTTCTTCAAAGGTTGATGGAGGGAAACGGGCAATTGGCGTCTTTCTTGACCTGGCCAAGGCATTTGATACAGTTTCCATTCAAATACTATTAAAAAAGCTAGATCGCCTTGGCGTAAGAGGCATCGCTTGGGACTGGTTTAGAAGCTATTTAATGGATAGACAGCAGTATGTGGTGATCGCGGACAATGTCAGTGAAAGCCTTCCAGTCGCGTTTGGGGTGCCACAGGGAAGTGTCCTTGGGCCGACATTGTTTACCATGTACATGGATGACATATTGAGGTTATCTATCCCACGGTCAGACATGATTTGTTACGCAGATGACACAGCAATCATATTTCACGGTGACACATGGGAGGACGCCACAGACGCCGCAGAAAATGGCATGTGTACTATATCTGACTGGCTCGATAGAAATCTCTTAACCCTAAACTAATTTTATAACGTTTTCCATCAGTCGTTCCTGCTGCCCGGTGATCGACCATATCAAAATTCACAACATCCACCGTCATGCAACAAATTGCTGCTGTAATGATATAGGCAGAGTCAAATCAACCAAATATTTAGGTGTCACAATTGACCAGAATTTGTCTTTTAAGGAACATATCTCGTCACTCTCTAAAAGAATCCGTTAGTTTATTTATATATTTAAATCCCTACGTGCCAGTGCCCCTTAAGACCTATGCAGAAAAGTTTACCTAGCACTTTGTCAATCGCTGCTGCAGTACTGGGTAGGCGTCTGGGGTAGCGCGGCCAAGTCCTATATGCTTGAACTCGAACGTGCTCAACGGGCTGTTCTTAAAGTTTTCCTTGGAAAACCGCGTCGTTATCCAACAGACGAACTATACAAAGAAGCAGACGTCTTGCGTGTCCGACAGCTTTACATCCAGAAGTCCCTTCTTAAACTGATTGCTGCGTCAGGGAGTCAATTCACATGCATCCAAAGAGGTAGGATAGGAGCTGATAGACTACCAATCCCAAGAGTTAGAACGGTTTTTGCTACGCGCTTTTCACTCTTTCTCTCTATTCGAGTCTTTAATACAGTCAATAAATCTACACTAAAGATCCCTGGTAACATACTCGAAGCCAAGATTATTATAAAAACATGGCTTCAGGACCTGACATATGATGAAACAGAAAATCTCTTGTGCCCCTTGAAGTAACTAGCGCTCAAACGACACTCATAATTAATATAGTCAAGACCTTTCCCTGCCCCTGTCTTGTCCTATACTGTCCAACAAACACACACACACACATGCGCCCGCGCACAAACACACACACACACCCTCGCACGCACACACTCGAAGACATACTATGCCTAATAATTCCATCATGTATTCATGTTTGATGATGTTTGTAATGATGCATATTGATCTTTTCTTTAATTTTTGTTTTACTTCTTTTGTTTTTTAGTAGGTTATTCATGAACGATATTGCTTCATTTAGTTTTACTTGGAACTTCTCTAACTTTTTCTGGATTTATTTTATTTTATTAAAACTTTATGCACATAATGTACAAAGGCAGACTTAATGCCTTGGGCATTTTCTACCAGTCTACCTTAGGGTGATGCAGAGACAAAACAGTAGGTGCAATAGTACAGACAATTTTAAAGAATACAATATAATAATAAATACACATATACATACATACAACAACTTATATAAAGTGAGGAGAGATAAAAACAAAAAAAAAAACATAGATGAAGAGAACTAACAACTTAATTGTGGGACAAGTCTGCCAACTTCTTATGGAAGTGTTCACGAGCTTTTACCTTAAATGTGAGCCGACTGGTTGCCATCCTGATATTCAGAGGAAGCGCATTCCAAAGGAAAACTACCTGGACAGGAAAAGACAATTTAAGGAAACCAGAGCGGTGAGTAGGACATCGTAGAAGACGATTATTGGAAGAACGAAGATTCTTGCTGTGCGCAGAGCATAGATATTGGAAGTGAGAAGTCAGATAAGAAGGAGAAGTGGGTTTGTCTAGAAGAGAAAACAAAGTAGTCAAAGCCCTTAACGCTCTGCGCTGTCTGATGGGTAACCATTTTAAGCGTAACCGATGTGCGGACACATGATCATACTTACGGAGATTAAATACGAATCGAATGCAGTTATTTAGAAGTCGGTCAAGTTTATTGAGGAGATCTGCATTCAGGTCGTAGTAACACACATCACCATAGTCAAGTATGGGAAAGATAAGGGACTGAACCAGCATTACCTTTATGTGGGATGGAAGAATGTTTTTCAATCGATAGAGCGACCGCAACGTCCCGGTGACTCTCTTGCTCACAATCGCGACCTGCTTACGCCAGTCAAGGCAAGTGTCAACATACAAACCCAGATCCTTGACGTCAGAGCTAAACGGAATCACAGTGCCGTCAAAGGTAACCGGTGTCACTGTTGTACCATTCAACCTTCTCAAGCTATGGGGGCTCCCTACAAAGATAGCCTGGCACTTGGTTGGGTTAACGGCTACCCCGAAGCGATCCGACCAGTTTTTCACCACTGCTAGATCCCGGTTTAGCTCCTCAACCGCATCAGATAAGTTGTCAACACCTGCCTGACTGTAGAGCTGCAAGTCATCAGCGTAAAGATGATACGCACACTGAAGCTCGGTAGTAATAAGATCTATAAAAATAGAGAACAAAAGTGGAGATAAAATACCGCCTTGAGGGACGCCAGTTTCAAGATTACACCAACTGGAGTTAGACTCACCAGCAAGTACTGACTGCTGACGCCCCTGAAGATAGGAAGAAAACCATTCCAACGCCTCGGGAGAGACCATGAGATAGGAGAGGATGGATAAAAGGACTTCGTGACTGACGGTATTGAAAGCATTGGAAAAATCTATAAGCACTAAAACGGAAACTTTAGTGTTTTCCATTCCCCGCCTTATATCGTCAGTCACTTTAAGGAGAGCTGAGACGGTACTGTGGCCGGGCCTGAACCCGGATTGGAATGGACTAATGAGGGAGTTAAGGTGAATGAAGTGAGAGAATTGTTTATGTACACAGGCCTCAAGTACTTTAGATAAAAAGGGAAGGATGGAAATCGGACGAAAGTGACTGGGAAGAGTGGGATTAGGAATTTTGGGCAGTGGTCGCACATGGGCTCTCCGCCAGAGTGAAGGGAAGTCACCAGAGTAAAGGTAGAAGTTAACGATATGGGATATTGCAGGAAGGAGCTGTTCAAGAGCCGTCACTATCATGTGGCGACTGATGTTATCACAGCCCATGGCTTTGGATTTAATGGAGAGGATAATCTTCTTGATCTCTCCCGGGTCGACTGGGGTGAAGGCAAAAGGGGTAATATTGGGTCGCGTCAGACCAGCAAGATAGTCAAGGGTTTGACATTTGGTTAGACTATCAAGAGTGGGAACAGTGACAAAATAGCGATTTAGATCGTCCAAACCAAATGTATTAGGAAGGTCTGAATGCCGCGATCTGCCAATACCCAGAGTTCCAAGGAACTTCCAGATATCAGCAGGAGAAGAAGAAGTGATATTATGAAGAATGTGGCGGCGTTTAGCGTTACGTATCATCTGATTACACCGATTGCGAGCAGTTTTGAAGAGGGTCCAATTATCCTCCGACCTATCCTTCTTAAACTTCCGGAACGCGCGGTCCCGTCGTCGCATTGCCATTTGAACTCCCCTATTCATCCATGGCGCAGGCGGGCGCTTCAACTTGACTTTCCTGATAGGAGCGTGGGTGTCATACAACTTGACTACAGCGATTTGTTCTTCAGTTTGGTTTACACCTGCGATGGTAGATATCTATTAGAAAAATAAAACAAGTTGCTTCAACGGTGGCTACCAGAGAACATATATTATTCCTACATTCAGTGTTACCTACTCATTCGTTACAAAAGACACAGATAATAAAGATACATTCATTTTATGTATTATACTATTAATTTCAACACCCCCACTACATCACATGAATCCGTGAAATAACACTTTTTTTTTTTAATAATCTAACAAGTCCTAAGGCTTCAATACATTGGTAATGCTTTGTAGCACCAAGTGACTTTGTGAGTACATCAGCTGGCATATCATTTGTACACATATATTTAATATTTATAACATTATTCCTGACAGCGTCTCTTAGAAAATGATAACGGATGTCTATATGTTTACTTTTTCTATGTAAAGCATAATTACAAATAAATTTTTGAGCACTCTGGCTATCATTGGATAAGGTAATAGAACATACATCTTGATTGGTAACTTCAGACAACAGTATTCTCAAATACATGGACTCTTTACATGCCTCTGCCATTGACATGTATTCGGCTTCCATACTAGAAAGAGCCACAGTCCTTTGTTTCCTGCTTTCCCATGATATGACACCCCCTGACATTATAAAGCAATACCCTGTATATGATTTCCGGTCAATACCATTATTAGCCCAGTCGGCATCAGCAAATCCCAACAATTCTGAGTTTCCTTTTACATTCTGAGAATGCGTTTAGCATAATTCCAATGAGTGCTAGTGTGGCAAGAATTAAATTAACTTAAAAAACTAACACTAAAGGCTATGTCGGGCCTTGTTAACACAGACAAATACATGAGGCTTCCTATTAACTGTTGATATGGAATATTAGTATCATTAACATTATCGTTTTTATCTATATTTAGTTTTGACTCCATATGTGTACTAGCCTCTTTACAATTTAACATGTTAAATTTAATCAACAATTATTATATTCATCACATACGCCTCAAGTAGCGCCATCTATTCACTAAGAAATAGGAATACTAAATCAACAGAATACGACTTGCCCGACTGTGCCAGAAGGAGGGCTATGTTTTTCGAGAGTATGTATGTATGTTTGTAAGTATGTATGTATGTATGTATCATTGTTTGGCACGCTCTGTGGCCTGCACGGCTCGATGGATTTTAGATTGAGAGGTGTCGTTAGATTCGTATTTACTGTGAGAGTGACACTGGGTATATCAAAATAAAATAGAAACAAAACAGCGGATTTTTGGCGCCAAATTCAAATGTTTGGCACGCTCTGCAGCCTGAACGGATCGATAAAGGGCTCATCATGTGGATTTTAAAATGGTATATTTATGTAACCAATATGTGTAAAAAAAAAAAAAAAAAACCCGACTGCATAAAAAATAACTAGTAACTGTCAACAGTCGGGACCCATTAAATAATCTAGACTAAAATCATTACTTCCAACATGGGTCCCGACTGTTGCAGTCTATATGTCCTGTTTCCTGAACTTGTTTGTTTCTTTTCAGTTTTTATTAGTTACTACTTAGTTTTTTTTTATGCAGTCGGGTTTTTTATTTTTTTTAAATAATTTTAATTTTCGATACGTAACTCACTGAATTGGTAGCCAGTAGGCCAACACATAAGACTTTGACGCAAAGAGCTCTGGTTCGAATCTCGCCACAAGAGATTATTTTGGTAAAATCATGAACTTTCTGGAAAATATTAGGTTCCGTCGCACGCGCACCCGCTCGGAACCAGACGACAGTTATATGTCTCATAATGTAACAATTAATAGTATGCCAGTCATGTCTGAGGACGATGATGATTCGCAACTCAAAACATTAAAAACCACAATCGAACGACTCACATCGCAATAAAAAGTGCGCATAATGAAATTGAGTCGCTATCAATGGAGAATAGTGAATTGAAGAAACAAAACGACGAATTAGCCAAAGAAACGATCTCCTTGTAAAAATTATTAGACCCCGCCAAACCAAGCCAAAAAAAACTACAAACAGACAATTTAAATAAAGCATCTAAAATCTCAAATGATAAGACCAAAACAACGTTCCAACACTACTCGATTATCACCGCCGAACAGAGTGTCGAGTCTGCTATTACAATAGTGTCCCAATGATCTATCATTGATTTCATAATTGTTGATCAATGACAATGGTCTTTTGCAAAAAATTCGTAATCTGCTAAATTCATAATCGTCAATCATTGTTCGGTCAATGGTCGATCATTGTTCGGTCAATGGTCTCGTAATAGAATTGTGATAAAATGACATTGTTGTATTGCCATTATTAAAAACCTTAATAGAAATGATTTTCGAAATACTAGAATTAAATTTGAACGTCTAATCATTCCAAGTTTCATGTATATATGTTTTTACATATTATTTATTAGTGTTCTATGCAATCTGAAGTAGTAAGAAGTTCGTAAATAGCAAAAAACATTAAGTTATGTGTAACGCGGATTAATGTGAAATTATTCAATTCAATAATATTTATCTGTTTAGCTGTCAAAGCCAAATGTGGCATTACTGCCTTCTGATGTTTTATCTATTTTTATTTCTAGCGGTCGGTGTTTTGATTTATTTTCATTTAAGTGTTTTAAATTATCTTTAATAAAGAAGCCTATATATGTATAGCAATACAAAATGGTGCTAATTGAGCAAATTTTGGCTGGAACTGTCAACATTTTAGCAGATTACACAATGACAAATGAACACAATGACAAATGAATGACTGACTTACGCGGTAATCTGCAAAAAAAAATGTAATCTGCTAAATTCATAATGGTCAATCATTGTTCGGTCAATGGTCGATCATTGTTCGGTCAATGATCTCGTAATAGAATTGTGATAAAATGACATTGTTGTATTGCCATTATTAAAAACCTTAATAGAAATGATTTTCGAAATACTAGAATTAAATTTGAACATCTAATCATGCCAGGTTTCATGTATATATGTTTTTACATATTATTTATTAGTGTTCTATGCAATCTGAAGTAGTAAGAAGTTCGTAAATAGTGTAAGGCGCTGTAGATGGCGCTCGAGGACCGTCATGAAGTTGACGGCTGCGAAGATAGCAACGTGCGGGCGGCGGTGCGCCTAGCTGGCTAATATATATTGCACCGGGGGATTGATTTCTCTCTTGCCCTGGCTGGAGGCCTTACACTTAAGGCACCCACAGGAAAGTCCGGTTAAGCAGACGACAACCTCTCTGGTTGAACTGCGAGATGTCATTTCGAAAAAAAAAAAAAAAAGATTTCTCTCTTAGCTCGCGGACACCGACGGCTCAACATCAACTTAGCATTTTGTACTACATATAAGTGTATTTTTAATTAAATATTTTATACATCTCTTACCTTGTTTTTCTGAGCTCTTATAGTTCAGAAGCGGGAAGAACTATTGCAGCCCACTTGCATTTCACTTGACTGTGTACCCTATCTATTGCTTCGTGTGATTATTCTTCAATAATGGGACACCATAAAAAAAGTAAACGTAAAAATAAGGACGACAGTGACAACGAGAAATCCTTGCGTCGCCGTTTAGTCAAAGATGTTAATACACGTAGATTACTAGAACGCGTAGTCTTACTGGAAAAACAAGTCTTGCAAGGCAGAGTTAGCGTAATACCCGCATCGGGGGGTAGTTCGGGCGCCGCGTCGAATGAGGAAAATCAAGGCGCAGATGCCCCATCTGGTGGGCGTTCCCTTACGCCGCCGTCACTACCCGCGGTACCCTACGTGAACCTATTGCCACCAGTACCTAACGAGATTCCGTCAGCGCGTTCCGGAGACGAGTCCTCGATGGCATCACACACCGTAGCAAAGGATCCATGCGTTGGAGATAACTCTCGTGAAGTACGTACTGAAACTTGCGTGCAATCGACATCGGTGATAGCCCCGAAGCTACAACTACAAGTCCACCACATTGCCACCATAACGTTCATACCTCGTGCTCAACTTCCTTAAGATATGTCGGTCGTAGTGATCCAATACCGGAATTCGATGCTCATATTTCTTTGATTACAATGGAACAATGGATTAGAAAAGTTGAGGGTATTTCAAACATGTACGGTTGGGACGAAAAAACTGCCATATTTAATTGTTCCTCTAAACTAAAAAGCTATTAACGCGGGATGTCGTGACCCAATTAGCTTATTAAATTACTTGTCATCGTTTAAGCGCCCGGCAGACGTAAATGTTAATCGCAATAAAAAGTACAATAGTCATTATGATGACCAATTAAAGTGCAATATTTGTAAACGGCGTGGCCATACTGCAAATAAGTGTAATAATAAATCTCGGAAGCAAGACAGAACGACTTTGGTGTGTATATTCTGTAGCAAGCGCGGTCATGACGAAACGAATTGTTACATTAAAAATAAAAAATGTAGTTACTGTGGAAAAACAGGTCACTTAAAAGAAGAATGTCTTAAACTTAAAAATCGTCGTTCAAATTCTAACAAAGAAAATGACAAACAATGACATACTGTGCGCGTTATCACTGATGCGTCGGGTAGTTCGAAATATTACATGACCGTAAAAATTAATGATTTGTCTGTGTATGGTTTTATTGATTTTGGAAGCGCTTGTGTCACGATAACAGAATCAGTAGCTAGCCGATTAAAATTAGAAGCAAGTCCTTGCGAAAACATTGTTTTGTCCGGTTTTGGTGGCTCAAAAACCAATCCGATCGGTGTGGTAGTTGTTAAGATTCAAGCTGACGAGGCTACTTGTCATTGTAAGGCTTTCATAGTACCTGACTCTGCTCAAGATATTGGTACTATAATAGGCCAGCCTTTGACGGAGCATTCTACCGTATATGTGATTAAAACACCGACAATTTCTTGAACTACCTGGTGCATGTAGTGACGTTGAGCGCGTCAAGTTGGTTTCGGATGACGAAGTAATTTTAAAACCCGGTGTAAACAAAATACTACTATCTTGTTTTGATTTTGTCTCTGGTTCAATTACACTGCGTGCTACTGAGTATAATACGCCGAGGGCGGAGTGTATTATTCCCGAATACGACACCGAGGTTATTGATGGCAAAGTTGTCTTAAACGTAATTAATATTAGTAATGAGGTCATAAAACTACCGCGCAACCGATGCGTGGCGCGAGCGACAATTACGGACGGTAATAATAAATACAAAATAGGTGATTACCTGGAACCAAATGTCGTGACTGACCTTGAATCTTTACTGCACGACTATTCCGATTGTTTTTCGGGTAGTGAAAATAAAATTGGAAAATGTTCAGTCCAAATGCACATTGAATTAACTGATACGAAGCCTATTTATTACCGTCCGTATCGAATGTCTTTAGGAGATCGGGAGAAAGTCCGTGATATTGTGTCAGACTTATTGAGTAAAGGAATTGTGGAGGAATCAAATTCCCCATATGCCAGTCCCGTCATATTGGTCCCCAAAAAGTCAGGTGAAGTACGCATGTGCGTGGATTACCGTGCATTAAATAAAATTACTAAAAAAGAACGGTATCCTTTACCTGTAATACAAGATCAATTAGACCGGTTATCGAGGCAACGCGTTTTCACCTGTCTTGATATTATGTCAGCCTATCATTGCATTCAAATTGCTGATGATAGTAAACAGTATACAGCGTTCATAACACCAGATGGGCACTACCAGTATACGCGTATGAGCTTTGGATTGGTGAATGCACCGTCAGTGTTTCAGCGCGCAATGGACAATATTCTCGGTTCTTTACGTTTCCAATGTGCGACAGCGTATTTAGATGATATTCTCGTTTACGCTGAGAATTATGATGATGCATTGCGCCGTCTCAAAGCCGTATTGGAGAAAATACGGGATGCTAATGTAACGCTCAGGTTAGACAAGTGTTCTTTCTTAGTTTCAAGTATAGAGTACTTAGGGCATGAGGTGTGCGATGGTGAAATCAGGCCATCTAAGTATAAGCTCACTGCAGTACATGATTTTGCTGTGCCGGGAAATGTACATCAGGTACGTCAGTTTATGGGTCTGGCAAATTATTTTAGGAAGTATGTGTCTAATTTTGCTAGCCTCGCTCGTCCTATCACTATCCTCACAAAAAAGGACCAACCATGGGTATGGGGTGAAAAACAGTCAATTGCATTCCACCACATTAAGTCAATTTTAGTAAAGCAACCTGTGTTGGCGTTGTTTAATCCGGATTATGAAACCCAAATTCATACAGACGCGTCCAAAGTAGGATTGGGTGGAATATTGCTTCAGAAGCAGCCGGACGGTGCGTGGAAACCAGTCGCATATGCGAGTAGACAAACCACGTCTGTCGAACAAAAGTATCACAGTTTCGAACTAGAGACGTTGGCTGTTGTCATGAGCCTGAAAAAGTTTAAGATTTACGTGTCAGGTTTAAAATTTGTGCTAGTGACCGATTGTAGCGCATTACGCTGGACATGGAGCAAACGAGATTTGTCACCCCGTATCGCCCGGTGGTGGCTTGAAGTTCAAGGTTTTGACTTTATAGTTGAGTATCGTGCCGGCAAATCCATGGCTCACGTGGATGCGCTGAGTCGTAATCCTGTGGATTCAGTAATGCGATGTGTTGATAAAGATCTAATTGAATGTGTGCAGCAGGATGACAACGTTGCGTGGTCTCGTGAACCAGTTAAAGGATGAGGTTTCAAAGGGCATAACTAAACTAAACTAAACTAACTTGACTAAAGATTTCTTGTTTGAGAATGGTGTATTATATAAAAAAGTCGGAAATAGTCAAAATGTAGTCGTTCCACGAATGTCACGTTGGTCTCTCGTTCAAAGTTTCCATGATCATAACGGTCACGTCAATTTCAATAAAACTTACAATGCCATAAGGTCAAAGTATTGGTTTCACGGTATGCGTCGGTTTATTCAAAAGTACACTCGTGGTTGTATATCGTGTCAATATGCCAAAAAAACCAACAGGCCGTCGTGTGGGCTTGTTACATCCAATTGAAAAGGTGGCCGTACCTTTTCACACTGTTCATGTAGACCATCTTGGCCCGTTCTGTAAAAGCCCATCAGGCAAAATGCACATTCTAGCAATAATAGATGCTTTCACGAGGTTTATATGGATCGAAGCTGTTCGAGACGTCAGTTGTAAATATGTATTGCAGACGTTTGACCAATTGATTAAAACTTTTGGTGTTCCAAGTCGTATAATAAGTGACCGTGGCAAAGCTTTTAGTTGCAAAGATTTCAAAGAGTATTGCACTCAAAGGCAAATAAAGCATGTCATGACGGCGGTCGCTAGCCCAAGGGCGAATGGGCAGATAGAACGTTTTAATAGAACTATACTTGACGCCCTTGTAGCATACGTTGGCGATGACCAAAATGACTGGGAGAAATACTTGCCTAAAGTACAGTTAGGATTAAACTCTAACGTAAATAATAGTACGGGTAAGACTCCATTGGAACTTCTTTATGGGTTTCGACCTAGACTCGTAGGCGATATAGTTGTGCCCGATAGGTCACCTAATTTAGACGAGTTAAGGGAAGTCGCTGTCACGAGATCAGCTAAATTGTCTCAGCAGGCAAAGGACAAGTATGATCAAAAACGGCGTTATGAAGCACCTTTTAAGATAGGTGATCTAGTTCTTGCCGAAAGAAAGATCATTCGTAAGGGTTTACGCAGTGGTAAACTTATGCCTCGTTTTGAAGGGCCATATAAAATTGTGAAGGTATTGCCTCATGATCGGTACGTGATTAAGAGTACACGTAACCGTGGTCGACTTTACGAAAATGTCTTTGCCAGGGATAAGTTAAAACTTTTCCATTGTAATCATTCCGATGAGTCTGATAATTCTAATTCTGAGTAAAGAAATACAAAGGTAATGTTGTTCAGGACGATTTATTTCATTGATTAGTGCACAGTTAAAGAAATGTTAAATGCATCCATTTTTAGTAATTGTTTATATTAAAAATAATTTATGATCGATCTTTGTTTCAATAGCGCTAACCTTCAGAGGTGTTTAATTTTAACATAACCGTATAAACTAAATTAAATAATACATTTAGCCTTAAGAGGGTGTATTATTGATAATTGGTCGTGAGTAGTTCCTTAGGAGGAAGACAATGCCTTAGGAGGCTATTGACACGACATTTATGATGTGGACCCTGAAGGGCAAGCCATCATTATAACCACAACAGGTTTTAGTTTATTAGATTGGGTTATGTAAACATTAAGAAGTTTATTCATACTGACATTAAGAAGTTAGTTGAAGTTGGCATTCAGAAGCCAATCGCACTGATATTAATTAGTCAGTTCAGTAAAAATTTGACGTCAATCACACTGATATTTAGACATCAGTTCAAATTGACATTTAGACGTCAATCACACTGACATTCAGACGTCAGTTCTAGTTGACATTAAGACGTCAATCACACTGACATTCAGACGTCAGTTCTAGTTGACATTAAGACGTCAATCACGCTGACATTCAGACGTCAGTTCAAGCTGACTTTAAGATGCCAGTCCCACCGTGTCGTCGCCACATCGGTAGTTCGTGAGTGAGCTGGGTCGTCATCAGCACCAAGGAGCGATAGCTACGCGGGACGCGCAGCTGTATCAGGAAGGCCGACTGTAAGGCGCTGTAGATGGCGCTCGAGGACCGTCATGAAGTTGACGGCTGCGAAGATAGCAACGTGCGGGCGGCGGTGCGCCTAGCTGGCTAATATATATTGCACCGGGGGATTGATTTCTCTCTTAGCTCGCGGACACCGACGGCTCAACATCAACTTAGCATTTTGTACTACATATAAGTGTATTTTTAATTAAATATTTTATACATCTCTTACCTTGTTTTTCTGAGCTCTTATAATAGCAAAAAACATTAAGTTATGTGTAACGCGGATTAATGTGAAACTATTCAATTCAATAATATTTATCTGTTTAGCTGTCAAAGCCAAATGTGGCATTACTGCCTACTGACGTTTTATCTGTTTTTATTTCTAGCGGTCGGTGTTTTGATTTATTTTCATTTAAGTGTTTTAAATTATCTTTAATAAGGAAGCCTATATATATAGCAATACAAAATGGTGCTAATTGAGCAAATTTCGGCTGGAACTGTCAACATTTTAGCAGATTACACAATGACAAATGAACACAATGACAAATGAATGACTGACTTCCGCGGTAATCTGCAAAAAAAATTTTACAGTTCCAGCCGAAATTTGCTCACACACATACAACATATATAAATGAAATCTGGCATGATTAGATGTTCAAATTTAATTCTAGGTTTTCGAAAATCGGTTCTATTAAGGTTTTTTAATAATGGCAATACAACAATGTCATTATAACACAATTCTATTACGAGACCATTGATCGAACAATGATCGACCATTATGAATTTAAAAGATTCCGAATTTTTAGTAAAATGACCATTATCATCGACCAACATTTATGAAATCAATGGTAGACCATTGTGACACTATTTTAATTGCAGACTCGGCCCCCAGAACCCACAGCACAGCAAGGAGACGATTACTATAGACAAACCAAAAATATGTTTATTAGGAAGCGAAACTTCAAATATATTATACACTGCTACAGAAGAAACTAACCTGCGAAACTACGAGATTTGTCACTATCGCAAACCTAAATGTAGACTGAAACAAATACTTGAGAATATTGATGTAAAAGTTAAAACTTAACAAGTAAGGACTACTCTGTTATTTACATCGGCGAAGAGGACTTCAGAAGAACGCAAAACTTTGTAGAACTAGTCATGTTTATTCGAGAAAAAATAATTGCATTAACCCATACTAATATCATTATTTGTCTACCGACTTATAAATTTCATAATAACTATTATCTAGAACAGTAAAAATTATGGCAATACTCTGTACAATAGTGGAATATAAACTTTTAATAACCTTTTATATATGGATACACAGAAATTTAATTACGCATACCTACTGGACTCTAATCTAAATCTTTCCTATAACTACGATATGTACACTCGAGAGCAATGAATCCGGGTCACTTAAAGAATGTTAAAAATCTCGGAAACTAAAAATTATAGGTTAATGCAATAAATTGTATTTAATAGACAATGTAATACTCCTTAAATGAAAGTAAAAAAAAATATGATTCACCATACATTTTATTAACACAAAATTACATAAAGAAAAAAACTGCTGATCTCTCCTTAAAACAAAAATAGGAAACATGAAATTTTTGAACTTTATTACGATTTTCTTGAATTTTAATACTTCGTATTGCCTCCTCGTGCTTCCATTACTGCGTTTACGCGGTTTGGCATGCTGTACACCAAGTTCCTTATACGATTTTGGGGAATATTCTCCCATTCCTCTGTGAGAGCAATTTTGAGCTCACGAAGCGTGATTGGGGGAGGGTTTCGTTGTTTTACGCATCTGCCTAGCTCGTCCCAAGCATGCTCGATCGGGTTGATATCCGGGCTGCGTGCTGGCCACTCCATACGAGTAATGTTCATCTCTTGAAGGTAGTCATTCACAATCCTACCTGTATGAGGTCGGGCATTGTCATGCATAAATATAGCATCCTCACCTAAATTGACCATAAATGGACCAACGTGATCATTGAGGATTTCTTCCACATATCTTACGCTAGTTAAAGAGCCGTTTTCTATGATCACCAGCTCTGTGCGACTTTCAGAAGAAATTCCGGCCCACACAAGTACAGACCCACCACCGTAGGCTACTTTTTCTTCGATGCATGCTTGCTTGAATCTTTCCCCTGGTCTTCGATACACTCTGTGTCTTCCATCGTGCTTGTAGAGCATAAATTTTGATTCGTCGGAGAACATAACTTTTGACCAATCTTCAATACTCCAATTTACGTGGCTCTGGGCATATCTTAGTCTTGAAATACGATGCCCACGCTCCAGTTTAGGGCCGTTTGCAGGTCTAAGGGGTTTTAAGTTAGATTCAGCAAGCCGACGTCTTACTGTCCATGCACTTGGGTTACTTCCTCCGAGGCGTCGAAACTGATTTGTGAGTTCAGTTCCTGTGAGAAAGCAATTTCGAAGCATGGTGATCACCAAGTATCGGTCTTCTCGTGCTGTGGTACACCTGGTTCTGCCCGTTCCTGGTCTGCGTAGGTTAGAACCAGTTTCTTCGTAACGTCGGAGAACTCTTTGTCGTGCTGTGGTACACCTGGTTCTGCCCGTTCCTGGTCTGCGTAGGTTAGAACCAGTTTCTTCGTAACGTCGGAGAACTCTTTGTACTGTTGACAGCGACACACCGACAGTCCTGGCTGTATCGCGCTGACTCCGGCCGGTTTCCAGCATTGTAAGTATTCTGGTGCATTCTTCAGGCGTAAGCGACATAATTTCAGCTTGAATAATGAATATAGAGCACTATCATCATGGTTTATGTACCCACATAAATGACAGATTACAAACAAAAGCAAAACCAAATGCTGTAATTTCGTAGTTCCATCTTCGAAAGTGGCCCTTTTTCAAATTTGATTTTTTTATGATATAACTATACAATAACTAAGAAGTTTTAATACCTTCATTTAAGGAGTATTACATTGTCTATTAAATATAATTTATTGCATTAACCTAGCATTTTTAGTTTCCGAGATTTTTAGGATTCTTTAAGTGACCCGGATTCATTGCTCTCGAGTGTATAATCAGCGCACGGGCGCACGGTGGGCTGGAAATCTGCTTTCATAGACTTAGGGATTTCAATTTGCAAGTGCTTGTTTTTATGCCGGATATCGCTTCTATTAGTCATTACTATGTACAAAAATGACACCCGAGTTAATTCTGCCCAAACACGAAGGAAATATATTTATTTTTACGAAAAAGTTTTTTTTTTAAATCTTATATAAATATGTAAAAACAAATAATATTTTTATTTGTTTTTACATATGAAACGATTCCTTTTAGTGTTTATGTTGAAGAACACGGACTTTTAACTACACGTAACATAAAATAGCATCACTCCTATATTTCCGAAGGAGTTGGCAGAGGTTTATAGTACACCCACACGTAGACAACTATGTTTGAGCTAGATATTTATCAACACATCATGAGTTTTAAAACTTTTCATACAACCAAATTACCAATTGTCCTAATAAAACCGCAGCTATAACCGGTTTGGATGAAGGCCTCATCAAAAGATTTGCTGTAATTTTACAAGCAATTACATCTGGAGAGCAGGTCGATATAATAAAATTTAGAGATTATGCCCGCAAAACAGCAGAAAAGTACGTATTATTATACGACTGGTACTACATGTCGTCAACCGTTCATTAATTATTAATCCATGGGGCTGACATAATCGAGAAAAATAATATTGTGCCGATTGGGACTCTCTCGGAAGAAGCCTCATAGTCTCGAAACAAAGATTTTAGGAGGTTTCGAGAACATCATTCGCGGAAAAGAAGTAGGCAGGATTCCAATCAAGACATTTTAAATATGCTTGTTGTTTCTTCGGATCCTTTGCTAAGTGCACAAAGGCCTAAGTTAGATGCCAAGAAAAAGCAGAGCTTTTTTGCTGAAACTCTCGACTTAATTCAATTTCAGGAAACTGAGTTCGAGTTTTTGGATATATCCAATCTGGATGCTGACTCAGAATTGGAGTCTGACAACGAGAGTGATAAGGAAAATTTGTAAAAAAAATATATATGTACATATTTGTAAATTTGTATTAGAGTGTTTTTGGGTTTTTTTTTTTGTGATATTTAATGATATTTTGGCTTTTTTTTATTTATTTTACTTTATTTTACAAATGCTTAGTATTAATTCCTTAAATTAAATTATTTTGTATATAATGTTACTTAAATAAGAGTTTGATAATCTTTTTTTATTTAAATTAATAAAAATGTGTCAAAAAACAGCAATTTTTTTATTTAATTTTTCTTGTTTTGTGTGTTCTTAATATTTGGGTTAATAACATATCGAACTTTTTACTTGGACACTAAAAGGGATCGTTTTACATGTAAAAATATATAAAAATATTTTGACGATTTTTTTTAAAAAAACGGTATTAAATTTTTCGTCAAATCGGCAACCAAAAAATCATAAATAATTAGCACTATGACCACCTCCAAGGATAATACGGTTAAACTTGCCGTTTAGGAGATAATTCGATTTTTCATACTAGCTTCATACAAATTTTTCGTAAAAAAATTATATTTCCTTCGTTTTTGGGCAGAATTAACTCGGGTGTCATTTTTGTACATAGTAATGACTAATAGAAGCGATATCCGGCAAAAAATCAAGCACTTGCAAATTGAAATCCCTAAGTCTATGAAAGCCGATTTCCAGCCCACCGTGGGGCGCACTGAATAGTAATGGCACGAAAGTTGTGGTATCAGACCTACAGATTCCTATTACGTCAATAAGCAACTTAAACAATGAAGATTTTGAGGTTGACTATTCACAGTCGGATAAAAGAGAAATATCTATGGACTCACAGCCACAAACCAGCCGTAAGATTTTTCTTTAACAACAACACATCAAAAAACCCTACACAAACTCATTCATGCAATAATATAAACATCCTATATCAAAATATACAGAGCCTAAAAAATAAACGTTACCTATTAGAAGCAATCACGAACGAAGATAAAATAGAAGCGCTTTGTTTTACGGAAACGTGGATTACAGAATTTAAGGAAGATTTGACGACCCGAATAGCGCAGCGGTAGTAAGACTGCCTTACGTTCTTAGGGTCCCAGGTTCGAATCCCGGTTGGAGCAAATGTTTGTGTGATGAGCATGGACATTTATTTCCGAGTCATGGACGTTTATATGTATAATAAGTATGTATTTACAAACAAAAAGTATAAAGGTATGTAGTATATCAACTATCAGTCTGGTGTCCACGACACAAGCCTCGTTGCTTAGTGTAGCATTAGATGGCGCTGTGTGTTAATGTCCAGCGATATTTAAATTTAATTTAAAATTTTATGTACTAAGATTGGAAGGGTGTAGCCGCCAAATACTGCCGCCCAAACTATGCGGGAGGTGGTGTGTGCATATTCTTAAAAAACGATATTGAATACAAAGAAAGACAAGATTTAACGGAAATGACAAGTGAATTTATATTTGAAACGTGTGCAGTAAACATTCCTAAAATGAATCTTTTATTGATAGTTATCTATTGGCCACAAAAAAATAGGGATTCCGAAATTTTTTATACATCCTTGGAAAAACTTCTACTTAAAATCAACATAAAGGACAAACTTAAACACATAATTATAGGCGGGGATTTCAACGTAAATATCCTTGAGAAAAATCGCAATTTATTGAATCTAAATACTAAAACCAGGTACAACTTTCGACAACTGGTGACAGAACCTACCAGAGTAACAACGTCAAGCACTACATGTATTGACCTAATATTTACAAACGCACACGATAAATTCCATCTAGAAGTAGTGGAGCTTGGACTCTCAAACCACAGAGGAATATCAATCACTACCACCCACGCTCCTATAACTAATCTAAAACAAAAACTAACTCTAAAAAGGATTTAAAGCAAACAAAA
Source organism: Xestia rhomboidea (assembly GCA_963853795.1). Lineage (NCBI taxonomy): Eukaryota > Metazoa > Arthropoda > Insecta > Lepidoptera > Noctuidae > Xestia > Xestia rhomboidea. The sequence continues at coordinate 21,123,088 of OY970764.1, forward strand.
CATAGACTCGTTTAAAAAAGAATTGAAAAAGCTAGACTAGAGTACAATAATTAACTACTACTACTACTACACTACCACAATCACTATCACAATCACTATCACAATCACTATCACAATCACTATCACAATCACTATCACAATCACTATCACAATCACTATCACAATCACTATCACAATCACTATCACAATCACTATCACAATCACTATCACAATCACTATCACAATCACTATCACAATCACTATCACAATCACTATCACAATCACTATCACAATCACTATCACAATCACTATCACAATCACTATCACAATCACTATCACAATCACTATCACAATCACTATCACAATCACTATCACAATCACTATCACAATCACTATCACAATCACTATCACAATCACTATCACAATCACTATCACAATCACTATCACAATCACTATCACAATCACTATCACAATCACTATCACAATCACTATCACAATCACTATCACAATCACTATCACAATCACTATCACAATCACTATCACAATCACTATCACAATCACTATCACAATCACTATCACAATCACTATCACAATCACTATCACAATCACTATCACAATCACTATCACAATCACTATCACAATCACTATCACAATCACTATCACAATCACTATCACAATCACTATCACAATCACTATCACAATCACTATCACAATCACTATCACAATCACTATCACAATCACTATCACAATCACTATCACAATCACTATCACAATCACTATCACAATCACTATCACAATCACTATCACAATCACTATCACAATCACTATCACAATCACTATCACAATCACTATCACAATCACTATCACAATCACTATCACAATCACTATCACAATCACTATCACAATCACTATCACAATCACTATCACAATCACTATCACAATCACTATCACAATCACTATCACAATCACTATCACAATCACTATCACAATCACTATCACAATCACTATCACAATCACTATCACAATCACTATCACAATCACTATCACAATCACTATCACAATCACTATCACAATCACTATCACAATCACTATCACAATCACTATCACAATCACTATCACAATCACTATCACAATCACTATCACAATCACTATCACAATCACTATCACAATCACTATCACAATCACTATCACAATCACTATCACAATCACTATCACAATCACTATCACTATCACTATCACTATCACAATCATCATCATCGTTATCACAATCATCACAATAAATCAAAAATAACCCTGTACAAAAGTCGAATCCACCATCATATGAATCTCAAAATAAATGCCGTATTCGTGATCAGCACCCCTGATGATCTCGGTATCGACACCTATATTGATTTTTAGACATTTCAACCCCATCGCACCCCAACAGGGGATGATGTATTTATGTATTTCAGGTCCGCCACATTAAATCTTAAAATCATTTTTTTGTAATACACCTGACCCGACACACCATACAAACTATACCCATCTGATTTTCTGTCTTTGTCACCCTATTTCTCCATATTAGGGGTTGAATTCTAAAAAAACCTAAAACACAAATGTTTTCTTATTTATCGATAGAATAGAATAGAATAGAAAGTTTTTATTTCAGACCGGAGTCCATAGAGTTAGTAACAATTTTACTTAAGGACGCGTTTGCAAAATTGATAGGTACAGAATCGAACTACTACATTGACACGGGTCATACACACAAGTGTACGAACTCAAACTCAAACTCAAACTCAAATCATTTATTTCAATTAGACCTTTACGGCACTTTTGAATGTCGAAAATACAAAAAAAGCAAAGCTACAGTCACAGTCACAAGGCATAATAACTTGAGAAAGTACTGTAGTTGCCCATTCCCTAACGTAGATCTCTATGGAGAAGAACGGGCAAAAAACTCCATGGACACTCTTTTAAAGAATAAGAATAAGAATAAGAATAAGAAATTTTATTGGCTCAAACATGTGTTTACATACAGAAAAATAATACATGCATGCAAGATCTTAAATAAGAGGTGGCTCACGACATGTCTGCCATTTTTCATGGCGTGCAAATATTTTCGGTACAATTATTATTATTTAATTAATGATTTTTAATTTTTAAACGTCATACATTATATACCAATTTATTAAATACAACTACTATTACAGAATCAATTATTTTTAAATTTTACACTTATTCATTAAATATTTTATTCAGTCACAGTTAAACAAAAATTAAATTAAGTTTTTTGTGATTTATTATTAATGTACCTTGTCTAATATTACAATGTATGTTCTCAATGAAGATTTACATCACTTTAAAGGCATTTAGTTATAAAAACATTTATAATATATTTAAGTTCTCCACTACTACTTGACTTTACTACACTGAGTTATATTTATTTATTTATAATAATCACCATGAGTCGTTTAAAAATTCTGTAATACTATAATATGCTTTTTGTGCCAAAAACAATTTAATTGTTTGTTTAAGTTTCGGTATAGTTTGCTCTTTCCAACTTTTGGGCAATTTATTGTAGATAATTGGTGCCATGCAAAAAACACTCTTGCGCATAAGTGCAGTTTTTGATGCGTGTACACATAGTTTGCTATCATCACGTCTATTTCTTGGAAATTTGTCTGCCATACGAGGAAACAAATGTGGATTGTTTTTTACGAACATTACTACTTCTAATATATAAATTGAAGGTAATGTTAATATATGATATTTTGTGAAGTAATTTTTACAGCTATCGGTAGTTTTTAGATTAAACATAGATCTCACGCAGCACTTTTGTCTTTTAAAGATGATATCCCTATCGGTTGAATTACCCCAGAAGATAACACCATATCTAATGACGGATTCAACTAAACCATAGTAGGCCGTTAATAGCGCTTCTATATTTAGAGTACGTGATAATTTATATAACGCATATGCACCACTGCTTATTCTTTTGGCTAAGGCCTCAATATGCGATTTCCAATTTAAATGTCTGTCGATTGTTAGACCTAAAAATTTTGTAGAATTAGCTATCTGTATTTTATTATTATTATATTCGATGTCAAGACTAGAGTATAATGATGATCTTTGGCTAAAGTGCATAATCAAAGTTTTATTTATATTGATTTTTAAATTATTATTATTCAGCCACGTTACCGCTTCAATTAATGTATTTTTTATGTCCGTTTCATATGTATTATTATTATGACATGGTATTGTTATAGTACTGTCATCAGCAAACAGTGTCATGGGATATTTAATGGATTTAGGAAAGTCATTGATATAGAGAGTAAAAAGGGGTGGTCCGAGTACACTGCCTTGCGGAACTCCATGACGGACGGTACGCTCACATGATGTGAAAATCTCTTCACGTCTGGAGCTCATATTTATTCTACTAATTTGCGTTACTTGTTTCCTGTCATGTAGGTATGATTGTATTAGATTAAATATGTTTCCTCTTATACCATATGCATCAAGTTTATTAAGTAATATATTATGTTGGACATAATCAAATGCCTGTGTCATGTCGCAGAAAATGGCACAGACTGGTGTATTTTTGTCCATGTTTGTCATAACAGTATGCAAGAAGTCGTATATGGCCAAGTTAATTGTTTTTTTCTCCCTAAATCCTTTCTGTTCGTCACAGAGTATTTGATTTTTTTCAAAATAGGTATTAATTTCCCTGTAAATATATTTTTCGATAATTTTTGAGAATATTGGTATTAATGAAACTGGCCTGTAAAATTCCATTAACTCCCTATCCTGTTTCTTAAATAGTGGTTTTACAATAGACTTTTTTAACGCATTCGGAAATATACCTTCACTGATGCTTAAATTAATAATGTAGCTTATGGGGCCACAGATTTCATATGCTACAGTTTTAACAATTTTTGTACATATGCCATCGTATCCTACACTGTTTGTATTTTTTAAGGCCGCGATAATTTTTAATATATCAAGTGATAGACTTGGGGCCATGAACATCGAGTCTTTTCTGGCTAAAATATGTTTATTGACTGTGGTTCCCGTACTAGTCATAGGTTTAATTTTATCTATAAAGTAATTGTTAAATATATTTGCAATAATTTTAGGGTCAGTTACAGTTTCATTATTATTTCGAATTTTGTCTATAGTATTTTTTGGTAAGTTTAGTTTTGTTTGGTTTATTATTTCCCAAGTAGTCTTAGATCTATTATTTGATGTTTTAATTTTATGTATATTTTGTGCGCGTTGAGTTAAATAGATTATTTTTTTAAGCAATTTTGAATAACTCTTAAATTTATTTTTATTCATTTCGGTAGGTTTTTGTCTATATTGCCATAATAAATGACGTTTCTTTCTGCTACATATTTTAACACCATGAGAGACCCAACTAGGCCTTCTTTTGACTTTTACAGAGATAAGAGTTTCAGGGAAGCACTGTGTATATAGGAAAGAAAACATTTCTGTGAAGGCATTATAAGCAATGTTTGGGTCCTTAGCTTCATATACTTCAGCAAACGATAGGCTATTGAGGTAAGATTTGAATTTGTCTATGTTCTCTTTGCTATAGTCCCGTCTAGTGGTCCGCCAATGATTCCTAGTGTTTGAGGTGCTAATCGGGCAAGTGAGTAATTGTGCCGTATGGTCAGACAAAGCTAGTTCCAAGACCATAGCTTTACGACACTTATTAAAATTATGCGCAAAATTGTCGATGCATGTATTGCTCTCTAAACGAGTAGGTTGACGTATAGATAATGTTAGATTAAAATTTAATAACACATTTTCAAATTCTAGAGTCTGTTTGTTTTTCTTCAATATATCTATATTAAAATCACCCGCCAGTACAACATTTTTAAATGGTTTTTTTATCAGAACACGTAATAACATCTCCAATCTATTCATAAATTCATCAAAATTTCTTGGATTTGGTACTCTATATATACATACAATTACAACTCTATAATTTATAAGTTCTATGGCGCAACATTCAAAAATACCGGTTATTGATAATTTAGCGATTTTCGGTAATTCTCTCCATTGATGATCATTTTTTATGAGTATACAGGCACCGCCTCTTTTATTTTCCTTACGACTAAAGCAGGCAGCTAAACAGTAGTTAGGTATATTGAGATGGACTTCAGAGCCTTCCATCATGAAATGCTCCGTAATACATAATAGGTCCACTTGTATACTTTTTTCTAATAACTCATATATACACACAGTGAGCATGTCAGATTTTGCTAACAGCCCTGCAATATTTTGGTGCATAATGTTTACATTTTTATTCACGAAAAAAAGTATTCGTAGGTATTTCTATTTCCGCTGTTTGATTCTTATCGTCTAATTTATTTACTGGTACATTTTTGTCAGAGTCTAAGTTGACCTGAACATATTTGTTTTCAACGGATTTTCTATATTTATTTTGCATAATTTGCTCATATTGAAAGAGTTGGAAATGATAATTTAAACATAATATTTCTTTTAATAGTGATCTTGCAAGGTTTACTACATAATTTCGTCCAGTTGGTAATAATGTAGTGTAGTTCATATTCATGTACAGTACATTTTTGTATTTGTTACAAATAAACCTAAGTAAATAGTTAAGCTTCGATTCTTTTAAAAACCTGTTTTTGGGTACTTCCGAGATGATCACATTTGTATTCGCAGTTAATGCTAGCCAACGGTGTAGATGTATATCGATATCATAGGGATTTTTGTCACAGCATCCGCCTAATACAATGACGTAGTCATTTTTTGTCAGGTTGCTGATCTTGTTCTTAGTGCATTGCAAAACCTCACTCAATGCCGCACCTGGTTTCAGATAGGAAACTACAGCAAACTCAGGCCCTAGGAGATCCTGCAGTACGTCGCGCAAGCCACGTCCCTGCCCATCTCCAAGTATAATCACTCTGTGGCAGGTGCTCCGCTGCTCAACCGGTTCGCCTTCTGATGAACGGCGCTGAATCCCCTTACCAGTTCCTTTTTCACAGCATTGACGTGGGGTGTCCGTTTGGATCTGTGCATCACTCTCCGATAGATCCTGCTGTGTTATGTGTTTGCTGGGCTGCTCCGATGCACTTTTTGGCAGCATACTTCTGGCTAGACGTAGTGGAGAATGGCGGGAAGTGTTTACTCTCATATTCAAAACTCTTCTTGAGATGGGTGTCGAGTTGCTTTTTTTGAGTTGTGGAGTAGAGTTGGTGATTTCTTTCAGAACTTCTATTTGTCGTTGCTGATCATGTATCTCTTGTTTTAATTTGGTATTCTCATTACTAAGGTTATCTATTTCTTTGTCAGCACTTTTTAGTTTTTCTTTAATTTCTTTTATTTCCTGTCTGAAATCCTCCACAAATGATTGATTGCTAATTTGTGTAGCACTCTGCATGCTCATTATAGTAGAATCTAGCATAGTGGAGTTTAATATGTCTTGACTTGAATGCGATAAGTTAGTTTGTGATTGTGACCTGCCAAGTTTCTTTCTATGAGTTATATTTTCCATCTTGTTTTAATTTTGTTGTAATTTTTTCTATAAAAATTGTTATATAATTATCCAAATATTTTTTGCAAAAATAATGTTATTTGAAATCGTAGTTATTAAATTGCAAAAACGTGACTCAAAAAGTAAGTGTCGTGGATGGGATTTGATCCCACGACTACCAAATCCTCAGGTACAGTGGTTAAGTTAAACGCTATGCAAACATTACGTTCTCTTGCGAATTGGTACACTGCTTGTTCCGAATTTTTATTTTGAAATCAATAAAGTCGTTACTATGATTCATGCAGAAAAAATTTTTGAACTCAACCACATAAACACAAGTCATTTAGATTCGTTTTTTAACACTTTTCTGTTGAGATTCTAGTTGTTCACTGCACTTAATCAATTAGTTTTGTTTGTTTAAGTGGTTTTAACGAAAGATACACTTTAATTATGATATGAAGTAAAGTGTTGCATTATTATTTTATAGTCCATTTTTTTATTAAGTCCGTCACACAATTCACTGGATAACAATGTCACAGACACTTTAGATGTTCTTTAACAGTTTTTTATAGCAGAAGCACTTTTATTGTCACTTTAACTATTTTTTTAGAATAAATAAACACGGACCCGATGTTAACGTGACAGCTAGCGCCATCTCGTTCAAAAATATCGATAATATAATAATCAAAAATATTGTTACAAAATCTTGGTTACATCATTCATGTTGAGATTATACGTATATGTGAGAACGATGTAGAAAGACGTGCACATTTAAGAGCGTCCAGAGTAAAATGATAAATCAAAAAAAAATAAAAAAAAAGTAATTAAAATGAACGAACCGTGGCAGCCAAGAGATGACCAGTCCCAACTGATAGCACCCGTTCACGAACATGACGCATGTATCGGCACCATTCAACTCAACCATATTTAAGGGAACTAAGTGACCCGACACACCCGCCACCATCAGCGAGACATTTGAGTGAGCATGACATCCTCTCGTAGCCACCAAGGCATATTCAAGTCAATGAAAGATAACTAAATGTAAGTGGCGGCTGAACAGTACAAAGTACTCACACATGTGCTATGCAATTATATAATACTAAAAACTGGAATCTATACAATGCAAGTAGGTATATTTTTACAATCTTCTGCAGCTTCCACAATACATTAACATGGGAATCAATAATTCTTCTTCTTCTTTGCGTGTCGATATACTCAAATAATGCCCGACCAGTACAATCAATTAGTTTGCAACTATGGTTGTGGAGCAGGACCAGCATTTAGCCAAGCCTTTTTATCATCAATGTAATCCCCCAACTTATAATATGCTTGCCTACTTAGTGTGCGTTTTATACAAGATTTAAATTTCGTCTCATTCAGTTGAAGAATGTGGGGAGGTATTTTATTGTAACATTTCAAACAGTACCCCATGAAAGATGAATCTACTTTAGCAAGCCTGAAACCTGGCTGAACTAGTTGGTCCCTATTTCTAGTGTTATAATGGTGTCTGTCACCTCTTTTACTGAATAAATGCAGATTTTTCCTAACGTACATGATGTTTTCATAGATGTATTGACAAGGTACTGTCATGATATTAATTTCCTTAAACAGTTCTCTTAGAGAATCGCGTCTACGTAATTCATATATGGCTCTGATGGCTCTTTTCTGCAGAATAAATATAGACTCGATGTCTGCAGCCCGTCCCCATAGTAAAATACCGTATGACATAATACTATGAAAATAACTAAAATAGACTAGCCTCGCGGTATCAATATCAGTAAATTGACGGATTTTTCTAACAGCATATGCAGCTGAACTCAGCCGTCCTGCAAGAGATGTTAAATGAGGACCCCATTGTAACCTTGAGTCGAGCGTGATTCCCAAGAAAACCGTTTTATCGACAAATTCTAGTTTCTCTTGATTCAATATTATGTCGCGACTAACTTTATGTTACGCACGATTAACTGCGAGAATAGTAGTCAAGTGAACTCATTTTGATGCTTTGAAAGATTTTTACGTATTTCTTAGAAATAAAATTATGGTAGGTCCCTACAAAAAAAATATTTTTGCTGTTTTTACGAATTACCTCCGGACTTGATGGAGTGACCTGAAGGTATACTTCAGTGACTGCTACTGGAACTTCTCGACGTGTTGTACTAGGTGAGCCGAGTTTGGGCTCGTTTTGTTAGTCATGATGATACCTTACCTCAGGACTTGATGGAGCGACCTAAACGTGTACATCGGTTACTGCTACTGGAACTCCTTGACGTGTTGTACTAGGTGAGTCGAGTTTGGGCTCGTTTTGTTAGTTATGATAAGACCTTACCTCCGGACTTGATGGAGTGTCCTGAAGGTGTACTTCGATGATTGCTACTGGAACTCCTTGACGTGTTGTACTGGGTGAGCCGAGTTTGGGCTCGTTTTGTTAGTTATGATGAGACTTTACCTCCGGACTTGATGGAGTGACCTGAAGGTGTACTTCGGTGATTGCTACTGGAACTCCTTCAACTGTTGTACTAGGTGAGCCGAGTTTGGGCTCGTTTTGTTAGTTATGATGAGACCTTACCTCCGGACTTGATGGAGTGACCTGAAGGTGTACTTCGATGATTGCTACTGGAACTCCTTGACGTGTTGTACTGGGTGAGCCGAGTTTGGGCTCGTTTTGTTAGTTATAATGAGACCTTACCTCCGGACTTGATGGAGTGACCTGAAGGTGTACTTCGGTGACTGCTACTGGAACTCCGCGATGTGTCGTACTAGGTGAGCCGAGTTTGGGCTCGTTTTGTTAGTTATGATGAGACCTTACCTCCGGACCTGATGGAGTGACCTTAAGGTGTACTTCGATGATTGCTACTGGAACTCCTTGACGGAGTTGGCGAGCCCAAACTCGGCTCACCTAGTACAACATGTGAAGGAGTTCCAGTATCAATCACCGAAGTACACCTTCAGGTCACTCCATCAAGTCCGGAGGTAAAGTCTCATCATAACTAACAAAACGAGCCCAAACTCGGCTCACCCAGTACAACACGTCAAGGAGTTCCAGTAGCAATCATCGAAGTACACCTTCAGGTCACTCCATCAAGTCCGGAGGTAAGGTCTCATCATAACTAACAAAACGAGCCCAAACTCGGCTCACCTAGTACAACATGTGAAGGAGTTCCAGTAGCAATCACCGAAGTACACCTTCAGGTCACTCCATCAAGTCCGGAGGTAAGGTCTCATCATAACTAACAAAACGAGCCCAAACTCGGCTCACCCAGTACAACACGTCAAGGAGTTCCAGTAGCAATCATCGAAGTACATCTTCAGTTCACTACATCAGGTCCGGAGGTAAGGTTTCATCATAACTAACAAAACGAGCCCAAACTCAGCTCACCTAGTACAACACGTCATGGAGTTCCAGTAGCAGTCACCAATCACTTCATCAAGTCCGGAGGTATGGTCTCATCATAACTAATAAATAATAAAAATCTTGCCTTGTCAAGTATCAAATTTGGTTTATCGAATGTTTTGTGTTTGTACAGCGATCTTTTTCAACTCGAGCCGCTCCAAACAGGCGTTACGTGTCCACTCTCGACGGCGGCCGTGCGCGGACTAAAGTTTCATTCAAAGTGTTTGTGCAATAAATCAAGACGGGTATCCAAAATAAAATAACCCCTAATGCAATCGATTAAGATTCATCCAGAATAGCAAAAAATGTGAAAAAATAAGATTTGATTTTAATTTTTGCAACTATATAAATCATTTAGATAAAAAAAAATCCTTGCATTAAGAATTGATTATGTTTGCCAACATACAGTATTTTTAGAAATAGTAAAATATGTTAATAATAGCACAAAAATGTACCTAAACTCAACCCTGTATCGTTAATTTTAGGGAAAATGGCAACGACAGATCGATTTTACATTATAAAAAACTAAAATTTTCAATGATCAAGTTCCTATTATTTGAAGATGAAGAACCAATCTATACGAGGTAGTTATTAGTTATATTGGATTTTGTTTGGTTATGCCATAAAATTGTACCGAAAAACAGCATAATTTTACCTGATATGCAAACGCGCCCTTAAGTTCTAGTGTTAGTAGGTTACAGACACAGATGAAGATGTACAATCACAATTCAGCGTGGAGCCGCATCCACCTCCGCACTATCGGGGAATCCCACCGATCTGCGAATACACGGAGAATACTGTTGATGCCGCCGCGAACACGACTCATCAGGGATGCACATCTATTTCTAATAATGGCGGCAAAACCATCAATATTATTATCTGCAAACATCCCTGACGCACTACTACGCCACGGCAGCCGCACCAGTACTCTCAGCGCATACCAATACGCAATACGCGTAGGTCGCTGTATGTCCGCTGACTAATGTTGACCCACAGGCTGCACGTGTAGAAGGACTGACAGAAAGCTTTAAAAAGCGTTACCTTTACTGGCTTCGTACAACGTGCACACCGGCGAGCCAGCATGTTACAACGGACAGCCAGCGACCTGCGTTCCCTTTCAATGTCACAATTATCCCTAAGATCTTCAGTGACCCAGTGGCCCAGATACTTAAACTTGTCCACCCTTCGCAGTGGTTCTCCACAAAGAGCGACAGTTGGGATACACGAATATGTCACACTGCCTGCTTTAAAAACCATTAGTTCGCTCTTTGTGACGTTATATTTGAGCCCATGATTCACCGCATAGCATTCGCATATAGCGATCAGCCGCCTCAGAGCACCGATCGAAGGGCTCAGCAACACCATATCATCAGCATAACGAATATTGTTAATGCACACCCCGCCAATATGACATCCGGCACTGGTGCTGCCGAGCTCAAGGATCAGCTGGTTCATGTATAGTGTTGGGTGTGGACTGTATGATGATTTTCTCCAAATGACAACTTCGGACTTGATTGTTTAGTCTTCTATTTTTATTCTTCAGGGCTAGTCGGTTGCTTGAGTCTTGCGTGTAGAGTGAACAGCGAGTGTCGAGCGTAGAGTGACGAGAGACTGACGAGTGACGCGTATGCCACCGGCTAGCCCTCCTTTATCATCATATTTTTATAACGGTCGGGGTCGAAGGCGCGCGCGGGGGCGGCCGGGGCAGTAGGGAGTGCGATCGACCAATCACAGCGCCGCTGACTTTTTGTCGCACTTTGGCGTCTGTGCGTCTGGGACTCCCGACAGGTTCCGACTTGTCGGTTCACTTTCGAATTGCATTCCCCGCCGCCTTACAATATTATTTACAGCTTATTATCTAAGGGACAAAGAAACAATCTTACTTTAAATCTACATGTTACACACTCACTTGCAAGAAAGATTTTTATCTTTTTAATGTCACTTTAAACCCTAATGTTTCATTAAAGCATTGCAGGAAAGAAAATAAGATGCATTTTAAAGTTTACATTTTTCTTTAAATTGTTTTAATTGTTCCTTTAAATTTTAATTATGGAAATGTCAAACTTATCTAATGAAGTGTCAAACCACCCATTAACGGTATTTTGTATTTATTTATTTATTTATGTGTAGTGTAGTGTTTACTTTTATTTTCGCTGCTGAATATGTCGTTGACCAGCCTATCGTCACTGTCTGATCCAGAAGATGGTCTTCGTCGCCGCTAGATCCTAGACAGAATAAATTTATTCGAAAAACATGATGGAGAAGAGTTCCGGTTCCGCTACCGAATTTCAAAGGAGGCAGCGCTGCAGCTTCGAGACCGCCTCAATCTGGAGCCACAGACCCTGAGAAGTAAGGCCATTTGTGGTCTTACCCAGCTTCTAATCTGTTTGCGGTTCTTTGCCACGGGGTCCTTCCATGCAGATGGTACTAGCTGATTTGACGAACATAAACAGCTCTACAGTTTGTCGGATCGTACAAAATGTGTCTCGCAAGCTGGCTGCATTAAACTCCACCTATATCAATATGCCTGAAAGGAACGAGCTCCGAAAAGTAGCTGAAGATTTTTTTATGCCATTGATGGGTTCCCACGTGTGGCAGGAGCTCTTGACTGCACTCATGTAAAGATCAACAGCATTGGGGGCTAATTAGCTGAATGTTCCGCTGCAGATAAGGATATTTTTCCATTAATGTTCAAGTTGTGATGCATCACTAAAAATAAGGAACACTATTATAGCTCGCTGGCCCGGCTCGGTGCACGATTGTACCATTTTCAACAACTCACATTTATGTACAGATTTCGAGAAGGGCAAATATGGAAACTACCATCTATTATGGGAGAGTGGATATTTTAATAAAAAATATTTACTTGTACCATTTTTGCAACATCGAACAAACGCCAGAAGAGGCTTATAATAAAAGTCAAATCGCGACCCGAAACCACCGTGGAGATGTTTTGGGAGTTTGGAAACGGCGGTGCCCATGTTTGCAGAAGGGTATCACCTTAAAGTCTTAAAAAAAACCGTATTATGTGTCAAACGCGTTTTGTGTCGGCCAATTAATATACAAATTGTGAATACTTTTCAAAACAAAACGCAACCACTCGTTCATTCCATTCATTTTTTAAATATATTGTTGCTAACAATATTTAAGGCTCTCATTAGGTAAAGGATCAAGTTTTTAGCCTAAAGTAGTTTGATGCAAAAAACTAATGAAATCATTAATTTAATGATTTCATTAGCGATAAAGTGGCATTAACTAAAGAAGATTTAATGTGAAGCTTCTTGCAAGTGAGTGACTATATAACTAATAGAAAATCATACTTTATTTTACTTAGACTATCTTACTTCCTAATCATAATAACAAATAATTTCCTAACAATCTATATACATGTGTTATTTTTGTATACGGCGTCGACCGTAGCTAGATCACGATGCGTCGTCCGTAACATGTAGGTTGAAGAGCCTGGGTAAGCTTGCCTCACCCCGCACTCCAACCGATACACGTCCGAGTGCGAACCATTCCACTTCACGCTATTGCTTTGACTACTATACCAGTACTTAAATATCGACACAATTTCAGCTGGTAAGGTAGTTTCACATTCGAGTTTACGCCACAAAATATCGTAACACACAAGATCAAATGCCCGGGACAGATCCAGGAAACAAGCAAAAATAGGAGTCTTCCTGTCTGTGTAGTATTGGACAGTCTGCTTGATGCACAAGATTGCACTCTCAGTAGACAGCCCAGGCTTAAAACCGAACCTCATGTAGTTCGATTTGTTTAGCCAATTGCTTATCAAGCAGACTGTCCAACACTTTTGCTACGACAGTGGCCAGAGAAATTGGCCTATAATTGAATATATCAGAGACATCCCCCGTTTTATTTTTCACAATAGGCACTACCATTGTATACATTACGTCATCAGGTAAGGAACCGTGGCTAACGCACAGGTTAAAAAATAAAGCTAGCACACGCGGCATGTGTCCCCCCGCACACTCCGCAGTACTCCTGTTAAGTTTCAAATAAAATTGTCTAACTAATCTTATTTCCCCATGTAAACTTTGGTTCCCCGTTTCAACCCCTTAGGAGGTGAATTTTCAAAAATCCCTTTTTAGTGCACCCTTTAACCTCATAAGGAACCTATGTGCCAAATTTTGAAACTCTAGACTCAGCAGTTTGGGCTGTGCATTGATTTTAGACTTTGTCACCCCATTACCCCCTCTTAGGGGTTGAATTCTGAAAAATCCTGTACCCGTTTCTACTCATTTATCAATAGGAGCACTCACACACACGGTGAAGTTTCGAATAAAATAGTCTAACTAATCTTGTTTCCCCATACAAACTTTGGAGCCCCGTTTAACCCCCTTAGGGGTTAAATTTTGAAAAATCTTTTCTTAGTGCACCCATATTTCATCTTATCTGCAACAAGGTATGGCAGACAGGAGTTTGGCCTTCGGAGTGGACACATACCGTATTCACACCCCTGCACAAGAAAGGTTCGACGAAGAAATGTAACAACTAAAGCCTCATTGCTCTGATATCACACGCTAGCAAAATAATGTTACATATTCTCAACGAGCGATTGAAAACCTACCTGTCTAAGGAGATCGCTCCGGAACAAGCCGGTTTTGTAAAGGGGAACGGCGCTCGAGAACAAATTCTCATCGTACGCCAAATCATCGAGAAGTCAAGAGAATTCAATAAGCCCTTATTCCTTTGCTTTGTTGATTTCTCCAAAGCATTCGACTCGGTGAAATGGCCGGTATTGTGGAAGACCTTGCTAGACATGGGCACACCAAAACATCTTGTACACCTTTTGAGACGTCTATATGAAGAGGGCACAGCCTCAGTTGTACAGATGATGTCCAGTCAACTGACTTCCATCCTAGTGCCGGAGTACGCCAGGGGTGCATTATATCACCGCTCTTATTTAATGCGTACACAGAGCTAATAATGCGTATCACTTTGGAAGACTTAACGGATGGTGTAACAAATGGTGGATACAAGATTGCAAACTTGCGTTACGCAGATGACACCATCTTATTTTCAACCAGTTCGCAACACTTGGAAGAGCTACTGTCAAAGATGGAGCGAGTGAGCAATGAGTTTGGACTAAAAGTTAATCGCAGCAAGACCCAGGTGATGATTGTTGACCATGCCAGGAATAATTCGCCTGAAATGACCCAAATCGCGAATTGTAACGTAGTCCAATCTTGTATATATCTCGGGGCTCTAATTTCAAACAATGGCGGGTGGCATCGATGAGATCAAACGACGTATAGGCATCACAAGAACAGCGATGGACAAGATGCAGAAAATATTGAGGAATAGAAATATAACTAAAGCCACGAAGACCAGGCTCGTGAAGACGCTTATATTCCCTATATTTCTTTACGCAGCTGAAACGTGGACCTTGTGAGATGAGGAAAGGCAGAAAATAGATGCTCTGGAAATGTGGTGCTGGAGAAGAATGCTTGGTGTTTCATGGACAGAGTTTTGCACGAACGTCTCGATACTTCAAGAACTCGGTATCAGGCAGCGTCTGTTTTCGATAGTACAATCTCGTATCCTTACATAATTTGGACATGTTTCCCGGCGTGACAATCGGTCCATAGAACGCCTTGTCGTCCAAGGGAAAGTAGAATGCCCTAGACCGCGCGGAAGATCACCTACGCGTTGGACTGACATGATCATGTCTGCCATTGGGGGTTCAGTTAAAGAATGCAGCAGGATGACCTCTAACAGGCAGCGGTGGCGAAATGTCGTGAAGTGCATCACATCTGCCTCTTCCAATACCGCTACGAGTACTTAACGATCATGTAGGGATTTTTCAGATGGTTAGGCAGAGTTTATAAGGATCCGTCCGTATGTCGTGCGATCCATTTATTGACTCCTCCTCCTCCTCCTCCTTACTGCAAGCTTGCACATTATATTACATACCACATCATAGGGGTTGTTACAAAAAAAAAATTACATTTTTTTTTTTTTTTTACAAATTATTTGCATAGAGCTATTATTGTTAAAATCCTTATAATATGCATTACAAACATTAGCTTAATAGGTAGGTAGTTATTTTAGTCTTATTCTTAATACAATAACATAAACAATCGCGTATATTTTTGGATGGTTAATATTAATTTAAACAATGTAAATTATCATTAAGTTTAGTGTGTCACTGTCTTAGCATGATATCACTTAAATGTAAACACACATAATGTTACGTATCTCTTTGTTCTATTTTTATGAACTGTCTCTAATTTATCGCCTTTATTTATAACACCATTTGGTTCGTTATCGCTTAACACAGTATAAGGTCCTTTATATAACTTGTCTAATTTCGTACCTGTTTCATTTTTTATAAGTATCAAATCATCTGGTTTATACTTTATATACTAATTTCCTTTGAGTATTTCTTAAAATTAAATGATTCCTGACTTCTTTATGAGCTAACTGTAACCTATATTTAAGTTCTAATACATAGTTGTCTGGGTTGTAAAGCGGATTTACTACGTCATTGGTAAGATTACTAGGTAAGTTGCATGTTTTTCCGAAAACTAACTCATACGGTGTGTATTTTGTTTCCGTGTGGACGGTAGTGTTGTGTGAAAAACACCAAAAATTCAACCATTGACTCCATGTTTCTGTCCGTCACACAGGTACGTAAAAATGATGCAAGATGCTTATGGGTATTTTCTAAAGCACCTATCGACTGATGATGACATGCTGTCGAATTCATTTTATTAATTTGCAGCAATTTACATACCTCTCATACCTCTGTCATTGTTTCTGACATAAATTTCGTACCTCGATCGGTAGCGATGGTTGTAGGTAAACCATACCTAAGTATAAAGTTGTTTACGAATGATCTAGCTCCACTTACTGTATCTTTTCTCTGTAATGGATACGCTTCGATATACTTACTGAGCTCACATTGTAAACTTAAATTATAAACGTTACCTTCTAAATCCTTATCTAATGGGCCCACCAAATCTAAAAATACCTTTTGGAACGCACTTGTTGCCGTTGTAGTTACGACCATCGGTTCTACTATATTTCTAGAATACTTTCTAGATTGGCATTTTTTACACTTAGAAACGTAGCATTGTACGTCGTTCTCCATGCCTGGCCAAAAGTATTTACCCTTTATATTGTTTATCATACGTCGTACGCCTGCATGCCCACTTGTTGGCAGCAAATGATAGTCATGTAGTATGTATGTCTTTTCGTCATTTTCAAGGACTCTTTTTATTCCTCTTAGAATATGTATTTGTGGTCCGGTCCACTGTGGTCTTCTTTTTATTTCATTGATCAATTCTTTAATAAATTCTTCATTATTTTTATCTTTAACTATGCATAGTTCTTTTATATTTATTTTTCTACAATTATCACTCAATAAATCCGCAAATTCGACTCGCGAGAAATGCGACATATAATCGAGATTGATATATAGAGTAGATTCATTCTTTACATAAGCAAAACATTTGTTTTCGTAATCTTTATTTTTCTTGTTCAGATCTTTTCCTTTTAAAAATTTTAATTCTACAGCTTCATTAGGTTTTCTTAATATCTCTGCTATCCTTGGTTGGCCTAACCTCGGTTCGTCAGCTATATTAAGGGAACCATTATCACTCGATTGTGGTTTTGCTTTGCACTCCGAGTTTATTTTCGCTCGTTGTGCCCTTGTCATTACTATACTTGGTCCCTTCCTCCTTGGTTCCTTCCTGGGTCCCTTCCTCTTTTTAGTATATATTAATGACCTACCCCGTTTATTTAACAACCATCCGCATATGGTGTTGTTTGCTGACGATACTTCTTTAATATTTATTTATTTTATTTATTTTATAAACAGACGTGCCACTGATCTTGACGACGTAAATAACGCCCTACTGCAGGTCCATAATTGGTTTACCGCTAATAATTTAGTACTAAAAGGGAAAAAAACTAAGTGCATTAGATTTGCTCTACCAAATGTCAAAAGTAATGATTGTGACATAATATTGAATCAAGAGAAACTAGAATTTGTCGATAAAACGGTTTTCTTGGGAATCACGCTCGACTCAAGGTTACAATGGGGTCCTCATTTAACATCTCTTGCAGGACGGCTGAGTTCAGCTGCATATGCTGTTAGAAAAATCCGTCAATTTACTGATATTGATACCGCGAGGCTAGTCTATTTTAGTTATTTTCATAGTATTATGTCATACGGTATTTTACTATGGGGACGGGCTGCAGACATCGAGTCTATATTTATTCTGCAGAAAAGAGCCATCAGAGCCATATATGAATTACGTAGACGCGATTCTCTAAGAGAACTGTTTAAGGAAATTAATATCATGACAGTACCTTGTCAATACGTCTATGAAAACATCATGTACGTTAGGAAAAATCTGCATTTATTCAGTAAAAGAGGTGACAGACACCACTATAACACTAGAAATAGGGACCAACTAGTTCAGCCAGGTTTCAGGCTTGCTAAAGTAGATTCATCTTTTATGGGGTACTGTTTGAAATGTTACAATAAAATACCTCCCCACATTCTTCAACTGAATGAGATGAAATTTAAATCTTGTATAAAACGCACACTATGTAGGCAAGCATATTATAAGTTGGGGGATTACATTGATGATAAAAATGCTTGGCTAAATGCTGGTCCT
This sequence comes from Xestia rhomboidea, assembly GCA_963853795.1. Taxonomy (NCBI): domain Eukaryota; kingdom Metazoa; phylum Arthropoda; class Insecta; order Lepidoptera; family Noctuidae; genus Xestia; species Xestia rhomboidea. The sequence continues at coordinate 21,141,596 of OY970764.1, forward strand.
GCTCCACAACCATAGTTGCAAACTAATTGATTGTACTGGTCGGGCATTGAGTCTATCGACACGCAAAGAAGAAGAAGAATTGATTCCCATGTTAATGTATTGTGGAAGCTGCAGAAGATTGTAAAAATATACCTACTTGCATTGTATAGATTCCAGTTTTTAGTATTATATAATTGCATAGCACATGTGTGAGTACTTTGTACTGTTCAGCCACCACTTACATTTAGTTATCTTTCATTGACTTGAATATGCCTTGGTGGCTACGAGAGAATGTCATGCTCACTCAAATGTCTCGCTGATGGTGGCGGGTGTGTCGGGTCACTTAGTTCCCTTAAATATGGTCGAGTTGAATGGTGCCGATACATGCGTCATGTTCGTGAACGGGCGCTCTCAGTTGGGACTGGTCATCTCTTAGCTGCCACGGTTCGTTCATTTTAATTACTTTTATTTTTTTTTAATTTTTGGTTTATCATTTTACTCTGGACGCTCTTAATGTGCACGTCTTTCTACATCGTTCTCACATATATGTATAATCTCAACATGAATGATGTAACCAAGATTTTGTAACAATATTTTGATTTAAAAGAGTGTCCATGGAGTTTCTTGCCCGTTCTTCTCCATAGAGATCTACGTTAGGGAATGGGCAACTACAGCAACTACAGTACTTTCTCAAGTTATTATGCCTTGTGACTGTGACTGCAGCTTTGCTTTTTTTGTATTTTTGACATTCAAAAGTGCCGTAATGGTCTAATTGAAATAAATGATTTGAGTTGAGTTGAGTTGACTTACAATTTTTTCATTTAAAGACTAATTCGTTCGAAGATATGGTAACCCTACTTAATGCATCAGCATCATTCAGTATTATTCTCTGTACCTTTTATGTATTTAATATCGTAATCGTATTCTTCTAATAGTAATCTAAACTTTAAAAGTCGTTTAGATGGATCCTTCATGCCAAATAGATAGATGAGTGGTTTATGATCCGTTAGAATAGTAAATTTTCTTCCATATAAGTAAGGTCTAAAATATTTTATACTCCACACTACTGCCAATAGTTCTTTTTGTATCGTAGGATAATTTAACTCTGCTTTATTTAGTGGTCTACTGGCGTAAGCTACTGGTCTTAGATCGCTGTTACTTAAGACTGATTCTATTGCCATATTAGATGCGTCCGTTTGTAGTATGAATTCATTTTCTTTAGAAAAATCGGGGTATTGCAAAATTGGTGGATTAATTAACTTTTCTTTGAGAATGTCAAAACTATTTTGACACTCACTTGACCATACAAAAGTTTCGTTCTTTCTACATAATTTATTTAGTGGTACTGTAATTTCTGCAAACGATCGAATGAATTTTCTATAATAGTTGCAAAATACAACGAATCGCCGGGTCAGAGCCCATTCGTCCCCTAAAATTCGTCCCCCAGCATAAAAGATGTAGATTCGGCCCCTATATAGGGTCTCCTGGTAGGGGACCAATTAATATTTTAAAAAAAAATATTATTTTTAAGGTACCCATTCGTCCCCTCTAATATATATACAATATATAGATAAAATTAGCTATATTTTAAATAAGAAACGGTTAACATAGTACACTTGTGAACAGTTTAGTTACAATTTATTAGATTTAAGTTATTACGATTTTGCATGTAGTTGGTTAATATACAAAAAAAATATATGTTGATTTATCTAGTCTTCAATAATTACTGTGATTTTAGTATTTTTTTGTACTGTTATAATTTTTTAAATTTAAGTTATTATGATTTTGCATGTATGTAGTTGGTAAATATACAAAAAAATAAGAAGTGATTATTTACTGTTGATATGTGTTCTATTTTTTTTGCATATTTTAAATTTAATGTTGATTTATATGATGGTCAATCAAGGCTGATTTTTGTAAAAGAGTTGTATTTTGTTAGTTTCTAGGGCATTGTGATTTTGTATGTGTTAATCTTATTTGAAATAAACATGATATCTACCGAATTACTATATTTTTTATTTTAGCCTTTTCTGCGCGACTGTACCAGGACTACCAAGCTGCAGTATACACATATACATGTACTTATATTAGAAGAATGAATAAAAATAAATATTCTTCAGGGGACGAATGGGCCACTCAAAAGTTCCAGGGGACTAGTGGGCACAGGGTGCGAATCTTAGGGGACGAATGGGCTCTGACCCGAATCGCCTAGCCTCTTCGGCATTTTTTGGTACTGGGTAATTTTTAACTACAGTAATTTTTTGTGTGTACGTTTTGTGGTGTGTGTGAAAGTGTCTCCTAGAGTTATATGAGTGGAACGTATAATGTGTGCCCTAACTGCTGTAAATGTGCCCCCACATAAAAAATGTGTGCCCTCTGTCGTTTTGGAAAAAAACGGAAAAAACGATTCCTGCTGGGGTAACGTTTTTCTAGCATAAAAATTCTAAACGAATGATCAGAGAGAGAAACATTGTGCATGGCCTTGTAGCTTATAGTAGTGCCAAAGTGTGCCCCCAAAAATAAATTGTGTGCCCCTTCAGGTTTTCAAGATATTGCATTTCCTGCTGGGGTAACGTTTTGCAGAATCGTATATCTCTAAAACCATTGCATGTGCCCCTGTAGAATAAACATACACGCGTAGCTCTTCATGTGTGCCCCTCAGTGCCCCAATTAGATTTAAGAAAATATTTATAATTTCCAAGTTATCACGGCTTTATGAAAACTCGAAAAAACATCACAGCGCCTAAACGAGACAAGGTATAAGCTCACTGAAAACTGTATTGGGTCCGCCTTGACGCTACTAATAACCATACAAAGTTTCAAAACTGGTCATGCATGCGTTTTTGAATTATCTTGATAAAACTCAAAAAGATGGTGTCATAACTTTGACGCCAAAAATACAAGGAACCAGCTCGATCCCAGATGTGTAGGTGTTAAGCACGATCTGCGGTGGTAAGTATTGGCATTGTTTTGACTTATTACAAAGTACTAAGGTACACTTAACAAGTACTTGGATTTTTTTTCATTACTTTTTATTTATTTGTAAACAAAAATGTTCTAAATCATGTTTGTTTTATTTTCATCTGAAAGGATATACATACTTTCCGATTGATCCAATAGAAATTTCATCAAAATCGATTCAGTCATTTGTTTTTTTTTTTGTTTAATACGTATTTTGTCTTCTTGTGCTACGTTGATGACATATGATCCCTTAATAACTTCTAGTTACGATGTAAAAAAAAAATCATGACAAGAACTCACAAGACTCCAAAACTCGACCACAAACCATAGTCAACATATCATAGGGCTGTATCTTTTTAGCCGAAATAGCTAAATACATGATTTTCACAGAATGTTCTATGGCAGCTATTACTTTATGAATTAATATTAAGGGATTAAAAATAACAAACCACTAGCTGTTTCATTTAATATGGTCACAAGTTGCATTTAACATATTTTTAATTAGCCCCCAAAACTTTTGAACGCGACTGTACGGACAACAGCTTATGTATGAATCCGTCGCTTTTTACTAGTCATTCGAATTTGGTCGGATAACCAGCCGTTGTTTACATGTTTGGTTTTTTGGTAATATTTACTTAATGCGAAACATTCCAAGCTGAATATTTTCACCATATATTTTTGACTAAGGGCACACTAGTTCCTTAACACCTACACAATTGGGATCGAGCTGGTTCCTTGTATTTTTGGCGTCAAAGTTATGACACCATCTTTTTGAGTTTTATCAAGATAATTCAAAAACGCATGCATGACCAGTTTTGAAACTTTGTATGGTTATTAGTAGCGTCAAGGCGGACCCAATACAGTTTTCAGCGAGCTTATACCTTGTCTCGTTTAGGCGCTGTGATGTTTTTTCGAGTTTTCATAAAACCGTGATAACTTGGAAATTATAAATATTTTCTTAAATCTAATTGGGGCACTGAGGGGCACACATGAAGAGCTACGCGTGTATGTTTATTCTACAGGGGCACATGCAATGGTTTTAGAGATATACGATTCTGCAAAACGTTACCCCAGCAGGAAATGCAATATCTCGAAAACCTGAAGGGGCACACAATTTATTTTTGGGGGCACACTTTGGCACTACTATAAGCTACAAGGCCATGCACAATGTTTCTCTCTCTGATCATTCGTTTAGAATTTTCCTGCTAGAAAAACGTTACCCCAGCAGGAATCGTTTTTTCCGTTTTTTTCCAAAACGACAGAGGGCACACATTTTTTATGTGGGGGCACATTTACAGCAGTTAGGGCACACATTATACGTTCCACTCATATAACTCTAGGAGACACTTTCCTGCTGGGGTAACGTACACATTTTTTGTGGATCTGGTAATACACCATTAGCTGAAACTTCGTGACCTAAATAGAGTAGTTGAGTTTTCATAAATTCACACTTTGCTGGGTTTTGATTAAGGTTCATTTTTCTTAAACAATCGAAAACTTCCATTAGGTTCTTATTATGTATATCTACTGTCCTACCGCATACTATAAGATCGTCACAGTAAACGAAACATTTCTCAAATGTTAGTCCCGAGAAGCCAATTGACATGGCTCTTGAAAACGCATTTGGTGATATTTTGAGTCCCATAGGAAGGCGCTTCATACGATATTGACCTTCACTAGTCGAAAAACTAGTGATATCCCTACTCTCTGGTTTTAAATTAACTTGATAAAACCCTTGCTGAAGATCTAAATGACTTAAACAAATACTTCCTGAAAGAGAGTCTAATATTTCGGTAATGTTTGGTAGTGGATATTTATCGTCTTGGATACAATCATTAAGTTTTTGATAATCCACTACTAAACGCCATTTCTTTTCTCCATCTGATTTTTTGGGTACTAAATGAATAGAACCGTTCCACTCACTGCTGGAGGGCTCTATTATGTTGTCCTGTAACATTTTTTTAACTTGCTTATTTATTTCCGATTTCGAATTGAGGCAAACGATAAGGCTTAGTATAGACTGGCATCGTATTTGATTTTATTGTTATTGACTGTTCTACTACATTTGCTGTGCCTAGTTTGTCTTCTTGAAGGAAAAATATGTCTGAATATTTAGCACAAATTATTTCCAATTCTTTTCTATCGCTTGAATTTAAATGTGATAAATTTAGTTCCGATAGTAATTTTTTTACTCGTTCTAGTCCCGTTGCAGATTTATTAAATAAACAATTAATATTATAGTTATCTAAATACTCTAAATCATCGTTTCGTATTAATTTTGATTTCGGTAATTTGATTAAATTTTCGTTTGTGTTTAATATTTTTACTGGAACTTTACCTCGTTTTGGCTGAAAAATACAACCTGCTATGAATAAGTTATCATTTATTTGCTTAGGATGTAAAACGCATTCTTTGTAAACATTTTTGTTTATGTCGACATAGTGGATAGACTCACTTCGACCCTGGAATAATCAAATAATTTTCCGAGTTTGTGTGAATAGGTTGATGGTTTTGTATTTCAATACGATAATGCGGTTCTTTGTCATTTAATTGTAAGCTGAGTATGTTTGTTGGTAAATCAATGTTAGCGTTATAATTTCTCAGAAAGTCTAAACCGAGTATTCCATCCGATTCACATGGAATATTATCAAACAAATAAAACTTGTGACGAAATTGTACACCCATTTCTAATTTCAAAGATATGTACGCGAAGTTATATGCCTGTACTTTTCCACCGATTCCTTTTATGCTTGTTTGATCGCTATATAATTTTGTTTCACGTGTTACCGATTTTCTGTTGATTAATGAAATAGTTGCACCCGTGTCGATTAGAAATTTTAGTTTTAGTTTGTCAGCGTATAAGATAGATAATGGATTTTTTTGTCATAAGATGAGTTTGTATATCTTGCACTAAACCAGAAATAATTGCGTAACTTTGTTTCAGTTTTAATCTCGCTATTTTTGACAGACGAGTCCTTAACACAAATTAAACTAGCAATTTCTTTCAACCTTCTTCTGTCAAGCAACTTTCATACATCTCTATACCTTCGATTATTCTCTCTACTGTTTCTTCCTTTCCGTCCATAACTGGAATCAAAGTACTAGCCGTTTTTAAACTGAAACTCTCCATTTTGTATGTTGTCTTATTTTCCTCTATATCTAAAAATTCGTCGGACGAACTTTCTGAAATATCTGTTACCTCTTTATAACCCAAGATTTTTCTCCCGATTTCGTTAGGTATTGAAGGTTCTAAATGTAATTCCTTTTTACGTATACGTCCGTATTCAATTAATAATGTAAACTCATTATACAAATTATTAGCCTCCTGAAACTTTTGCTGTCCTACTTTTTCGCCTCGCCGTTTAGGGCCTAATTTTCTAATACTAACACATAAATCTAGTAAACTTTCATGTATTTCACTAAGTCTTTCCATGAATAATTATAGAGTCTGATTTTACACTTATTCACATTTTTACACTTCATGAGTACCGCACTCATACCTTTCATCATATTTCCGTCTCGATGGGCTGCTGGGTTTGTCCTCTGGAAGGGCTGCTCGGTTTGTCTTCTGAAGTGACTGCTTGGCTCGTCCTCAGGAATGGCAGCTTGGGCCGGGCTATACCCTGGACACCACGGTAACTGAGCCGGGAATACCCTGACTCCTCCAACAAAATATATTTTATTTCTTCGTTCTTCTCTCCTTTTTTTTTTCTTCTTAGTGTAATTTTTCTTCTCTCTTCTGTATTTTTTTTTCTTTCTTCAATAATTGTTCTTCGTTCTTTTATTATTTTATCTCCTTTCTTCTATATTTTTTTCTTCTTTCTTCACTTCTTCATTATTTATTTATTTTTCGTTTTATTTACGGCAGGTGCAGGAAACGCAGGTAGGTTCCTCTCCGGATCTAGTGGTCACGCGGCGAATAGACCGTCTCAAGTTTTGTGTCAAAACTTCATTCGTGATCCAATTCTGATGGCACTTTTTGTACAAAACGTAGAGTCCGTATAGTCCTGCAATAGACAGTATTGTGCAGATGACGAACATCACGACGCTTATGTTTGAAAGGTGATATTCCGCGCTGATGTTTGATCCTCCGGAAGCACTCTGAGTGATGAATACTTCGTCCTTCTGGATATCTGAGCGACACATTTTGATGTAGGTACGTTCATTGTCCATTTTTTACTACCTATTGACGACCCGAATGGCGCAGCGGTAGTAAGGCTGCCTTACGTTCTTAGGGTCCTGGGTTCGAATCCCGGTTGGAGCAAATGTTTGTGTGATGAGCATGGACATTTGTTTCCAAGTCATGGATGTTTATATGTATAATAAGTATGTATTTACAAACAAAAAGTATCTATGTAGTATATCAACTATCTGGTGTCCACGACACAAGCCTCGTTGCTTAGTGTGGCACCAGATGGCGCTGTGTGTTAATGTCCAGCGATATTTATTATTATTATTATTATTATATAGATATTTAAACAACGCCGAAACATGGTTGAAATCCTGGCATCTTCTGGCAGGGTCGCCATGTAGGGATTGTTCAGATGGTTAGGCAGAAGTTTATAAGGAAACGTCCGTATGTCGTGCGATCCATTTATTGACTACCACTAATATAATACTTTGCTATTCTACGTAAATTACTTGCAAGCTATTTCTGCAAGCTTGCACATTATATTACATACCACACACGACCGCTCTGTCAAGAGCGTACCGGATAAGAAGAAGTGCACCCCTAGATGACATAAGGAACCTACTTGCCAAATTTGGAATCCTTAGACCCAGCGGTTTGGGCTGTGCGTTGATAGGTGAGTCAGTCAGTCAGTTTCTTCTTTCATAAATTTAGATATACAGTGGTCTATGCTGGCCCAAAAAGCTCTTTAAACAGTGGCCCATGCAGGCGTCACAACACTCATGCCTTCTCCATCTTGTCTCTCACCTTTAGTGACTTCACCACTCCCCCTCGTGCCGGCTACTCTTATCTTCAGTAGAGTCATCACGTTTCTAGTCACACTGTTGAGTATCAAGCTCCAGGTGTGCTGCTGGTGGTCTTGAATATTGAAGATGGAGTATAACTACTTCCTGATATAAAAAAGGGCTTTATTTCTAATAGGTGGGTTACAGATAGCCGTTGTGGGCACGTCGAATCGAAGGGCGTCGGTGAGAGAGTGTTGCCAGAGTGCTTGCACAGATTATACAGAAAATATAGATTAGTGCCACGACGGCACTGATAATAAAATGTGACGCAGGAACACACACAAACTCCTACCTTCTCTCTTATCTTCTGTTGTATGGTTTGGAGAAGATGCTCGCGATGTTTTGTTGTGTGGGACTCTAGGAGACGCGTTTGGGATGAGGTTAGGCAGGCCTAGAGAAGAAAGAAAAAATCATTTATCTACCTATCCGCTCTGTGTCCGTTGTGGATAAAAGTCCAGCTTCGCTGTTTGAGGGACCTGTCCGAAGGCATTAGTAACGAGGTGGCAGAGTTATAGTCGAAGCTTATTAAACTTTAAAGGAATCTTCTTCTTTTATTTATTACATTACATTACAAGAGTGGTACATAGGCGGACTTAGAGCCACAAGGCATTTTCTACCTTTGGGTCAAATAGGACAGCATTGTAATAGAGTACAAAAAAGAAAAGAAAAATACCATTTTGTTAAATTAAATTGATATACATACATAAATAGTACATACTAATACACACATACACAGATAAAATTAAATAAACTAATATACCTATATTGTAATACATACAATTATTTCAAAATACGAGAAACCACATCTTGTGAGCAATTTAGTCTGACTTAAAATAGAGGTTCGACCATTGTTGTAGCCCAGTGCTATTATACCATATCGGAATTTTTAAATGAACGTAATTAATTATATAGATTCCTATAATTACGACATTCTGTAAAAACAATACTTTATGTTTTAATTAGCTCTAGGAATATTTTATTAATTTCATAGTTTGTTGTGTAGACTCAAGTTTTATTTTGGTTTACTCTAAACCAAAAATATGTTATTTTGTACGCCATCGATGGCAAAACATGCAGAACTACCTGTTATTTAAGACCTTGCACAATTATTGATGTATACTCATGTTTTTACAATAAATATATACTATTCTATTCTATTGTTGCTCGTAATGAGCTAACACAAACAGATGTTAATAGATAACGACATAGATATATAGCATACGATACGCTCCTCACTCTGTTGATCAGCTGATGCTCGATGATACTTTTTTTGTAAGATTTTTACTTTAAACACCTCCACGACTCCCGTACAATCCATCCATCAGCGTTACATTGCGTTCTACCACAAAACATGAATTTTCACTTTTCATTTAAACCAAAAAAAAAGTCCGTTTCCCAGCAATAACTTTTGCGTAAAGTTACTTAGTTTGATGTACAGAATGCTTGGTTGACGACTTCATGATGAGGTTATTTACACCCTGTATTTTACATTTGTGACAGAAAGTGGGTGTATTTTTTTTTAAAACCTTATGGGCGGCATGGGCACCGGGCCGTAGGCGGAGGCCCGGCACTTCAGGGACAGAAGTCATAGCGAGCGCGCGTCATGGAGTCGTAGCAGGTTCTAAATTTGCTTATATATCTGAAAACGGTGATAAAAAAATAATTATGCCGTCGACTACGCTTTTTAGGTAAATATAAAGTTTTGAGCTTAGGTTACAATAATTGGTTTTTCTCAAGAATGGTGCGTCGCCTTTACATGGGAGTGGTGTCACGGCAAAGGGGGCACCTCCCCCCTCCCTCCTCCTGCCAAACGATACTACATTTTTACTCCTTTTCATTCTAATAAGTAAATAGCGTTATACTAACCTCAAAACTTTAACCATGGATATCTCCATAACCATGGGGCTCTGCGGGGTGGGGGTACCTACAACAATACAAACATTTATAGTGAGGCAATCAACGAAAAGCCATTTACAAGCCTCCACAGTTAGCTATATGTCTGGTTTTTTTTAAAGGGTCGTAATGAATGGTAATGACAGTCATACGGATTGACGGTCAAGCCCGTCGAGGTTTCGTAGGTAGGTGACAATCCACATTACATACTTTCCGTGCCGCGGAAAGTCCTTGGTCCCGGCTGTCATTTGTAGAACCTTGACAGTCTGTAGTAACGAGTAGTTAGAAGCTCAAAAGTCTGACAAACAGTAGGTGGAGAGACGCACCATGTAAAATCCCGACGCCTGGATATAATATACTTACTGAAACTCTCTTCTATCTTAAGGGTCGCAAATAGCATACTGTATTTTACTTGATGAAATTGAATCCGTCAATGATCCAATTTCATCAAGTATATATATAGGTTCACAATAATGTTTGGTCGATGTCGGCTCTCGGCAGGGGTGAAGAAGTTCGGGCGGCGCAGCGTGGCGTACGGCGATGGCGCTCTGAACGTGTCGCTAGTTTGGGGCAGCGAGCCGGCGCACGCCGCCGCGGCGCTGCTGGCCGCGCTGCTGCGCCACGTGCGCCTGTACGACGGCGTGCTGCTGCCGCGCGCCCCCAGCCCGCACGACACCGCTCAGCTCGCCGCCAGCGTCACCCACAACGCACGCGCCATATATACAGAGTACGTACTTGTGCCTACTAGTTACGTACTATACAGGGTGTAAACAAAATATTCGCGCAGAGTGCGCCAAAGTTCACCTAAATTTTCAACTCCGATAATTGGAACTCCGAAAATGTTCTTCCTAACATTTTTCATCCTAACAATCACAATTCCTAACTACTCTGTCTCTAATGTTCATAATTCCGAAGCATTCAACTTCATAATGTCAGTAGCAATAAACATCTATTATACTTTTATTTGTTTTCCTATATTTTCTCAACATAACCATCTTTTACAAATACAAATACAAATCATTTATTTGCATAACACAGGTTCAGAGGATGTTACAGAAAGTTCTTATGGTACACTGTATTATAACCATGCTAGGTGTGCAAATATGTTAGGAACATTAATAGATTAGAATTTATTCATATTCAAAGTTACAATGTCATTTAGAATATAGATGGTCACACAATTAAACACATAATTAAATTAGAATTAGTAGTTTATAAGTAATAATAATGTCATGCAAATTAATAATAATGTCATATGTCAAAGTAATTATATTAGCCATCATAATTAAGTATTGAACAAATAAATTCTATAATTAAAATACAATATTTTTTTCTTCTAGATAGTCTTTTACATTGTAATAACATTTTTTAATTAGGAAGGTGTATAATTTATTCTTAAATAGAGGAGTAAGTAAGTTTTTAATCTCATCGGGCAATTTGTTATAAGTCAGTGATGCCATACAAATAATACTTTTATTGAGTAGTGCTGTTTCCCCATACGGTATTTCTACATCTAACCTTTTTTGTCTCGTAACTTGGACTCGTAGCTTGGATTCGATTTCACAAATACATTTAATTCGTATATGTACAAGGAAGGTAATGTAAGGATTTTTAAATCTTTAAAGGAAGATTGACAGCTTGTAGTACTATCTAGATGGCAGATTGCCCTGATGCATTTCTTTTGGGCTTTGAATACAAATTCCTTGTCTACCGAGTTGCCCCAGAATATTACTCCATATCTTAATATAGGTGCTACAAGTCCGTGATATGCAGTTAAGACGGCTTCTTTGTTGACAATTTTGGAAAGTTTGTAGAGAGCGAATGAGGATTTATTAATTCTTTTACAGAGATTATTTAAACGTGTTTTCCATGACATATTGTAATCTATATCAATTCCCAGAAATCTGGTATTTGTTACAGGCTGTACTCTCTGTCCATCGTAATTAACATTAATATTTTTAGGTTGAATTCTTTGGTAAAAGTTAATTATTTTTGTTTTGTCCATATTTATTTTAAGATTATTGTTTATTAACCATTGAATTATTGTACTTAGTGTTTGATTTTATTTTCATAGTCATTTGGTTTGTCACATTTTATTATTACTGTGCTATCGTCTGCAAAAAGTACCATTGGTTGCTTGACGTGTCTAGGCAGATCATTAATGTACACTAGGAAGAACAAGGGACCCAAAACAGTACCATGTGGGACTCCAAATTCTATGGTTCTAGTGTGGGATCTATATTTGATCTCATTTCGTGTTTTCTGGCATATTCGTGTAATTTCTGTGACTTGTTTTCTGTTAGTAATATACGACGAAATCAGGTCGAGCGCTTTACCTCTTATGCCGTAGGTACATATTTAATTTCTGGAGCAATACTTTGTGGTCAACACAGTCAAATGCTTTGCTCATGTCCATGAAGATAGCACATATTGGATTTTTTTTGTCCATACCAGTCAAAACAGTTTTGATTAAGTCATAAATAGCAATATTAATTGATTCTCCCTTGCGAAATCCTTTTTGTTCGCTTACCAAAATATTATATTTTTCTAAAAAGTTGTATAGTCGACTATATATGATTCTTTCATATAGCTTTGAGAAGATGGGGATCAAAGCTATCGGTCTATAATTTCCCATGTTTTGTTTGTCATCTTTTTTATGGAGTGGAATAACAACAGATGTTTTTAGGTTTTCTGGGTAAATTCCAATAGAAATGCATAGATTTATTATGTAGCTTAAATGAGTAGCAATAGATTTTGACACATGCTTTATAGCTTTGGTGCAAATACCATCATAACCCACGCTTTGGGTATTTTTTAATTGCATTATTTCCCTATCAACCTCCATTGGGGTTGTAGGGGCAAGAAAGATTGAATTTATGCTAGTGTCAATGTTGTTATTCGAGGATGGTTGATTATTTTTAGAATTAGATGTATTTACTGATACTTGGTCGATAAAATAGTCATTAAAATGATTGGCAATTGATGTAGGATCACTAATTTTGTTTTTGTCGTTTAATATTTGAGTAATGGGTTCTTTGGGAAAGTTAAATTCAGAATTATTTATAATTGACCATGTGGCTTTTGATTTGTTTTGTGAAGTACTTATGTGATGATTATTTTGTGACTTCTGTGTTAGGTATATATTTTTTTAAACTTAGCAGCGTATTGCTTGAAAATGTGTTTGTTGGTTTTTGTTGGATGGGCCCTATATTGCCATAGTAATTTTCTTTTTCTTTTGCTACATGTTTTGATACCTTTTGATATCCATTTAGATTTTTTATTTAACGTTTTCGTTATTATTTTGTAAGGAAAACACAAATCATAAAAACCTAGAAACAGTTCTAGAAAACTATCATAGGCTTCGTTAGGGTCATCTGTCAGATAAATGCCAGCAAAGGTTAAATTGTTCATACAGTTTTTAAATTTTGTAAGGTTTTCTTTACTATAATCACGTCTTCTAATACGCCAAGATTTTATCACACATGTTTTTTAAACTGGAAAATGTGATATTTGGGCTGTATGATCAGATAATTCAAATTCAATTATATCACTTTTGCATCTAAAAGCATTATGAGCAAAATTGTCAATGCAAGTGTTACTGCTAAGTCTAGTTGGATCTTTAATTTCTAGTTTCAAATTATGGCTTTCCAGAACATTTTCGAAGTCAATAGTTTGCCGGTTCCTTTTTAATATGTTGATATTAAAATCTCCGCATAAAACAATTTTCTTATTAGTGTTATCACAAATTTCTTGTAATAACTTTTCTAAATCATTATAAAATACTGTAATACATGAGTTTGGTACTCTATAAATACAAACTATTATAAGACTATGTTCCGTTAGTTCTATAGCACTATATTCTATGATTCCTTTAATCGAATGTCTATTATTCAATACTACATATTGATGTCCAATTCTAGTGAATATACAAGCACCTCCCCTATTTACGTCTCTTGAAAAACTAGCTGCTAAGCGAAAGTTGGGTAAATTAATAGTAGTCTCCTGTCCTGTCGTCATAAAATGTTCAGTGATACATATTACGTCAATGGGAATATTCTTTAGTTCCAGTTCCTCTAAATGTACCGCCAAATTAACAGACCTGCAATATTTTGATGTAGGATGCGAATGTTGTTATAAAAGAAAAAACTGCGAGTTTTGTACATTTTTGTCACTGGTTACGTAAGGGAATAACTCCAAGTCAATTTTGATCTTATTCATTATATTTTTAAATGTGAATTGTATTCCATCGTTATTTAATATACCTGATTTATGTGAGAACATGTCAAATTCAAATGCTAGGTCATAATTAGTATCAAAATGGTATGCGTATTTATGATATTGGAGGTCCATATAAAGTAAGTTATTAAACATCTCAACCTTATAGTTATATATAGGCGCTCCTCGTGCATACGTAGGAGTGCATATTATTATATTTGTGTCGGTTATCTGTACCAAGCTTTCGTTAAGGACTTTTACTAAATCAATAAAGTTATTGCTATATTTAATGTCAGTGTCTCTTAATAAAATTATTCAATAATCATTCATGCTAAAGTCTGTCAATTTTGATTTTATATCAGCTAATAGTTGTTTTATTCTTGAGTTCGGTAATGAATAACTACAGAATTTAAATTCCTCAGGACAATTTTCTTCAATCGCCTGCAGTATGCCTCTTTGTGAGCTATTACTTAATACACACAGTTTCCTATGTATTGAAGTAATTGGTATACTTTGCTTGTTGGGGGTAGGCGTCTTTGTTTTATTTTGCATGTCGGGGGTAGATGTTTTCGTTTGTGTCTGTAAACATTGCAGAGATTCCGCTTCAGAAAGTACGGTTGATTCGTGATGTTATGATGTGATGGTATGTATGTATTTTGACAGGTGACATAACATGATCAGTTTGTGTTGCTTGGTGGGATCTCTGCAAAGAGTTGGTTTGTTTGCTTGGGGTAGACTTTCCAGCTTTACTCTTATTCCGATTTGGTGTTAGATTTGTGTTATCTGTTGGACTAAGTTTTTTATATGTTTCAACGACTTTCAAGCTCTTGTTAAGGTCAGACTTCAAGCGAAAGTTCTCGGTGTTTAGGTTCTCAATCTCCTGGTTAGCACTCGTCAATTGGTTTGTAAGTTCAGTTATTTTCTCATTTAATTCAATGACTGTTTGTCTTTCGTTAAGTGACGTGTTCGGGAGGCTTATCATAATGGTATCAAAAAGAGGAGACCCACTGCTTGAAAGATCGTCAAGTGAGCTTGCTCGTTGGGGTTTGCTAGTGCGATATGTGATGTTCTGCTCAAGATCCATGATGCCTTGTAACGCCCTCATTTACTCGTAGACGGGAACTACTGGTAGTGATTGTGCTGCCTTATTTTAAGTGTGGAGACAATTAACAAGTATCGATTGAGCAATCATGCAATCGTGTTACCGCTATCGCACAACAGGGGTCGCTAATGAAGCAGTTGAGTCAATTGATTTTTGTAATTATTCTTTAGTCGTCTGTTCCTTCAAGGTTCAGCTATTTACTGATAGGTGTCACTGCTAAATACCTGCAATGTCCCATATAAAGTGCTGCCATCTATTTGATAGCTTCGATTTATAACTTACGACTTGGATATTCAGCTATTCACCGGTAGGTGTCAGTAATAGCGTTTATTGATTTTTGACAAAGAAAGTGCTGCCATCTACAATTGGTTTCGGGAATAATTCTTCGTAACGGTATGTAGTTCAAATCGTTAATTCCACTATTGTCCACTAGGTTTTTATGTGTAGTTTTTATTTAATGTTTTCTTTTCATAGCACTTAATTATAGATTTATGCTATTACTCACGATGCATGTTCTTGTTTGTTGATAATGACTATTTGAAGAAAGAATAGAACAATATTTAAATGGTGTTTATGTCAGTATGGTCACAGCACGAATAATTTTCGTCACAGGGGTATTTAGTTTTAGATAACGTTTCTACGCAAACTTTCCTTACTGTTCTGTTTACTATAACTGTTCCAATTGTTCACAAAACACTTTTACTGCACAGTTTTAATTTTTAACAATTTTTGGAAAAATCTTTGACAGGAGCCAATGTTTACTTTAGCAATGCTTAGCGGAAGGAGACACTTACACTATTATTCAAAGTCATATCTTTTTGTTTAGATTTCTTTTTATTCATAATAATCAGTATTATATACATTAATTTTGCGTAACTTTATTTTCACATAACATGTTTAATATATAAGAATAATAGTACCATGGCACAAGTAGTTAAATACATATTTTCATATACACATTTCAATTAAATTAGGATCCATAGGTTAGGTTAGGTTAGAACTGTGACATCGTGGAAGGCGCACTAGTTCCCATGATCCCCGGTGCAAGTGCGGGAAGGGAACACCGGGGTGGTTTTTAGTCGGTTAGAGTCCGACAGACCCCTCCGCCCGCCCAAGGGCGGAGGACATCCATGTGGATTTTCCACCCCGGCAACAAAAAAAAAAAAGGTTAGAACTGTGACCAACTACGCTACACTACCTCGAAATTGGTCGCGAAATTTTTCTAAGTATTGTTTTCATAGTGCCCCCAAGACGACACTCTAACCTGAATTTCATTTAAGACAAAAATCAGTGAAACGATCTTTTATCATTCTAAACAGTTGGTTTTTAGACATCATTATCTCAGGTATAGTTATAGTTGGAGGACACGGTGGAGCACACGGTGGAGGTGTGCCCTGCTTGGGTGGAGCACCGCCGTGTCCTCGAGGTGGCGATTGGCGGCGGCGACCTCTCGCTTCCGGCCCTGGTTCGTGCCATGGTCCGGAGCGAGACGGAATGGGACGCCGTCACCTCCTTCTGCGAAGCAGTCATGCTAGCGAAGGAGGTGGCGGAACGTGAGAGGGAGATATCCTCACGTCCCGGCCGCCGCGGGAGACGCCCCGGGCGTCGGGGGCCACGTGGTGGCTTCCGGCCACCGTAGGCGCGGGCCTGTGGACGGGGAGCTATGGGCTAGCTCGCCGTCCGTACGTCTCATGACGACAGGCAGTGTCGACGGCGCGTTCGTGTTCCACGCGCGCCTCAAAGAGAGTCAGCAATAGGGAAGGGGTCCGCAAGGACCGAAGCCTGCCGGGGCTGCGGGACTATTCGGAAGAGATACCGTGGCCCCGGAACACAAAGGGCGAGGAAGGAACATGGATGGGTTTTAGTCAGTAAAAGTCTGACACTCCCTCCTGCTCCGCCCAGAGCGGGAGAAGTCATTTGATGATTTCCCATCCAAAAAAAAAAAAAAAAAGGTATAGTTATAGTAATAAGTATGTAACAACAATAACCAAAAATAAAATGGCTAAATGTAAAAATGTGAACAGTTGTTTTGAAATCACAAGAAATAGTTTAAAAACAAACCTTTTCCTTCAAAGCATCTGGTTATGAGTTATGAGTGAAAATATTATGGTAATTATGTTTAGGGATAAAAGCGTTATGATAAAAACAGTAGGAGTTTATATATATTTACATTAATGATATTATTAATTACAATTTTCGGAAACATGAGTTTTATGAACATCGCCAGTAGCACTACAGATAGTTTGAATGAAAACTTTAGGTTGAAAAATTTTAGGAAGAGCAATCATTCGGATTACAAATCATTAGGAAGAACAATTTCGGGTAAAGAACTTTAGGTCAGCCAATATGGACCCCTTCGCGCAGCCGTCAACCAAGCATTCTGGATATCAAATTATGTAACTACTTACGCAAAATTTTATGCTGGGAAATTACTTATTTTTTTATGGTAAAAAGTCACGTTTTCCGGTAGGACTCAATGTAATGCACTTAAAACATTGTGCTGATGGATGGATTTTAATAGTACTGGGGTCGTCAAGGTGTTTATGTAAAGTTATTACATTAAAAACATGTTTAAAAAAAAACTTTTGAAAAAGTCGGAACTTTTACCCCCAATGTCTCCGTAACTAGAAGGTTCGTAAGGAAGGTATGGTCTAGAACTAGGCTGCTTAAATTATTTTAAAGGTGGGCCATAATTTTGATTTCGTGTCCACTGGGGGCCATCTACGTAGTAAATAAGACGTGCTTTTGTGACGGTAGATACCTACCAATTTAGCTTTTAACATTAAACTTCAGTTTGTTGCTTATTTTTTGTTGGATATTAGCTTACTGAGAATGGATTCTTATGGAGCAACATTATTTTTGATATGTTTTGTATTTTATTTCAATCCTGAAATCTGCTTTTAAAAGACTGTTGTCAGCCGACTACTTTTGGCGGGCCAATTCAGATGGGTTGGCGGGCCACATTATGGCCCGCGGGCCTTGCTCTAGATCATCAAAAAGTATCTCAATGACGGGGAAAACAATTGCCTTTTGGCTTCGTTGAGGGTCTTTAACACCCCACACCCCACAGCCCTTTAGCTAATTAAGCATAATCAAGGATAGGTGTAAGAGGACCGATGCTATTTTTGCCATCCGCCAGCTGTGCGAGAAATACAGAAATGCGCACAAAAACTTGCACATGGTGTTCATCGACATCGAAAGGCATATATGTATACGACCGGGTACCTCGTGAGGTTTTGTGGTGGGCCTGGAAAGTATGTGCAGTTGATCCGAGCGATGTACAGTCGATGTAGTACCCTTGGTCCGGTCTACAGTGGGCACTACCGGCAGCTTCAATGTGGCTGTCGGCTTGCACCAAGGGTCGGCTCTAAGCCCCTACCTCTTCCTGGTGATAATGGACGCACTGACGTCGGACATCCAGGAAGAGGTTCCCTGGTGTATGCTGTTTGCCGACGACATTGTGTTAGTTGCCGAGAGTGGCTTAGAGGTCCAGAACAAATTGGAGGTGTGGTGGCAAAGACTGGAGAATGTTGGCCTGAAAGTAAGTAGGACCAAAACAGAATAATTATTCTGTGGTTTCGGCGGTCCCTCCAATCCTGTGCCCATAACTCTTGCCGAGACGCCCAAACCGATCTGATCGATCCGATTTTAGGTCACTTGTCCAATAGGATGGCGAAGAAGACCGGAACGTAACGCACCGGATCAACTCAAGGTGGATGAAATGGCAATAGGTCACTGACTGGAACACGGATGCCCCTTAAGTTAAAAGGGAAAATATACAAGTCCGTGATTAGACCTGTCGTACTGTATGTATCAGAATGCTGGGCTGAATGATGGGATGAAAAAAGATTGTATGTAGCGGAGATGGGAATGTTGAAGTGGATGTGTGGAGTGACAAGAATAGATAAGGTAAGGAACGAGTATATCAGAGGAAGTTTATAAGTTGCGCCAGTTACAGACAAGTTGAAAAGGAATCGACTGTCGTGGTATGGACTTGTGATGAGGAGGGATGAATCGCATGTGAGTAAATGATAGCGGGACGGTTGACAGGGAAGAATGGAAGACAAAAACGTGTTGCGCCGACTCCAAGTAACATGGGATAAGGGCAGGAGGCTAATTTACATAAGGGTCATCCCTTATGTAAATTAGCTATTTCGGCGGCTAAGGTCATGTTTTTTGGAGTATGCAGGTCAGTATCGGCACAGTATCGAGTTGTACCTATACAGCCACGCGCACTAATAAAAAAACACAGCAAAAACAGCTAAAACCCGACTGCTGAAAAATCACGCTCTTATAAAAATCAAAAATCGTCGGTTGTGCCGTGTCCTTGAAAATGGCTTCGAAAGTGATAAAATGTAACTCGTGCAATGTTGTTATAAGCGAGGTGCTTGCTTTTATATGCAATAAGATAGACGTCATGGACGAAGAAAGCATTAGCCGTATATGTTTAAGTGCTTTTTCGGAATTGGATATTGAAAAGGCTAAAGATCTACTTTTCAATTCCATATCGACGGCAAAGCGGGAGAAAATAAGGAAAAGGGACGGTAAAACGCTCCGTAACATTGACGATATAATCTGTTTATTGAAAGAAACTGACCCAGAGGAAATTCCCATCTATGTTTTGACGACCCGAATGGCGCAGCGGTAGTGAGGCTGCCTTACGTTCTTAGGGTCCCGGGTTCGAATCCCGGTAGGAGCAAATGTTTGTGTGATGAGCATCGACATTTGTTTCCTAGTCATGGATGTTTGTATGTATAATAAGTATGTATTTAAAAACAAAAAGTATCTATGTAGTATTTCAACTATCTGGTGTTCACGACACAAGCCTCGTTGCTTAGTATGGCACTAGATGGCGCTGTGTGTAATGTCCAGCGATATTATATTATTATTATGTGACTCGAGACCTGCAGAAACTTCCACCTGTTCTGTTCGACCATGTCGATGTAACTTAAAAGACTTGTTAAAGATGCAGAGCGAAATTAATCAAATTAAAGAACAGTATGCTACCGCTGACCAGTTACATCAGATAAAATTATATCTTGAGTCGTTAAAAAACACGTCATATCTATTTTCCGTGTATTGTGAACACAAAACGAGGCGCTTCTGGACCTAATAGCTTTGAAGACGCCAACAGTGGTCCTGTTGGATTGCCACCCATTTGTGTGGAACAGGATAAGAAGTGTAATTCCACATCAGCCGATTTATCAAATAAGGGGGGTACGTGTAAAACACTTCTACCAGTAAGTGCGGGACAAAGCTATATTTGTAATGTGGCGAATTAAGTGACCTTATGTGACACAGTAAATTACATTAGAGATAAATGTAATGTTATTTCATTTCATTTATTCAATAACAATAATAACAATTGTTTCTGAATGTGTTCCATAAAAAGTTTAAATTAGTTAAATAAAATTAATAAAATAAACAGAAAAAAAAAAAACAGAAAAAAAAACACAACTCGACTAATAATAAATAGAAAAAATATACCATCACTAAATCAAATTAAATTAATAAAAATCACAATAATAAACAATTCCAACATAATAAAAATAAAAAACAATGAAAATATTTAAAAATGGCACCAAAAAAAAATTGAATGTCGAAAATTAAAATCATAACAAATACATAAAATCCAAGAAAACATGTCATATAAAATAATAAATTACCACAATGTTATTGTTAAGTTGGAAAAAATGGATATGAAGATGGCAAAAGGTTATGATGCTTACAAAGTTTTTGTCCCGCAGTATAAGCTGGAAATGTTTATGAAATCCAATTTCTGGCCTGCATAGCTTTCACAACGCTTCGATTCGATTTTCGATTCGGAAAGTCGTATGTCTATCTCGCTCGACTTCGTAATGTCAAAAAAAGATAGACATACGACGTTCCGAATCGAAAATCGAATCGAAGCGTTGTGAATATGGGGCCTGAAGGGATAGCTTTTTGGCGTTTTATACACCCTTGATCGGCGTAACAAAGACAGAGTGGATACTCTGAAAAATTAAACTGTTAAACTAAATTATGATTAATACAAAAAGTTACAAATGTGAAAATGTGTCCCGTTCTGTTGGCTTAAGGCAGGAGCAATTGTGTAAGTTTATCTCCTTTAATTGTAAATCGATGAAGCGTTCCATTGATGGTGTAAGAAGTCTGTGTCAAATGGGTGATATCGTAGCACTACAAGAGACGTGGTTGTTACCGCATGATTACTGAATGTGATACACGATGACTTTGGAGGAACAGGGACGTCTGCTGGGGACTCACATCAGGCCTCTTGCGAGGGAGGCCCTACGGAGAGGTTGCCATATTATGGAGGAAAAGTGTGTTTCAGTCTGTAAAAGTGTTACATTGTGATGATGTGCGTATAACCGAAGTGAAAGTTCGGGTATGTAACAAAACTATGATAATATTTTGCGTTTATATGCCAACTGACTGTGTAGTTAACTTACCTGAATTTACCCATTGTCTTAGTTATATTAATTCAATAGTGGAAGACAATCGTGATACGGAGGCTATTTACATTTTAGCCGACTACCATGCGCATCCAAAAGAACTGTTTTGGAACGAATTTGTGAGTGCCCGCACATTGACAAGCACGCCGCACGAATGCTCGTTCTAAACTGGCACTCGCAAGAGAGTATTCGCAGCGCCCCCGTAAGGGGGCGCGGCAAGCGGTTTCAGGGCTTTGCCCCCTGTCCGCGGAAGCATTATCTGGGCCCGCCACTGCGGATCCCGTTTCCATGTTTGGAATTTATTGTCCCAGGTCCTGTCGGGCGCATGAATGCAACATGCGCCCGTGTGTGTGGTTGCTATGTTGTAAACTGTAGGCGCGCCACAGCGCTGTTGCACAGCGCTGTTTTCTTCACGACACCTCGGCGGTCTGTCCCCGCCAGGTGAGACCCGAAGGAGGCCTGGCGGAGGACATTGTATTGTGTAACACTGCCCAGTGTGTGCGTCGGTCGCCAGCCCGCGCCGCGTTCCTTCGCGTGAGTCTACGTGAATGTAGAGACGTGCATGTGTGGTTTCGCTGCGTGACGTACCTATATTAACTTAGAATACGGCACGCAGCTGGGTGCATGTAGTGTGTAGAGTCTTATTGTGCAGGTAAGCTGCGTGTAGCCTGGTACAGCTTACCCAGGTCAATCCAGTGGGGTGATGTCATCGTCCGCTACCAGGTCGCGGGGGAGGTGCCTTACGTCAGGGGGGCGCGCGTGCCAGGGCGCAATGTGCTTGACGTGCGGCCAAGCAGATGCGTCGGCACGCGCGAACATTCCCGTCGCGAGGCGTCGAATGAAGTCGTCCAGGCTCTCAATCCCGAGGTCCCGCTGGATAACATCGTTCCTCACACAGCGAGGGGCACCAACTATGGACCGCAGCGCGAGCGACTGCTGCGCGTGGAGAATCTTTTTGTTCCCCTCGGTAGTGAGGGCGAACCAGGCGGGGGCGGCGTACGTCAATATTGAGCGTACATAAGTTATATACGCTCAACTTGACGCGCGCCGGGAGGTGGGACGAGAGGGCTGGGCGGAGCTGGGCGCGGGCAGCCCTGGTCCAACCCGCGACATGGCGGACATGTGGACCCATGGTGAGCCAACGGTCGGTGGTCACACCCAGGTATTTGACCCGGGGCGCCCAATCTACGTCAGTGCCTTGAAGGTTCAGGCGCGGTGGGAGGGAGCGCGCAGAGCTGATGACCATCGCCTGCGTCTTACCCACGTTTACCGACAGCCGCCACTTTGACAGCCAGTCAGGGAGGAGATCGAGACTGGCGCTCGCGCGCCGGAGATGGGATATATTTACGCGCATCCATCTTGCTCGCTCAGCTACTTGTCCCGTTCTTCCACGATACCTCGGATCTACGGTGTGCTACATCATCGGTACCGCGCGCTGATTGGTCAACGAGAAATCGTTGGTAGGTGGAACCTAGACTATCTCGCACATACTAAATTTGACTTAAGCAGTGTAAGTTTAGTGAAATATATTCTGCAAGGCCTTCGACCGCGTGTGGCGCGAGGGCCTTGTTCATAAGTTGGCCACATCAGACGCGCCCCGCCGCGTAGGTGGTCCAGTCTTTTCTTTCAAAACGAAGCTTCCGCGTGGTGTTTGAGGTTGCGCTCTCCAGTGCCCGTCC
Source organism: Xestia rhomboidea (assembly GCA_963853795.1). NCBI lineage: Eukaryota > Metazoa > Arthropoda > Insecta > Lepidoptera > Noctuidae > Xestia > Xestia rhomboidea. The sequence continues at coordinate 21,164,851 of OY970764.1, forward strand.
GGTGCTGGCCGGAGTGCCCCAAGGCAGTTGCGTGTCGCCAGCGTGTTACTCACGTTACACCGACGACATCCCCACGACGCCAGAGGTGATGCTCGCGCTGTACGCCGACGACGCCGCGTACATCACTACATCGCTTAACGCGAAGTACGCGGCGGACAAGATGCAGCGCGCGCTAGACCTGCTGCCTGACTGGCTGTCGTCACAGGCCAAGGTATGGCCTCCGCGGGCAGGGGGCAAAGCCCCGTGACCGCCTGCCGCGCCGGGGTGACGGGAGCGCCGCGATTTTCTAATTAATATTCTGTACAACACTCTTCTCGTCTGGTTTCATTCACAAACCCCAACACTGCTACAAATTGTTTGATTTTTATAATGGACGAGATTGGACATGTGTAGATGTAAATATTCTAGGTGATAACTCTGATACATTTACTTTTGTCAGTGAGACGCAAGGGTGTGCGAGATTGTTGAACCACTGAGTCGTAACAAAGGCCGCGTTGCCGTCTATTAACCGTGTTTGGGTAGATTACAATGTCCAGTGATCTGACCATTTCCCAGTTTTTGTTGAATGTCATTTGGGTAGGCTAATTTGTAAAAAGGAGGCTGTCCTGTCTTCGAACAATAAAATCATATGGGGGAAGCGAACGGCAGATCAAATTGGGTTGTATCATGGCCAGTGTCACTCTCAGCTTTGGGAATTCGATTTTCCTGAAGAATTTTCCCAGTCCTGCGGCGGTTATTGTTACAACGATGCCCATAGGACCTCGTTAAAAGATATGTATGTCGACCTTGTATCTATCCTGTCAGATGCTGTCATTGCTTCTTATGAGCGCGGGAACGCAGAGGAGAGGTGGATATATAGCTTGGTGGAATAAACACGTGGCTGGTTCCCACAGGGAAGCCAGACGTAAACTTTTGTTATGGGTTCCAGCTGGTAAGCCTAATAGGGGCCAAGTGTACTCCGATATGTGCAATAGTAGAATAGCATTTAAAAAACATCTAAACTGGTGCCAGGGTAGGCAGGATGGACATCCTGGCCTCACGCCACACTGACAAAGATTTTAAGTGGTTTTGGAAGCAAACGGGGAAAATGAACGTTACTCCTGGCTTTCCTGCGCGTGTGGATGGGGTCAGTGATCACGACGTAATCGCTGATCTCTTTAAAGACCATTTTAAAATAACGCCACATTGTGATTCCATGGAACAGAGGCGTCCCTCAACTTTTGGATGTAATGGTGCTGAGACTGTTACTCGGAAGCCAGTTGTGAGATTTACGGCAAAACGTGTGCAACGAGTTATTCCCAGCATGCAGCGAGGTAAGTCACCCGGCTATGACAGTCTCAGCATTGAGCATCTAAGAAATGCAGGAGTTCACCTGCCGCGCGTACTCTCTATGTTTTACAATCTCTGTTTGTGTCATGGTTATTTGCCGGATGAACTTACCAGAACAATCGTTGTTCCGGTTGTAAAAAACCAGCCAAGTGCGTGTCGGGCCACGCGCAATATAGGGCTCCGTTGTAGCCCGTTATATTTTAGATTTTGTTTTTCAGTGCAAGTCTTTACCCGTTATAAACAAGCAACTACTTCATCTTAGTCACTTTATAGGATTTATTCTAAGGATTTTGTATTTGGTACAAAATTTTCCAACACCCAAGTTCAATGACTATTACTGCTAAACTTTGGGCTTTTTTAAGCTTTTAGAGGGGGTGGGGGGCGCCCTACTGCAACAAAATTTTGCACTTTAAAGTTTAATATTTCGTAAAAGGAGAATTAAATCGAAAAGTAGTATTAGCAACCTCTAAGTCATTTTAAAAGACCGACGATACCCAACTCGTCGACTTACACGATGCCCAACTCGGCTTTAGAAGTGAATTCTCTACAGAAAGTGCTATCTTGTGTGTTAAGCAGGCTGCCAGGTATTACACTGAGAGGAGTACGCCGAAATACTCGTGCTTTCTAGATTTATCCAGAGCTTTCGATACTGTTTTGCACGATAGACTGTGGATGAAGCTGGAGAGCGCTGGTGTGCAGGCAGTGGTTGTCTCAGTGTTAACGCATTGGTATCGGTGCCAGCGAAACCAGGTACGTTGGGCTGGAGCTTTGTCCCAGGAATATGGCATGGAGTGTGGCGTTAGGCAGGGGGGCATTACTTCTCCTCTGTTGTTCAACCTATATGTTAATGACCTCATCGGTAAGCTCAGCAGTACTCATGTGGGTTGTTTCGTGGATGGAGTTAGCGTCAATAATCTCAGCTATGCCGACGACATGGTACTGCTGGGCCCATCGTTGAGGGCAGTCCGTAAACTTGTGGCGATCTGTGAGGCGTATAAAAAATAATTAACTAAAATTAAAAAAACCCGACTGCTTAAAAAATAACTAATAACTTTAAATAAAAACTGAAAAGAAAAAACAAGTTCAGGAAACAGGACATATTGACTGCAACAGTCGGGACCCACATAGACTAAAATCATTACATCCATGTAATGATTTTAGTCTAGATTATTTAATGAGTCCTTTTTTTATATTATTTACAGTTTTTAGTTACTTAGATATACCATTTTAAAATCCTCATGATGAGACCTTTATCGAGCCGTTCAGGCTGCAGAGCGTGCCAAACATTTGAATTTGGCGCCAATAATCCGCCATTTTTTAATTATTTTTTATTTGATAAACCCAGTGTCTGTTTCACAGTAAATACGAATCTAACGACACCTCTCAAGCTAAAATCCATCGAGCCGTTCAGGCCTCAGAGCGTGCCAAACAATTATACATACATACACTTTTCTGTAGTCGAGTGGGGGCTTTTGAGCTTATTTTTTTCTTTTTAAATTAGGTATTTTGGGTTCATAATTTCGAGATAAAGTAAATGCATCTAAAGAGTGGAGTCTGCTTAGGGCCACATAGGCCTGTTCCTTAGCGAATAGTGAACATACAGAGAATATAACATGACTATTATGTTTACTTTTTTTTTTTTGTTAATATTTTATATAGTTTTAACATAACGTGTACCATTGGTAGTTCATAATGAAATACGTATTCCTTTTTTATTTTTGAGTTCACGTCTTTATGCTGCCTACTACATACAAACGAGTACCCTACATACATACATACATAAATACCAGTCAAAATCATAAACCTCAATTTTGATAGATCAAGCCCTTATCCTGCAACCAGTATCGTCTCCTCATGAGGGAACTCCTCAATGGTTAAATAAAAGCACAAACATGAAACATTGTGCATCTACACGTTCAATTTTGATGAATAAACATGATTTCTATCATTACCAGATCATCCAGCCAGGATCCAGGATTGTCTTCTCACGAGGAACCTCTTCATTACGAAAAAAATGCTGAGATTATGATGCGTTATCAGAAATAATTAAAAAAAAACTTTTATAAAACGCATTGCCAAGAAGAAAAATAAACCTTTTTTTTTCGGATGGGAAATCATCAAATGCCCCGCTCTGGGTGGAACAGAATGGAGTGTCAGACTTTTACTGACTAAAACCCATCCATGTTCTGTTTTTGCCCTTTGTGTTCCGGAGCCACGGTATCTCTTTCGAACAGTCCCGCATCCCCGGCAGGAAGAAAATAAACCTTGAAGTAAATAAAAATGAAAAAGAATAGTTTGATCATAAAAGCTTGACTTTTGTATTTACGCGACGCGACGCTCTTTATTTATACGGGGTTTCCAAGAAATGTGTGATTCTATTAAAATTCTTAAACTACTACGATTTTTGTGCCGTTTGTTGTGAAATTTATCAGTTGGTCCATAATACATTTACAACCTACGCCAGTAGTATATCTACCAGTAGTATAGCTACCGAAACCGCCAAACTATAATAGTAGCTCAGTTCTGGGCTGACACAATTTAGATTGCCATTGACACGCTAAGGAAAAGAAGTATATTAAAATTGAGGTCTACAGTTTGGTGGTAGGCCTATCGACGGCGTGGCAGCCTGGACCACCGCTACCATGGGAGAAGTTCAAGGGCCAGGAGACTGGGCTGGCGGGCCCGCGCCTCATCGAGTTCGGCGCCAGCCCCGTGCCCGCGCGGCGCCGCCTGTACGCGTGGCTGACGGAGACCGCGCGCAACAACACGCGCCTTGACTGCCTTCAACTGCATGTGCGCTGGCCATTCTACGCAAACCCGACTGCACTTGCTGGTTGTGACTTCATCGACGCAGCGAATCCACAGTAAGTATTTTAGACTTCTCAATAGTTATTGTCAGAGTTTTTACACCGGTAATCTTAGGGTCAACTACTCGCGCGTCCAATGTAATAATGTTTTTAGGATGCTATTGCGATTGCCTCGCAGTGTCTCTGAAAAGTTCGCGGTAACCAATACCGATGAGTTTCATGTCATTATCGGCAAGATAACGGCCTTGCTCCCGAGAAAAATAAGAGGCAGTCACAATAGCATCCGCGCGGAAGGCTGTGGCGGCCGATACCTGCTCCACCATAGTAAGGCAATTTGTGAAAAGACTGATACCTCAGTATTTCGTTGTTCTATTTGATGGGTGCTCCTTTCATTAATTCGTCTTTAGTTAAGTTACTAACAATAGTGTTTAAGTGCAAACTAACAATTTATGGATCCAATGTAGTTGTCCAAAATAAAATAGTTTTATCTATAACTAGCTGTTCGCGCGGCTTCGCTCACGTCAGCGCGTATTCTTTTGGTATTATCAGGGAACATTACATAAGAACGTGAAGTCGTAGTATATTCCTGACATCCTCTACTAAATAATATAGGTACTTATAAACTGACTTAGGTACTGTTAATTTAAACTAAAACCTGTTATTGCTTCTTTTTTTTTAAAGTGAAAATCTACAAAAACCCCGTTACTGAAAATACTGCAAACGCTTGAATTTAATGTTTTCAGTAATGGGACCAGAAAGAGTACATAGGTATGCGCGGGACGGGGCTCCAATGTTTGTATGAGGAAACAAGATTAGTTAGAATATTTTATTCGAAACATCACAGGAGTACTCCTATTGATAAATGAGTAGAAACGGGTTTCAGGTTTTTTCAGAATTCACCCTGGATTCACACAGAGGGGGAAATAGGGTGACAAAGTCTAAACAAAAATTAATGTAGTGGACCTGAAATACCATCATCCCCTGTTGGGGTGCGATGGGGTTAAAATGTCTAAAAATCAATATTGGTGTCGATACCGAGATTATCAGGGGTGCTGATTACGAATATGGCATTTATTTTGAGATCCAGAAGATGGTAGATTCGACTTCTTAGAGGGTTATTGTTGATTTATTGTGATAACGATGATGATGATTGTGATAGTGATGATGATGATTGTGTCTATGTCTTCCGAAAGATCGTTAATATTATTGAATGATTATGATTAAGTTCCAATTCTTCGTAATATTTTTCCATGACCTTAGATGGTGCTAGACTAGCTAGATATTTATCACTTATTTTGTAGCAACTCATGTATGAGTTGCTACAAAATAAGTGATAAATATGCGTAAATAACCTGCGAACAGCGTACATCTGCAATCAAAATCTAGGCCACTCCCAAGCAGTTACTACTCCCAAGGTCAGTTAACTAATTTTTCTAATAACCTAACAGATATTGTTCAGAAGCATCCCGCTGATATTTTTTTAGTTCTTAGCGATTTTAACGTTCCAGATATAAACTGGGAACCAGCTGATAATGGTCAGTCGGGTTGTCCTAGTAATATCCAAGGTCATGTTCAGGTCAATTTGTTTGATAACTTTACTGTCTGCAATATCTCGCAATACCATTCGCACTTAAATGTCAACAATAAAATACTAGATTTAGTTTTATCTAATAGCGAGGTTTCAGTGGCAAGTTGCGCCGATCCTCTGGTGCCGGAAGATCCACATCATAGGGCTCTTTGTGTGTCAGCTGATTTCGTGGAACTTCATAACCTTCCAGCGCGTCCTCGTATAAAATTTTTATATCGATCAACCGACTATGGGTGAATATCAAAGCAGCAAATTTTACGTGTCCACGTTGAGAATCAAGGTGTAAAATGATAGGATGTTTCTTTTTTTTATAGTAAACTACGTCCCTTGGTGCCACTAAGGCCACATTTTTTGCTGTTATAAGTGTTTATAAATAATCAGGAAAAAAAATTGCCTTAATATTCAAGTTTGGTGGCTTGTCCCAGTTCCACTTTTTGATATAATTGCATTCACCAAAGTAACAATTTAAGGTATAATAAAAATAAACATTTCCTTAGTTTATGCATTAGACATATTTATTATTGTCTAAAAATAATTAAACCATATTAGAAAAACAAATTTAAAAGCACAGGACACTCGATCAAAGTTTGTCCAAGCAAAATACAAAATTTTGGTGGCACTTTTTCAACTTACTTTAACATGAAGTTTCGTGCGTGTTTGACCAATCGCGTTTTTTTATTTCGCACCTCTTGGTCGTGCAATGGACTTGCCCGTAACAGGTGTGTGATTAGTGCTGCGATTACCCGATAAAAACGTAAGTATTCATCTTGGGTGGCACGGGGGACAAGAATTATTCAATTTATCGTTTTGCTGTTTATTATAACGTGATTTAATAGTAAGCTACATGTTAAAGCTAGTGATTTAGGTAACGCATAAATCAGTGCTATTAATTTAATTGTAACTTAAAACCCCTATTTTTAAAGTTCTTTTTTTATGCCTGGTTCCAATATTGGTGGGTTTGGTGGCCTTTTTAACGTACTGTTTGTACATATATAGCCAGTTTTTATGTTGCAAGACAGTTTCATTAGCAAACAAATAAATGTTATGTACTTGGCAGTAAGTGGGACCTTTTATTATAAGGGTAGCATGCTACAGATGAAGGTTCTTCTTTTTATTTTGTTGCTTTTAGAATGCCAAAATAGACCAATGAAAAGAGGCTGCTTAAAAAGAAAATGAATGAAAGAAGAAGAAAAGCAAGAATAATGTTTCATCATCAGCATACAGCAGATCACTGATGGACATATGCCTCCCCAATGGCACGCCACTCAACTCGATTCTCAGTAACTCTCATCCAGTTGCTACCAGCCACCCTGCGAAAATCGTCACTCCAATCACTCGAGTCTGAGGGCATCCCACCTTACGTTTGTTGATTCGCGGTCAATACTCAAGGACACGTCTACCCAACAGTCATCGGTTCTACGGCTAAATGACCGGCCCATTGCCACTTCAGCTTACTTATTCTGTGAGCCATGTTGACAACTCTGGTTCTCTGTCGGAACTCCTCGTTCCGGAGACCCACCCCATCTCAGAGAGACTCCAACCACAGCCCGTTCCATAGCTCGCTGACCTTTTTTTTTTTTTTTTTTCGGATGGGAAATCATCAAATGACTTCTCCCGCTCTGGGCGGAGCAGGAGGGAGTGTCAGACTTTTACTGACTAAAACCCATCCATGTTCCTTCATCGCCCTTTATGTTCCGGGGCCACGGTATCTCTTTCGAATAGTCCCGCAGCCCCGGCAGGCTTCGGCCCTTGCGGACCCCTTCACTGATGCTGACTCTCTTTGAGGCGCGCGTGGAACACGAACGCGCCGTCGACACGGCCTGTCGTCATGAGACGTACGGACGGCGAGCTAGCCCATAGCTCCCCGTCCACAGGCCCGCGCCTACGGTGGCCGGAAGCCACCACGTGGCCCCCGACGCCCGGGGCGTCTCCCGCGGCGGCCGGGACGTGAGGATCTCATAGCTCGCTGACCTGAGCTTGAATTTATCCCATAATATATAATTTATTATTGCCCCGTAAGTCATAACAGGCAGGACGGGTTAGTTGAAGACCTTCCATCTTTAGGCACTGTGGAAACGCGACGAGAAGATCGGACGAAGTTTCCCAAATGCTGCCCAGCCCAGCTGAATTCTTCTGTGAGTCTCAAAGTTGTTCTTACCAAACTTCAGAGTTTGCCCGAGATAAACATATTCTCGAACAATCTCGAGAGGACCGCCATTGACAACAACAGTTCTGTAAAAACTTCAGAATTGACCTGGTCTCGACAGAGTCAAAAGCCTTCTCATAGTCTACAAATGCAAGACAGAGCGGCCGATTATACTCTTCGGACTTCTGTATGTTCTGCCGCATAGTGTGGATGTGGTCTATGGTGCTGCATCCTCCTCAAAACCCGGTCTGCTCCGGTGGCTGGAAGTCGTCGAGTCTTTGCGCTAGACGATTCGTGACGACTCTTGAAAACATCTTATACACGTGGCTACGAACCGAAATGGATCTGTAATTCTTGAATGGGGTCTTGTTCCCTTCTTAAAGAAAAGAACGAGCACGCCCCTTCTTCACGCTTCTGGAGCTCTCCCAGATAACAGGACCGAGTTGAAAAGCTGAGCAGGTTGAAAGCAGGTTCAGGAGCTCTGTCGTTATCCTATCCTCATCAGGGGTTTTTCCATTTTTATGCTGTCTAAGAACTCGCCTCAATTTCATCTTGGCTGACTCTTGACAGGTCTTATGTGAAATGACGGGTTAAGGTGGTTCTGGAATGCTCATTTTCAGGATCAGGTCGAGATATACAGTACGTGCGATGCATATTCAAGTTTGGTGTCACTGATTTCAAATTTTGGTAGGCACTTTCGATTTTGGCGGCCACACTACACTTTAAACTTAAATATCTCGAAAACTTATCGAGATATTCTTAGGACTCTGGAAGATTCTTTAAGCTTGGACTTTCTATGGTTATACCAGGTCCTGATTTTTCACGAAAACTGAAGAATAAATTGAGAAAAAATGCACTATGCTGATATTTCACCCCTATACGGCCATTAATCACTGGCTGAGCCAGATCGACTGGCACAACGAAGTGAGCACTAGGAAACTCGAAGATGCCGTATCATTTTTCTATGACACTCTCAATGACCTACGTGATTCATATGTACCTATTAAGACGGTAGTTCCAAGCAGCAGATACCCCCAAGCGAAGTACCACGCTAAATTTAAGAAATACGGTAACCTGTCTGACCATGAGTCTTTTGTTTTACTCCGACAGCGTGCCAAGGAAGTTGAAAGTGAAATGTTTAACTGCTGTTTTACTAAAATTGAAGAAGACATTTTTAAGACCCCCAAAGCGTTTTGGTCATAGGTCAAATCAAAAAATCAAACCAATGCTTATCCTTCCTTACTTAAATATAGAAATAGCACATCAAGTGTAGGAGAGATCTGCAACATGTTTGGCGACTATTTCTATTCTAATTTTCTCAGTTCTGCTAGTAGTACCAACGGTGACGATAATCTTTCCAATGACCGCGCGCAGGGACCAAACATGCATTTGAGCGATATTGTTTCGGACATGCATTCAGTCGAAGTTAATGAATTAGAACTATTAAATCTACTTAAAGGAGTTGACCTATCTAAATCTGCAGGACCAGACAATATTCCGCCAGTTTTTATACTCAACTGTGCCAAAAGTCTGACTCTTCCTCTTTCACTCCTGTTCAGGCGGTCCCTAAATTCAGGTGAGGTACCTACAATTTGGAAGTCTGCGTTAATCACTCCGATCCATAAAAAAGGGCCTAGAGACCTCGTGGAAAACTACAGGCCCATATCCAAATTATGCATTTATGCTAAAATCCTGGAAAAAATAATATACAAGCAGCTTTATGCTTGTTTTAAATTAAGCATTAGTGACCGCCAACATGGTTTCCTGCACAGAACTTAAACCACCAATCTCATCCTTTGTAGTGACTATTTAACGGAATGTATGTCTCATCGCACACAAGTAGATATAATCTACACAGACTATAGCAAGTGTTTCGATCGCTTGGATCATGCTATACTTCTGCGTAAGCTATTGGCTATGGGTATCAGTGGAAATCTCTTCAGGTGGTTCTCATCTTATGTGGCCAACAGGTGTCAAACTGTTGTTCTTAATGGGTACACATCGAGAACTATGATTGACCCCTCAGGAATTCCACAGGGATCGCTTCTGGGACCCTTGTTATTCAACATCTTCATCAATGACGTCTCTTCATGTTTTTCTAACTCATAACTCAACAATTCTTTTGTTTGCGGACGACATGAAGATTCTAAGCGAAATCAGAACATATGAAGATGCTGAACGTCTCCAACATGATCTGGACGGATTCCAAGAGTACTGTATAGCCAACCGCCTGGATCCAAACGTCTCAAAATGTTATACATGTACCTTCACTCGTAAACCTAAACCTATTCTTTGCGATTACAAACTAGCCAACACTTCAATAGCCAGAGTGAATACGATCAGAGACTTAGGCGTCACTTTTGACTCGAAACTTCTTTTTGACACACACACATCGATAATATTATTAAAAAAGCTTCAAAGGCATTAGGTTTCATCTTGAGGATTTCAGCCGATTTCAAAAATATCAAAACACACAAAATTCTTTAATGTGCTTTTCATCAGTCAGTCATCTCGAATACTGCTCACCAGTATGGAATCCGGTTTATAATACTTTCATCAATCGCATCGAAAGCATTCAAAAGAAATTCTTAAGGTACATTCAGCATAGATCCAAAACGTATTTACCTAATTATAACAGTAGCTGCAGAAAGTTCCACATTCTTCCACTAGTTGAGCGGAGAAAATTGCTGACATGGTATTCTTGTTCAATTTGGCAAACGGTTCAACTGACTGTTCGGATGGGTAAAATTGGGCTGCGTGTTCCATCCTTCACTTTAAGGAATCATGAACCGCTGTATGTTCCCTCTGTGCGGTGCATTTATCGACAAAACTCTTATATGATAAGAGCTAGCAGGGCATACAACACGATGTGTCAGAGTGTTGATGGTCTTGATTTATTCTCCACCAGTGTTTCTAAACTAAAAAAAAATACTATGTAAAAACTTCTTTGAAGTTCACTAAAATCTATTCAACTTTTTCTTAATTATCTCCAAGTGCTTCTTACTTTCTCTTGCCTGTCTACTGCTTCTTGTGCTACCCTTATAATGTCAGTGAAAACTTTTAATTGGCCTTTTACTAACTGTCAACTATCTGTATCCTAGCTGTAAGTTTTCTTATGAAATAAAATAAAAATAAAATAACTTTATGCAAAAAAAAAAACTGGGAAATGACTTTTTTTTGGAGTGGAAAAATCATGTTTTTGGTAGAACCAGTGCCGGACTGGGACCCGAAACCGGCCCGGGAATTTTAGGGACGGCCGGCCCTCCACTCTCAAGAAAAAGGAATTATTATTATGAAAAAATTACTCTGATCAGTAGATGTGGTATAGTAGGTAAGAAAGCAGTAGACTGCGTCTTGCATGGGATTGACGATCGTTCTGTACGATTAGGGGCAGAAGCAGTACAATTCGATGACCCCGATAAACTACTTGCTTATTTACGAAATTCTAAAAACATAAAACCTAGCGACCGTAAAACAATTACTACCGGTACCAGTAAAAATGTCGGTAAACAAGATCCTCAACCGCGTGTTCTTAATAAAACTCAACGCTGCTTTAACTGTAAACAAGAAGGCCATATCGTTCAACAATGCCCACAACCTGTTAAAAATGTATTAGATGCAGCAGATTCGGGCATGAAACAGAACATTGTTTCACTAAACTCACAGCGTCTGAAAAGAAGGTCATGCGCGTCTCTGGCCCAAGGAAAACAAATGATAAATACTTCAAAGTCGCCTTAATTAAAAAAAAAAATATATATATATATTTATTACCTTCAATCATTGTACAGGAGACACTTATCTAAGCACTATGCAGCGTTACAACTAGGGAAAAGAGTGTTTCGAGTGTGACGTTGAGCTCTGGCACCCAATGTAAGATTTAACTTGTGTTTAGGGTGCCAGCGTCCTCGCCTACACTTTGAACATGTAACAGTAGTTGTAATACGAGCACAGTATATCATCATTTCATTACAATACTATATTTACTAGCTAATGCAACTAGGATGTGGCCTATTTATGTATCTATGTATGGGTGTGTTTAAGAGTGTGTGCGATAGATTAATATGGTGAAAACTTGTGTCGATGTAAGTCTGTATAAATATAATTATAATTATAAACATATCATTCTACTAACTACATTAGGTTAAGCGATCGATATCCGCAGTAAGTCTTCAGTTTCGTTATAAGTTAATGTCAAGAGCCACTTCGTGACCTTGGTTTTGCATCCATTTAGATACATGGGTGTAATGGAGCAGAGTTTATTTATTTTATTATATAAATGGTTTGACAGTATACCGAAATGACGCTGAGCAAGGGCCGTTCTACATCCGTGGGTTGAGCATACTTCGAAATTTCTGCGCTTTTTGGTAGTATTTGGATCGTATACCACAGAAGGATGCTTGCGCAGAATAGTACTCAGGACAAAAAGCTGTCTCACAGTGAGAACCTGACATTCGGAGTAGAGAGCCGTAGTGGGATACATAAAAGGCTTCGAGGTCATAACTTTGAGAACAGCTCTCTGCGCTCGTTCCAGAGGCAGGAGTATTGTCTTTGGAGTCCCACCCCAGACTGTGATGCAGTAGTTTATTATGCTTTGACATAGGGCATAATAAACAGTTTTAATCGTGCGACCGTCAGCGGAGTGTCTTAGTCTTTTAAAAATAAATATACACTTGCGGACTCGCGATATGAGATTACTAACATGAGGTTTCCAGCTCAGAGAACTATCTACATATACACCGAGATACTTGACAGACTCACACCTTTTGATGTGAGGGCAGCCACATTGTGAGGAAGAAAGACCGATAGAGCAAGTATGAGCTCTGAGCTCCATTGAATCCTGAGGAGGGAGGTTGGTGGACAGTAATGAGAAAGGTAAGTATACCGTTTTATTTAAATTTAGGGTAAGGATATTATTTGACAGCCATTTCATCACTAAGTTTAGAGCAAGTTCCGCGTATTTAATAGTTTCAGGCCAGTCTATACCATGAATTAACATAGCCGTATCATCTGCGTAAGTGAAGATTGAACAATTCATTAGAGACATTTTGCATAAGTTGTTAATATAGATGAGAAAAAGGGATTGATGCCCAAGGGATTGGGTATTGGCCCAGGATTGAGCCCTGAGGAACGCCAAAACTCAATGAAATGGTGTCACTAACAACATCATTTATTTTAACGCATTGAGTTCTATCACAGAGGTAATCCTGGAAAACCTTTAAGGTATGTCCGCGAATGCCCGTAGCCTCCAGCTTAGATAATAGGTGGGGAACAGACACAGTGTCGAATGCCTTAGAAAGATCCAAGAAGATAGTTATAATGAACCATATGAGTCGTATGTAGATCTAGGTAGTGAGTGTTCTATGATGAAGTTAACTGAATTTAAGAAGCTTGGTATAGGTTACGAAGTAGACAATTCTGTGCTCGTAGGATTTGGCAATTCAACTGTTCTCTCGTTGGGTAAACAATCTGTTCATATTTCTATTGATGACGTAGCCGCAAACGTAGAGTTAGTGATAGTACCAGATAGTGTCATGCAAGTACCAGTGATGATTGGTCACACATTTACGGAGCAGCCACATTTTGAGATTCATAAGACTAAAGATCATTTAGAAATCAAGGAGTTAAGTAATACTATATCCGAAAATAACAAGTTAGGTTTATACTGTAAAAGTGATACCATTGTTTCTGGAGTTACAGCCGTTGACGTTTATGCAGAACCTAGTTACAATGGTGCAATATTTGTTGACGGAGGATTTAGATTTGAAGCCAATTCCATGTTCTCGGTTTTAACAGGGTTATTTTGTATTCGAAAGGGAACAGGTCAGATAGTACTAAATTCTTGGGGTGTTGTCCCAATTACGTTGCACAAGGACAAGCTTATTGCTCGAGGCAGAGTCGCACGTGAGGAAAGCAAATTTAAAATTCATACAGTTTCCAACTTGGATTCTATTAGTGATTTCAATGTTAATATTGGTTTTGTCTACTGCCGAACGGACACAGACACTATCTTTACTAAACCAGTTTAGAGGTTGTTTCGCATTTAATTTGAATGAGTTGGGATGTACCTCTGTGGGAGAAATGGCGATAAACCTTGATAACAATGAACTGTAGTTTACCGACCATATAGACTAGCCATTAAAGAAAAAGAAGAGGTCAGAAATATGGTTTCAGAATTATTAGACAACGATATAGTCCGTCCATCAACGTCGGCATATGCTCGTCCAATCGTGCTAGTTAGGAAGAAGAGTGGCGAGCTTAGATTTTGCATAGATTATAGGGCGTTGAATAAAAAGACTATTAAGGAAAACTATCCGATGCCCTTAATCGATAATCAGTTGGATATTCTTGCAGGCCATAAACTTTATACAACACTCGATTTAAAATCAGGTTATTACCAAATACAGATTAGAGAAGAGGATAAACATAAAACCGCGTTTGTAACTCCCGACGGACACTTTGAATTCAACAGAATGCCGTTTGGTCTTGCCAACGCTCCTGCGACCTTCCAACGGTTGATGAATCAAATATTAGGAAAAGCGCGTCATAGGGAGGCTCTGGCTTACTTGGATGACATTATTATTCAATCTAAAACATTTAGTGAGGGGATTTCACGGTTAGAATCGATCTTACAGTTATTTTCTCAGGCTGGTCTCACATTGAATTTATCCAAATGTAATTTCTTTAGTCCTAAAGTGGAATACATAGGGTTTGAGATATCTGCTGATGGTATTCGACCTGGATCAAAGAAGGTAGAAGCGGTACAGAAGTTTCCAATTCCCACTAGTCAGCATAACATTCGTCAGTTTCTCGGGTTAGCCAGTTTCTTTAGGAGATTTGTGCCAAACTTCTCAATTATAGCAAAACCATTGACATATTTATTGAGGAAGGATATAAATTGGGTTTGGGGCCCAAATCAAGAAAAGTCATTTAGAAAATTACAGGATGAACTAACGCGTAAGCCCACACTGGCATTATACGATCCAAGTTTACCTACAGAACTACATACCGACGCTTGTAAAATAGGCGTTGCTGGTATCCTTCTCCAAAAATATGATAATGTTCTTAAACCTGTTGCATATTTTAGTCGGCAAACAACTCCAGAAGAACAAAACTATTCATCTTATGATCTTGAGACTTTAGCAGTTGTTTCATCTCTGCATAAATTTAGAGTTTATTTAATCGGGATTCAATTTAAGATTGCAATTCTTTAAGGGCCACTTTTCAGAAAAGGGATATGCTTCCGCGGGTAGCTCGATGGTGGGAGCAAATGCAAGAGTTTAATTTTAGCATAGAATACCGACCAAGAAAATCAATGTCCTACGTGGATGCCCTGAGCCGTAATCCTATAGACGACGAACATTCAAAATACAACGTAATGATTGTAAATGACGATAATTGGTTAGCTGCGGTCCAGCGCTCAGATAGCGAAATACAAAGAATTGTAGGAATATTAAAAGACCCTAATTTAGATAATGTTATAGATATTAAAAATAATTACAAATTGAAACATGATAAACTGTTTAGAGTGACGCCCTCTGGGGATAAGTGGGTTGTACCAAAGGGAGTCCGCTGGCAAATAGTTAAGCAGAACCACGATGACATTGGTCATTTTGCTATTGACAAGACATTAGATAAAATTAAGTCACATTATTGGTTCAAAAGGATGCGTAATTTTGTAAAAAAAAATACGTTAATTCGTGTTTAGAATGTAGTCACTCGAAATCTAGGGGCGGGAAAAAACCTGGGTATTTGCATCCGATTGATAAAGTCTCTACTCCTTTTGATACAGTACTTGTGGACCATGTAAGACCATTTATACGAAGTAGTAAAGGAAATATGCACATACTCGTAATTGTTGATGCTTACAGTCGATACATCTATTTAAAACCTGTTAAGAATACAAAGTCCTGTACATCAATAACAGTATTCCGCGAGTATTTTGGTATTTTTGGAGTACCAAGGCGGCTTATATCAGATCGCGGCACTTCATTTACCATTGAAACTTTTAGGAAATTTATGACTGATAAGGGTGTAAAACATATATTGAATGCTGTAGCCACCCCTAGAGCAAACGGGCAAGTAGAGCGCTACAACAAAACAATTGTAGACGCCCTAACTGCAAAGTGTATAGGCACGGCTGATAATAAATGGGACGATCATTTGTTAGATGTGCAATGGGGTATGAACAATACTTTCAATAAAGGCATTAATCGCACTCCTTCTGAGGCTCTTTTCGGAACAAGACTTGCAGGATCAAAGGAAAATAAGGTAGTTTCGGAATTAGGTGACGATGTGACAGATATTACTGACGGACAAGACATTACTGAAATTAGGGAAAATATAAATTCACATATAAGACTGTCTCAACAAAAGGCTAAAGAACATTATGATAAAAGACGCTGTAAACCTCATAAGTATGCCGTTGGCGATTTAGTTAGTGTAGAAAGGCAAATACCCGCTTCAGGACAGAGTAGAAAACTTGTACCCAAATATCAAGGCCCCTATAGAATTACAGAGGTTTACGATTGTGATAGGTTTCAAATAGTAGATACGCCTTTGACTAGAAAAGGCAACAAACCATACTCTGCGGTAGTGGCAGTGGACAAAATTAAACCCTGGTTAAATTTCAACAGACCACACGATGAGTCTCTAAGTGAGGACAGTGAGGATACTGACCCAGAATCAGTTATTTAGGTCTCTCTGATTGGTAATTAAAAATACTCATGTTATAGTAATCGCTTTTTGCATATTGAATGGTAAACTGATAATATTTGTTAATAATAGAACGATGGTTAATGAAACTAATTATTGATAAGTTTTGTTTAATAAACTGATTTGGTTTTCTAGGTGATTTATCTGTTGTTGATTATGGCTATATAAGGAATAATTTTGTGGGGCCTGTTGCCACTGGTATTCAGGACGTATTGGAGTCTGTTACCAGGGGTATTCAGGACATATTGGGGCCTGTTGCCACTGGTATTCAGGACGTATTGGGGCCCGTTGCCAGGGGTATTCAGGACATACGAGTATTAGGACCTGTTGCCGCTGGTATTCAGGACGTTTTGGGGCCTGTTGCCAGGGGTATTCAGGATATATTGGGGCCTGTTAGCACTGGTATTCGGGACGTATTGGGGCCCGTTGCCAGGCTGAATACAGGACATATTGGGGCCTTTTGCCACTGGTATTCAGGACGTATTGGAGTCTGTTACCAGGGGTATTCAGGACATATTGGGGCCTGTTGCCACTGGTATTCAGGACGTATTGGGGCCTGTTGCCAGGGGTATTCAGGACATATACTATTCAGGCCTGTTGCCACTGGTATTCAGGACGTATTGGGGCCCGTTGCCAGGGGTATTCAGGACATACGAGTATTAGGACCTGTTGCCGCTGGTATTCAGGACGTTTTGGGGCCTGTTGCCAGGGGTATTCAGGATATATTGGGGCCTGTTAGCACTGGTATTCGGGACGTATTGGGGCCCGTTGCCAGGCTGAATACAGGACATATTGGGGCCTGTTGCCACTGGTATTCAGGACGTATTGGGGCCTGTTGCCAGGGGTATTCAGGACATATACTATTGGGGCCTGTTGCCACTGGTATTCGGGACGTATTGGGGCCCGTTTCCAGGGGTATTCAGGACATACGAGTATTAGGACTTGTTGCCGCTGGTATTCAGGACGTTTTGGGGCCTGTTGCCAGGGGTATTCAGGATATATTGGGGCCTGTTAGCACTGGTATTCGGGACGTATTGGGGCCCGTTGCCAGGCTGAATACAGGACATATTGGGGCCTGTTGCCACTGGTATTCAAGACGTATTGGGGCCTGTTGCCAGGGGTATTCAGGACATATACTATTGGGGCCTGTTGCCACTGGTATTCGGGACGTATTTGGGCCCGTTGCCAGGGGTATTCAGGACATACCGAGTATTATTTGATAAAATGCATTATATAAAATAATGAATATTTTATATTAATAAATAAATAAAAATAGTATTATTATAAGCTAGAACACTAATTTTGTAATGTGTTGTGTACCTTAAAAGAACTGTGTAAAATTCAATGTTTAAAGCTGAAGTAAAATAGATGTGAACTTATAACGAATATTGTATTGGGTTACTATTTCATTATCGTTACTTTAATAGTATTTGTCTACCGTACGAGGACGTACGAGGGTTTGGATGGCCGAATGTTAGCTATTTAAATACCAAGTTCTATATTTTAAAGATATTTACAGTATTTTTAAATCACATAAATGTATTAGGTAAAATTAGTAAGTTATTTGATTTGTTTAATGCTAAAATAGCGCTAACGGATATTGTGATGTCAATTGACTATTTTAGTTGGGTAAAGAGGCGGGATATTAAAAGTTACGAGGCAGCGCCATTTTAGCAAGGCAGTGTTGGTTGAACTGTGTAAGTGGAAGGAGCTCTGTAGTACCTGTGTAAGTACAGTGAATTTTAATAATATAGATATAAGTATAATACTGTAGTTATTTATTTTGTGCTTATTTTTGATGGTCTAAACCTAGTAAATAAATCATGCCTATCTATTCAAATGAAAGTTTTTTATTTCTCTTTTGCTCTGGCTAGTCCTACAGTATTTTAATCGATGTATTGCGATGATTTTTTTTAAATTGCAAAAGAAAGTCAACCGCCAATCGGCCACACCGGCGCGCGGCGCGGCGCGGCGCGGCCCATCGGGCATTTGCCCGATTTGCCCGTATGGCCAGTCCGGGCCTGGGTAGAACTCAATGTAACGCAAAACACATTGTGCTGATGGATGGATTGAATAGTATGGGGGTCGTGGAGGTGTTTAAAGTAAAAATCTTACGTTAAAAACTTGTATTTAAAAAAAATGCCAAAAAGTTGGAACTTTGACCCCCAATATCTCCGTAACTAGAAGGTTCCCAGGTATGGTGTAGAACAAAAAAAGCGGCCAAGTGCGATTCGTACTCGCCCATGAAGGGTTTCGTAACAGCAAGTAACATAATATAAAAGTTCTTGTCGTTCGTTGTAACTTTGATTGATGTTTTTTTTTTAAGTTAAGTTATTGATACAGTAAAATGAAAGGTAAATTGCGGTTTACGATTTATGACGTATTAAAAAAAACTACTAACTAGATCTCGTTCAAACCCATTTTGCGGTGCAACTTTACATGTAGATACATCATATATTTTTATCATTCTCTTATTTTAGAAGTTACAGGGGGGGGGGGGCGGAGGACACATTTTTCCACTTTGGAAGTGTCTCTCGCGCAAACTATTATACTATTCAGTTTAGAAAAAAATGATATTAGAAACCTCAATATCATTTTTGACGACCTATCCATAAATACCCCACACGTACGGGCTTGATGAAAAAAAAATTGAGTTTCAGTTCTAAGTAAAAGACCCCCAAAATGTATTGTCTTTTTTTGTGAAAATCTTAATGCGGTTCACAGAATACATCTACTTACCATGTTTCAACAGCATAGTTCTTATAGTTTCGGAAAAAAGTGGCTGTGACATACGGACGGACATAAGGGTTCCGTTTTTTCCATTTGGCTACGGAACCCTAAAAATGATCGCAATGACAAGGAGAACGAGTGCCTTTCGGCTTCGTTAAGAGGTGTTTCCTTTAAGTAAATTAATAAAGGAATAATAATGATCAGCGGCGGCCTTACCCATTGCACGGTAATATTATAATACCATTGCGAGTCTCCGGGCAGCAGGTCTTGGCGAGGCCCTTGCCCTTCGTGAAAAGTACCTATGTGATGTGAAAGTAAGTCTGGTT
Organism: Xestia rhomboidea; assembly: GCA_963853795.1. Lineage (NCBI taxonomy): Eukaryota > Metazoa > Arthropoda > Insecta > Lepidoptera > Noctuidae > Xestia > Xestia rhomboidea. The sequence continues at coordinate 21,184,489 of OY970764.1, forward strand.
GTTTGGTTTAGGTATTTGTCATGCTTTACGAGAATGACTTTTAAAATATTTTACATTGAAAGATTTACAAAATTAACAAACACAGAGATGATAAATTTTAAAATTGATGTTTGGGTGGGGCTCAAAAAAGATGTACTTCTTGAAAAAATTTCGCGGTCACCTGTTTGTCCCTAAATTTTAGTATGTCTAAAAAAGTTTTTTTAAAGAATTTTATTTTTTGCATTAAATTTAAAACATCACAAAGGGGTGGGTGTAAATAAAGTACACAAAACTTCAATATTCACAAAATTATAGTTCATCAAAATTTTGATATTTTTTTTGCTCCATACAAAACATAAATGTCCCAGCGCCGTCCGTCAACAATGTTTGTTTTTTTATTTTTTTATTTCGTTGTTAATGTTATTTATTTTTGTCTTTATTGTTAGTATGGGAGTTAATTTAAAGTACTTTGTCAGAAAATCTAGCAAAATATTACAATTACTTAAAATACAACAAATTTAAAAAATGTCCGTTAAAATTTTCTAGTGTGTTACAAGTAATGTGTTGCTCGGTAACTTTCGTATTTTAGTCATAATCCCACCAGAACTTGTTTTGTAGGGTGGCAGCACCATTTAGCAACAGCTATCAAATGTCAATTTAATGTCAACCATTTTAGTCTACCCACAAAAGCGAGGTGACTTGTTGGGGTGTTTTTGGTCATCAAAATTATTGGATATTAAACAAAGAATTTTCAAGAGATGTGTTTATTTTTCACTATAATGAAGTACAGATACTAAATAAATACCTTTGTATGTCGTCTATTATGGATTTCTTTCCTGAATTTCTTTGAAATTTCGGCTGCTATAATCAAATAATCACTAAAAAATTCTCGTGTGTTCGCTCCGGTGTGTTATGGTGTGTTACATGGTGTGTTACGTAACACACTGGATAGCATAAAGCTTGGTTTGCATTGTCTTTAACCGACTGCGGTGGAGTCCAAAAAGGGGATATCATTTTTGCTTGCGTGTGCATAAACGAGTATAAGAATCTCACATTTTGACCTAGAAGAGCAAATATTACTAAGAAGACAATGGAGATAAAAACGATCCACATAAGAACTAATACAGAGCTGCAATTTGCAACTTAGGAAAATTAATTTTCGCGGGCTAGGTCAATGGCGTGACCGTTTAGATAACATTAATATTTGTTTTTGATTGTAATAATATTTCTGACGTTAACAAAAGCAAGTTCCTCTTTAATTTAAACTATAAACATAATTAAGTATTTCAATTTCCATTTGAGAAAAGAATAATAAAAACGGAGTGCAAAAAGGTTACTTAGGGTTTAAAAACCTAACAGTGACTTATGTTTTTGTAATTGTCTCCTCAAGCCCTTTATTTTGATATCCCACACATGGTCATCATTACTCGTAAATGTGGTAAGCTTTTTTAGTAAATGTTCGTACTGTAATCCTGCCTTTAGAGAGTTCTAGCGTGTTACAATATTTCCCGTGTGTTGCATACGAACATGTGTGTTACAATTTCTAGTGCGTTATGGTACAAATTTTGTGAGCCCCACCCGTTTACGGCTTTTCCTAAGATTAGAATCTTTAATTCGGCACAATAATCTAACGAATGAGCTACGTCATTTTCGATAGGAGGGGCTGAAAGCCGATCTTGTGTCATCGAATTCCTCAAATATGTTAAAATTTTAAGCCTCGAAAAACTTCTTTCAGCAGACGCAACTGTAACAGGTGTGGTCGCAATAATTCTCGGGACTATTTCGATAGTGGGGTAAACTTCAGTAATTTTTGTTTTCTATAATGTATTTCAGAACCAAGATAATGTCGTCGTTTCCTTCATACGGATGAACATTTAGAGATGCAACGAATAGTGATTTGGCCGAATACCGAATATTCGGCGGGAGATCCAGTACACTTCACGCGAACAAGTTGCGAACTTGCGACACGTTTTGGTGTGGTGCGTGCGAAAAAATACCTGCCGTCACCGTGCAGTAGGTACAGAGTGTTTATAGTGAGAGTGAGAGACTATTCTCAGAAGCAGCGTATTGTGTATGAAGGAAAGCGCAATCGTCTCTTAGAAACAAATGCCGAAGCTTGTTTTTATTCATCACAATTTGCCTTTAATTATTTTTAAATATTAAAAATAAACATCAATATTCTTGTTTTCACAATTAATGTTTATTTGATATATAAATGTTTTGATTAAATTGTTTTTTCATTTCCTTTTATAAAATATTCGGTATTCGGCCGAATACCTATAATGTAAAAAATGGCCGAATACCGAATAGTTGCCGAATATTCGTTGCATCTCTAGAACATATTCAGTTGTTCTGACTCAAACTTTCTACCGGCATCGGCATCACGAACACGCGAACTCATTTCGTAAATCTTGTTTTGTTTTGCACAGTCAGAAATAATTTTTAAATATCACACAGTTTACAGTAACGATTTTGTAACTCTACTGCAAGCAAAAGAATTCCAAGGTGACAAGAGTTGACGAACGAAATGAAACACGGGGATTTCACGAGCGATAGAAGAGCAGAACATTATGTCCCGACTCCCGAGCTGACCCGAGTGCTAATGCGATTATATTATTATAAAACCGATCTCATGTGTTTCGAGGCGCGATAGTCAAGTACTAAATAAATATTTTTTTAATTATGTTTGAAATTTAATGAATTAGTTAACTAACTTTATTTTAATTTACCGTAATGTTATAACCATAGTAAATAATTAAGGATCAAAATCAAAAGTTTTAAATAATAATATAAGTAGGTACCTAGTTAAAAAAAAACTATATTTTTTTAAATGTGCTTGGTTTGTCGCGCGAGGCCCCTGCAAGAGCGAGGACCCGGGCGATTGCCCTGTCCGGCACCTCCTAAGGCCGCCGCTGATAATGAACTACCTCTACTTTAATATCGACATATTATAGGTACTTATAAATTATTGTGATAATAATTAGGTACTTATGTGATGTTGCTTTTTCAAAACACTATTTCTTGTTATTTTAGAGACAACATGGTCGCGATATATGTGCTTGGTGACGACGAGTGCGACGAGGTGCAGCAGCGGCTGCTGCGGCGCGCCGAGCACAGCGGGGCCCGCCTACGCGTGCAGCGCCGACGACGCGTGGGCTTCGAGCGCAGTCTGCAACCGCAACACGGCGCCAACCGCTCGTTTCTGTTCCTCGACTATGACATGTGGCAGGGAGCTACGGGCGTGAGCGTCGTGGAGCCCCCACCCTGCGAGTCCGTCAACTTTGATTGCAATCAGGAGCTAGATCCCGCCATTGCAATGCGCGTCGCCGATGTCAACATTTTACGATCGTACGCGCCTCAGTTTTTTCAATTCATTTATGACTTTAAGCCATCACCAGAATCTTTGAGGTTAATCCTTGAGCGACAAGCAAGTGGAGTAGACATAGAAGAGGCAGCATGCCAGTCGGCCTTGGAAGCAAAAATTTATAAACAAACCAATACAATATATGACCTAAATTTGTATACTGTGATGGCATTTTTTTGCTATAACGATCCAAGTAATAAGTTTTATTTTGAAATCGGACACCATGTTGGCAAATTTATATATTCTGAAAAAACTTCTAAATTAGGATGCGATATACAATTAACAAAATATTTCGTCAATTGTTCCGACGACCACCACATGAGCGAAAAGTTAAACAATTTCATAGGGACAGCAAGTTTTAACAGATTGGTCGGCGTGGTGTCCATAACAGCGGAGGGCGCTACTGCAGCGTCGGCGTTGGCTGCCGCCAGCCACGTGCCGTTCGTGCTGGCGGACGTGGCGCCGGAGGACGACTCGGCCAGCAGCACGTGGCGCGTGGGCCCGCGCCCGCGCCACCTCGCGCTCGCGCTACTTCACTTCATACGCAAGTCGGGCTGGACACGTGTCGCCGTGCTGTCACAGCACACGAGGCTCGCCCAACGCACGAAGCTCGCCCAAGATTACTATGCCGCGCTCAAAGAGGGTCCGGACATCGCTTTTCGGGACTTTCCGATTCCTCTTCATAACATAACGGAACAACAAGCTCAGAAAGTTTTACAAGATCTACAAGACGTAAATGCACGCATCGTGTTCGTTAACGCGGACGCACGAGTTGCCAGCACAATCCTTGCTGCGGCGGTCGCGGCTCACATGGGCTACATGGACGGCTTCGTGTGGATAGTCCGCGACTGGCAACAGAACGACGTCGTGTGCGGAACTGAACACTTCACAGTATCGACCTGGACGCGGGGGCTGGGAGACCTCCCGAGCGGGGAGGGGAACTCCAAGTTGCATGACAAGAACGATAAGTTGCATGGCAAGTTGAAGAAGCTGCCCCGTCTATGGCCGCCTCGCGCAGTCTCATTCGCTGATGCCCTACTCACACTATCAATCGGCTTCTTAGACATTTTCGTACAATCCCCGTCCATGCGACAAAACCTGCATAACAATGAAATGATTCGGTGAGTATTCTTGGTTGAATTTGCGATTTGTCTCTAGACACAAAATAATTAACTTTGAAGATTTTGCCTGATGAACCTGGATCAAAACATCTATACAACAACCTAACCTACTATTCCAGTAATATGTTGTGGCACTGGTGCTCCCATCCGTGCGTATTTCACACGTTCCCCAACGAATTTCAACCCCTCCTTTACCCCTTTTAAAACTAACGATTTTGGAAAATCTTTACGAATCTTATCTTACCTTAACCCCTCAAAGTGTGAAATTTACCTCTCTGACGATACCGAGGGACAATCATAATCATAATCAACATTTTATTGCATTTATGTAGTTTATAATCTATTATATCAAATCAATAATACAATCGACTATAGATGGCCTAGCTATAATTTAATGCAATAGCCCCACAAAACAAAATTTTAGAGAAAAGTTCCATGACGAAATCAAACATTTTATTGATATTTCGGATAGTCTCCAAAATTTCCGAAAAAATCTAATTAGTCCGTCAGATAGATTTCCAAAAAATATTGGAACGTATTTTTTTCTTTTTTCACGTAAACAAAAAATGTAGACGATACAGTGCGTCGAAAACTCGTGTGACGTTACATTTCGGTACACTTTATACAAGAAAGTGACGTCACAAGCCTCCACTTCGATTATTTGATGCGTTTTATCTCCGTATTTTTTTATTGATCTGAAAAAAACAAAAAATACGTACTTATCCAATATTTTCATAATCTATGTAACTGACGAGCTAAATATAATCATATTTTTTTTACTCAGGAATCATCCCTATTGTTTGGTGAGGTTAGTAAGCGACTAGCTTTTGTGAAAGTAAAGTTAAGCTTCAGTTATGGTTTTTATAGATCCAAGGAATATTTTCATTCTTAGTACACCCTTCGCTTAACTAAACTACAATTAAAACTACAACTGCTCTCCAAAATTCATTTTAGGGTTCCGTAGTCCTGACAAGGAACCCTTATAGTTTCGTCAGGTCCGTCTGTCTGTCTGTCTGAAGTTTTGCTAAGAGATCGTTAGTACTAGAAAGCTGTAATTTGGTGGAGGTGTGTATATCAAAAACGTCGACAAAGTGGTAAAATAATATTTTGGAAAATAATTTTTTTTAGGGTAAGCTCTCTGTTCGGTACAATATTTGCAACCGAACAGCTCAGCACTTTTGCCTCCGTGCATTTCCATAAATGCATGTTTCGCGAGTATTACCGAGTTAGTGCGTGTTCGGACACCAATCGCGTAACTCAATCAAATCATATCAAACCATCTTAGTGCTAATTTAGCTTAGATTTACCATTTTATAACCAGTCTCAATATAAACTTTAAACCATATAATTTCGTATAATTTAACCAGTCATAAACCAACAACCAAACCGTAACCAATCAACCGAATATCAACCAACCCAGGATTTAGAGCTAAACCAACCGAGCCCTAAATTCTACACTCTCCCTACATTTGTGAAGTGAGGATGATTTTTTTTCGTCGTCTACCCTATCGTTGAATAGGTATTTTTAAAATGACTTAGGGGTTGCTAATACTACTTTTTGATTTAATGCTCCATTTACGAAATAAGAGCAAATTTATGTTCCAGTAGGGCGTCCCCCCCCCCTCTCTAAAAGCTAAACTGCTGGCTTGAAAAATCAGGAAAAAGTCATGATGATAGTGCATTTCATGAACTTTCAAGGAAAACTATAGCGGTTAAGATAACTTTATGAGTTTAGCAGTAATAGTCGTTGAACTTAGGTGTTGGATAATTTTGTACCAAACACAAAATCCTTAGAATAAATCTTCTATAGTGACTAAGATGAAGTAGTTGCTTGTTTATAACGGGTAAAGACTTGCATTGAAAAACAAAACCTAAAACGAAAAAAAATTAAAAAAAAAAACATAATAAATTATCATAAGTTTCACAAAGCTGCCGCTAGATGGCGCTGTACCAACGGGTTCGTACTATATTGTGATAACGGGCTACTACGGAACCCTACAATGCACGTGGCCCGACACGCACTTGGCCGGTTTTCTATCTTCAGTTTGTTTAGGCTGTGGCTGTCTAAGAACATACCATGTACTTTATTAAACAGGATGACATTTTGAGGTGGGGCAGTAAGGGCAGGTAGGTACCTTAACCGATCTAGTAACAGGAAAAGGGTTTTAGGAGATCATCCGTTATTTTGTGACCAATGTCGAGCTTTTTGATCCTAATAAGAAACAGGAAAATGAAATTTTTGAAAATGTCTTTCAGTCAGGACACTTTTCCAAAATCATTGAATAAAAAAGGTTTGGAGAAACGCTTTCCTCTCAACCAAATTGTCGTTCTTGGCAACGTACTTGTTCTCTTTGAAAACTAGCATTAATTTGATTCGTCTTAACTTTATTGTATTGAACGTGACAGGTCACTCAAAGAAAGTCTCATCAGTAAGCCTGTGACAGGCGTCAGTCAGCAACTTCGCTTCAAGGAGCGCTCCATCGAGGAGATGTTCGTGTTCGTGGACCAGTGGTGCGGCGGCAACTTCACGCAGCGGCTGGCCACGTGGCGCGTGAACGCGACCAGCGGCACCGTGTGCAGCAAGAGCGGGAAGTACGCCACCCTCTCGCTGCCCCCCGAACTGCCGCGCGACGATGGCGCCTCGGGCTGCACCGTGCGCTCTGGAGACGCCTTCTACCCCACCTGCCACGACGCCGAGTGTGCCTGCGCGCTGTTGCTGCTAGCGCTGGCGCCCGTCGCCGCACTGTTGGCGCGCCGCGCGCTGCGCCGCCGCCTCGCGCGCCTGCAGAAGGAACTGCAGCTCGAGGCGATCGCGCGGCGCCGGCACGTGGCCACCGTGCTGGCCGCGTACCTGGTGGAGCGCGCGGCGCTAGAGCTGCACGAAGAGCTGGGCGCGGGCCGTTTCGGTAGCGTGCGCCTGGCGCGGCTGCGCGAGCCCGCGCGCGCCCCGCGCTTCATCGCCGCCAAGGCTCTTCGCGAGAACGCCGCGCCCACCGAGGAGAGCGAGTTCCTCCGCGAGGCGTGCACGATCGCCTCTCTCGAGCACGCCCACATCGTGCGTCTGGTCGGCGTGTGTATAGCGGACGGGCCGCCGCTAGTGCTCATGGAGCTGGCTTTCTTCGGCGACCTGCTGGGCTACCTGCGCGCGCGGCGCCACCTGGTGGAGGGCGTGGGCTCAGAGGTGCTGGAGGCGCCGGCGTGCGGCGAAGTGGAGCACGTTTCGGCCGCGGCGCTGACGCGGCTGGCGCGCGAGGCGGCGGAGGCGCTGCAGTACCTGGGCGTGCGCGGCGTGGTGCACCGCGACGTGCGCGCCGCCAACTGCCTGGTGGACGTGCGGCGCTCGCTGAAGCTGGCCGATTTCGGCATGGCGCGTGACACGGTGGCCGGCGCGGATGGCGCGCCCGAGTACGCGTGCCGACGTCGCGGCCTGTTCCCCGTGCTTTGGATGGCGCCCGAGAGCCTGTCGCACGGCGTGTTCTCGGCCGCGTCCGACGTGTGGGCGCTGGGCGTGCTGGTGCTGGAGCTGGTGACGCTGGGCGCGCGTCCCTACGGCGCCATGTCGCCGCTGCGCGTGCTGGAGTACGTGGCGGCCGGCGGCTCCCCGCCTCTGCCGCTGGACGCCACGCCGCAGACGTGAGTGTGCGGGCAGGTGGTGTGCTTGAGCCAGTGCTCGAACCGCTGATGACGGGGCATGTTGCAGGCGCGGACTGGCGCGGCTGTGCTGGGCGCGCACGGCGGAGCGGCGGCCTAGCGCGGCGGAGGTGGCGGCCTACCTGGCGGCGTGGCCCCTGGCGCTGCGCCCGGCGCTGCTGAGCGAGCGCGACGCGCTGGCCGACGCCGACAGCGGCTTCGGAGAGTCGCCCTCCACAGAGCTGCTGCCGCCCGACTCTCCACTGCATTCCTTCGACCAGCTCGACGATCTCGCCGCTACTCACTGATCTGTACAGGTAACAATGCGTTCAAAGCCTGACACAGGACATCATCGCACAAACACTTTGTCATGTTTTCTTACCTCACTACGGCTAAGCCAAAAGAAAGGGTTATGATTGTAGCAGTCTATGTGTGTATGTTTGTGACATTTTTATATTCCACCGTAACCCATGAACTGCTGAGCCGATTACGATGAATGAGTGTCAATCGATGCGTTACTACGATCCAGGTGAACTAAGCTACATTTTACGTGAACAAAATCAAGGTATGACGGATGCTACATCATCACTTCACTTCATCGTCACTATTACTACATCACTACATATCTATTCATATAATAAATCTGTAGAAAAATCACTAATTATATTTCTATTATATATCTTAAATAATTAATTTATTAAATTTAATTATATATCTATTATTTATTATATTTCTTCATATAAAGCTTTTTTTGACTTTTCTTAATTTGTTTATTTTAATTACTAGAAATTAATGTTGTCGCCATGCCATGGTATTATTGTTATACGTTGATGTTTCTTAGTATTGTTTCTTAAAAGTAAGATGATTCTTGATTGAAGAGAGCAGCGGTGGCCCAGTGGTGACGGCCCCGACCTACGAACAGTAAGTCGTGGGTTCGAACCCAGGCAGGCGCATTACTTTGTGTAATTTATTTCATCACCACTGCTCTCAAAAACGGTGAAGGAAAACATCGTGAGGAAACCGGCATGTCCTAGAACCAAAAATTCGAAGACATGTGACATCTACCAATCCGCACTGGGCCCGCGTAGTGGATTTTATTTTATTTTATTTTATTAATTTTAAGAAAACTTACAGCTAATACATTCGTGTAGTCAGAAGTAATATGTAGAAGAAAGCCAATTACAAGTTTCCACTTATACAAACTTATGTATAAATTGACAAAAACGGTACATACAGCGTGTGAGAAATAAACTGAGAAACAACTAAAGAGAGTAGACAAAAATATAAGACAACAAAGTTACACTTCAAAGAAAAAGTTACTTAACATTTTTTTTTAATTTCTGGACACTATTTGTAAATAAATCAAGCTCAACATCCCGGCACACCATATTGAACATTCGACATGCCCTTAGGATATATGTATTTTGCCTGTAGTTAGTTTTCACTATAGGTACATGAAGGAGATGAGGTCTCCGAAGAAACACAGACGGTACACGAAGTCCAATCTTGGCCACCAGCTCAGGGACGTCAGTAGATCCGTTCATTACACTAAATAGAAAAGCGAGATCTGCTATTTTTCTTCGCTCTTGTAAAGGAAGAATATGAAATTTCTTACACCGACTAATATAGTTGGGAAGATAAGTATTTGAACGATATTGAGTGTACCTTAAAAATCGCCTTTGAATGCTTTCGAGGCGATTAATATAAACATTGTAATTAGGATTCCAAATTTGAGAAGCATATTCGAGATGGCTACGGACAAAAGCACAGTATAGAATTTTCATGGTTTTGACATTCTTAAAATCGGAAGAGACCCTAAAAATAAAACCCAACGCTTTAGAAGCCTTGTTGACTATATTGTCAATATGCGCATCAAACAAAAGCTTCGAGTCAAAAGTTACCCCAAGATCCTTGATGACGTTGACTCTGGCAATTGAGGTATTCGATAATTTGTAATCAAAAATAATAGGGTTTGGCTTACGAGTAAATGTACACACATAACATTTTGAAATATTTAAATCCAACCTATTTCGATCGCAGTAATCATGGAACCGGTCCAGATCCTCCTGTAACAGAAGTGCATCCTCAACGGTTGACACTTGACTCAGAATTTTCATGTCATCCGCATATAATAAAATTTTAGAGTTTAGGAAGCAAGAGGCGATGTCATTAACAAAGATATTAAATAAAAGGGGTCCTAATAAGGATCCTTGGGGAACCCCCGACGGGATGTACATCGCTCTCGAGGTATAACCGTTGAGGACTACAGTCTGGCATCTGTTTTCGACATATGATACAAACCATCTGTATAAACTACCCCTCACACCAATCTCTAACAGTTTACGCATTAGGAGTGCATGATCTATTCTATCAAAACATTTACTGTAGTCAGTGTATATAACATCGACCTGAGACCTCTTGGCCATATGCTCTGAAAGATAGTCACTACAGACCACGAGATTGGATGTGGTGGATCGACCTTTTATGAAACCATGTTGGTGTTCGGAAAAGCTTAATTTAAGTGAAGAAGATAGTTGGACGTGTACTATTTTCTCCATAACTTTAGCGAACACGCAAAGTTTGGAGATCGGTCTATAATTTTCAACGCTGTCCTTAGGTCCTTTTTTATGAATCGGTGTTACATACGCTGACTTCCAGATTGTAGGCACCACTCCCAAGTCGAATGACCGTTTGAGTAATTATTGTGAATGGAATGGATAGACACCTGGCACATTTGGTTATAAAAATCGGTGAAATATTATCCGGACCAGGGGATTTATTAATATCCACTTGCTTTAGTAAGCGAAATACCTCCTCCTCCCGCACATCAATAGAGCAGATGTCTGATACGGGACCAGTAGACTGATCCACTCTCGCAGAGGCTAATGATCCATTCGCGTCACGTCGCTCTTGGAAGTTCGAAAAGAAACAGTCGCCAAACATATTGCAGATTTCATCCCCGTGACCAGACGACACATCACCAAATTTTAGTACAGATAGGTAACAGTTGGTTTGTTGTTTTGATTTAACATATTGCCAAAAAGCCCTGGGATTTTTTGAAATGGCTAATTCGATGTTTAATATATAGTCGTCAAACATTTCCTTCTCCAGATCTTTAGCCGGATGACGTAGGGTAACAAGATTGATAGTCCGAGAGATTTCCATAGGTTTTAAATTTTGAATGAAATTTTGATTTTTCTTTAATTATTTTAATAAGAGGACTTTTGTACCAAGGAGGATACTTAGCCCTTGGAGCGATAGTTTTAGATGGAATATGTGCATTATGAAGCAAGTTGATAGTGTGATAAAAGAAATTAACAGCTTCTTCAAGAGGCCTGCAACTTAGCTCTAATGGCCAATCAATTGCCATCATTTCTTCAATGATGGCGTCATAATTCGCCTGAGCATACAAGAACTTGACTCGAGGCCGAGAATGCAGCTGATGAAGTTGGACGAAGTCGGCAGAGATACAGAGCGCCTTATGATGTGAGTCCTCGTGCACTAGGGGATCCAGGCTACAAGTGACAGCTACTTCACTGTTAGACAAGACGAGGTCAAGAATCCTGTTATTTACATTTCGATGTGAGTTGTACTGTGGCAAATTGCAAGCGGTGAGAGTATCACAGAAGCTGGTTTGAATAGGACCATGCAAGTTACCAGGACATAGATAATCACCGTCTGCCGCAGCGTGCCAGTCGATATTCGGTTGGTTAAAATCACCGAGCACTAAAAACTTATCTGCGGGATAATATCAGATAGATTATTAGAAAAAATATTGAGTTGTATCATTAAAGAGTTGCCAGATTGCTGGCTACATATATACACAACACATAAATGTATTTTATAGGTTACTTTAGGTTTCTTTTGGTGTAAGGTTAAGGTAACCCACAGATCCTCGGCGGACGAGTACCATTCGTTGCGCACATCGCTCGGCAACTAGTTCACGACGAATTGCTATTAAAACCCCCCCACCCATAGTTTGATTAGTTTGCGAGTAACTTCGATCACGCCTCCATACAAAATATCTATCATCAAACAATTCGCTATCGGAAATACCATCAATAAGCCATGTTTCCGTCAGACAAATGACATCAAAACAATTCACACAAACATTTCTGTAGAAAACAGATGTTTTCGTCCGCAGCCCCCGAACATTTTGATAGAAAATACTAATAGGCGCCATAATAATTCATAGGTAACACCAGAAAAATAATTAAAAAGATATAAGGTACACTCAGACTTAGTGCCAAGTTAAAGCTATAGCTAATAAAAGTCGGTTTAAATAGCAAGTGGTAGCAAAATACAGCGAAAACTATATTAAATAAATCAGATTTCACGGAGTAAGCGCAAGAAATCGTATTCAAAGTGTAAAAACATTTAGTTTTAAAATTGTATCGGTTATGAGTCAGAAATTTCAAGTGTAAGCAGATCTCACCTCTAACCGCACAAACATAAGAGTATGAAATGACAATAAACAAAGCCTAATGAGTCGAGTGAATAGGCGACACCAAGCGATAAGAGAACAAAAGGCAGGCGAGAATGGAATGCGTGCAAAAAATACGTACCTATGTTTCTCAAACTTAAGTCGAACGAGTTCACAAATAACAATGATGTGTCCACAATATCAATTAAACAAACTTTTTCAAAAGCATTATACAACACGCAAACAAATGGAGATGTTTTACTTAAAAAACAAACTTTTTTAAATCTTGCTCTGTGTGGATGCAGTGTTTTGGAGACGCGGTGTTTTTTCTCACAAGTATTTTGCAACCTCTAACCCACACATGTTCAAAGCCCCGCTCTTTGGCTAGAGCTTTGGTTCTATTAAGTAGGAGTTTATTTTCCAGTGTTAGGTGGTCGTTGATGTACACCCTGTTATTGCCTTGTAGGCCTAGATCTCCAGCATTGAGTTTTTTATGTTTTCTCGACGCCGCTATAAAGTCGTTTTTTAGGTAGCTGTTGTGTACAGAGCAAATAATATTTTTGTTTAATTTGTCATTGCGTGTCGGCACCCTTGCTATGTAGTTTATTTGTTCCTTCTGTATATGAAAATCAATTGCTTCACCTATCTTGGCCATTATTGCGAACAAGTCTTCATCCTTGGATATTGGCACTCCCTTGATCTCAATATTGTTCATGCGCGACCTCTGTTCATTCTCAGACTGCCGATTCTCAAGCTGGGTGATTCGATCCTGCAAGTTGACTATCACTTCTTTGGTGGTCTTCATTGTCTCGATGTCATCTTCTAGAACTGACACTTTAATTGCCAAAGCTTTTATTTCCTGATCGTAGGCCTCAAAGGACGATTTCATTTCGTAGACTTCTTGCCGTATGGATTTTAATTCCGCCAGCTCACTTTGGATAGCCTTCACACTCTCTATCAACGCAGGCAATGCATTCCATTTTAGCTGACAAACGTTGCAGCTCAGCCACGATGGTCTCCGAGTTTGCTGGTGATGCCTTCACACAACTAGTTTGAGGACTGGCAACCGGGGTAGCCTTGCAGCTTTGACATTTCCATGTCAATTTACGCTCGCCAAGTTTTCTCCATCCAGCCTCAGTTATCCCAGCACAGGGAAAGTCGAATTTCGCCTTACAGGCAACACACGTAGCACCATCCCTTGCTTCAGTGTCACAACGTTTACAGGTAAACATTTCGACTGACTTTGACAGAAAGTTTGAGAAACACTGCCAGTGGCCGTTTTAGAGAAATAAATGTATGTAGTAGCTATTAGCAACGCCGTGTACTCGTGCGATCGGTACGCCGACTACCGTCGAACTGATTATAGCCCATTCCGTCTCATAGAGAGGAGGCCTGTGTCCCAGCAGTGGGAACATTAATAGGCTGATGATGATGATGAAGATGATTCTTCCTCAGTAGCTGAGCTAGGCCTAATGCATTCAATCAACTGAGCCGCGCCAGTGTCCAAGTCGGGCTTTCAATGAAGTAATATGACCAAGACAAAACTGATGACGAACGGCACAGAGCGTAACATAGAAATTGGGATCCATGAATAGGTATACCTCGGCCAGATAGTCTCTTTCCAGGCAAGACAAGGTAAAGAAGTAGCTTGGCGCACCGAGAATGCCTGGAAGTGCTACTGGTCGATAAAACATTTAATTTAAAAAAATACCACTCAGTGGATACCAAATATCAGGAAACGACAACGCGGGGGGCCAGAAGGAGATGGTGGCATTCGTGTCGAGAAATCTGTGTCTCAAGTTTAGGGTTATTTGAATTAAATAATGGATCAGTACAAACGAAGTCCGGTGCCAGTTTTTGTAATAATACCATCGCCTTCTCTTTACTAATACCAGATCTAGATAGCATCCCTGAAACCAGCGGTCGGCAACACGTGGCCCGCGGACGTCTTACTTACGGCCCGTGAATGTTTTGAAAATAAATCATGATCTGTCTAGTGACCAATTTGGTCGAGACGCCATTGTTTAACTATTGTGTCTACTTAAGTAAGTACTAAGTTATAATTATTAAAATAAATGCAAGAACGAACCGCAATCGACCGTACGGGTGGATCCAGCCTTAAGGTCCATTGCCTACCACGTCGTGTATTGTGTGCCTTTGGTGCCTAGTCGACATTTTCCATAGAAATTTCGGGGAATTACTCCACTGTTGGGTACTTGGGTTTGACACTGTACATCCAAAGTTAAACATGATATCGTTTTGTCTCATTAATTACTTTTGTCTGTGCGGAAACAGAATAGTAAAATAAAAAGCCATTAAAAAGTTACGAGCCACCAAAGATTCGTTTTTATTGCTAATTTTAAAGCAACTTGGGCGTAAATTTGTAATAAAAGAAGTGTCAAATTTCTAAAACAAAGTCGGTACTTACCGACAAACCACAGTTATCGAAGAATTCTATAATTTTATTTGTAATTATGCAGTGGTTTTTACATAAAAAGTGCGTCTTTAACTTTGAATTAACGTGCATTTTACTGAACTCAGTTAGTCGGGCACCATGTCAGGTGAGAGCTTTCTTTTTGGCCACGCCCACCAGTGAGTCCCGCCGAGAGCCCGCGACTATGTAGGTACGTAGGTATATTGGGCTTCTAGGGTTAATATCACAAGTGCGGCCCGCCTTTAGTTTATTTTGCCACCTTGTGGCCCTTGCCTGCCAAAAGATTGCCGACCGCTGCCTTAAACCATTAATTTTCTTCCTTAGGACAGTATGAGATATTGTTCCGTCTAGTGAAGTACCTACAGAAGTCTTGAAAACCCTAACGTACTTCCTGCTATACGAAGACGAATTTTCTCCTGCAACTTGTCCAAATTAAAAGGCAAATGTTGATAATGCTAAACGTCTTCGGCCACTAATTTTGATAAGGAACTGCTCCAGTAAGGTTTCGGAGTAATTTATTTCAAGGTTATGGTTATTTAGCCAAGATATGTTTTATTTAGTGTAGGTAGTGGTTAGGTCCTCGCTCAAGCCAACATTGTTACGGCATGAAGTTAGGAGTGAAATATCGTCAGCAAACAAGACGCATCATCCTTCTATGGTTTTCGGAAGGGCGTTTATGTAAATTAGAAATAGGAGGCATCTAACTACACTCCCTTGGGGAATAGAGGCGTTGATTGTTTTACAGTCAGACCGAATATTTTGTATTTCTTTGGTATTTTCATTATAAAAATCTATTTCAACCTGGTGTTCTCGATTTGTTAAATAGGATTTAAACCATTCGTGAGCTTTACCGCGGATCCCTTTATGTACCATGTAATTTATTCAGTAAGATGTCGTATTGCACTTTATCGTAAGCTTTGGTCATATCTAACAGTAAAGCTACGGCGTTTTTTATGTCATTTATTATATTTAAAACTTCCTGTATGTATTTGTAAATTGCCAAAATAGTGGATCGGTTTCTGCGAGAGCCGTTTTGGCATTCATTAAATATGTTGTTTTTTTCGCAGGAGTACACGCGATTACACATCGCTTTCTCAAAAAATTTAGAGGCGGTTGGTAAAAGGGCTATTGGTCGGTAATTGCTTGGATCCGTTTTCGAGTTTTTTTTTTTTGGATTGGTTTTATTAGTGCTTTCTTTAGGAAATTCGGGAAAGTGGCTTCTTCGAAAGATTGTTGTTGGTAGCAAGTAAAATGGTAACGTGAGTTCGTTGGCACATTGTCGTATCAAGATTGGTGGTAACTCGTCTATTCCATGACTTTTTTTGTTGATTAGGTCATTTAATAGTGTGTTTATTTCGCCGGGGTCCACTGGGCTCAGAAACATGGTGTTTACAGTGGGGTTAATCACTGGGGCGCCTGAGGGCTCATTGCAAGGTGTTTTGGTGCTACCAATGGACACTAAGAAGTTATTAAAAAAGTTAGCTATTTCCCAAGGTTCAGTGATGTTTATATTATTTGTTTGTAATTTAATGTTATTTTTATCCCTTTTTAATTTCTTATTTTTTCTTTCATTTATAATACTCCACATTCCACATTGTCTTAACTTTGTTATTTGATTTATCGTAAATTGCAATTTCTTTGCAGTTGTAACTGTTTTCTTCAGTGTTTTTTAGTATTTTTTATAGTTATTTTTTATTATAGGATTATTAGTTTTGAGTGTAAGTATCTTTTCAAGCCTTTTATTTTTACATGAAAGTTTGATGCCAGGGGTTAGCCAATATTTTATAATTTGTTCTTAGCTTTATTTTCATTTTATGTATATACTGGTAGTGTGTCATTAAATGCTGCATGTAGCCGACGGGCATAGGGTTCGGGCCTCTGAGTGAAAGTCCTTGCTAAATTTCACACTACTTTATTGAACTAAACAAGAAGAACAAAATGGGAAATCACTTATTGGGTACGTTAGGCATTAAACAGAATATGAGAATATTAGAGGTCTAAGATGGCCGGCTTTTTACGAGGGCGGTTCGAAACACGCCGCGTCTTACACGTGTCAGTGTCACCAGTAGACTGTTCTACCCCCGGTACGCTTATTGGCGCCTGCTCCGCGGATTGCGCGGTAAGAATCTCGGCGCCTGATTCGCTGCGCTTAACAATGTCGCCAACCTCTCTACTGTTCCCGCAATCATCCGATTGGATGTGGCTGACAGTGCGGCCAACATTAGTATCAACCTTATGGTCGTCGGGTTGCCGCGTTAGTTTGCGTTTATGTTTTTATTTGTTCTTATTATTTCGTTCCAATTTAATTCATTTAATTTAGATTTGAATTGTTGAATGTTTTTACAATTGTATAACCTTTTTTAACATACCGGATAGTTTGTTTAGATTGTTGAGGCAAAGCTATGTGTAGGTATACCGTTGTATACAGTTTGCTATTGAGATTTGTAAAAATTAAGTCTAGACAAACAAACAAATAAAATCACCAACACGAACTACGCAAACGTCATCAACATAATATGTTAATGAAGTTATTTTTTTTTATACATATATTACGCAAAAACTTCATATTATGAAGTTTGCGTAATTCGTGTTGGTGATTTTATTTGTTGGTTGAACTTATAATCTAGCATGAGATCTAAGAATTGGTTTGTTTTCAAATTATTTTCTAAAATATTTAAGTAAGTAAGTACTTACATTAAAGTCCCCTCCTATAATAAATATTTAGTTTACTATATTTTTTATTTACCTACATAAGTTAATATTTGCTTTAATTGCTTATAAAATATGTCTTCCTGTCTTTTGTTCCAATAAACAGTTATCAACAATCGTTTTTCTTTTACTAATTCTGTTGCACATACCTCTATAACATGTTCTATAGAAAATTCCGTGATATCACTTAATCTTTCCACGCATTCAATGTGTTCCTGTAAAAGTATGCAGACACCACCGCCTGTTCGAGTTGTCCGGCAGTAAGAGGATGCAAATTTGTAGCCGTAAAATTGCATTGTATCCATTTTCGCTTGTGATAACCACGACTCTGATAAGCATATAGCATTGTACATGTGTTGTTTATTATAGAGGCTTTGGATATTTTGGAATAGTATTTTAAATTGTTGGTCGTTGTTTACGAAATGGCTTGTTGTGATGTTCTGTTTTGTTGCTTTGGGAGTAATTGCTAATATCTTGGGAGTTTAGTTGGTCTTCTTTGTCTTCGCTTCTATTTGTGGTAATTCGGCTTTTGGGTGTCTCGTCTTCTATAGTTATGAGTTTTCCTTCTATCATCAATTGATTGTTACGGATTATTGCATGCAACCCTTTACTTCTTGTTTTCAGCATTTTTCAATATTGAGCCTTGTGGAACCCCCATTTTTACTTTTAAACCATGTGAATTAACACCATTTATCTGAACATGTTGTTGTCTATCATTCAAATAAGATTTTACGCAACTAAGTGCAAATTTACCTAGTCCGTAATGCTCAAGTTTCAAAAGTAATGTGTCGTGATTTACGCAATCAAACGCTTTGGAGAGGTCACAAAAAAATCCTATGGCGTCTTGAGACTCTTCCCACGCAGTAAATTTATGTGCTTTAATAAGGTTACACAGGCGTCAGTTGTACAACGTCCCTTGGTGAAACCATACTGTTGATCATGTAAGATTCTGTTGGTGTTAAAATGATAGAGCATTTGATTAAGCATTACCTTTTCAAAAACCTTGCTAAAAGCTGGTAACACCGATACAGGTCTATAATTATTAGTATCTTTACTGACCCCGGATTTGAAAAGAGGTACCTATGACTTAACTGTATTTCATTAAATCAGGGAAAACTCCTTAGTCTACACATAAATTAAAAATTAAAGGTAAGGGGCTAGTCTCAAGTATGGATGAGTATGGATGACAAACTTTGATAGACATTCCCCATAGATCTTCGGTCAGTTAGATTTTTATTAGCCGGAAAGTTTTAATAACTATCATAGGGTTAATGTGTTTAAATTTAAATTCAGACTAAAAGAGATGAAATAAACCTCAAATACAAACGACTGTATTGGATGCTTGGACGGAACTCCAAATTGTCTCTCGACAATAAAGTCCTAATTTACAAGACAATTTTGAAGCCAATATGGACCTATCAGGCCCGGACTGGCCATACGGGCAAATCGGGCAAATGCCCGATGGGCCGGATGCCTGGTGGGCCGGTGTGGCCGATTGGCGGTCGACTTTCTTTAGCTTTACAAAAAAAAAATATCGCAATTCATCGATCAAAATAACGTCCTTTAACGTCAAGTCGAGGACCTAATTCATTTAGAATACTATTGGACTCAGTTTGTAGTAATGGTACCCCCGAGAGAGTCAGGGGTTTTTTTTTAATTTTCCTGCCTTATGCCACAGAATTAGTAAGTACGTAATAAATTGTAGCGTACGGGATCCCTTCTTTTTGCATAATGTTCTTTTTCCTACTATACTTTGGCATAACTGTTTTGGCATAATTTGTTTTACCATAATAATACTTTGCCATATTTTTTTGGCATACAGTTTATGTTGGCATAATCATCTTGAAGGCTAATTTATTTTGGCATAAATTGAATTGGCAAATTCAAATTCAAATATTTATTGCTCAACACAGTACATTTTATACATTTCCAGATGTCAAGTGAATGCGCAGTCCACTGTATTGTACCAATTTAGGCATGCAAAATTTATAATTACAGGTTTTACAATTTCATAAAATCCAATTAATACCACAGAGTCGGAAGAAAATAAAATCAAATTAAAACCATATACAATGTGATAAATTCAAATTAATACGTTCAAATTAATACGTTCTACATACCTCTACCATACACAATGTCATAAAATCAAATTACTTAATCCGTTACACAATGTTCATAAATAGTACCTTGTACGATGTTATAAGTTCAAGTTGATATTATATTAATGTCATAGATTCATAATAAGTAATTTCAGAGTATATAATGTCAAAATAATTAGGAAATAAGTATCTAAATGGAATCAAGAAAACAAGAAAAATAAATATTAATAAAATAAAATAAATCGGACTCAATAGTATTCACCATAATTATATGCATTATTATTGTACACACAAATTTCTGTCTGACAGGTATTCATTTATAGTATAGTATGTCTTACTTATCAGAAGATTATTGAGTTGCTTCTTAAATACATTTATATCTTTATTACATAACAAAGCATTAGGTAATTTATTATAAATATTTGGTGCCATTCCTATGAGGTTTTTATGGAATACTGCTTTTTTGTGTTGTCTAGTGCTTATTTTATATTTGTGTCGCGAGCTGTGTAGTTTTTCAAATAAGTGGAAATTTGTCTTGACAAATACAGCCACCTCAAATATATACAGGCAGGGTACTGTTAAGATACGGAAATTTGTAAAGATCGGTTTGCAGCTTTCCGTGCTTTTTATACCGCATATCGCCCTAACACACCTTTTTTGCGCTCTAAATACTGTCTCTATGTTTGTGGAGTTGCCCCAATTTATGATTCCGTATCGTAATGTAGATGTAACGTATGCATGATACGCCGTAACTAAAACTTTCTGATTTACCTCCTTTGCGAGAGTACGTAAAGCATATGAGTGTTGACTCAGACGCTTACACACACTGTTAGTATGAGTTTTCCACGATATGTCTCTATCCAGTTCAAGCCCTAAAAATTTTCTTGTTGTCGTTTCTGAAATAATCTTGTCTCCATATTTTATGTCAGGTTTTTTATGATTTGTCCTTTGCTCAAAAGTCATTATTTTAGTTTTGTCAATATTTATTTTTAAATTATTCGCGCCCATCCATTCAATTAGGACTTGGAGACAGTGGTTTATCACTCCTTCAAGCGTCGTCGCGCGCATAATGTTACTAGGCATAATGAATACTAGCATAATAGTATTTAGGCATACAATTAATAGAAATAACGGAATCAAATTTGAGTTATTTTAACGTATTTATTTACTTCATTATTTTATTTGTATTTTTTTATTTTATTTTATTTTAGGAGTTAATTATTATGCTTCTTTGATATGCCTAAAAAAATATGCTTTAACATTGTTTAAATAAATTTATGCCTAAGAATGTTATTCTTAATCATTATTATGATTAGAGAAAGTGCTTAAAAAATTATGCTTAAAACAATTATGCGTAAGCTGTTATGTTATGTAATGGAGGTTCTCGTCGTCGCAAATGGATAGGGAACCGTAGCGTAGGTACAGTAGAATCACAAAAAAAAATTTAAGGCTAAAAATGTGCCTATGAGATCTCGTACTACCGCTAGAAACTTATACATACATTTCTTTAAACCAACGCGCGCGGTTTATACTTTGAACCTTGCTAAAAAACTTTTAACTCAAAGGTTGTTTTTTTCTGCCTTTGGATTGGCATTCCTATTGGATTTTCGCATGATCGACCGGTATAGACAGAGGCTGAAATAAATTAGGAGTCCCTTGCCCCGAGGCCTTATTAGACAATTTTGGCATGCATACACAAGGTTGCAAAAAATGGAGCATGTGGACATTTTGATTTTAAATTAACTACATTTTTAATAATATCTGAATTTATTAGAAGCAAAATATAATAATTTTCGTGCTCGCTTCGCTCGCTCTTACAACCTATGTTCTTATGGATCTTGACATTGACTATTAGAAGTCGCCCATGTAACTCCAATAGGTCGAAACAATTCTAAGGCCTATTCTGGGCCCATTACTTTTCCTGATTTATATCAATGATTTGCCCTCTGCTTTACAACAACAGTGCATACTTTTTGCTGACGATATTTCTGTAATTGTTGCTAATGATAATAAATCAGAATTAGATCACGAAACAAACCTTAACACAATAGTAAATAAAGTTTTAAAATGGCTAGAAAACAATTATCTCTGTGCAAACCTTAGTAAAACCAAATACATAAATTTTCAAAATTACAACTCAAAACCAAAAACTTTCAAAGTTAATTGTCAAAGACAACAAATTAACGAAGTTAGCGAATACAAATTTCTTGGACTCATTCTTGATCAGCACTGTAACTGGAAATTACACATAGAACACGTTTGCAAGAAACTAAACCAATTTGTGTTTGCTCTTAAACGTTTGAGACGTACCGCTAGTGAAGCAGTCGCCCTTACTGCTTACCACGGATACGTATCCACTTTACTCAGATATGGACTCCTACTCTGGGGGAACTCTACAAATGTAAATGAAGCATTTCTTGTTCAAAAAAAATGCCTACGAGCAATTTGCGGTATTAGCCCATTAACATCCTGTAGACCTCTGTTTAAAAAATTAAAACTATTAACCTTATCAGGACTTTTCATAATGCAGGCCGGTATTTTTGTGAAGGAACTCTCTAAATTCTTTAAAGCATGTGATCTGCATTCGAAATACACTCGTCGAGATCCCACAAGATTACGAATCCCTACACATCAAAGCACATTATGCCAAAAAAATAGTCTAATCACTGCAATAAAAATTTTTAACAACATACCAAAACAATTAAGGGAATCAATCAAATTACATAAATGGCTTTGTACGGTCAGCAACCGCACATTGTACTTTAGTTAGCCTAGTTAAAATACTGCAAATTTTGTTAATTTATAAAAATGTAGTATCGGCACGTACGCAAGTACGTCAGTCTTCGGTTTAATATCGAGCTCGCGCAACATCCAACATTTTTGTGACTTTTTGTAACATTTTCTATTATTTTATTATTACATTATTTTAGTACAATTTCGTATTAAATACCTTTGAACATTAACATTTATTTTATTAACATTTAACATTAAGTGTAAAGGCTCATGCCCTTACATTTTGGTCCTTCGAGCCGTTAAGAGTAAAATCAGTGCCGTGGTACGTTTTCACTCGCGGGAACAGTTGAACATTAAACTCGGACATTAAACAGAACATTCAACAGAACATTAAAAACATTGTGACATTGAGTGATATTGAGTGATATTGAGTGAGGATTACACAGATCGAGGTGGAGCGTAAGCAGCAAATCCGGTGAGCACGTTCCATATTACCTACTTTCGGAAATTTTGGATTTATAGTCTGCACTAAGCACCGGATAACAACAATGACTTCTTACGATGCTTTACTTAACTCTCAATCTAAAAATCTTGAGGCTATCAAACGAATAAATGAAAACTTTAAGAATGATAGTTCTACACGTAAAAACACTCTTGAGTATCATAATGATAGACTTGGAAAG
Source organism: Xestia rhomboidea (assembly GCA_963853795.1). NCBI lineage: Eukaryota > Metazoa > Arthropoda > Insecta > Lepidoptera > Noctuidae > Xestia > Xestia rhomboidea. Next base: position 21,207,664 of record OY970764.1, read on the forward strand.
CTGGAGGAGTATTGGAGTGAGTTTAAAAAGAACGACATCCAATTAGCCTTGTTTGAAGGCGAGAAGTCTGGACCTTACTATGAAAATCGCGTTTACGAGCGTTTGGAACAAATATACGAGGAAACGAAGTGTATGATAAATAAGTCGAAACAAAGATTACTGGCTAAAATAGAAGACGAAAAATTTACTTCGTTTAGTCAGTTGCAAAAACAGGAAGAAAGGCCGCGTGTTCAAGAGAATGTTTTAGAAGAACAGGAGAGCGATGAAGAACGCGTCAAATGAAGAGTTAGTCGTGGACCAACGCACTAAAGATATGATGAATGAGCAGCGGTCGAACATTAAGGCTTTTGAGAGAACAGTACGGAACATGAACATTGAAAATTTAAAGGAAAAGTGGCAACTTGAAGATAAGTTGAGGACAGTTACTCAACGTTGGGAAAAGGTCGATAGCACTTATTGGAAGCTTGATAACATGTTGGTCAACACGCAAGCATTTGAAAGTGATTATAATAGATTAGAAAGGCTGTATGAATTCACCAAGGAACAAATTAACAAGAGGATTTGGGATAACAAACACCAGGAAAAATCCACGCCAAAAATTGAACTTCCAATTTTCAGTGGTAGCTATGCACAGTGGACCACATTTAAGGACTTGTTCGTGGAAATCGTGCATCGTAACACTTTTATCTCTAATGCTCAAAAAATGCAACATTTAAAGGCGAAATTGAAGGGAGAGCCCGAGCGATTAATACAGCACATGAACATTAGTGCTGATAACTACGAAGCCAGTTGGCAGATACTTCAACAGAGGTACGATAATAAGAGACTATTATTTACCTATCAAGCAAACATTTTACTGAGTCTACCCAACATACAAACTCCAACGGCATCTCTCCTGAAAAGGATGCATGATACAACCATTGAGTGCCTTCAGGCTATTAAGAATCTGCAATACGATACTTCTAGTTGGGACCCCTTAGTGGTTCACATTTTAATGCAAAAGCTGGACGCAGACACACGCCAGGCCTTCAAAGAATCCATGGAACATCCAAGGGAAATGCCACCTTTAAACGAGTTTCTGAAATTCATCGAAACCAAGTTCATGTCAATGGAATCGGGTTCAAACCCAAATCGCCCACGAAACTTTAACAGTCAACAGCAAAACATTCAGCAAAAAACAGTTCATAATGCAACGTACAGCAGGCCTAAGGTGCAGCAACAGACCGTTCAAGGTGGAACAAAGAACATGCCGAGAACATTCCATAACAAGCAAACATTTCATAATTCCATTATAACTTGTCCTAAATGTAATAACCAACACGGGCTGTATAATTGCAGAGAATTTTTAAGTATGTCACCTGAAGAAAGGTTAAAGACCGCTAACAACCTACATGTATGTCTAAATTGCCTGTTTAGTCATAACGGCGAAAAATGTACGTCAGAAAAAAAGTGCAAGCACTGCGATGAGCCGCATAGCAGCATTTTGCATGAGGCGATTGGAATTGCAAAATCGAGAATCGGCAGGGCTAATGTAGGTCAACAAGTGAACACGCATTTAGCACATGACAACTCAAATGAGGTACTGCTAGCCACGGCCCAGGTCAAAGCAATAGCCAATGATGGGACTACGATCGTTTTACGCGCTTTATTAGACCAGGGATCTCAGGTCAGCCTAATTACAGAAAATGCAGCACAAAAATTGCAGTTAAAACGAAGCAAGATAAGCGCAGTGGTGTCAGGTGTTGGTGCTTCAGCCACCACCAAGTGTAAAGGAGTGCTCCATCTTAAATGCCAAGCGATACACAATGACTACAACCTTAACATTAACGCAATTATTATTAAGAAAGTAACAAACAAACTGCCAAGTAAAACAGTAAATAAAGGTAGTTTTGAACATATACAACATTTACAACTCGCTGACCCTGAATTTAACATATCTCAGGATATAGACTTACTATTGGGAGCCGATGTATATTCCGAAATATTGTTAGAGGGGTTAATAAAAACAAACACGTCATCCATCATAGCACAACAAACGCATTTAGGCTGGGTAATATGTGGTAATTATAAAACATTCAATTGCCATGTAATTGTCAACAACATACAGGATCTAGCCCAATTCTGGGAACAGGAGTCTTTGCAAGAAAACAAAGAAGATGTGGACCCTGACAACAGGTGCGAACAGCTGTACAAAGAGACAACAACACGACTTCCTGATGGGCGATATCAAGTTCGTCTCCCACTCAAGGATAATTTTATTGAACACTTAGGAACATCAAAACCACAGGCAATCGCTCAATTTCAACAACTAGAGCGAAAGATGGCTAAAAATCATGCGTTTGCAGAAGATTATAAAGCTTTTATTGATGAATATGAAGAAATGGGTCACATGGAGCAAGTCGAAAGCAACACTAGGAACAAAAGCATTGAATATTTTCTCCCGCACCACGGGGTAGTGCGACCAGGTGCTATCACAACGAAACTTAGAGTTGTATTCAACGCGTCGGCAAAAACTAGTTCAAAACACAGTCTTAATGACTTAATGGAGGCAGGACCGAATCTACAAAAAGATATCCTTAGCATCTTGTTGAAATGGAGACAATATAAATATGTCTTATCATCAGACATTGAGAAAATGTACCGATTTATAGTGGTACATCCAGAACATCAACCTTTACAGAAAATTGTGTGGAGGAATTGTCCACGGCAACTTCTAAGAGAATATCAACTATGTACAGTCACCTATGGTACTAAGGCCGCTCCATTCTTAGCACTCCGAACACTTCAACAGTTATCGATAGACGAAGGTGACAAGTACCCGGCAGCTAAAAACATTTTACTCAACCAATTCTTTGTAGATGATGCGTTATTTGGAAAGGATACCATGGACGAGGCGAGAGATACAAGAGACCAACTTATACAGCTATTGAAAGAAGGAGGGTTCAACCTCAGAAAGTGGTCGAGTAACGAACAACAACTGCTAGAAGATCTGCCAGAACATACGATTAGCCCAGTCAACTTAAGTTTTACAGAAGCATCAGCTTCCAAAGCATTAGGCTTGGCATGGGATCCGAAACAAGACGAATTCATATTTTCAAACACATTAAAAAACAAAAACAACTTTGGCCTTAACAAAAATTCGTCGAAACGGCAAATCTTAAGCGACATATCAACAATTTTTGATCCTTTGGGGTGGCTATCCCCAATAACAATCAAGGCAAAAATTTTATTCCAACAGATCTGGAATTACAATCTCGAATGGGATGATACTGTTCCAGATGGAATAGAAAAGGAATGGAGAATACTAAAAACTGAATTAACAAATATGCAACCTTTCAAAATTAACCGATGGCTTGGGTTAGAAGCAAACAAGGATTGGGAATTACACGCTTTCTGTGACGCATCGGAAAAAGCGTTTTCTTGCGTGGTCTACAGTAAAGTTATAGAGGGTAAACAGCAACAAATTGCATTGGTTGCGGCAAAAACAAAGGTCGCTCCAATACAAAAACAACAAACACTACCCAGCTTCATAATTCATTGAAAGAATTGGAAGATCAAACGAAACAGGCTGAAATGTCGCATCACGATGTGCACCAATACATCGTTTCATACTCTACGATGGGACTTCTGATCTTGTCAATAGTCGTCGCGGGAGGAGCCTACGTGTACTGCAAAAACAGCGGCAAGGTTACCGTCAGTGACGCCGGCGCGTCCACCAGATTACCGCCACGGAAGCCACCAAGAGCTACAGCGTCCTCTGAAAACATAGAACTTACCTATGCGACACCTCATTCTTTTAACATTTGACTTATAATAATTTTTATTAACATTATTTTCATTTCATGATTTGTATTTATATTGGTAAAATACTCTTTAATAAGTTATCTTAAGTTATCGTAGTTATCTTTTGCCCCGCCAAGATGTACGGTCAGCAACCGCACATTGTACTTTAGTTAGCCTAGTTAAAATACTGCAAATTTTGTTAATTTATAAAAATGTAGTATCGGCACGTACGCAAGTACGTCAGTCTTCGGTTTAATATCGAGCTCGCGCAACATCCAACATTTTTGTGACTTTTTGTAACATTTTCTATTATTTTATTATTACATTATTTTAGTACAATTTCGTATTAAATACCTTTGAACATTAACATTTATTTTATTAACATTTAACATTAAGTGTAAAGGCTCATGCCCTTACAGGCTTATTGACAATTGTTTTTATAGTGTACAAGAATTCTTTGAAAAAAAAGTATCCGATAGATATAGCTATTAAGTAACAAAGTATTGTAAGTTGATATATTTTTTAGTTTTAAATAGACATGAATCCTGAATTGTGAGTGCTATTCTTATTATCTAGACATTGTAATATTAATATTTACACCAATGTTGATGTTGTGTAAAAATTTTACGTTTATGATGTTCTAATATTTGTATGCCATTTCTATGGCGAAACATGTAAGTTCATAACCCTATCCATAAGACCTTAATGTACCATGTTTTTATACAAATAAAATTATTCTATTCTATTCTAACCTGTCCAAGGCAAGGTGTTATAAAGGGTCGAAACAATCCGAGGTAGGGTGTAAAAATTTCCGAGCTCGATCTTGGAGCCTCACTTCTTCTTTTTTCTAAAATGGTCTACCTGGGTCAAATAAGTAACATCTATTTCTTAATAAAAGGACAAAATAAAAGCTAACTTCTCTAGAGTGAAGAGCTCAATTTTTATAGTTCCTAGACGTTTCAAATAACTCTTCAAAATTAGTAACTTATGCATTTATGTAATTGATTAAATAGAAGTTTTAATCAATTACTTTAGATTGTTAGAACAACTTCAGCTGTATCTGTATTCTGTAACTAGTAAACTAAACCCTTACAAATCCACTTTTACTCGAACCTTTCTGCCGCCCCCCATGACCCCCCCCCCCCCCCAGCCAGACACATTCGCCTTTAATAAACCAATTGAGAGTTCAGGTGAGGAAATAATAGAGCCTCTGTAGTTTTTAAATAATCACGCGCCCGTCGCAAATATGAGCCATACAGGTGCAAGAATGACTTTTTCAAGGTCAAAGTCATTCCTGCATCTTTATGCGCTTGGAGGGTTGTATTGATGATTTTGATTATAATTCTGTAACTACATACGTGTTACAGTCGCGAGGAATATTTTATTCAACATACAACCTAGCACAAATTTTCTTACGTTTTTTGCATTTAATAATAGAGCCAAGTCTCTGAATAAAGATCCTTTATTAATTTATTTCTCTACAGAATATAAAATATTAATTAACATAATAACAATATCACCATAAAGTACATTAGTTTCTCAGGGTGTCGTCCAAGAATAAGTGTTGGGGTCTCAGCCATGTCGCCCGACCGGCCTGCGGCGTCGTCGGCGGGCAGCAGTCGGGCGGCTACCGGCGCAGCGGCTCAGCAGCATCAGCACCTGCCGGCAGCCAACAATATAATAATCCTTCTGTGTGCAAGTGTTTGTGAATCTCAACAAGACGACCCACTTGGCATACCCCATTCAGCGATGAGTCAGAAGCCCGGAAGTTACGTACCGAGGGGGCGGCGGGTGCAGCGGCGGGGGCCCGAAGGCGTGCGGCGGGTACGCGGGAGGGGGGGGCATGCCCGGCCCGTGGCCGAACGGCTTCAGCGGGTCGCGCATCAGCGAGTGGTACAGGTTCAGCGCGTCCACCAGCTCCGCCGACAGCTGCGTGAGCCGCGCGTGGCGCCGGTCCGCGCGCTCCAGCGCCGCGTCCACCAGCGCGCCCATCGCGTGCGCCCGCGCCTCCAGCCGCGCCAGCTCCGCCTCGCCCGCGCCCTCCGCGCGAGGGTCCGCCTCGTGCAGCAGCGCCAGCGCCGCGTCCATCGTGGCCTCGTCGATGTGCGCCGGCGGCTCGTCGCGCGCGGCCGCGCCCCCCGCAATCCCCGCACCCCCCGCACCCCCCGCCACCGCGCCGTCGGCGCCCGCGGCCGCGGCGGGCGAGGGCGCGCGCGCCGCCGGCTCGGCGAGGTCGCCCGTCACGAAGTTGGCCGGGAACAGGCCCTCGCCTCGCTCGTTGTAACCCTTCCACCAGTTGGGGTCGCTCGAATCGGTCACGTGAACTGCGAACAGAGAAGAGACAGACGTAAGCGGCGCCGAGACGATCGGAACAGGTGTTTGCACGATCGCCACGTACCTATCTCGCCGGCCAGGAACGTGAGCTCGTTGTCCTCGGCCGCTTCGAAGTCGTAGAGCGCGCGCACCTTGCGCGCCGGCGCGGGCTCGGGCGCGTCTACGCGCGGGTACAGCGGCGCAGCGGGCGGCGCGTCCCGCAGCGACAGCGCGATGGCGCGCGCCAGCTCGTCCTGCTCGCGCTGCGCCTGCGCGGCATCGGGCGCGAGCACGGGCGCGGGCCGCGGCACCTCGCCGGCTTCGGCGCGCAGCTTGGCGTGCAGCGAGGGGATGAGGTCGAGCTGCGGGTCGTCGCGGAACTCGCCCTCGGCCCACTTGCGCAGCAATGCGCGCATGCGCTGCGCCACAGCGGGCTGTGCGCGCGCCAGCAGACGCCGGAACTCGGTCTCGAAGTCGCGCGAGGCCACCTCGAGGTGGAAGGCGCGGCCGCAGTTGGCCACGCAGGCGTCCAGCAGCGTGGCGGCGTGCACCTGCACGTGCGGGTCGGGGTGCGCCAGGCGGCGCATCACGGCTCGCAGGCACTCCTTCGCGCTCTGCGGGGTCGCGCCGGCGCGGTCACAGATCTCCATGATCAGCCCCCATTCCTCACTCGTGTTGTTCTCGCTTGTTGCGCGTTCTATAAACATCGTACTGTTATTTATACGAGTATTTACAAACTCAAACTTAATGCACACATTACTAATAACAATGAAAGGACAGAAAATGTGCGCTTATGTCTGTGTAAATATTTGTGAACAATAATATATATCTTGCATCAGGCAAGGCCTGAATGAGATTTACGGCTACAGTGATCAGAATGAGGTCAGGAACTCAGCAGGAGTATGACTGCACCTTGAATAAGAGCTTCAAACAAAAATTTCCAGAAGACCATAAAAACATATTGCAGGCTTCTAAAATATCTTGTTGTTTACTTTAGTAAATGGTTATACTATGTTTAAAAACCAGATTGAACCACTGGAAAGCAAAAATACAAACACATTTTTAAACGATTTACAAGGATTTGTGAGAGATACCACAACTAATAAGGCAAAGACAAATAAACCAAAATAAATACGCAAATTGATTGCTCGCATAACGAGACTAGTGACAAAGTAATATAATGCAAGGTAGGAATTTTTGACAAATAAACTGTTTAAAATATGAATGGCATATTTAATGTGATTGGTTGATATTTTTGTTTTATTTTTTATTTCTTCTTGATGTATGTGTTTTAGTAAATAAGTATTTAAAAAAATAATAATTAAACATCTAGCTTTGTATTTTGAGTTTTATTTCATTTTCCTTCTTTGGTGTAGGTCTCAAACTTTTGGCCGGCTGTATGCTACATTTATAAGGAAATAAAACTGATTTTCCCTTACTAGGCCAGTAGAAATCGACGCTAATAAAGGCTAAAATCGCAAAGCGTGATGTAGTTCTGCATTTTTTATATGTTGTATAGATTAGTTAGGATGATGTGAATCCAAATTTGCAACTTCGAAAAACTTGTGCTCAGTGTGCAAAATTTTTAAACTTTTTTCACTTTTTGCTCAAAAACTATGCATTTTCAGGACTCCGTACCTCAAAAGGTAAAAAAAGGAACCCTTATAAGATCACTTTCTTGTCCGACATAGACCTCAGTATCTGGCATAAATGTCAACTTGCTAGGTCCACCCGTTCCTGAGAAGATCGGTGCTGGCAGACGGACAAGAAAGTGATCTTATAAGGGTTCCTTTTTTTACCTTTTGAGGTACGGAGTCCTGAAAATGCAGTTTTTGAGCAAAAAGTGAAAAAACTTTGAAAATTTTGCTCACTGAGTCATTGACCCCAAACCGAAATCGATTTAGGTTAAAGGCACTGCAAATGCTGCACTTTATCGGTATTTACCAGTTTATGAGGAAAACCAGTTTTTCATGAATTTTGGTTTTGGTAGTCAAAATTAACCGGTTAAATCCAAGTTTGATAGGGTGGGTCCCCGGCCCCTACCACTCTCGCTCGCACGGTCTGGACGTTGCGATGTCATTTTGTCGTGGTATTTGACGTCCTCAGATCAAACATTTTTTTTTTCATAATATTTTCCTATACCAGATCATCAATTCGGTTTTCGAGGGCATCATGGAACGACAGAGCAAATACACCGAGTAGCTCATACAATACGGCAGGCGCTGGAAAGAAAAGAATATTGCTCAGCAGTTTTCCGATATCCAGCAGGCTTTCGACCGTGTCTGGCTTAAAGGCCTCCTAAATAAGATAAAACTTCAGTTGCCGAATACTATCTACATGATCCTGAAGTCCTATCTGCAAGACCGGACATTCCAGGTTAAATGTGAAGGTTGCCTCTCATCCATCTGCGAAATAAAAGCAGACATACCGCAGGGTTCCGTACTGGGTCCAATTTTATACAGAATCTACACTGCTGACTTACCCCTTTCAGAAGAAGTAATGACCGCAGCCTATGCAGATGACACTGCAGTCCTCTCTAGCCACAAAGATCCTACTACAGCATCCATAAAATTACAAAAGCATCTGGTGAAAATTGGATCCTGGCTGAAGAAGTAGAGAATAAGAGCTAGCTAAAATTGGTTCAAATAACATTTGCATTAAAGAGAGGGGACTATCCACCTGTGACACTTGATGATGCCGTGCTGCCGCATAAATCAACGATCAGATACCTGGGTATGCAGCTGGACAGAAGGTTTACTTGGCGAGATCACATAAAGGCTAAAATGGATCAGGCAAACAAAAAGTTTTGCGAGTTGTATTGGCTAATAGGTAGACAGTCATCACTAAGTCTGGAAAATAAGCTTCTTGTACAAAAGCATTATAAAACCAGTGTGGACATACGGCATACAAAATTCTAGACCCTGAGCAATTCACCATGGTTAATACGGAACACAGAAATACATGAGTACTTGGAAACTCCAACAGTCAGAGATGAAATAGAAAACTCCTGTGAGGCATACAAGCAAAGAGTCAGACGACACAGAAATCATCTGGCCACAACACTGTTGAACACCAACAACTGCATATTCCGATTGAAAAGGACTAGATAAGCCTCAATCTGATGATTGATTTGAAAATGGGAGATGACACATCACTGGATGTGCAAATAGAAAAGAGATGACAAATCAACAAATCTGATTAAAGCTCTAGAGCTGTTACCATATTTTAAAAAATATATATTTTTTCTCACTATAACTTGTTAGAAGTAGACGAAAAAAAAAATCGGAATTAACCGGTTAATTTGGGTGTCAAAACCATTTGTGCTTATGTAATTGCTAACCTTTATCATTTGGGTTACATAAAAACAGCTCACTTGTTTAACCGGTAAATGAAGGAACGATATATTGAATGGTATTCAATCAAAATTAACCGGTTCAGAACCCTGGTCATATCCAACAACAATTAGACTCTCCACTTTCAATTGACTGATATATTGTTAATCGGAATGTGCTGCAAGAGCACATTAGGCCGACTAAAGGATTAGGTTGGTAAAAAGCAAACCAGACTAACACTCAGTTTACTGGGTGCCAATAATTAATAATAATAAAATGTTTTATTGACACAAGAAAAAATTATACATTTACATTTGAAACCCTAACTCCTGTGCTAGGTGAGACCTGTGTTACAGGAGTCAGTGTCTTAACCCGTTTTTGGTACTAGTATAAACAACATTTTATGCATCAAAATTTAAAAGAATAATAAAGTAATAAAAATAATGCATGCGTGCTCTTGTGTGAAGTTGTGTGGTGTGTATGCGTGTGTTTATGCGTAGGTGTGAGTGTGTGAGTGTGTTGTGTCTATGTGTGTATGTGTGTGTGTTTTGTGTGTGGTGTGTATGCGTGTGTTTATGCGTAAGTGTGAGTGTGTTGTGTCTATGTGTGTGTGTTTTTTGTGTGGTGTGAGTGATCATTGTTGGTGGTTGGACTTGGGTTATATATTATGATGAGACTTGATTTGCCTAACTCACTATTAATCATCTCCAGTACTGGTCTTTAATTAAATTTTCCGTCTGTTGGTAGTCCAGTGTTTGAAGCCATGAATTTAGATTTGTCATGGTTTTATTTTTTGTTAGTGGGTTGAAGTTGAGGATGTTGTTTATTTTATTATATAAATAAGTAGATAGATATAAACGTTGCCGTCTAGCGGATGCTGTCTTACATTTGACTGTGCTACATACATTACTGATAGTTCTCTTGTTTGGTTGCGTGATTTACCGGTGTCTTTTCATGCTGTTTTAAAATCAGATAGAGCAGGTATAGTTGTCTCACTGTAAGTACTTGGCAACTTTCATACAGGGTACTTGTGGGGAACCGGTACGACTTGAAGGTCATGACTTTTAACAGAGATCGTTGGGCTCTCTCAAGGCGTATCATGTAGGTTTTACAAGCACCTCCCCAAGCAGTAATGCAGTAACCTACGATTGACTGTGCCAGTGCCAAATAAACCGTGCGGAGAAGCTTAAACTCGGCTACTTGTCGTAGTTTTTTAAACGCCCATATAAGTTTCCTAACACGGGAGGAGGTCTGTTCAATGTGGGGACGCCAGCTAAGTCCGTCGTCCAGAATCACTCCCAGGTACCTCATTGTTTTTTGCTGTGTGATTGAAAGACATGTGCATGGAGTACTACAGCTGTTAGCGACGTCACAGGAGTGTGCTTTGAGACTTAATACTTTAGGTTTGGTTTTGGCGAAAGTGAATTGCAAAAAAGAGGTTTTCGAGATGTTCAGGGTTAGCAAGTTAGCTTCCAGCCAGTAGATTATTTTGCGTAAGCCTGTCTCGGCAGCTTCCCTTGCCCCGTCCCAACACTCACCGTGGAATATTAGTACCGTGTCGTCTGCATAACTAAAGATTTTACCGTTACTAAGAGGCTGCTGGCATAGGTCATTCACATAGAGTAGGAAAAGGCTGGGGGATAGGCAGCTACCCTGAGGCACCCCGTATTCAACCCTGGCTTCGTTGCTAATAACCTCACCAATCTTTACTTTTTGTGTCCGGTCGTTGAGGAAGTCCGTAAAAATGCCCAGAGCCTTTCCCCGGATTCCAACATGCTCTAACTTGGTCACGAGGGTTGGAATACAGACGGTGTCAAATGCCTTGGCTAGGTCCAGGAAAACACCTATACATTTCTGCTTTGCGTCGAGTTTCCCAGTCACGTAATCAACGAGTTGATTAACTGCGTCTGCGGTGCTTATCCTGGGCCTAAAACCAAATTGTGTATCCGATATTATATTGTGGTGCTCAAGGTATTTCATTAGTCTACGGTTTAACAATTTTTCTAATATTTTTGACAGTGCCGACAGAACTGATATAGGTCTATAATTTTTTACCTCGTCTTGGTTTCCACCCTTATGAACAGGTGTGATTAAGGATTTCTTAAAGATACGTGGAAAAACACCTTGTTCAAAGCATGCTCCAATAAGTTTTGTAATAGGTGGAACTAGTACTTCTTTACCCAGCTTGAGGAGTTTAGCCGGAATAGAGTCCCATCCTGTGGCACAATTATTTTTTAGGTTGGTAATGACTGCCTCTACTTCAGCCTCATCCGGAGGAAGTAGGACCATAGAATCTCGCGTTGGGAGTGTTTCAATGACGTATGGGGCTAGTGAGGAATTTTTGTTTTTAATAATTTTGTCTGCCAATAGCTTACCGATGTTTGAAAAATAATGGTTTATTTGCTCAATGGCCTTAGGCGCGTCCGCAATTTCAGTGGCAGGTAGAAGTTTGTCAGCTGATTGTTGTTTCCCGGTTTGATTGGTAATAGATTTTAGAATATTCCATGTTTCTTTATTGTCCTTTGCAGATTTTAAAGCGGAGCTTTCGTGGGCGTTTCTTAGTTTCCTGAGTAATATATTACAGTGATTACGGTATCTTTTGTATGTTAACTCAACAACTCCATTTTTTGGGTCTGCCAAGAATTTTCGGTGGAGGTTATCCCTGTGTCGAACACACCGTAAGAGGCCAGGTGTGATCCAGGGCTTAAGCATTACTTTACGGTTAGGGGCCTTCGTTACTGTTGAGTGTTGGGATACCGTGGACATAAGACATTCGACAAACCTTGTAGCGGCTTCGTTTGCGTCACTATTTTGTGTAATAAAAGTAAAATCTATAGTTTTTAATTGTTCAACAGCGCTCTCATAGTTAATTTTTGTAATTTGTCTAAGATTCTGGTTTTTAGAGGGAGCGCTGCCGAGACATAACATTACGGAGGCGTGGTCACTGACTGTGGAGTCCATAACTATAACTGTTGCACAGGTAGTGGTTCTAATCATTATGTGATCAAGACAGTTATGCAGTCTAGTAGGAAAGGCATGTCCCGGTAAGAGGCCCATCTCTGCAGTTAAATTTAGATAGGACGAACTATTTCTATCTGTATTGTTAGGTTTTATGTCTATATTGATATCTCCTACCAGCATTATGTTATTTGCTTTTAATTTACTTAAAATCTTTTCCAGGGAGTTGAGGAAGCTATCAATACAATAAATTGATGGTGATCTATATGAAGCTAGAATACAAAAATCGGAATCGATTTTTAACACAAGAAAGTTAGCCCCTACCGGGTCTGGTTCTTCAACTGTACATTGAAGGTTGCTTTTAACAAATATTACAATACCGTCATTTTGATTAAGACATTTTTTGCTAGAGTAAGCCACGTAATTTTGCATAGTCGGAATCGGTTTGTCAGCATTTAGCCAGCACTCTGTCAAGATTATGATGTCGATTTCAGACGATAGCCTAGCCAGTTGGGCCTGAAAACCATCTAAGTTTTTATAAAACCTTCGGATGTTTTGAGTTATAATTTTTAGCGAGGTTTTAGAGTTTTTCATGATTTCGTTACAGGCGTCCGTATCACAGTGATGAGAAGATGCCACAGTAAAGCTATCTATCTGTGTTGAGATGTTATGGTTCATGTTAGCCATTGAATAAAATAATATAATTTGCCAGGTAGTAGGTGGCTTTGAGGAGAGTGCTGACAGAGTCGGGCGATTATACAGTCGGCAAGTGTGCGTGTGTGTGTGTATGCGTGATAAGAGCGCCATACTGGTCTAGCTTTCACGGTTCATAACTATACTTAAGATGTCACTTACGGGGTATCTTCCATGATTATTGTTTATTTATGAGCTCCCGATATTTCGACGCTGTTGCAAGCGCCATCGCGTGTCAACCCGCGATCATGGCGCTAAGACATCCCGTAAGTGACATTTTAAGTATAATCTAAACTCTATCTCGTAAGTGACATTTTAAGTATAATCTATTCATTGGTAGTAGGTACATACAATGTGTTGAAATTGTACCAACTTCATAAAAATGACTCATGTGCTATTAAAGTTGACAGAATTTAGATGATATCAATGTCATAGCAAGGTGGTAAGTGACCCAAGAGCACATACAATAACTTGAGATCCCGTCATCCTGGCAAAAAAAACACATGCACCACTAGACGATTAAAAGTAGCATTAAATAACAAAAACATGATTTGTGCTATCATACATAATTATATATCTTTCTTTACAAAGATACTCCCAAATTCCTGTCAATGAGTCAACGAGAACCTGGCGCGTACTGTAAGAGCATTTAATGATAAACTGTGACATCCGTAAGCGCCCAATTACTACAAGAACAGCCCAAATACTTTAGATAATGTAACGAAAACTTACCAACATCTTGATCGAAAGGTGAAGAATTACCGAAAATTCCCATTCTAAACAATAGAAGCACCCATGAAACACAAAAAAAAATGTGTGATTTAAAGAATATGAACTGTAAAGCTTAAATGTTTTAGTACTAGATAAAGTTACAGGAATTATTTTTTAATCACTAGAATGAACACAAAGAATAAATTTATCAATACCTTCAATAGGTACAAAGAGTCAAAACGTCATTGTCAATAGTAGTGAATGACATGACAGGTAAAAATATTTCAATGGTCATCTACCACAGAGTATACTATCTGCGTTTCACTTCACTCAAAATTGTAGACAATCGCCATCAGCAGGGCTATTACGTATCTTTCTGTTATCCAGTGACTATCAAGCTTCGGTTGTACACCGAACTTTGATGACAACCTTGAATGTCATAATACCAATTTATTATATGATCAAACGAACTTGCAAAAGTGAAGTTCGATCGATATTTTATGAGTACGTTTCATTCAAAGATATGTAATAACAACAATGTAGTCATTTTTACCCTACTGGCAACTTCGCACTAGTAAAGAGTAATTTCATTACGTTTTTTTTTTTTTTTGTTTCTACCTTTGGGTAGGCTGTATGTCGGCTTACCATTATTTTAGAGATTTTTTTTTCAAAGTTTTCACCTTGGGTATAGGGAGGGTGGGAGTATATATCTTCGAATGAAACGTACTCATATAATATCGATCGAACTTCACTTTTGCAAGTTCGTTTGATCATATATTATATTTCGACGTTTCATTCTTCAGATATGTATTAACAACAATGTAGATGTTCAGAGATTGTGAAATAAAATAAACAGATTTACGAAAATAAAAAAAGATCATCTTTTATTTTCTGTGGGTAATTAATACTTTATATTCATATTATTCTAAACAATCAAAAAAACTTCTTAGATAGTACATATTTTTATAAGTAAATTTATATGTATAGTATAAATAATAATAACAAAATTCTGTTCTTATTTAATTATTTAATTGTTACTAATAAAATCACAAGGAACCGTTTCTTTGTAATACTGACCGAGCAAAGTTACCTCTGTCCATTACCTGGCGGTGGTAGAACTTTGCAAAGGTTTGAGAAGTACTTGTCCATCCAGCTGCTTTCCTAATGGCATCTAACGAGAGCCCAGAGGCGGACGCCGCAGACGTGGCTGCGTGCCGCGTGCTGTGCGCGCTAAACGCAGACACGTCCACGCCGCTCGCAGACAGCACCTGCTTGATCCATCTGCTGATGGTTTGAGCAGTTGCTGGTTTGTGCGGACGCTTAAATGTTAATATAAGGCTGTTTGTCGCTTCAGATCTTATATCTTTTGTGGCGAATATATAATCTTCTATTATGGTAGCGGGGCAGATTGCCCTATTCTCATTAAAATACGGTAATATCAGTACAGGTTGTTCGCGTCCAGCCGCGGACGTTTTAATGACATCAAAAATACCTATCTTAATACCAGATGTACCCACCACAATGTTTTCTAATTTTATTAGAGAAAATGTCTGTACCCTATGCGCTGTACATAATGCTAGGACAACCACTAGCTTCTTGGTGATTCTTTCAATTGAGAGCTCTCTGTTGGGTATCCATTCTGAGACAAAATTTAGAACTACTTGTGGATCCCAAGTACAAGTGTATCTTGGAGTGGCAGGTCTTAATTTATAAACGCCTTTTAGAAGCCTTTTCACTTGGTCGTTAGAAGTTACGATACTGCCTAACAGCAAGGAAAGAGCTGAGCGATGAGAATTTAAAGATCGGTAAGTGGCACCTTCGTTAAAAAGTTTAGTTAAAAATAACATAACATCTGATGGAGAACCAGTGTATGGGTTATGACTGTTTGCTTCACAGAATTGCCACCATAGTTTATAAGTACCGTTGTACTGGGAAAGTGTATTCTGGGATAACGAAGCCATCATTAGGTCGAGTGCAAGGCTTGGTGTTCCTCTGGACCCGAAGGCTGACCTGAGAGCACCGCTGCAGCCAGGGTCAACTGTCTCACAGGGAGTTGGGGAGTCCTGAAAGGGAACAACGAGATATTTGAATCAGGCGTTAAGTATAAAATATCAGACTGTCGTATTTTATTAAGCAATGGAAACCATGGCTGTGACGGCCAATAAGGGAAAATAACGATACCTATTGCTTCGTCTTTAATATTTTTTTGTATGCATTTCAAAACCAAAGAGCAGGGTGGAAATGCGTAGAAGTAACCTGTGTGTTTCCAATTTATTGTAAATGCATCTACTGCCATGGCGTTATATTTTAACTTTTGAAATTATTATCTATTCATGTACCAGTATTAATTTATCTTTATTGTTTACGTTTTACTTTTATTGTTTACTGTTTATTCTACTTTATTCTACTATCTATTTTATATTTTATGAATTTCGACTATTAATATATACTACAATCTGTTTTAATACTTATATCCTTTATTTATTACTTACAATAAATAACCTATTGCTTGATATCGGTGCCATATTCTCAAAATATAGTTTGATATCAATTATATTAAGATAGCAAGTAGCTTTAATTCAAATCTGTACAATTCGACACAACTTAACGATGCCACTAGGGCTATCTTCGGTTCACGTATAACCTGAGCCAGTTTCTCATGAAACTGACTCAAGTTGCAGCTTTTACTCTTGACAACCCTAGTGGTTCGATTAATGCGACTGCCATCTGGTTGTGCCGAATTGAAGATCACCTCGTGGTACGCGGAAGTGGGCGCACTAACAACTTTAGCAATAAGCTATTGATGCTCTGGCGAATGCGTCCCACCTCCTGCGTACCGGGCATTCACTGCTAAACGCATTGTGCTGGCGTTCCCCCATCTCGGCTCTGGTGCAGTTCACGCACACCGCTGCCTCGCCACTGAGTTTGACTGGGCAGTCCACCCTTAAGTGTGGACCGCCGCAGTGGCTGCACAGGTTAACAGGCTCCGTGCAGAGACGCTTGCCGTGACCATATGCTAGGCAGCGGGTACACTGCACCAGAGGCGACTGGTCCTCAACGCGCACTCTCTGGAGGTCAATGCGGAGCTTGCCTCCAGAGAGTGCCCGGTTCCAGACCGTGGGTGACACGCTCAGCACAATGCTGTTTACGTGCGGGTTCCTGGACTTCCTCCTAAACTTCACAGACATTCTTTTTTCCCTGTCGTCGAGGTCGTGAAAAATCTCCCGGTTCTGGTTCCTAAGGGCCTTCAGTACTTCTTCATTGCTGTGCACTGACAGCACGTCCCTACAACACGACACTTCCTCGACGACAAGGTTCCCTCCAGCCGCTTCTGTGTACCCCCTTTAGGGGAGTCAGGGATTCACCGTAGATAATAAAACTCCGTACTTTGACTAGGATGAACAATGAATGAATTTATTTTCGAAAGCCCTACTTTTATATACCATAATCATGATAGCATCTAGGCATAACCGATACCGTTATGTGCGTTCGACCAATAGCGACGCGCCGCAGGGCGAGCCGCGCGCGGGGCGCGGGGCGCTGCTTCGCCGCGGCGCTAAATCAACGCGAAGGGATAAATAGGAGTGGCGCGCGAAGCGCGGTCCTTTTCCATCGCGCGCCGTCGTCGAGTGAAGACCGTCTGCTCTGCTGTTGCTCCGTCGTGTGTCGTCAGCGCCGCGTGTCCATCTGCGTAGTCCCGGAGTGTGAAGTGAAGATGCCGAGGGAAACTGGTGCTACGCTTGCTCTGCCTGCTTGCCTCTGCTTACAAAACCGCTTCTTTCGAAGCGAAATAGCCGGCGTGTGCGGCGTTGTGATGACGCCGTGCTGTGCCCGTGCTACTATCCTATTTCTTCAACGTACTAACGTCTTTTTCAAGATGCTTGCTTCTCTGTTTCTTTACGGAACGTCAACGTGCACGTGGTAAGGTAACTGGTTCGGTGTTGAGTGGTAATAAATTGGTTTGAAGGTATCTGGTAACTGGTTCGGAGGTATGTGGTAATGGTTCGAAGGTATGGTAATTGTGTGACGGGTACTATGTCACTACATCACTCCCCCTTATGCGAAGCGTACGTTGGGTTTCACTGCGCGGCCGGATCGAGTGACGTAGGAGTCATACGGTGCGCTTGGGGTCGGCGACCGCGGCTCGACGCTCGGTGATGTGCTTTCCGTGCGCGGTTCTTGCTGTGCCGCGCTTGTTGTGGTAGAAGTAAACCCTTCGTTGAGTAAGTGCGCTGGCTTGAGTCTGTCTATTGAGACTACTGTAGTTCGAAGTGGCATCTGTATGGTGAAATGCTTGCTGTCACGATGAATTACCTTGAACGGGCCGTCGTAAGGTGGGGTCAATGGACTTCGCACGGTATCATTGCGCACGAACACATGGGTACACGTCGCTAGGTCCTTGTGTACAAACGTACTTCTGTTATTGGCGTGAGACTTGCTGCTCGGGGACATCGTCGACATTGTTTCTGTCAGCTTTCGTACGAATTCTGCGTCCTCATTTTTCGGCTGTGAAGGCACGAAGAAATCTGACGGTATTCTAAGTGTTGATCCGTAGGTAATGAGGGCCGGGCTCAGTTGAGTATCTTCCCGTAGGGCGGTACGAAGGCCAAGTAACACAGTCGGTAGTTCCTCGCTCCAGTGCGCACTGGCGTTTCGCGCCATAAGCGCGGACTTCAATGTGCGATGCCAGCGTTCAACTTGACCGTTTGCTTGAGGGTGGTAGGCAGTTGTACGTATTCTTGTTATGCCGAATTTCTTCATAAGTAGGTTGAATAACGACGATTCAAACTGTCGCCCCTGATCCGTTGTGATTCGTAAAGGGCAGCCAAATCGTGATATCCATCCCTCGTAGATTGCTTGGGCGACGGTGTCGGCGGTGACGTCACGCACAGGAATTGCTTCCGGCCATTTCGTGCAGCGGTCGATTATTGTTACTAAGTATCTGTAGTTGTTGTGATATCCAAACGTACCCCTATGTTGAGAGTCTGTGGTATAGTTAATCTGTGAGAGTGGGTTGATGGTACTGGTGTGTGACCAGAGAGATTACTATGAGTATATATGTGCGTGACTAATTTAATAAAGCTTGGAGGACTTAGACAGGCTTTTATTACATGGTGGCAGCGGCAAAAGGCCTAAATTTTAATAGAAAATGGCGGAGACCGGTTACAAAATTAGTATTCCTCCACCGGAACCTTTTTCATTTGAGCCGAAAGAGTGGCCGTCATGGCGGACGCGCTATGAGAGATGGGCTAATGTGACTCAAATGTCCACACAAAATGAAAAAGAACAAGTAGACTGTTTGTTGTATACAATGGGACCAAGGGCGGAAGATATATTACTCCAGTGTGCAGAGGATGATGTCAAGAGTTACGGTAAAGTAATCAAATGTATGGAAGATTATTTTTTGCCCAAAAGAAACATAATATACGAGAGGTACATGTTCAACAGCAGAAAACAAGAGGAAAATGAAAAAGTGGGGGAATTTATAACTTCGTTGTTCAAGTTAGCTGAATATTGCAACTTTAAAGAATTAAAAGATGAGCTGATCAGAGACAGGTTGGTGGTTGGTCTGAAAGACAAAAAGGCGAGTGAAAAATTGCAGCTAAAGAGAGAGTTGCAATTGGAAGAAGCCATATTGATGGTAAAGCAGGTGGAGAGGCAGAAAGAGCAGAGCAAAGTTATAGAAGGAAAAAAGGATGACTTGGTGTTGGAAGTAAATAGGGTTAGAATGGCTAAATCAAATAAGGATGCTGTAAATTCAAGCAAGGAGAAGTGCTGGCACTGTGGTCGAGCACGCCATCCAAGAGAGCACTGTGGTGCGGTAAAGTCAACATGTTTCCAGTGTGGACGTGTGGGACATTTTGCAAGTATGTGTAAAGCTGGAAAGTTTATTAAGAAAACGGAGGTACTGACAGAACCAGAAGAAGTTCAAGTATTGCAGGTCAGTCTTGGAGAAGGCAGTGATAGGTATATGATAGAAGTGCAAATTTTTCATAAAGAAAAATTTCTTAGTAACTGTAAGTTTCTTATTGATACAGGGGCAGATATAACGGCGATACCGAGGTCAGTCTTGGGACCATGGGTGCAGTTATCAAGTACAAGAGATAAAGTGAGAGGACCAGATGGTAGTGAACTAAAGGTTCTCGGTAAATTAGACTTAAGGTTAGTATATAAGCTACAATGGTATAATAATAAGGTTTATGTTATAGAAGACTTGCAATGTCCAATATTGGGTCGTCCAGCATTAGAATCGATGAAAATACTGCATATTAGAGCTATATCAACTAATGTTTCATCTCAAGTTAATGTAGATAGAGAATTTGAAGGCATATTTAATGAGTTAGGGGTATTTAAAGACGAGTTCAAAATTCAATTAATTAAAAATCCAATACCTTATGTCCATGCTTCTCCTCGATCTGTATCTATCCCTTATTTACCTAAAGTTAAAGCGGAATTGGAAAGGTTGGAGCAGCTGGGGGTAATCAGCCCCATAGAGGAGCCAACAGATTTTGTGTCACCTATTGTAGTTGTTCCTAAGGGAAACAATATTAGAATATGCGGAGACTATACTCAAGTGAATAAAAGTATATTGCGACCAATATTTCCAATTCCTAAGGTAGAAATGACACTAGCTAGATTGAAAGGGGCTAATTTTTTTTCAAAAATTGATGCTACTGCAGGTTTTAATCAAATTAGGTTGGAAAGTAGCTCTAAAAAGCTCACTACTATAATAACACCTTTTGGAAGGTATGTGTACAATCGCTTACCATTTGGACTTAACTGTGGACCAGAGTATTTTAGTATGAAATTTTCAAATTTATTTAAAGATCTTGATGTAGCAATTCACGTTGACGATATATTAATATTTGAGGAGACTATTGAACGGCATGACATGGTTTTAAGAGAAGTATTGAAACGTTTACAAAATGAAGGTATAACAATTAACAAGGATAAATGTGTGTTTGGAGTTAGGGAAATACACTATTTAGGGCATATTATTAATGAAAAGAGAGTAAGGCCTGAGCCAGAAAGGGTAAAGTCAATCATTAATTTTCCAACACCTACAAACAAAAAGGAATTATTGCAATTTTTAGGAATGGTTAATTTCGTTGGTCGTTTTATACCTAACAAGTCACATATTCTGGATCCTTTGCATGTGTTGTTAAAAGAAGGTTATTTATTCACTTGGGATACTGAGCAGAAGCATGCTTTTGAAGTAATTAAAGATCATTTACAAAAGGCTCCTATACTGGCTCATTTTGATCCAAGTCAAAGAATAATCATTACAGCAGATAGTAGCTCTTATGGGTTGGGAGCGGCTTTATTACAGGAAGATGTAAAAGGAAATAGGAAGGTTATAGCATATGCAAGCAGAACTTTAAATAAAACAGAGAAGCAGTACGCTCAAATTGAAAAAGAATGTTTGGCATTAGTTTGGAGTGTTGATAGGTTTAAGGATTATGTGAAAGGCATAACAGTCTATTTAGAGACAGATCACAAGCCTTTGTTACAAATACTACAAACTAAACCCCTAGATGATTTGTCACCCCGACTTTTACGTTTTAGATTAAGATTAATGTGTTATGACTATAAAGTTAAGTATATACCAGGCAAAGAGTTGATATTGGCAGATGTGTTGTCTAGAAATCCTTTATGTACTCAAGAATCTGAATTGGATATTAATACAGATAAAGCAATATTTAGCTTTGTTCATGAAACATTTCCAGATACAACATTAGAAATAATAAAGCAGGAACAAAATAAATGTGGTACATGTGAAAATTTAAAGATATATTGCACAGAAGGATGGCCCAATAAAAGTAGATTAAATAAAGAATTGTCTAGGTATTATCAATATAGGCATAATTTTTCTATAGGGGAGGATTTATTGCTGTACAACAGCAGAATAGTTATTCCAAAAACATTGCAAAATACCATGCTAAAAATGATTCATGAGGGTCATATGGGTATTACTAAGTGTAGGGAACGTGCCAAACAATCAGTATGGTGGGTTGGCCTATCAAGGCAAATTGAGGAATTGGTTAGAAATTGTAGTCAATGTTTAGAGAATAGAATAAATTATAAAGAGGAAATTATTATAGAAGATGTTCCTGACAGATCCTGGCAAAAATTAGGTATGGATTTATTTAAATACAGGAGCAGTTGGTATCTAGTAATAGTAGATTATTACTCAAGGTTTTTGGAAATATTTCTTCTTAATAATTTAACTGAAGATGCAGTTATTCTCAAATGTAAGGAATCCTTTGCTAGGTATGGAATTCCTGAAGTTATCCGTACTGACTGTGGTACTCAGTTTAAATCTAAGTTTCTTAATTTTGCTAAGGAATATGGCTTTAAGCTGAGAAATAGTAGTCCCCATTTTCCTCAGAGCAATGGTATGGCTGAGTCGGCAGTTAAAATAAGTAAACAATTGTTAGCTAAGAATGATGATATTTATTTGGCACTTTTAGCTTATAGAAATACACCATTAGAATCGGGATATAGTCCAGCAGAGTTAATGTTTCATCGCAAATTAAGAGAGAAATTGCCTATTGTAAAATCAGAATTAAATAAGGTTGTCCAGCCAGGCCAAAAATATAGAAATATAAGATTTAAAAAAAAGCTTAAAGATGCTGATCATTATAACAGTAGACATGGAGCTAGAACTCTAAGACAATTATCAATAGGAGAGACTGTATGGGTTACAGATTTGAAATTGTATGGTGAAATAGTAAGATGTTGTAAGGAACCCAGATCGTATATTGTAAAGACAAATAGAGGAGAATTCAGGAGGAATAGGTGGCATCTTATAGAATGTAAAACAAAAAGAAGTGTAGAAAACGAGGATGAAGAAAGTGATAGTATAGAAATTGAAGATGATTTAGAAATAAGGAACGTTGATTACAACCAAGACATGTCTAGTAATTCAACAGTTGAAAATGTGGTTCCTTGTAGAGTAAGGCGAAGACCAGTGTATCTTGAAGATTATGTAACTGATTAACATAGTTTTAAGTATAGTTTATGTAACTGATTAACATAATTTTAAGTATCGTTTATGTAACTGATTAACATAGTTTTAAGCATAGTTGATTATGGATAGTTAATAGGGAGGATGTTGTGATATCCAAACGTACCCCTATGTTGAGAGTCTGTGGTATAGTTAATCTGTGAGAGTGGGTTGATGGTACTGGTGTGTGACCAGAGAGATTACTATGAGTATATATGTGCGTGACTAATTTAATAAAGCTTGGAGGACTTAGACAGGCTTTTATTACAGTAGTCGTTAGAGGGCGGCAGTGGTCCAACGATGTCAACGTGAATGTGTTCGAAGCGCGACGATTTTTGAAACTCGCCGAGAGGACTGATAACGTGTCGTTGAATTTTCCCGCGCTGGCAACCGATGCATGATTTCGCCCACAAACCAACTTCTTTATTCATATTCGGCCAGAAAAACTTTGTAGACATTACTCTTCTTGTTGTTCACACACCAGGGTGACTTAGTTCGTGTTGCGCTTTGAATGCTACTATACGATAAGTCGCTGGTAGGTATGGACGAACGTTGCCGGTTGATGTTTCGCATATGATGGGTCGTTGACCTCCGGGTAATGTGATAGGCGCGAACTTGAGACTTGGGTTCGTCATGCAGATCTTCAGTTCTTCATCGTTTTCTTGGTCTTGAGCGAGTTGGTTGTAGTCGATCGTGGAGTGCGACAAGTCGATTTCTTCGATGCGTGATAAGGCGTCAGCTGCTTCGTTCTTATCACCGTGAATGTATTTGATCTTCGCACAGAACTGACTAATGTAGTGTAGCTGGCGTTCTCGTCGTGGTGTGTCGCTGCTACTTGGCGTTCTTGTCAGGGCGTAAGTTAATGGTTTGTGATCGGTGAATATTGTTAGGTCACTGCCCTCAATCAGTCGTCGTAGGTGTTGCACTGCGGTGTACATTGCTAATAATTCGCGATCGTACACGCTGTAGCGTCGCTGCGTCTCACTCATAGTTTTTGAGTAGAATGCCAGTGGTCTCCACGCGTTGTCCACCTTTTGTTGAAGAACGGCGCCGATGCTAGTATTGGATGCGTCGG
This sequence comes from Xestia rhomboidea, assembly GCA_963853795.1. Taxonomy (NCBI): domain Eukaryota; kingdom Metazoa; phylum Arthropoda; class Insecta; order Lepidoptera; family Noctuidae; genus Xestia; species Xestia rhomboidea. Next base: position 21,231,536 of record OY970764.1, read on the forward strand.
TAAATAAACATAGCGGCGAGTTAGGGATGGGGTGCGTCAGAGTTGTTGCCTCGAGTATGCTTTGTCGGCATTTTTCAAAGGCTTGTTCAGCTACTTGAGACCATTGTATCGGAGTTTTGTCGTTCTTCTTGCTGTTGTGTAGGTATTTGTTCAGTTCATGTTGGTGCTCGGCTTGATGTGGTAAACAACTACGGTAGAAGTTTATCATTCCTAAAAATCTTCTTAGTTCTTGCACTGTTTGTGGTTTGGGATAGTCGACTATGGTTTGAATTCGTTCTTGAGTGGGTTTGATTCCTTCTGATGACACTTCGTATCCGAGGAACTCGATGGTTTTCTTGTCAAACTCGCACTTATCGATGTTAAGACTGACGCCGTAGGTATTTAGGCGTTCGAGTACTAGTTCTAAGTGGCGGCGGTGTTCTTCCTTGTTTCTCGAGTGTACGAGCAGATCGTCGACGAAACAGAATACGTTGTCGTCGAGTCCTCGTAGAACCTCATGCATGAAGCGTTGAAAGGTTTGACCGGAGTTTCTTAAGCCGAACGTCATGCAGTTGAATTCGAAGAGGCCAAATGGAGTTATTATTGCTGTTTTTTGAGCATCTTGTTTTGCGATTGGTATCCAGAAATATGCCATTTTCAAATCGAGTTTCGAGAATATTGTCTTGCCATGGAGTTGGTATGTGAAATCTTGAATTCGTGGAATGGGGTATCGGTCAGGAACGGTGACGGCGTTGAGTCTTCTGTAATCGCCACATACTCGAAGTGAACCGTCTTTCTTTTTCACAATGTGAAGTGGACTCGCCCACGGACTGCTTGACGGCTTGCATATTCCCATCTCGATCACGCGCTCGAACTCGAGTTTTGCCGCTTTATATTTGTCGGGCGGTAGAGGGCGCGGCCGTGAGTAGATCGGCGGCCCAGTCGTCTCGATGTGATGTGTGACGTCATGCTTGGCTGGAGTTTTTAGTGTCATTGGTCGTAGTACATCTGGATATTTCTTCAGCAGGTCGTGATGAGTGTGGTCGCGGTTGATAATGTGGATAGATTCTTCTTTGCTGTTTATTTTGATGGCGTTCACACTAAGCTCGGTCACACGGTCGATAAGTTTTCTTTGGTGCAAGTCGACTAACAGTTTGTGCTGTGCCAGGAAATCGGCACCCAGTATTGAAGTCTTCACATTGGCGACGACGAAAGTCCACTTGAAACTTCTTCGTAATCCTAGGTTGAGCTCGAGTGTGCGCTCTCCGTACGAATCTCTGTTCCGTTGGCTGCGTACAGTTTGTAGCCTGCATTGTCCGCCGGTCTTGAGTATTTCTGGTTTCGGGCGGCTAATACCGATATGTCGGCTCCCGTGTCGACAAGAAATTTTTCTCGGTTGTTGATGTCGATCACACATAGGCGGTGGCTGATTTGGTTTACATCGACACCCGCCACTATCGATGCACGTTCTAGTTTTCCCGCTTTTCTCTGGAACACGGCGATTCACATTTCCGTGCCTCGTTGCCGAATCGGTAATGATAACGGCACAGCCAGTCAGGGTCGCCGGGCTTGCGGGAGTTGACATTGCGCTGTCTTGAATGTGAGCGTGAGCGGCTACGATGCGCTGAGTTTTGGCGGGAACGGTGATACGAATGTTGCTGATTTCGAAGTTCGGCGACTTCGAGTGACAATTTCTCTATTTGTTTCGTAAGCATATTGATTTGTAGGTTTGTTATCGCGTTTAACTGTACCTCATTGGCTGCTGGACTTGTTGACGGAGGATTTGCTGTGGAGACTGCGGCGACTGTAGTGGGTTCAAAATGCTCCATCATTTTGTCGGCCATTGCGGCAAGCATTTCGAGCGACGACTCGGTGTTGACGGAGAGCACGGCGCGAACTTGTGGGGGCAGCTGGTTGAGCCACATCACCTTCAGCGCCTCATCAGATAGTAGCTTGCCACTGAGATCTCGCATTTTACGCAGCAGCTGGCTTGGCTTGTTGTCGCCGAGTTCGAGACCACTGAGTAGCTTCTGTAACTGCCGGTGATCTGATTCTTGGTACGTCGAGATGAGTCTGTCCTTGAGCGCGCTGTACTTGCCGGTGGTCGGTGGATGTAAGATGATGTCACCGATTTGTTCTAGGTCGCTGTTGCCGAGTAGCGGGACGACGAGGTTGAATTTCTGCTCTTCACCTATCTTGCTGGCAGCAACGGCGGCTTCAAATTGCGCGAACCACAGGCGAGGATTTTGGCGCCAAAATGGTGGTAGACGTGCAGGAAGTGAGATTGTTGCCACGTCACTCTTCACTGTTGTGGCGCACTCAGCATCGGAAAAATCGTCGGGATTCAACGACATGATGGTGCTCTTCTACTTTTCGACTGGATCTTGCAGGAGTTTGATGATCGAGGAGCTCAGGCTTCGTCTTCCAGGTCGTGTTCTTGTACTTTTTGCTCGCGGGGTCACCAATTTAGGGGAGTCAGGGATTCACCGTAGATAATAAAACTCCGTACTTTGACTAGGATGAACAATGAATGAATTTATTTTCGAAAGCCCTACTTTTATATACCATAATCATGATAGCATCTAGGCATAACCGATACCGTTATGTGCGTTCGACCAATAGCGACGCGCCGCAGGGCGAGCCGCGCGCGGGGCGCGGGGCGCTGCTTCGCCGCGGCGCTAAATCAACGCGAAGGGATAAATAGGAGTGGCGCGCGAAGCGCGGTCCTTGTGCGTAACATCAACGCACGTGGAGGACGACCCGGCTGCATCTTCCACGCAGTGCTGAGGAAGCAGACGGACATCCGTAGGATTTACGACACCACCACACTTATGTGCATGCGTGGTGTCCGCGTAGAAGCTTGGCGGAGCAAACGTGGGCCCGCCCAGTGCCATAGGTGCCAGAAGTTCAGGCACAGCTCGCACCAGTGCCACCGCCCTCTCGCTTGCGTGAGGTGCGGCGAGGGACACGTCGCGCGCGACTGTCCACGCCCAAAAGAAGAACCGGCCACCTGCGCCAACTGCGCAGGCGATCATCCGGCCTGCAGCACCAGGTGTCCGGTCATGAAAAAAGAGGCTGCAAACAAGCGGGCAGGCACGGTCGCCGCCACAAAAAACAGACGCCGCCCCAAAGAGAGGCCCCCTACTAACGCCGAGGATCATGAGGCCCCCAGCGCCACATTGATGGCGGCGGCAAACGGGCCCACCTCCGACGTAAAGGATGTCGCTGCCTCGAGGCGGAAAAATAAGAAGCGCGGGGGAAGGAAGAGGGGAAGAAATCCCCAGCCCCCCGCGACCCGAACAACAGAGGGCACTGTCCCTGCCTCGGCGCAGGCGCAGGCCACAAACATTCCACACTCAGCTGAGCCGCCTGTTGTTGTTGTTGCTACTGCCGGCCCTGGCGAGCCAAGGAAGGGGAAGAAAGTGAGAGAGGACAGGTCTGCCCCATCCGCAGGCGCGGCCCCGGCCGCCGCGGAACCCAGGGTGCAAAGGCCACACAAACAACTGCAACAACAACAACAACAACAACAACAGAAACTCCCGGCTAGCACCAGCGAACACCAAAAGCGCGCCACCCAAGCTGCTGGAGCTCGGCAGAGCCCGACCCAGCAGAGTGACTTCACGGCCTGCGCCATCAGGATACTTATGGACCTAATAAGGGCCATAAGGCAGGGACAGGATGCGGGCCTAGTAATCCTCGACGGACTGACGGAGTTACTCGCGTTGTACAATGCCTAGTTCGTTGAGGATTCTACACTGGAACGCCCGCGGCCTAAAGAACAAGGTCGCCCTACTCCGCCTCCTCCTCAAGGACCAACGGATCGACGTGGCGCTTGTGGGTGAAACACACCTGGGGCCTGCGGACAGGACCAGGTTCCCGGGTTACTTCACCTACAGGAGGGATGAGAAGTCGCCGCTCGGCATCTCCTACCGCGGGCTGGCGGTGCTGGTCAACCGAAGGGTCGTCCATCAGCCGCTCCCAGAGGTCACCCCAACGACCTTCCAGGCGTTGGGAGTTCAACTCCATGTCGCCGGCAAGGACATGAACATCTATGCCGCCTACCACCCACCCAGCTCCGCCCTAGACTGCGCGGAGCTGAGACGAGTCCTGCAGTCGCCGAACCCGACACTCCTTGCCGGCGACTTCAACGTCAAGCATCCGGCATGGAACAGCCGGATCCAGAACACCTGGGGCGGACGGCTCTTCGCGGACGCGGAGGCCCACGGATACACGGTGTCCGGCCCAGACACTCCGACTCACTACCCGGACATCCAGACGCACATCCCGGACGTGCTGGACATCGTGATCCACCAGGGCCTCGGTTGCCAGCTCACCCAACAGGTGATAGACGACGAGCTGCAGTCGGATCACCAACCTGTGCTCGTCGTCCTCTCAGAGATGCCGACTAGACTCTCGCCTCCTGCGCCACGTCGCATCATAGACTGGGACACGTACAAGGATAAGTTGGAGACCACCACACCCTCTTGGCCCACCGAGACCGCCGCAGACGTCGAGAGGCTCGCGGGAGAGGTCACCGCCTGCATCCAGCGCGCCCTAGAAGAGGCGACCACCACACTGCCGACACCGACGGAGGGGTTTGTTTACAAGCCCCTCCCCGCCCACATAAAGCACCTGATCGCCCAGAGGAGGCGCCTACGCAGGCGGTGGCAGGACACCGGCTGCCCTACGATGAAGCGAGACCTCAACCGTCTGGCGGAGAAGGTCAGGGCCAAGCTACAGGAGCACAACGCCGCGGGCTGGGAGGAACGAATCGACGCCGCAGAAGGGGACTGGCCGTCGATTCACAAGCTATGCAGATCGCTCACGAACACCCCGGCCCCGGTACGTCCACTACGCCACAGCGACGGGGCGCCCAGATATGTTGCAGCAGACCGTGCTGAGATATTCGCTGAGCACCTGGAGCGTCAATTCCGGCCAAACCCAAGCACCGACACCGAGCACATCGCAGCAGTCGAGAGGCACCTTGGAGAGTACTTCGCCTCGCCGGTAGCCCCCGAAGAGGACCCAATATTCTTCTCCCCAAATGCAGTCAGACGCGCCATCCTCCGGACAAAGCCGAGAAAGGCCCCGGGGGCGGACCAGATCACTAACACCGCGCTACGCCACCTGCCGTACAGAACGGTGGCGGCGTTAGCGCGCTTGTACACGGGAATATTACGCACCGGGGTTTTCCCGGCTGCGTGGAAGGAAGGGCGCGTCATCATGCTGCCCAAACCGCACAAAGACGTCCTGAAGCCGGAAAGCTACCGGCCCATCACACTACTCTCCTGCACCTCCAAGGTGTTTGAACAACTCCTGCTGCGACACCTGCAAGAACACGTGAAACCGCGACCCGAGCAGTTTGGGTTTCGCTCGGAACACTCCACGACGCTCCAGCTGTCGAGGGTACTGCACCTGCTCACGTCGGCGATGAACAGGAGAGAGCGAGCGGTTGCAGTATTCCTCGACATGGAGAAAGCGTTTGACAGGGTGTGGCATGCCGGTCTGCTATACAAACTGTCGATGACAGACGCGCCCCGCCGCTTGATACAGGTGGTCTCCTCCTTCCTTACAGACAGGACCTTCAGGGTGGTGGTTGACGGTGTGCTATCAAGCACCCGCACCATCACAGCCGGAGTGCCGCAGGGCAGCTGTGTCTCCCCGTGGTGTTACTCCTGCTTCACCGACGACATCCCCACAACACCGGGCACCACGCTCGCGCTGTACGCTGACGATGCCGCGTACATTGCCACGTCACTTAACGTGCATCACGCGGCCGTCAAGATGCAGCGCGTGCTCGATCTTCTGCCAGAATGGCTGGCCAAATGGAGGTTGTCGGTGAACGTGGGAAAAACCCAGGCACTGACTGTCGGCGGCTACAAGAAACCACCACCCCTGAAGCTACAGGGGGCCGACGTCGAATGGTCAACCCAGGCCAAGTACTTGGGCGTCACCATTGACAGTCGGCTCTCCATGGCGCCGCACGTCCGCACGATCGTCGCGAGATGCAGGAGCGCCCGCTTCCTGCTCCTCCCGGTTCTCAATTCCCGCCTCCCGCTGCGTGCCAAGCTGGGCGTGTACAAAACGTACATCCGCCCCCTGCTCACGTACGCCGCCCCAGCTTGGCTCGCCCTCACGAGCGAGAAAAGCAAAGGGGCACTTAGAAGACAACAGAACATCTCACTTCGTAAGATCGTCGCCGCCCCTCGCTACGTGAGGAACTCCGTCGTCCAGCGGGACCTCGACATTGAGAGCCTGGAGGACTTCTGCGGCCGCCTCGCGTCCAACATGTTCGCGCGCGCCGACGCCTCTGCCTGGCCACACATCGCACAGATAGCGCCATGGCACACGCGCCCGCCTGACGCGGGGCGCACCTCGCGCTTACCTAAGCGCCTACCACGCGACCTCGTGACGGACGTGTGACGTCACCCACCGGATTTGACCACCGAGTATGTCGCCTCACCTACACGCGGCATACTCAAACAATAAGACTCCACACTCACAACACACACAAGGTGTAACGTCGCGTCCTAAGTTAATATAGGCGCGACGCGCACCCCCCACCTCATACCCACACGACTCCACAGTCACGTGACTCACGCGAGGACAGCGACGCGGGCGCGCCATCCACTCGCAAGCATGAGCGGTGTCACACATCATACAATACCGCTCACACATACACACTCGGCCCCCTAGCCCGGAGCGCATCGGCTAGCTTCGATAACGCTGCGGGCGGGGGCCCCCTCGCCTGGTAGGGGTAGCCCGAGCCGCCTCTGGCTGGTCAGCACCCGCCGGGCTTCACCCGGGGCACCGGGAGTTCCACCTGGCGGTGACAGACCGCCGAGGCGGCGTGAAGAAACGGTTAACACCGTGGCGCCCCTACCGACACAAAATGACATTAATTCACAGGCGAGCGGCGCAAGCGCGCTCGCCATTGGCCGAGGCCTACAAGGCCCACCCACTGACGGTGCCCGTGTGTTCACGGGCACACAAGGATCCCGCGGGACCAAGGGCGATGCCCACAACCCGCCTGCCGCAACCCCTTGCGGGGTTGCAGCGAATTCTACGACGCGCGGTCCTTTTCCATCGCGCGCCGTCGTCGAGTGAAGACCGTCTGCTCTGCTGTTGCTCCGTCGTGTGTCGTCAGCGCCGCGTGTCCATCTGCGTAGTCCCGGAGTGTGAAGTGAAGATGCCGAGGGAAACTGGTGCTACGCTTGCTCTGCCCGCTTGCCTCTGCTTACAAAACCGCTGTGATGACGCCGTGCTGTGCCCGTGCTACTATCCTATTTCTTCAACGTACTAACGTCTTTTTCAAGATGCTTGCTTCTCTGTTTCTTTACGGAACGTCAACGTGCACGTGGTAAGGTAACTGGTTCGGTGTTGAGTGGTAATAAATTGGTTTGAAGGTATCTGGTAACTGGTTCGGAGGTATGTGGTAATGGTTCGAAGGTATGGTAATTGTGTGACGGGTACTATGTCACTATACCCCCTTTACAGGGACACAGAAGATCCCAGTGTCTAATTTTCTCCTCCCGAGCGGCCATTGTTGTCTGCCTCCACTTTACAGGGGTTCGTTTTTAATTATTATTTTTTTATTCTATACATGCCGCTCGAGATTAATATGTTCCTCACCCCATCCGCTACCCTGAGAACGTTAGGCTCCGGGGGCTCGACGCGATCGCCGGAAAAGGCGGGACCTTCTTCTGCTGACGCGAGGAGGAGAATCTCAACACTCCTTCCGCCTCGCGGGTGGGTTCTGCCACTCCGGGGACGCGCCGAGCTCCTGCGGACTTCTTGACACTGCTCAAGAAGCCTGAGGCGAGGAACCGCAGTCGCACTGAGGAGGCGAGAGCTTGCCTGAACAAGGCTAAGCTAAATTTAGGCAACTCTCGCAACCTCAGGACCGACATAAAGACTGCGGTGCTCGAGGCCATAAACAGGCTTTTTGAGCTAGTCAAAGAGTCCGAGAGCGACAAGGCCCCTGCCGCATCCATTGCCGTACCGGCACCCGTGCCCACTGCTGACCCCGTTCCCCAGTCCAATCCTGAGAGCCTTGTTAGCCAGACTGAGCTCGTAAGGACAAACACAAATACACAATTACAATTATCAGGCCAACGAACCTCTTCTCCGAGTAACTCAGTAGTCATGGCTCCACATACCCTTCTTAGGCAAAGATGTACGGTTGACTTACTTATCCTATGTGCATCACCAATAACGTGGTATTGTGAACCACAACCCATCCAATGCAAAGCGCATAAAATTTGTTTATCGGGTGTAAGTGCTAGACTTCTACTTGTATCATGTTCAAGTTGTTGACCAATTTTATTAATTAAATATTCTACGGTAGTTTTACATAAGCCGAAATTTTTCTATAAAGCAAAAATCTGTAATTAAGAAGTAAAAATTTATTCAGATTTATTCATAAAACAGGGCCCTGGGCCCTGTTTTATGAAGCTGAAAATCCGACAAGTCGTTAGTCGATATATATGTCAGAAAGTGACAATTGTAATTTTTTTCTGTGTTATTTTTTTATTTTATTTTTATTTTATTTATTTATAAATATAATATATATATATTTATAAATATTTTATTTAGTTATAAAGCTGACAGGTGACATAATTGTCATGGTAGAAAATTCACATCTCTGATAAAAAAACCTTTTTGAGCAACAGGTGACAGGTGACAATTTGTCGTGAAAAACTAGGCAAATCTGCTCTTTATAATACACAATTAACATGACGTCATGACATATAATTATGTGGAATTGTCCGACAAGTCTGACAGGAGCGTTGCCCTCTGTCGCGAAATCATATTTTTATTTTGAATGTGGTACTTACATCGAGCAGTGAGAGTAGTGATAACGAATATTTGGAACAAATACAAATGAGGAGGCAACGACGACGCGACGATCGTATAAAATCTGAATAAGTAAATTTTTCCTTCTTAGTTACAGATTTTTGCTACTTAAATAGAAAAATTTCGGCTTATGTAAAACTACCGTAGAATATTTAATTATTAAAATTGGTCAACAACTTGAACATGATACAAGTAGAAGTCTAGCACTTACAATTCAATTCAATTCAATTTATTCACAAACAATTTACATTGTGTTTGAAATAACAAAATAATAACAACACAAAATTAAAAAAAAAACACACTCCCTAGACATGTAACACATCACCTGATAAACAATTTTTATGCGCTTTGCATTGGATGGGTTGTGGTTCACAGTAGGTACTACGTTATTGGTCTAAATAACTTCAGCTTCAGAAGTCGGTGACCTTTATTTGATTGATTTAGTTTATTTTTTTGTTACCGACTTCTGAAGCTGCAGTTATTTATCACTTTTTTGTGTTTTTTTTTTTAAGTTGGTTTTATTTTTTTGCAAAAAACGTTATTATTTTTTACTTTTTAGTGGTTTACATGTGCTTACCCCTTCACAGCGTACCGGCGTGATGTTATGTTATGAACTGGTATAAAAAACAATAGACAGACATGAGATTTCAGCAATCCCAGTCCATTTGCTATCATTTATTGAGGAGTTCCGTTGCCTATCTCCGAAGCTCTTTATTAGATATTCACCAAATTGAAATGGGACCACTCCGAGAAAGTACTCTTCCAAAAACTACCCAAATCGCTTAGAGTGTGCCAATACAATTTGAAGAGGTCTCTCTTTTTCTCCAGGATCCCATCATGAGATCCTGACTTGATGATCATGGGACAACCTGGGAAGTATACCCTTTCAAACAAAACAAAAAAAATCAAATCGGTCCAGCCACCTTCGAGTAATCGGGGAACATACTTAAAAAAAAAAAAGGTTCCGACGAATTGAGAACCTCCTCCTTTTTGAAGTCGGTTAAAAAGACTTAGAACAAGTGAAACAATGTCTAGGAATGAATGTAAAATTTGATAAGTTAGAAGGATCTGTCCACCATGACAACCATAGATCAAGAAAATTAAAATGATGGTTTGTTGCATAAATTTAACTTGACAGATTGCAAAACTTTTGATAGGTACTCCCATAGAGTAAAGTAATATATCGGGTACTCCAATAGAACATAAATTGAATGTAAAAATTGGTCAAAATGTAAATATGATAGTACCTTTTCAACAGCTTTTAATCTAATGTACTTATCTGTCTACTCTAACTTAACCAGACCAGACATAACTTATTCAGTCAGATAAGTCAATAATTATAATAATAGTCATACAGATGAGCATTGGGGTTATGCAAAGACAGTGTTGAAATATTTGAAAAAGACTAAATCTTATGGTTTTAAGTATTGTAATAGAGGAATTTCCAATATAGAAGGTTTTGTGGATGCCGATTGGGCAAATAATACAATAGATAGGCGGTCGTATACCAGTCATGATTTTCTTTTCAGTTTTGTTAGGTTTTTGATGCTATAGTTTGATAAAATTTTTACTGCCTAGTTATGAGATTCTATTTTGAAATAATTATTACACGTGTATAAATACCAATTAATCTTAAGCTCTATTGCCCTATGCTTTGATCCTATATCCTTTCCAGCAGAAAGGGTGAAGCTCCCCTCCCCAACCTCCCCTAAAATTGAAAGGTCTGTAACTTCATAACGGTTAGAGATAGCCATCAGCTGTTTGAACAAATATTATAGTAGGCGTCGAAACTTGTCCGGTGGTAGGTAGGTCCTGAGCGGAGCGAACCTGCGAGGCCGTGGAGCGAACGGGGGAGGTGGCGAGCGAAGCGAGCCGGCGACCTCCGTAGCGTAACGAAGGTTGAGTGGGTGAAGCTCCCCTCCCCAACCTCCCCTATAATTGAAAAGGGCAGTAACTTAATAACGGTTATAGATAGCTATCAGGTGTTTGAACAAATATTATAGTAGGTGTCGAAACCTGTTCGGTGGTAGGTAGGTCCTGAGTGAAGCGAAAGGGGGAGGTGGCGAGCGAAGCGAGCCGGCGACCTCCGTAGCGTAACGATGATTGAATGGGTGAAGCGTAATTCAGCAAACTTAAGAGTTATTTTTTTTTAAGGAAAAGGTATGAGTTTTTAAATAAGGTTTTATTAGGGGTCCGTAGGGGTTTTCATACTGTTTTAGGGGTAATTCTAACGGATTTTCCAATTCATTTAGAGGTGCCTATAGATTCTCAAAATTTGATGAGGGTGAGTAATACTTCTCAAAAACACCAAACACGCGAGCTGCGCGCAGCTCGCGCACCCAAGCAAACTAGTTATTTATTTTATATTATATAAAGCTGAATTACCACTGACTCACTGACTCATTGACATAATTGTTCTCCCAGATGGTGGATGGGGAGGTGGGTATTTTTTGACAGATTCGTAAACAAGTAACTTCCGTGAGTATGGGAAAAGTGCCAAACCTCCCCTTTTTGCTCCCCTTCCTCCCCCTCCCTATCGTATCTCGGAAACTAAGGGACCCGTATTTTTTGTTTTTTACGGGATCGTATAGAGGAGGCTCGGAAAAGTAAAAACCAGTTTTCAAAGTTGTCCCCCTTTCTCCCCTTCTCCCCCCCTTTAGGCGGATCTCGGAAGTTAAGAGACTTGGAACATTTTTTTTTTCAGATTTGTATAAAGGGGCCGATTGTTAGTCGAAATCATTTTTCAAAACTCCCCACTCTCCCCCCTTCACCCTTCCCCCCATCGTATATCGGAAACTAGGACACGTAGCGGAATTTTGATTTTTACTATACTTTATTATTGAGGGGCGTTGAAATTTGTATTTCCTCCCCTCCCCAACCTCCCCTTTGCTCCCCTCCGCTTTCCGGTGGTAGGTAGGTCCTGAATGGAGCGAGCCTGCGAGACCGAGTAGAGCGAAGGGGGGAGGTGGCGAGCGAAGCGAGCCGGCGACCTCCGTAGCGTAACGAAGGTTGAGTGGGTGAAGCTCCCCTCCCCAACCTCCCCTAAAATTGAAAGGGCTGTAACTTCATAACGGTTAGAGATAGCTATTAGGTGTTTGAACAAATATTATAGTAGGCGTCGAAACTTGTTCGGTGGGAGGTAGGTCCTTTTTTTTTTTTTTTTAGGATGGGAAATCATCAAATGACTTCTCCCGCTCTGGGCGGAGCAGGATGGAGTGTCAGACTTTTACTGACTAAAACCCATCCATGTTCCTTCCTCGCCCTTTGTGTTCCGGGGCCACGGTATCTCTTTCGAATAGTCCCGCAGCCCCGGGGAGGTAGGTCCTGAGTGGAGCGAAGGGGGGAGGTGGCGAGCGAAGCGAGCCGGCGACCTCCGTAGCGTTACGAAGGTTGAGTGGGTGAAGCTCCCCTCCCCAACCTCCCCTATAATTGAAAAGGGCTGTAACTTAATAACGGTTAGAGATAGCTATCAGGTGTTTGAACAAATATTATAGTAGGTGTCGAAACCTGTCCGTTGGTAGGTAGGTCCTGAGTTTAGCGAAGGGGGGAGGTGGCGAGCGAAGCGAGCCGGCGACCTCCGTAGCGTAACGATGATTGAATGGGTGAAGCGTAACTCAGCAAACTTTAGAGTTATTTTTTTTATGGAAAAGGTATGAGTTTTTAAATAAGGTTTTATTAGGGGTCCGTAGGGGTTTTCATACTGTTTTAGGGGTAATTCTAACGGATTTTCCAATTCATTTAGGGGTGCCCATTGATTCTCAAAATTTTATAAGGGTAAGTAATACTTATCAAAAACACAAAACACGCGAGCTGCGCGCAGCTCGCGCACCCAAGCAAACTAGTTATATTATATAAAACTACAAGACCACTCACTCACTCACTCATTGACATGTCCATTCTCGGATTGGGTGAGAGATGGGTTAGGGGTATGTTTTGCAATAATGTATAAAACCATAGAGTGAATAGAGGAAAATTATAGAGGAGATTCAAATCCAAGATGGCGGCCGAGTCCATTTCCGGTTTCGGTGGGGAAAAGACTTGGAGAAGTTTCGACTCATAGGTCCTGTATAAGATCTGGAATGATTTAAAAAAAAAGTAAAAAAAAAAAAAAACAAGATGGCGGCTGCGCTAGGACGTTTTGAAAATTGCGACTTTTTCCACTTGACTATGACGAATTGTTTTGTTCTACCGATTCCAAAAGTTGGCTACACCAAGTGCATTAATCGGTGGCCTATATCCTTGAGACTTCAGAAAAATTGGGACTTTTCAGAAAAACAAGATGGCGGACGGTGTGGCGGCCATTTTGTGAAAAGTTGGAATTTTCGACTTTTTTCAAATCCAGTTTTTGTGTAGTTGGCAACATCTGACGGGTTCAAGTTGTACCGAGCGGTTGTGTGTTACGTCAACGAGTGTTGCCTGGCGAAATAAATTTCCCCATTTTTAGGGTACTTTCCCAGATTTTCCCCAAAAACATGAAAAGTAGAAATAACGACATTTTGAATAAAGACTTTGAATAGCTGGCAGCATTAGGGTCCCCTAAATGACATTTGACCATTTTGGTGCGTTTTAGTTGGCAACCCCAAAAAATATTGAATATTTTAATTTTTGGGACTTTTTGACTTTGGCGAATTCATTTGTTCTACCAAACTCAAAAGTTGGCAACACCAAGTACACCGATCGGTAGCCTATATCCTTGAGATTTCAGGAAAATTATGACATTTCAGAAAAACAAGATGGCGGACAGTGTGGCGGCCATCTTGTAAAAATGACGAAAAATCCCAATTTTCGACACGATAAATGGGACAGCTGGCAACCCCCGACTGGATTGTGTTGTATGAACCGGTTGTGTATTTAGTCGAGGAGTGTTGCCTGGTGCAAAAAATTTCCCCATTTTGAGGGAGTTTTCCCAGATTTTCCCCAAAAACATGAAAAGTAGAAATAACGACATTTTGAATGGAGACTTTGACTAGGTGGCAACATTGTGGTCCCCCAAATGACATTTGACCATTTTCATCACTTTTAGCTGGCAACCCCGAGAGCCATTGGGGCTTGAATTTTCGGGTCAGACCCGACTTTGGCGAGTTCTTTTGTTCTACCAAACTCAAAAGTTGGCAACATCAAGTACACCAGTCGGTGGCCTGTATCCTTGAGATTTCAGGAAAATTATGACATTTCAGAAAAACAAGATGGCGGACAGTGTGGCGGCCATCTTGTAAAAATGACGAAAAATCCCAATTTTCGACACGATAAATGGGACAGCTGGCAACCCCCGACTGGATTGTGTTGTATGAACCGGTTGTGTATTTAGTCGAGGAGTGTTGCTTGGTGCAAAATTTTTCCCCATGTTTAGGGAGTTTTCCCAGATTTTCCCCAAAAACATGAAAAGTAGAAATAACTACATTTTGAATGGAGACTTTGACTAGCCGGCAACATTGGGGTCCCCCAAATGACATTTGTCCATTTTCATCACTTTCAGCTGGCAACTCCGAGAACCATTTTGGCTTGAAATTTCGGGTCAGACCCGACTTTGGCGAGTTCTTTTGTTCTACCAAACTCAAAAGTTGGCAACAACAAGTACACCAGTCGGTGGTCTGTATCCTTGTGATTTTAGGAAAATTATGACATATCAGAAAAACAAGATGGCGGACAGTGTGGCGGCCATCTTGTAAAAATGACGAAAATTCCCAATTTTTGACGCGATAAATGGCACGACTGGCATCCCCCGACTGGATTGTGTTGTATGAACGGGTTATGTGTTTTGTTGAGGAGTATAGCCTGGTGCAAAAAATTTCCCAATTTTTAGGGTATTTTCCCAGATTTTCCCCAAAAACGTGAAAAGTAGAAATAACGCCATTTTGAATAGAAACTTTGATAAGCCGGCAACTTTGGGATCCCCCAAATGACATTTCACCATTTTCATCACTTTCAGCTGGCAACCCCGAGCGCCATTAGGGCTTGAATTTTCGGGTTAGACCCGATTTTGGCGAGTTCTTTTGTTTTACCAAAGTCAACGAACAGCCACCGTTTTTTTACTGACAGGTACCTTGTATCCTGGTTACTTTAGGAAAATTGTGACATTTCAAAAATTCAAGATGGCGACCGTGCCATTTCCGGTTTATTACCACTCACTCACTGACATAATTGTTCTCCCAGATGGTGGAGGGCGAGTGGGGTATATTTTTACAGATTCGTAAACAACTAGCTCTCAAACGTATGGCAAAAGTGCCAAACCTCCCCTTTTCACCCCCCTTCTCACCCCTCCCTATCGTGTCTCGGAAACCAAGAGACTTGGAACATTTTTTTTTTCAGATTCGTATAGAGGAGGCTTGGAAAAGTAAAAACCATTTTTCAAAGTTGCACCTTTGCCCCCCTTCTCCCCGCCCCTTTAGGCGGATCTCAGAAGTTAAGAGACTTGGAACATTTTCTTTTTCAGATTCATATTAAGGGTACCAGAGTTGATCAAAATCATTTTTCAAAACTCCCCTCTCTCCCCCCCTTCACCCCTCCCGCCCATCGAATCTCGGAAACTAGGACACGTAGCGGCATTTTGATCTTTACTATACTTTATTATTGAGGAGCGTTTAAATTTTTATACCCTCCCCTCCCCAACCTCCCATATCCGGTGGTAGGCAGGTCCTGAGTGGAGCGAAGGGGGGAGGTGGCGAGCGAAGCGAGCCAGCGACCTCCGTAGCGTAACGAAGGTTGAGTGGGTGAAGCTCCCCTCCCCAACCTCCCCTATAATTGAAAAGGGCTGTAACTTAATAACAGTTAGAGATAGCTACCAGGTGTTTGAACAAATATTATAGTAGGTGTCGAAACCTGTGGTAGGTAGGTCTTGAGTGGAGCGAAGGGGGGGAGGTGGCGAGCGAAGCGAGCCGGCGACCTCCGTAGCGTAACGATAGTTGAGTGGGTGAAGCGTAACTCAGCAAACTTTAGGGTAATGTTTTTTATGGGAAAAGGTCTCAGTTTTTAAATAACGTTTTATTAGGGGTCCGTAGGGGTTTTCAAACCGTTTTAGGGGTAATTCTAACGGATTTTCCAATTCATTTAGGGGTGCCTATAGATTCTCAAAATTTTATAAGGGTTAGTAATACTTCTCAAAAACACCAAACACGCGAGCTGCGCGCAGCTCGCGCACCCAAGCAAACTAGTTATTATACTATATAAAGCTAGATTACCACTGACTGACTGACAGAATTGTTCTCCCAGATGGTGGATGGGGAGGTGGGTATATTTTGACAGATTCGTAAACAACTAACTCTGAAACCTATGGGAAAAATCCCAAACCTCCCCTTTTCGCCCCCCTTCTCCCCCCTCCTTATCGTATCTCGGAAACCAAGAGACTTGGAACATTTTTTTTTCCAGATTCGTATAGAGGAGGCTCGGAAAAGTAAAAACAAGTTTTCAAAGTTGTCCCCCTTTCCCCCCTTCTCCCCCCCTTTAGGTGGATCTCGGTAGTTAAGAGACTTGGAAAATTTTTTTTTTCAGATTCGTAAGAAGGTGCAAAAAGTTGGTCCAAATCATTTTTCAAAACTCCCCCCTCTCCCCCCTTTCACCCCTCCCCCCATCGTATCTCGGAAACTAGGACACGTAGCGGCATTTTATTTTGAACATACACTATTATTGAGGAGCGTTGAAATTTTTATACCCCCGCCCCCTCCCCAACCTCCCCGTTCCGGTGGTAGGTAGTTCCTGAGTGGAGCGAACCGCGAGACCGAGTTAAGCGAAGGGGGGATGTGGCGAGCGAAGCGAGCCGGCGACCTCCGTAGCGTAACTAAGGTTGAGTGGGTGAAGCTCCCCTCCCCAACCTCCCCTATAATTGAAAAGGGCTGTAACTTAATAACGGTTAGAGATAGATATCAGGTGTTTGAACAAATATTTTAGTAGGTGTCGAAACCTGTCCGGTGGTAGGTAGGTAGGTCCTGAGTGGAGCGAAGGGGGGAGGTGGCGAGCGAAGCGAGCCGGCGACCTCCGTAGCGTAACGATGATTGAATGGATGAAACGTAATTCAGCAAACTTTAGAGTTATTTTTTTATGGAAAAGGTCTGAGTTTTTAAATAAGGTTTTATTAGGGGCCCGTAGGGGTTTTCATACTGTTTTAGGGGTAATTCTAACGGATTTTCCAATTCATTTAGGGGTGCCTATAGATTCTCAAAATTTTATAAGGGTAAGTAATACTTCTCAAAAACACCAAACACGCGAGCTGCGCGCAGCTCGCGCACCCAAGCAAACTAGTTATATTATATAAAGCTGAATTACCACTCACTCACTGACAGAATTGTTCTCCCTGATGGTGGATGGGGAGGTAGGTATATTTTTACAGATTCGTAAACAACTAACTCTGAAACCTATGGGAAAAGTGCCAAACCTCCCCTTTTCACCCCCCTTCTCCCCCCTCCCTAGCGTATCTCGGAAACCAAGAGACTTGGAACATTTTTTTTTTCAGATTCGTATAGAGGAGGCTCGGAAAAGTAAAAACCAGTTTTCAAAGTTGTCCCCCTTTCTCCCCTTCTTCCCCCCTTTAGGCGGATCTCGGAAGTTAAGAGACTTGGAACATTTTTTTTTTCAGATTTGTATAAAGGGGCCGATTGTTAGTCGAAATCATTTTTCAAAACTCCCCACTCTCCCCCCTTCACCCCTCCCCCCATCGTATCTCGGAAACTAAGACACGTAGCGGAATTTTGATTTTTACTATACTTTATTATTGAGGGGCGTTGAAATTTGTATTTCCTCCCCTCCCCAACTTCCCCTTTGCTCCCCTCCCCAACTTCCCCTTTGCTCCCCTCCGCTTTCCGGTGGTAGGTAGGTCCTGAATGGAGCGAGCCGGCGACCTCCGTAGCGTAACGAAGGTTGAGTGGGTGAAGCTCCCCTCCCCAACCTCCCCTAAAATTGAAAGGGCTGTAACTTTATAACGGTTATAGATAGCTATTAGGTGTTTGAACAAATATTATAGTAGGCGTCGAAACCTGTTCGGTGGGAGGTAGGTCCTTTTTTTTTTTTTAGGATGGGAAATCATCAAATGACTTCTCCCGCTCTGGGCGGAGCAGGAGGGAGTGTCAGACTTTTACTGACTAAAACCCATCCATGTTCCTTCCTCGCCCTTTGTGTTCCGGGGCCACGGTCTCTTTCGAATAGTCCCGCAGCCCCGGGGAGGTAGGTTGAGTGGGTGAAGCGTAACTCAGGGACGACGGCAAGCAAACCTTAGGGTAATTTGTTTTAGGGGTTCTTAAGGGTTCTCATACTGTTTTAGGGGTAATTCTAACGGATTTTCCAATTCATGGATGCCTATGGATTCTCAAAATTTTATAAGGGTAAGGAATACTTCTCAAAAACACAAAACACGCGAGCTGCGCGCAGCTCGCGCACCCAAGCAAACTAGTTATATTATATAAAGCTGAATTACCACTGACTCACTGACTCATTGACATAATTGTTCTCCCAGATGGTGGATGGGGAGGTGGGTATTTTTTGACAGATTCGTAAACAAGTAACTCTCGCGAGTATGGGAAAAGTGCCAAACCTCCCCTTTTTGCTCCCCTTCCTCCCCCTCCCTATCGTATCTCGGAAACTAAGGGACCCGTATTTTTTGTTTTTTACGGGATCGTATAGAGGAGGCTCGGAAAAGTAAAAACCAGTTTTCAAAGTTGTCCCCCTTTCTCCCCTTCTCCCCCCCTTTAGGCGGATCTCGGAAGTTAAGAGACTTGGAACATTTTTTGTTTTCAGATTTGTATAGAGGAGGCTCGGAAAAGAAAAAAAACAGTTTTTAAAGGTGACCCCCTTTCCCCCCTTCTCCCCCCCTTTAGGCGGATCTCGGAAGTTAAGAGACTTGGAACATTTTTTTTTTCAGATTCGTATTAAGGGGCAATGCATTAGTCGAAATCATTTTTCAAAACTCCCCACTCTCCCCCCCTTCACCCCTCCCCCATCGTATCTCGGAAACTAGGACACGTAGCGGAATTTTGATTTTACTTTACTTTATTATTGAGGGGCATTGAAATTTTTATACCCTCCCCTCCCCAACCTCCCCTTTCCGGCGGTAGGTAGGTCCTGAGTGGAGCGAACCTGCGAGACCGAGTTAAGCGAAGGGGGGAGGTGGCGAGCGAAGCGAGCCGGCGACCTCCATAGCGTAACGAAGGTTGAGTGGGTGAAGCTCCCCTCCCCAACCTCCCCTATAATTGAAAACGGCTGTAACTTAATAACGGTTAGAGATAACTATCAGGTGTTTGAACAAATATTATAGTAGGTGTCGAAACCTGTCCGGTGGTAGGTAGGTCCTGAGTGGAGCGAAGGGGGGAGGTGGCGAGCGAAGCGAGCCGGCGACCTCCTTAGCGTTACGATGGTTGAGTTGGTGAAGCGTAACTCAGCAAACTTCAGGGTAATGTTTTTTATGGGAAAAGGTCTCAGTTTTTAAATAAGGTTTTATCAGGGGTCCGTAGGGGTTTTCATACTGATTTAGGGGTAATTCTAACGGATTTTCCAATTCATTTAGGGTGCCTATAGATTCTCAAAATTTTATAAGGGTAAGTAATACTTCTCATAAACACCAAACACGCGAGCTGCGCGCAGCTCGCGCACCCAAGCAAACTAGTACTATATATAAAGCTCGATTACCACTCACTGACTCACTCACTGACAGAATTGTTTTCCCTGATGGTGGATGGGGAGGTGGGTATATTTTGACAGATTTGTAAACATATAACTCTGAAACCTATGGGAAAAGTGCCAAACCAAGTGCCAAACCTCCCCTTTTCACCCCCCTTCTCACCCCTTCCTATCGTATCTCGGAAACCAAGAGATTTGGAACATTATTTTTTTTAGATTCGTATAGAGGAGGCTCGGAAAAGTAAAAACCATTTTTCAAAGTTGGCCCCCTTTCCCCCCTTCTCCCCCCCTTTAGGCGGATCTCGGAAGTTAAGAGACTTGGAACATTTGTTTTTTCAGACTCGTAAGAAGGGGCAAAGAGTTGGTAAAAATCATTTTTAAAAACTCCCCCCTCTCCCCCCCTTCACCCCTCCCCCCATCGTATCTCGGAAACTAGGACATGTAGCGGCATTTTGATTTTTACTATATTTTATTATTGAGGGGCGTTGACATTTTTAAACCCTCCCCTCCCCAACCTCCCCTTTGCTCCCCTCCGCTTTCCGGTGGTAGGTAGGTTCCGAGAGAGAGCGAGCCGGCGACCTCCGTAGCGTAATGAAGGTTGAGTGGGTGAAGCTCCCCTCCCCAACCTCCCCTATAATTGAAAAGGGCTGTAACTTAACAACGGTTAGAGGTAGCTATCAGGTGTTTTAACAAATATTATAGTAGGTGTCGAAACCTGTCCTCCGGTAGGTAGGTCCTGAGTGGAGTAACCGTAGCGTAACGATGATTGAATGCATGAAGCGTAACTCAGCAAACTTTAGAGTTATTATTTTTATGGAAAAGGTCTGAGTTTTTAAATAAGGTTTTATTAAGGGTCCGTAGGGGTTTTCATACTGTTTTAGGGGTAATTCTAACGGATTATCCAATTCGTTTAGGGGTGCCTATAGATTCTCAAAATTTTATAAGGGTAAGTAATACTTCTCAAAAACACCAAACACGCGAGCTGCGCGCAGCTCGCGCACCCAAGCAAACTAGTTATACTATATAAAGCTGAATTACCACTGACTCACTGACAGAATTGTTCTCCCAGATGGTGGATGGGGAGGTGAGTATTTTTTGACAGATTCGTAAACAAATAACTCCAAAACCTATGGGAAAATTGCCAAACCTCCCCTTTTCGCCCCCCTTCTCCCCCCTCCCTATCGTATCTCGGAAACCAAGAGACTTGGAACATTTTTTTTTTCAGATTCGTATAGAGGGGGCAAGTAAAATTAAAGACCAGTTTTCAAAGTTGTCCCCCTTTCCCCCCTTCTCCCCCCCTTTAGGCGGATCTCGGAAGTTAAGAGACTTGGAACGTTTTTTTTTTTTCAGATTTGTACAAAGGGGCTGATTGTTAGTCAAAATCATTTTTCAAAACTCCCCCCTCTCCCCCCTTCTCCCCTCCCCCCAATCGCGCGGAATTGAAGCCTCAGATTGTACGTTCATTATCCTGTGCAAGTTATTAACACTTCTTGTAAGTGACTGACTGTCCCTAGTGCGAACGTACCTAACACCATCCCTGTTAAGGACATCGGTTCCTACAATAACCGGCGTGTTCATATATTCGGCAGATACTACAAACAAATCTACCTCAAGGATTAAGCCGTCAAACTCAATAGGTAACGTCACATAACTTGTACTCTCTACTTCTTGAGTACCTAACCCCTTCAAAGTACGAAACGCTGGCTTACGTGAACACTTAAAATGCTTAAGCAGCGAAGACGAAATCAAAGATATAGTGGACCCACTATCAATCAAAATATCGACCGCTACGTCTTGTATAATTGCCACAACCACATCACTCTTGTTGGTGTTTACAAACTCATTGCAGAAATCAACACTACTTTTGTTTGCAGCTTCCGATCTCTGCTTAGCGAAACAGTTTTCGACTTTATGACCCGGTTTCCTGCAAAAACTACAAGTTTCGAACCTAGAAACGGATGTAGGGTTAGTCGAGGAATTATTTGACGAACTGCTTGGCTGTTGGTCAGTTCCCGATTTTTTGGCACACGTTGCCTGTCTGTGTCCTAATTCACCGCAAGAAAAACACTTAATGTCGTTTAGATTACGCTTACGAGACCTGCAGTATTAATTGATCGAATAGCATCCACGATACGATCGGTTACCGTAGCTTGTGCCGAAATCAAATCATTCTGATTCCTAACTAAACGGTCCGACACATGCACAGACGCCTGCTTAGATACACGTCCCGATACTCGTAACAGCGGTGTTCTAGAGCGAGAACGCGAATTACCGCGGTAGCTATATCCGCGAATTGGTGAGATATGTTGAGACACAGTCTCTCTAGGCAAAGGTGAAACTAAACGGCGGTGACGCTCCGGTGGTGACGGATGACGCACGCAACGCGATTCTATTCGCCCGGTGACCGTAACATGTTTCGTTCCAGCGACGGTGTTCGCTGGCGCCGCAATGCTCGTTCATCATGTACACTATCAGATACTAAAGTTCTATCACGGTCACATGAATGCACTGGCAATGGTGAGACCCTCGTTTTGTCTTCTAGCGCTATTTTGTATCTTGAGCCTTAAAGTGTCGTTTTCATTAGGGGACTGCTCGCGGTGCCTACTATTTTGCCATTCTTGACTATTGCGACGAGAATCGCGACAGTCACGACGCGAGATATTATCACGACTGCCGCAGCGACTGTGACTACGATCGCGTTTGCGGTCTGCCATCCTAATTCACTAACCCAAAACAACTGAAAAAAAAAACAGCAAACTAACCGACTGACAAACGACAAAACGTACCAGTAACACTCAACACAAGTATTTACACACATAAAAAATAACACTACACCACTCGCTTATGCGACTCGGTGACCTCCACATCAGAGTGGCAGGAGAGGACGTCCTTGAGGATGATGAGCGGATTTTTCGTTACCTCCTCGACCACGAGAATTCCGGCCTTCTTTATCGACCCTTTCACCAGCTGGTATAGCAAGTCCACGGCTTTTGTTAGCGCATCCTTGATCTCTTTCTTCAAGTTCCTCGAGCTGTCTAGTTGTAGTTTGGCACTGGAGAGACACGCCTTTGCCTCCGTGGTTCTATTTAGGTACTTAACTTAAGGGCCACCGCCCTTCTCGAGGCGGACTCTCCAGGGCCTTTCCTGGCAGTTTGTAGGTGTCGGATCTTACCCGCTGAGGTTAGGTTCGCTCAGGTTAGGTTTGCTCTACGTCGGGATCGTGCGATCGATGGCCCTTTATGGGGCCCCGATATGGACGACCGACCTGACGGCCCGCACAATCGCAGTCCTGCGCAGACCGCAGAGAGCGATGGCCGTCAGAGTCGTACGGGGATATCGCACGATCTCGTACGAGGCGGCTTGCGTACTGGCCGGATCCCCGCCATGGGACCTGGAGGCGAAGACCCTCGCGACACTGTACCAGTGGCGCGAGGGGGCCAAACATCGGGGCGAGAGGCTGGTGCACCGACAGATTACGGTGTACCGGTCTCAGCTCCGACAGGTCATGGTGGCGGAATGGCGGGGGAGGCTAGAGCTTCCCACCGCCGGCCTCGACACAATCGAGGCGATCCGGCCAGTACTCGACGACTGGCTCGGGAGGAGGCACGGCTCCCTGACGTTTCGGGCGACGCAGGTGCTCTCGGGGCACGGCTGCTTCGGGAAGTACCTGTGTCGCTTAAGCAGGGAGCCGGACGCCCGGTGTCATCACTGCGTCCACTGCACGGAGGATACGGCGCGGCATACGCTGGCCGAGTGTGCCGCGTGGGATGAGCCGCGCCGTGCCCTCGTAGCAGAGGTTGGAGGAGACCTGTCGCTGCGGGCCGTCGCTCGCGCGATGGTTGGCAGTGCAGAGTCCTGGGACGCAGTGGTGTCCTTCTGCGAAACCGTCATGTCACAGAGGAGGCTGCGGAGAGGTTGAGGGAGGTCGAGACCGCCCTCCCGACCCGCAGCAGACGCACCGGGCGTCGGCAGAGGGCTGATAACGCCCTCTTCCGGCCCCCCTAAATAGGTCCAGGGGCGACGGATTCGGGGACATCCGTCGCCCCCCATGACACTGGCCCCGAGACGGCGGCGCGTCGTGTTCTACGCGCGCCTCTCAGAGACGTAGCGGGGGGAGTTTTACACCTCACTCCCCCCGGGACGAGGCCCGCAGGTCGAGCGGGCCGGCACTAGTCCGGGGCAGCGGAAGTCGCATCAGATCCCGCTGCCCCCCGACGCAAGTGTGCGATGGAACACCGGTGTGGTTTTAGTCAGTACGAGTCTGACAGACCCATCCGCTCTCCCCAGGGCGGAGGACATCCATTGAGGATTTCCATATCGGTGAAAAAAAAAAAAAAAAAAAAGGTTAGGTTTGCTCAGGTTAGGTTCGCTCAGGTTAGGTTTTTTTTTTTTTAAATGTCCCTCTGACATGATCAGAGACCTTTGTATCGGAGGTTTTTCTTATTTGTCCCTGAGTTTTAGGAGGCCGAATAGACCACACTATTTATTTATGTTTTGCTTTTTAGTTTATTATCTATTTATGTACCTATATTTGTTAATGTTTTACTTTTATGTTTTACTGTTTATTCTACTATTTATTTTATATTCTATTAATACATACTACAATCTGTTATAATACTTAAGTACTATTAATTTCAATCTATAACCTATTCCTTGGCACTGATGCCATATACTCAATATATAGTTAATATCAATATTTTTAATTTAACAAGTACTTTTATTTTGAATCCGATCAATTCGGCACAACTTAACGATGCCACTAGGGCTGTCTTCGTTTCTCATGAAACTAAACTGACTCAAGTTGCAGTTTTTACTCTTGACAACCGCTCAGGTTAGGTTCGCTCAGGTTAGGTTCGCTCAGGTTAGGTTCGCTCAGGTTAGTCTATTGGCGTGGCGCGGACCTGCAGGCGGGAAGTGGTAGACGCCCGCCGCCTGAGCTGGTCACGAGGTGGCGTAGGGAGGCCCAAGCCGAAACCCTGCGGATTTGGAGGGCGAGGCTGGAGACGCCCAGTGCAGGTCACTGGACAGTGGGAGCTATCCAGCCGATCCTGGAGGAATGGGTACGGAGGCGACACGGGACATTGTCCTTCCGTCTGGTGCAGGTGTTGTCAGGGCATGGCTGCTTTGGCAAATACCTGCACAAAGTGGCTAGACGGGAGGCGACTCCCGTGTGTCACCAGTGCGGCTGCAGCGAGGATACGGCGCTTCACACCCTCGAGCATTGTCCTGCTTGGGTGGTGCAGCGCCGTGCTCTCGCAGCAGTAATCGGAGCAGACCTCTCCTTGCCGGCCGTTGCAAAGGCCATGGTCGACAGCAGGGGGGCATGGGAGGCGGTGGCGTCCTTTTGCGAGGATGTCATCTCGCAGAAGGAGGCGGCGGAGCGCGTCAGGGAGGAAGACTCCCTCGCTGACGCGATTCGTCGCAGGAGGATAGGGCGGCGGAGAAGGCGCCATGGCGACCTGATGCCGCCCTAAGAGGTGCCAGCGGGCGATAGATCGGGGAGTCTATCGTCGTCGCGTTGCACGGCCCTCACGAGTGGAGGCGATGTCTCAGGTGAGCCCGGACATCGCCAAAAGAGTTTGGTGCCCAGTGGCGGGCAGCGCTGGATGGGTCACGAACGTCATGCGTAGCAGTTCTCGCGGCCCATCCGCAAAGGCGACAATAGGCTCACGGCGGTGTTTTTTAGTGGGTGCAAGCCCCACATAACCAAACCGTCTCCCCGGACGGTGCGGTATGCGTTAGGCATTTTTCACCGAAAAAAAAAAAAAAAAAAAAAGGTTCGCTCAGGTTTTTTTTTTTTTTTATTAAATTATTCTGGTGTCCTCTGACATAGGAGATCAGAGACCTTTTTTATCTTAGTTTTTTATTTAACGAAATACATCCATATCAGTTCCCGCTTTTTTGCCTCTCGTACTTTCATTCTTCATACTTGTCTTTCTTTCATTCCATCATCTTTTGTGTCTGAAGGGTGGGACGCCCTTCTAATTCTCACTAGTCTGTTTTCTATTAATATTTTATTTCTCATGTTTCGGGAATAACTCAAGGACTCAATTTTTGTGTTTACAATTTTACCCCATCTTATAATTTTGTGTATAACTTTTAAAAAGTGTACTTTAAATTTTTGTGTTTATAGTTCTAATAATTATTATTGCCGATTTATTAGTTTATTAATTTCTGTTGAACGTTATTCTATGCTTATGCCTAGATACCTTTTCCAGTAGGGAAACATTTATATTTAGTAAAGCATATTATTTAAGGTTCTTTGTTACGCTTTATTACTTTATTTGTTATTTTTACGCAGTATTCTAAAAAGATTTTTCTACCCTTTGCTTCTGAAATTATTATTTTAACATTGTTTGGGGTTATTGCTGTCCCTATCCTCAGCTCTGCATCAAGTCGTTCGGTTCCAAACACTGGGCATTCTGTTAGGATATGGGCGACCGACTCCACTGCATCCGGTTCACATATGCACGATGGGTTCTCCTTACACCTGAAACGGTGCAGGTATTCGGAGAACCCACCATGACCGGTTAGTATCTGCGTGAGTGTGCCGACCGGTTTAATTTTTTGCACGATCCTGTGGGCGTCGATCGCATCCGGGAGGAAAATTTTTGTGACAGAGGCTGTTTCGCCGCTTTGGTACCTCCTGTTCCATTCGTCAAGCGACCCCAAGCGGATCTGCCGCTTGACAAATGAAACTGGGCAGCGGTCATAGTTCGGCTTCTTCTTAGACCGGAGTGCAGCCTCCTTCGCGAGGTGATCCGCGCGCTCGTTGCCTTCGAGTCCTACGTGGGCTTTTACCCAGAACAAGGATACATCTTTGCTCTGGGATAAAGCTGTGGCGACGTTTGCTCTCGTCTCCACGGCCAGGGCGTGGAGGGAACCTTGGTTTGTGACTGTTTGTAGTGCGGCCGTTGAGTCACTGTAGATACCGAAGGTTCCCTCCTTGCGCTTGAGGATCTCGCGCGTGGCTACGCATATGGCCAGGAGTTCAGCCTGGTAGACCGTGCAGTACGACGGTAGGCTAAGCTTGACGGACTTGGTCTCGGCATCACCCTCCCAAAGTGACAGTGCTGCTCCGACCTTGCCCGCAATCTTGCTGCCGTCGGTAAAGATCCTGACTGCTTGGGTATTGTGGGTGTCCACAAGCGTCCGGTCCTCCAGGCACAAGAACTCCATGGCCGTATGTTTCGCCGGGTGCGGAGTCTCTCGCTCCACCTCCCCGCCCGCTAGTACCGGCTGAGGTACCCCTCTCTTTGCCTCATACAGAGCGGCTGCTTCCTGTATTCGGAGGTCGAGTGGGAGTATCCCAGCCAGCACCAGGGACGCGTTCAGTGAAACGGTGCGGTAGGATTTGCAGAGCTTCTGCGCGAATCCTCGTTGGACCGTGTTAAGGCTTTTTTGCACTCCGATCTTTTTGGCAGCCGGCGCCCAGGCGCTCGCCGCATACATAATAACCGGCTCTACTACCGCCGTATATATGGTGTGGATGATCTCCGGATGAAGGCCCCAGCTCACCTTTGCCGCTCGTGCCAGCTGTTTGTAGATATTCACAGCTTTTCTGCAAACGTTAGCGACGCGAGTGTTGAAGGTGAGCTGGTGGTCGACGGTGAGTCCCAACATTTTAATTTCCTTAGACATGCCAATGTCTACCCCGCCCATGCTCAGGAGTGGGACATCGTACTTCAGCTTCTTGGTAATTACCATTGCACAAGTTTTTTGCGGTGCAAACTTCAGCTTATTTCCGATGCCCCACACCCGAACATACTCGAGGGCGGCATTGGCATGCCTCTGGACCTCCAATGCTGTCTCACCGTCGAAGAACATCACCACATCATCGGCGAACGCCTGGCAGTGGACGCCTCTCTCATCCAGCCCCTTTAGAAGAGGGTCGAGGATCAAGTTCCACAGGATCGTACCGGTACAGGTACCTTACTCTGACACTCCTACCAGTCAAGTAGCTGTCTATCAACCTCCTGAGGTTCACCGGGCACTTTTCCTCAGCCAGTCTGGTCCTGATAGCCGGCCACCATGCGCTATCGAAGGCTCCCTCTATGTCCAGTGATATAACAGTGATCAGCTTCTTTTTACTTAGCTTCGTCTTGATATGTTGTATCATGGTATAGAGGGAGTCCTCGGTGCTCCTCTGTGGCATGAAACCAAACTGGCGAGTACTAAACCGCGGGATCAGATGCCACTTGAGCCTCGCTACGAGCATCTTTTCTAGAATTTTGCCTAGGACTGGCAGGAGGTTCGCTCAGGTTAGGTTCGCTCAGGTTAGGTTTTTTTTTTTTTTTTTTTTACGCCAGTGTCTCTCTGACATGATCAGAGACCTTTGTATCCGAGGTTTTTTCTTATTTGTCCCTGAGGTTTAGGAGGCCGAATAGACCACACTCTATTTATTTATGTTTTGCTTTTTAGTTTTTTATCTATTTATGTACCTATATTCGTTAATGTTTTACTTTTAGTTTTATGTTTTACTGTTTGTTCTACTTTATTCTACTATTCATTTTATATTCTATTAATACATACTACAATCTGTTACATTACTTAAGTGTTTAACTATTAATTTCAATCTATAACCTATTCTTTGATATCAGTGCCATATACTCAATATATAGTTAATATCAATATTTTTAATTTTACAAGTACTTTTATTTTGAATCCGATCAATTCGGCACAACTTAACGATGCCACTAGGGCTGTCTTCGGTTCTCGTATAACTTGAGCCAGTTTCTCATGAAACTGACTCAAGTTGCAGTTTTTACTCTTGACAACCCTAGTGGTTCGATTTATGCGACTGCCATCTGGTTGTGCCGAATTGGTGATCACCTCGTGGTACGCGGAAGTGGGCGCATTGACAACTTTAGCAATAAGCTATTGATGCTCTGGCGAATGCGTCCCACTTCCTGCGTACCGGGCATTCACTGCTAAACGCATTGTGCTGGCGTTCCCCCATCTCGGCTCTAGTGCAGTTCACGCACACCGCTGCCTCGCCACTGAGTTTGACTGGGCAGTCCACCCTTAAGTGTAGACCGCCGCAGTGGCTGCACAGGTCAACAGGCTCCGTGCAGAGACGCTTGCCGTGACCATATACTAGGCAGCGGGTACACTGCACCAGAGGCGACTGGTCCTCAACGCGCACTCTCTGGAGGTCAATGCGGAGCTTGCCTCCAGAGAGTGCCCGTCTCCAGACCGTGGGAGACACGCTCAGCACAACGCTGTTGACGTGCGGGTTCCTGGACTTCCTCCTAAACTTCACGGACATTCTTTGTTCCCTGTCGTCGAGGTCGTGAAAAATCTCCCGGTTCTGGTTCTTAAGTGCCTTCAGTACATCTTCATCGCTGTGCACTGACAGCACGTCCCTAAGAACCAGAAGCGGGTCGCGGTTCGTCACCTGCTCGACGACAAGGTTCTCTCCGGCCTTTTCCAAGCGCACTTTAAGTTTTTGTCGCTCCTCCTTTGTTGCACACCCCATGATGACTTTCTGGTCTTTTGCTTTTCTTACCCTCTCTACTCGCACCCAGCCCTCCTTCGCGTCCACCGCTTTCCGCACTCTTTCGAGTATTTCGGCACCCGTGTCCATCTCCTGTGTTGAGAAGACGACCACGGAGTGCAGCGTCGTACGCTCCGGAACTGGTGCTCCAGTGTAGCACTTACTCCCAGACGCTGCACTCGCGTAGGTCTTCTCCCCAACACATTCCCCGCTAGCCAGACTGTGCTGGAGCTTTTCCAGTTTCTCGGAGTTTTCCTTTATCTCCGAGATGTGCTCCTTCAAGGTATTAAGAAGCTCAGTCTGGCCAGCAAGAACCTCGTGGAAGATGGGTTGGGGACCGAAGTCAGCATTGGGCGCGGGTTCCGGTACGGCAATGGGTGCGGCAGGGGCCTTGTCGCGTTCGGACTCCTTGACAAGCTCAAAAAGCCTGGTTATGGCCTCGAGCACCGCAGTCTTGATGTCGGTCCTGAGGTTGCGAGAGTTGCCTAAATTTAGCTTAGCCTTATTCAGGCAAGCTCTCGCCTCCTCAGTGCGACTGCGGTTCCTCGCCTCAGGCTTCCTGAGCAGTGCCAAGAAGTCCGCAGGAGCTCGGCGCGTCCCCGGAGTGGCAGGGCCTCCGCGTGACGCCGAAGGAGTCTCGTCCCCGAAGGAGATTCTCCTCCTCGCATCAGGTGAAGGCCCCGCCTTCTCCGCCGATCGCGGCGAGCCACTAGAGCCTGTGGCCCTCACGGTGCTAGATGGGGTGCGGAACATAATTTTGATAAATGAGCAGAGTAACTCAGAAAGACCCCTGTAAAGAGGGGGTCAAAACTAAATTTTCTGCTCGTATGGAGGGTTGCAGGTCAGCTGGTCACTGGGTACTTCTGTTTCCCTGTAAAGAGGGGGAACAGTAAGCAAAAATGTAAATAAAAATCAAATAAACGAAGCGAACAAAATAATATTAATTTTTTAGAGACAACAGTCACAATAATTTAAATTCTAGATAAAATGTAAAAATAATTGCTAAAACATTAAAATTAAAATTTCCGTAATAAATAATTATTTAAAATTGGTCAGGATGGTTAAAAAGGACGAAATTTTCCCTACAAACCCTAATTTTAGGCCTAAAATATATAAAAGAAACTAAACATGAAAATTAAATTTTGCCGAAAATCCCACGTCTACCTTCCTATAGACCAGACTCGATCCCTAAGGTGGTTTTTGGGTACTAGCAGCAATGTATGAAAAAACATTTTTTTTAAAAATATGAATGTTTTATTCGAGCTAGGGGCGCGGGCGAGAGGTCCAGAGACGCGTCTCCGCGCGGGCTAGCTAATTATGGAATAAAACAGGGTAGGTGCCGAACAAAAATTTTGAGTTTTGGTCAAAAAACCAGTTTTTGAACCAAAAAAATTTTGAATTTCACCCCACAACCTGGAGACCGGGACACGGATCGCGAACCAGAATTCAGGGATGAAGGGTGACAACTATTGTAACTATATGCTAACGTTAAATTTGGAAAAAAATTTGGAAAAACAATTAATTTTGAGGATTTACTGTGAAAATCGAAAAATTCCTGGGTGTTAGTAGGGATAAAGTCCAGACGCGCTTGCAAGTGCGCGCTATACGGTCAGAACGTAGGCGGAGGCCTAGTTTAGTCTAAAAACGCTGAAAACAGCTTCGAAATCGCACGTCTGGAAGAGAAGATATCGACAATTGTGTTTTTGACTCGATCCCTAAGGTGGTTTTTGGGTACTAGCAGCAATGTATGAAAAAACTATTTTTTTAAAATATGAATGTTTTATTCAAGCTAGAGGCGCGGGCGAGGGGTCCAGAGACGCGTCTCCGCGCGGGCTAGCTAATTATGGAATAAAACAGGGTAGGTGCCGAACAAAAATTTTGAGTTTTGGTCAAAAAACCAGTTTTTGAACCAAAAAATTTTGATTTTCACCCCACAACCTGGAGACCGGGACACGGATCGCGAACCAGAATTCAGGGATGAAGGGTGAGTACTATTTATACTATAAACTGAAACTATTTTTGCAAAAAATTTGGAAGAAACACTAAATTTTGAGGATTTACTTTGAAAAATCGAAGAATTCCTAAGTGCGGTAAGGGATGAAGTCCTGACGCACGTGTAAATGCGTGCGATGTGGTCAGAACGTAGGTGGTGGCCTAGTTTTGTCTAAATACGCTGAAAACAGATGCAAAATCGCACGTCTAGAAGTGAAGATATCAACGCTCAGGTTAGGTTCGCTCAGGTTAGGTTCGCTCAGGTTAGGTTCGCTCAGGTTAGGTTCGCTCAGGTTAGGTTCGCTCAGGTTAGGTTCGCTCAGGTTAGGTTCGCTCAGGTTAGGTTCGCTCAGGTTAGGTTCGCTCAGGTTAGGTTCGCTCAGGTTTTTTTTTTTTTTTTTTTTTTTGTTTTGGCAGGAGTGGGAAATCCCCGCGGACACCTCGACTATCCCACAGGAATTTCTCCTGTGAGACAGTCGAGGTAGTGCCGGACTCGAACCGGCTAAAACCACACTCCTGCCCCGCCAGTGTCCCTCTGACATGATCAGAGACCTTTGTATCCGAGGTTTTTCTTATTTGTCCCTGAGGTTTAGGAGGCCGAATAGACCACACTCTATTTGTTTATGTTTTGCTTTTTAGTTTA
The DNA here is from genome assembly GCA_963853795.1 of Xestia rhomboidea. NCBI lineage: Eukaryota > Metazoa > Arthropoda > Insecta > Lepidoptera > Noctuidae > Xestia > Xestia rhomboidea. Next base: position 21,263,104 of record OY970764.1, read on the forward strand.
TTATCTATTTATGTACCTATATTTGTTAATGTTTTACTTTTACTTTTATGTTTTACTGTTTATTCTACTTTATTCTACTATTTATTTTATATTCTATTAATACATACTACAATCTGTTATAATACTTAAGTGTTTAACTATTAATTTCAATCTATAACCTATTCCTTGATATCAGTGCCATATACTCAAAATATAGTTAATATCAATATTTTTAATTTAACAAGTACTTTTATTTTGAATCCGATCAATTCGGCACAACTTAACGATGCCACTAGGGCTGTCTTCGGTTCTCGTATAACTTGAGCCAGTTTCTCATGAAACTGACTCAAGTTGCAGTTTTTACTCTTGACAACCCCAGTGGTTCGATTTATGCGACTGCCATCTGGTTGTGCCGAATTGGTGATCACCTCGTGGTACGCGGAAGTGGGCGCATTGACAACTTTAGCAATAAGCTATTGATGCTCTGGCGAATGCGTCCCACTTCCTGCGTACCGGGCATTCACTGCTAAACGCATTGTGCTGGCGTTCCCCCATCTCGGCTCTAGTGCAGTTCACGCACACCGCTGCTTCGCCACTGAGTTTGGCTGGGCAGTCCACCCTTAAGTGTGGACCGCCGCAGTGGCTGCACAGGTCAACAGGCTCCGTGCAGAGACGCTTGCCGTGACCATATGCTAGGCAGCGGGTACACTGCACCAGAGGCGACTGGTCCTCAACGCGCACTCTCTGGAGGTCAATGCGGAGCTTGCCTCCAGAGAGTGCCCGCCTCCAGACCGTGGGAGACACGCTCAGCACAATGCTGTTGACGTGCGGGTTCCTGGACTTTCTCCTAAACCTCACGGACATTCTTTGTTCCCTGTCGTCGAGGCCGTGAAAAATCTCCCGGTTCTGGTTCTTAAGGGCCTTCAGTACATCTTCATCGCTGTGCACTGACAGCACGTCCCTAAGAACCAGAAGCGGGTCGCGGTTCGTCACCTCCTCGACGACAAGGTTCTCTCCGGCCGCCTCCAATCGCGCCTTAAGCTTGCGCCTCTCCTCCTTTGTTTCGCACCCCATAATAACCTTCTGGTCCTTTGCCTTCCTCACCCTTTCTACACGCACCCAGCCCTCCTTCGCGTCCACCGCTTTTCGCACCCTTTCGAGGATTTCGGCCCCCGTATCCATTTCCTGTGTTGAGGAAACAACCACTGAGTGCAACGTCTTTCGCTCCAGGGCTGACGCCCCGGTGTGGCACTTTCCGACGGCCGCTACACTCGCGTAGGTTGTCTCCCCCACACTTTCTCTGCTGGCCAGACTGTCTCGGAGTCTGTCGAGTTTCTCGGAGTTGTCTTTTAACTCCGAGATGTGCTCCTTCATGGTTCTCAGGAGCTCAGTCTGGCCAGCAAGAACCTCAATGGAAGTGGGATGGGGGCCGAAGTCAGCAGTGGGCGCGGGTTCCGGTACGGCAATGGGTGCGGTAGGGGCCTTGTCGTGTTCGGACTCCTTGACTAGCTCATAAAGCCTGTTTATGGCCTCGAGCACCGCAGTCTTGATGTCGGTCCTGAGGTTGCGAGAGTTGCCTAAGTTTAGCTTAGCCTTGTTCAGGCAAGCTCTCGCCTCCTCAGTGCGACTGCGGTTCCTCGCCTCAGGCTTCCTGAGCAGTGACAAGAAGTCCGCAGGAGCTCGGCGCGTCCCCGGAGTGTCAGGGCCCCCTCGTGACGCCGAAGGAGTCTCATCTCCGAAAGAGATCCTCCTCCTCGCGTCAGGCGAATGCCCCGCCTTCTCCGCCGATCGCGGCGAGCCGCTGGAGCCTTGGGCCCTCACGGTGCTGGATGGGGTGCGAAACATATTCAAAATTTTGGGAGCAGGTACTGTCAGAACTGACCCCTGTAAAGAGGGGGACGGAACCGCAATATCTGCCCGAGAGGAGATTTTCAAAGGGACACTGGTACTTATGTGACCCTGTAAAGGGGGGAACACAATAAGTAATATAAATAATCAAATAAAATATACAACAATAAAATACAATAAAATTACTAAATTACTATAATATCTAAAATAATAATATTAAAATTCAATTAAATTCAGGTCAAAATTGTTTAAAATCGAGTTTTCCCTACCAATCACCTAGTTATGGGCCTAAAATATCCAAGAGAAACTATATATGAAAAATAAATTTTGCCGAAAAATCCCACGTCTACCCTCCTATAGACCAGAGGGCGGGTGGGTGGGCAAAATTTTTAAAAACCAGAATTCAGGGATGAAGGGTGAGTACTATTTATACAATAAACTGAAACTATTTTTGCAAAAAATTTGGAAAAAACACTAAGTTTTGAGAATTTACTTTGAAAAAATCGAAAAATTCCTAAGTGTGGTAAGGGATGAAGTCCTGACGCGCGTGTGTGCGTGCGATATGGTCAGTACGTAGGCGGAGGCCTAGTTTAGTCTAAATCCGCTGAAAACAGTTTCAAAATCGCACGTCTAGAAGTGAAGATATCGTCAATTGTGTTTTTGACTCGATCCCTAAGGTGGTTTTTGGGTACTAGCAGCAATGTATGAAAAAACTATTTTTAAAAAATGTGTATGTTCTATTCGGGCTAGGGGCGCGGTCGAGGGGTCCAGAGACGCGTCTCCGCGCGGGCTAGCTAAATATGGAATAAAACGGGGTAGGTGCCGAACAAAAAATTTGGGTTTTGGTCAAAAAACCAGTTTTTGAACCAAAAAATTTTGATTTTCACCCCACAACCTGGAGACCGGGACACGGATCGCGAACCAGAATTCAGGGATGAAGGGTGAGTACTATTTATACAATAAACTGAAACTATTTTTGCAAAAAATTTGGAAAAAACACTAAGTTTTGAGAATTTACTTTGAAAAAATCGAAAAATTCCTAAGTGTGGTAAGGGATGAAGTCCTGACGCGCGTGTGTGCGTGCGATATGGTCAGTACGTAGGCGGAGGCCTAGTTTAGTCTAAATCCGCTGAAAACAGTTTCAAAATCGCACGTCTAGAAGTGAAGATATCGTCAATTGTGTTTTTGACTCGATCCCTAAGGTGGTTTTTGGGTACTAGCAGCAATGTATGAAAAAACTATTTTTAAAAAATGTGTATGTTCTATTCGGGCTAGGGGCGCGGTCGAGGGGTCCAGAGACGCGTCTCCGCGCGGGCTAGCTAAATATGGAATAAAACGGGGTAGGTGCCGAACAAAAAATTTGGGTTTTGGTCAAAAAACCAGTTTTTGAACCAAAAAATTTTGATTTTCACCCCACAACCTGGAGACCGGGACACGGATCGCGAACCAGAATTCAGGGATGAAGGGTGAGTACTATTTATACAATAAACTGAAACTATTTTTGCAAAAAATTTGGAAAAAACACTAAGTTTTGAGAATTTACTTTGAAAAAATCGAAAAATTCCTAAGTGTGGTAAGGGATGAAGTCCTGACGCGCGTGTGTGCGTGCGATATGGTCAGTACGTAGGCGGAGGCCTAGTTTAGTCTAAATCCGCTGAAAACAGTTTCAAAATCGCACGTCTAGAAGTGAAGATATCGTCAATTGTGTTTTTGACTCGATCCCTAAGGTGGTTTTTGGGTACTAGCAGCAATGTATGAAAAAACTATTTTTAAAAAATGTGTATGTTCTATTCGGGCTAGGGGCGCGGTCGAGGGGTCCAGAGACGCGTCTCCGCGCGGGCTAGCTAAATATGGAATAAAACGGGGTAGGTGCCGAACAAAAAATTTGGGTTTTGGTCAAAAAACCAGTTTTTGAACCAAAAAATTTTGATTTTCACCCCACAACCTGGAGACCGGGACACGGATCGCGAACCAGAATTCAGGGATGAAGGGTGAGTACTATTTATACAATAAACTGAAACTATTTTTGCAAAAAATTTGGAAAAAACACTAAGTTTTGAGAATTTACTTTGAAAAAATCGAAAAATTCCTAAGTGTGGTAAGGGATGAAGTCCTGACGCGCGTGTGTGCGTGCGATATGGTCAGTACGTAGGCGGAGGCCTAGTTTAGTCTAAATCCGCTGAAAACAGTTTCAAAATCGCACGTCTAGAAGTGAAGATATCGTCAATTGTGTTTTTGACTCGATCCCTAAGGTGGTTTTTGGGTACTAGCAGCAATGTATGAAAAAACTATTTTTAAAAAATGTGTATGTTCTATTCGGGCTAGGGGCGCGGTCGAGGGGTCCAGAGACGCGTCTCCGCGCGGGCTAGCTAAATATGGAATAAAACGGGGTAGGTGCCGAACAAAAAATTTGGGTTTTGGTCAAAAAACCAGTTTTTGAACCAAAAAATTTTGATTTTCACCCCACAACCTGGAGACCGGGACACGGATCGCGAACCAGAATTCAGGGATGAAGGGTGAGTACTATTTATACAATAAACTGAAACTATTTTTGCAAAAAATTTGGAAAAAACACTAAGTTTTGAGAATTTACTTTGAAAAAATCGAAAAATTCCTAAGTGTGGTAAGGGATGAAGTCCTGACGCGCGTGTGTGCGTGCGATATGGTCAGTACGTAGGCGGAGGCCTAGTTTAGTCTAAATCCGCTGAAAACAGTTTCAAAATCGCACGTCTAGAAGTGAAGATATCGTCAATTGTGTTTTTGACTCGATCCCTAAGGTGGTTTTTGGGTACTAGCAGCAATGTATGAAAAAACTATTTTTAAAAAATGTGTATGTTCTATTCGGGCTAGGGGCGCGGTCGAGGGGTCCAGAGACGCGTCTCCGCGCGGGCTAGCTAAATATGGAATAAAACGGGGTAGGTGCCGAACAAAAAATTTGGGTTTTGGTCAAAAAACCAGTTTTTGAACCAAAAAATTTTGATTTTCACCCCACAACCTGGAGACCGGGACACGGATCGCGAACCAGAATTCAGGGATGAAGGGTGAGTACTATTTATACAATAAACTGAAACTATTTTTGCAAAAAATTTGGAAAAAACACTAAGTTTTGAGAATTTACTTTGAAAAAATCGAAAAATTCCTAAGTGTGGTAAGGGATGAAGTCCTGACGCGCGTGTGTGCGTGCGATATGGTCAGTACGTAGGCGGAGGCCTAGTTTAGTCTAAATCCGCTGAAAACAGTTTCAAAATCGCACGTCTAGAAGTGAAGATATCGTCAATTGTGTTTTTGACTCGATCCCTAAGGTGGTTTTTGGGTACTAGCAGCAATGTATGAAAAAACTATTTTTAAAAAATGTGTATGTTCTATTCGGGCTAGGGGCGCGGTCGAGGGGTCCAGAGACGCGTCTCCGCGCGGGCTAGCTAAATATGGAATAAAACGGGGTAGGTGCCGAACAAAAAATTTGGGTTTTGGTCAAAAAACCAGTTTTTGAACCAAAAAATTTTGATTTTCACCCCACAACCTGGAGACCGGGACACGGATCGCGAACCAGAATTCAGGGATGAAGGGTGAGTACTATTTATACAATAAACTGAAACTATTTTTGCAAAAAATTTGGAAAAAACACTAAGTTTTGAGAATTTACTTTGAAAAAATCGAAAAATTCCTAAGTGTGGTAAGGGATGAAGTCCTGACGCGCGTGTGTGCGTGCGATATGGTCAGTACGTAGGCGGAGGCCTAGTTTAGTCTAAATCCGCTGAAAACAGTTTCAAAATCGCACGTCTAGAAGTGAAGATATCGTCAATTGTGTTTTTGACTCGATCCCTAAGGTGGTTTTTGGGTACTAGCAGCAATGTATGAAAAAACTATTTTTAAAAAATGTGTATGTTCTATTCGGGCTAGGGGCGCGGTCGAGGGGTCCAGAGACGCGTCTCCGCGCGGGCTAGCTAAATATGGAATAAAACGGGGTAGGTGCCGAACAAAAAATTTGGGTTTTGGTCAAAAAACCAGTTTTTGAACCAAAAAATTTTGATTTTCACCCCACAACCTGGAGACCGGGACACGGATCGCGAACCAGAATTCAGGGATGAAGGGTGAGTACTATTTATACAATAAACTGAAACTATTTTTGCAAAAAATTTGGAAAAAACACTAAGTTTTGAGAATTTACTTTGAAAAAATCGAAAAATTCCTAAGTGTGGTAAGGGATGAAGTCCTGACGCGCGTGTGTGCGTGCGATATGGTCAGTACGTAGGCGGAGGCCTAGTTTAGTCTAAATCCGCTGAAAACAGTTTCAAAATCGCACGTCTAGAAGTGAAGATATCGTCAATTGTGTTTTTGACTCGATCCCTAAGGTGGTTTTTGGGTACTAGCAGCAATGTATGAAAAAACTATTTTTAAAAAATGTGTATGTTCTATTCGGGCTAGGGGCGCGGTCGAGGGGTCCAGAGACGCGTCTCCGCGCGGGCTAGCTAAATATGGAATAAAACGGGGTAGGTGCCGAACAAAAAATTTGGGTTTTGGTCAAAAAACCAGTTTTTGAACCAAAAAATTTTGATTTTCACCCCACAACCTGGAGACCGGGACACGGATCGCGAACCAGAATTCAGGGATGAAGGGTGAGTACTATTTATACAATAAAGTGAAACTATTTTTGCAAAAAATTTGGAAAAAACACTAAGTTTTGAGAATTTACTTTGAAAAAATCGAAAAATTCCTAAGTGTGGTAAGGGATGAAGTCCTGACGCGCGTGTGTGCGTGCGATATGGTCAGTACGTAGGCGGAGGCCTAGTTTAGTCTAAATCCGCTGAAAACAGTTTCAAAATCGCACGTCTAGAAGTGAAGATATCGTCAATTGTGTTTTTGACTCGATCCCTAAGGTGGTTTTTGGGTACTAGCAGCAATGTATGAAAAAACTATTTTTAAAAAATGTGTATGTTCTATTCGGGCTAGGGGCGCGGTCGAGGGGTCCAGAGACGCGTCTCCGCGCGGGCTAGCTAAATATGGAATAAAACGGGGTAGGTGCCGAACAAAAAATTTGGGTTTTGGTCAAAAAACCAGTTTTTGAACCAAAAAATTTTGATTTTCACCCCACAACCTGGAGACCGGGACACGGATCGCGAACCAGAATTCAGGGATGAAGGGTGAGTACTATTTATACAATAAACTGAAACTATTTTTGCAAAAAATTTGGAAAAAACACTAAGTTTTGAGAATTTACTTTGAAAAAATCGAAAAATTCCTAAGTGTGGTAAGGGATGAAGTCCTGACGCGCGTGTGTGCGTGCGATATGGTCAGTACGTAGGCGGAGGCCTAGTTTAGTCTAAATCCGCTGAAAACAGTTTCAAAATCGCACGTCTAGAAGTGAAGATATCGTCAATTGTGTTTTTGACTCGATCCCTAAGGTGGTTTTTGGGTACTAGCAGCAATGTATGAAAAAACTATTTTTAAAAAATGTGTATGTTCTATTCGGGCTAGGGGCGCGGTCGAGGGGTCCAGAGACGCGTCTCCGCGCGGGCTAGCTAAATATGGAATAAAACGGGGTAGGTGCCGAACAAAAAATTTGGGTTTTGGTCAAAAAACCAGTTTTTGAACCAAAAAATTTTGATTTTCACCCCACAACCTGGAGACCGGGACACGGATCGCGAACCAGAATTCAGGGATGAAGGGTGAGTACTATTTATACAATAAACTGAAACTATTTTTGCAAAAAATTTGGAAAAAACACTAAGTTTTGAGAATTTACTTTGAAAAAATCGAAAAATTCCTAAGTGTGGTAAGGGATGAAGTCCTGACGCGCGTGTGTGCGTGCGATATGGTCAGTACGTAGGCGGAGGCCTAGTTTAGTCTAAATCCGCTGAAAACAGTTTCAAAATCGCACGTCTAGAAGTGAAGATATCGTCAATTGTGTTTTTGACTCGATCCCTAAGGTGGTTTTTGGGTACTAGCAGCAATGTATGAAAAAACTATTTTTAAAAAATGTGTATGTTCTATTCGGGCTAGGGGCGCGGTCGAGGGGTCCAGAGACGCGTCTCCGCGCGGGCTAGCTAAATATGGAATAAAACGGGGTAGGTGCCGAACAAAAAATTTGGGTTTTGGTCAAAAAACCAGTTTTTGAACCAAAAAATTTTGATTTTCACCCCACAACCTGGAGACCGGGACACGGATCGCGAACCAGAATTCAGGGATGAAGGGTGAGTACTATTTATACAATAAAGTGAAACTATTTTTGCAAAAAATTTGGAAAAAACACTAAGTTTTGAGAATTTACTTTGAAAAAATCGAAAAATTCCTAAGTGTGGTAAGGGATGAAGTCCTGACGCGCGTGTGTGCGTGCGATATGGTCAGTACGTAGGCGGAGGCCTAGTTTAGTCTAAATCCGCTGAAAACAGTTTCAAAATCGCACGTCTAGAAGTGAAGATATCGTCAATTGTGTTTTTGACTCGATCCCTAAGGTGGTTTTTGGGTACTAGCAGCAATGTATGAAAAAACTATTTTTAAAAAATGTGTATGTTCTATTCGGGCTAGGGGCGCGGTCGAGGGGTCCAGAGACGCGTCTCCGCGCGGGCTAGCTAAATATGGAATAAAACGGGGTAGGTGCCGAACAAAAAATTTGGGTTTTGGTCAAAAAACCAGTTTTTGAACCAAAAAATTTTGATTTTCACCCCACAACCTGGAGACCGGGACACGGATCGCGAACCAGAATTCAGGGATGAAGGGTGAGTACTATTTATACAATAAACTGAAACTATTTTTGCAAAAAATTTGGAAAAAACACTAAGTTTTGAGAATTTACTTTGAAAAAATCGAAAAATTCCTAAGTGTGGTAAGGGATGAAGTCCTGACGCGCGTGTGTGCGTGCGATATGGTCAGTACGTAGGCGGAGGCCTAGTTTAGTCTAAATCCGCTGAAAACAGTTTCAAAATCGCACGTCTAGAAGTGAAGATATCGTCAATTGTGTTTTTGACTCGATCCCTAAGGTGGTTTTTGGGTACTAGCAGCAATGTATGAAAAAACTATTTTTAAAAAATGTGTATGTTCTATTCGGGCTAGGGGCGCGGTCGAGGGGTCCAGAGACGCGTCTCCGCGCGGGCTAGCTAAATATGGAATAAAACGGGGTAGGTGCCGAACAAAAAATTTGGGTTTTGGTCAAAAAACCAGTTTTTGAACCAAAAAATTTTGATTTTCACCCCACAACCTGGAGACCGGGACACGGATCGCGAACCAGAATTCAGGGATGAAGGGTGAGTACTATTTATACAATAAACTGAAACTATTTTTGCAAAAAATTTGGAAAAAACACTAAGTTTTGAGAATTTACTTTGAAAAAATCGAAAAATTCCTAAGTGTGGTAAGGGATGAAGTCCTGACGCGCGTGTGTGCGTGCGATATGGTCAGTACGTAGGCGGAGGCCTAGTTTAGTCTAAATCCGCTGAAAACAGTTTCAAAATCGCACGTCTAGAAGTGAAGATATCGTCAATTGTGTTTTTGACTCGATCCCTAAGGTGGTTTTTGGGTACTAGCAGCAATGTATGAAAAAACTATTTTTAAAAAATGTGTATGTTCTATTCGGGCTAGGGGCGCGGTCGAGGGGTCCAGAGACGCGTCTCCGCGCGGGCTAGCTAAATATGGAATAAAACGGGGTAGGTGCCGAACAAAAAATTTGGGTTTTGGTCAAAAAACCAGTTTTTGAACCAAAAAATTTTGATTTTCACCCCACAACCTGGAGACCGGGACACGGATCGCGAACCAGAATTCAGGGATGAAGGGTGAGTACTATTTATACAATAAACTGAAACTATTTTTGCAAAAAATTTGGAAAAAACACTAAGTTTTGAGAATTTACTTTGAAAAAATCGAAAAATTCCTAAGTGTGGTAAGGGATGAAGTCCTGACGCGCGTGTGTGCGTGCGATATGGTCAGTACGTAGGCGGAGGCCTAGTTTAGTCTAAATCCGCTGAAAACAGTTTCAAAATCGCACGTCTAGAAGTGAAGATATCGTCAATTGTGTTTTTGACTCGATCCCTAAGGTGGTTTTTGGGTACTAGCAGCAATGTATGAAAAAACTATTTTTAAAAAATGTGTATGTTCTATTCGGGCTAGGGGCGCGGTCGAGGGGTCCAGAGACGCGTCTCCGCGCGGGCTAGCTAAATATGGAATAAAACGGGGTAGGTGCCGAACAAAAAATTTGGGTTTTGGTCAAAAAACCAGTTTTTGAACCAAAAAATTTTGATTTTCACCCCACAACCTGGAGACCGGGACACGGATCGCGAACCAGAATTCAGGGATGAAGGGTGAGTACTATTTATACAATAAACTGAAACTATTTTTGCAAAAAATTTGGAAAAAACACTAAGTTTTGAGAATTTACTTTGAAAAAATCGAAAAATTCCTAAGTGTGGTAAGGGATGAAGTCCTGACGCGCGTGTGTGCGTGCGATATGGTCAGTACGTAGGCGGAGGCCTAGTTTAGTCTAAATCCGCTGAAAACAGTTTCAAAATCGCACGTCTAGAAGTGAAGATATCGTCAATTGTGTTTTTGACTCGATCCCTAAGGTGGTTTTTGGGTACTAGCAGCAATGTATGAAAAAACTATTTTTAAAAAATGTGTATGTTCTATTCGGGCTAGGGGCGCGGTCGAGGGGTCCAGAGACGCGTCTCCGCGCGGGCTAGCTAAATATGGAATAAAACTGGGTAGGTGCCGAACAAAAAATTTGGGTTTTGGTCAAAAAACCAGTTTTTGAACCAAAAAATTTTGATTTTCACCCCACAACCTGGAGACCGGGACACGGATCGCGAACCAGAATTCAGGGATGAAGGGTGAGTACTATTTATACAATAAACTGAAACTATTTTTGCAAAAAATTTGGAAAAAACACTAAGTTTTGAGAATTTACTTTGAAAAAATCGAAAAATTCCTAAGTGTGGTAAGGGATGAAGTCCTGACGCGCGTGTGTGCGTGCGATATGGTCAGTACGTAGGCGGAGGCCTAGTTTAGTCTAAATCCGCTGAAAACAGTTTCAAAATCGCACGTCTAGAAGTGAAGATATCGTCAATTGTGTTTTTGACTCGATCCCTAAGGTGGTTTTTGGGTACTAGCAGCAATGTATGAAAAAACTATTTTTAAAAAATGTGTATGTTCTATTCGGGCTAGGGGCGCGGTCGAGGGGTCCAGAGACGCGTCTCCGCGCGGGCTAGCTAAATATGGAATAAAACGGGGTAGGTGCCGAACAAAAAATTTGGGTTTTGGTCAAAAAACCAGTTTTTGAACCAAAAAATTTTGATTTTCACCCCACAACCTGGAGACCGGGACACGGATCGCGAACCAGAATTCAGGGATGAAGGGTGAGTACTATTTATACAATAAACTGAAACTATTTTTGCAAAAAATTTGGAAAAAACACTAAGTTTTGAGAATTTACTTTGAAAAAATCGAAAAATTCCTAAGTGTGGTAAGGGATGAAGTCCTGACGCGCGTGTGTGCGTGCGATATGGTCAGTACGTAGGCGGAGGCCTAGTTTAGTCTAAATCCGCTGAAAACAGTTTCAAAATCGCACGTCTAGAAGTGAAGATATCGTCAATTGTGTTTTTGACTCGATCCCTTTTTTTTTTTTTTTTTTTTTTCGGATGGGAAATCATCAAATGACTTCTCCCGCTCTGGGCTGAGCAGGAGGGAGTGTCAGACTTTTACTGACTAAAACCCATCCATGTTCCTTCATCGCCCTTTGTGTTCCGGGGCCACGGTATCTCTTTCGAATAGTCCCGCAGCCCCGGCAGGCTTCGGCCCTTGCGGACCCCTTCACTGATGCTGACTCTCTTTGAGGCGCGCGTGGAACACGAACGCGCCGTCGACACGGCCTGTCGTCATGAGACGTACGGACGGCGAGCTAGCCCATAGCTCCCCGTCCACAGGCCCGCGCCTACGGTGGCCGGAAGCCACCACGTGGCCCCCGACGCCCGGGGCGTCTCCCGCGGCGGCCGGGACGTGAGGATATCTCCCTCTCACGTTCCGCCACCTCCTTCGCTAGCATGACTGCTTCGCAGAAGGAGGTGACGGCGTCCCATTCCGTCTCGCTCCGGACCATGGCACGAACCAGGGCCGGAAGCGAGAGGTCGCCGCCGCCAATCGCCACCTCGAGGACACGGCGGTGCTCCACCCAAGCAGGGCACACCTCCACCGTGTGCTCCACCGTGTCCTCCGGTCGATCCTCACAATGGAAACACCCGGGCGTCTCCTCCCGCCCGATTCGGTGCAGGAACTTACCGAAACATCCGTGTCCGGTAAGAACCTGCGTCAGGCGGAAGGTGAGGACGCCGTGGCGTCTCTCCAGCCACTCCTCAAAGAGGGGACTTACCGCCACTATCGTGGCGTGCCCTGCACGGGGTTGCGACAGTCGCTCTCTCCATGTCGCCATGAGATCCCGCCGGAAGTCCGTCCGCTGAGCGACAATTTGCCGCGGCAGCGGAGTTTCCCCCCGGCGTAGCGCCTCCGCGCGCCACTCGTGTAGGCGCGCGAGGACTATCGCCTCCAGATCCCATGGCGGCAATCCGGCAAGGAGGCTCGCCGCCTCGCGGGAGATCGTGCGGTATCCCCGGATCAGCCTTACGGCCACCACCTTTTGGGGCGCGTTCAAATGGTTGGCAGCTCGCTGCCTCAATGAACGCGCCCACACCGGGGCCCCGTAAAGGGCCATGGACCGCACGACTCCCGCGTAGAGCCTCCGGCAGGAGGCGTTTGGCCCCCCCAGGTTGGGCAGGAGCCGCCTGAAGGCAGCCCCTGTCCGCTCCAGTTTGGGGGCCAAACGTCGGAAGTGCTCCGCGAAGTTCCACCGGCTGTCGAGGACGAGACCTAGGTACTTCAACGTCGACTCGACGCCGATGGATACCCCTCCCGCCGTCACTGCTGATCCCGGAGGTGGCGCATTCCGAGGCCCATGAAAGCACATGGCCTCGGACTTGTGCAATGCCACCTCGAGACCCAGTTGCCGGATCCTCTCAACGACTATCGCAACCCCGCGTGTCATTATTTCGGCCGCCGCCTCGTGCGACCTCCCCTGTGCCAGCACCAGCGTGTCGTCTGCATAGCAGACAACGCTGACGCCGCTAGGGAGGTCGGCGCGCAGCACCCAGTCGTAACCGATGTTCCACAAGGACGGGCCTAGAACCGATCCCTGCGGAACACCGCACGACATCTCTCGCCGGTTCCATTCTCCGCTGCGACCGGGGTAGATGACGGCTCTGTCCGTCAGGTAGTCCCCGACCACACGACGGAGGTAGGTCGGCACCCGGTGATACCGGAGTGCCTCCCTTATGCAGCTCCAGGGCATGGAGTTGAAGGCGTTGGCGATGTCGAGAGACACCGCCAAGACAACCCCACCCCGGGACACCGCATCCCCCGTCGTGAGGGCTCTGACGCGCATGATGGCGTCCACCGTAGAGCGCCCCTTGCGGAAACCAAACTGGTGTTCCGCAAGATCCGGCCCAGTCCTCGCAAGGTGCTCGGCGAGGCGGTTTGCAATGACTCTTTCAAAGAGCTTGCCCACCTCGTCGAGCAGCACCACGGGCCGGTAGGCGGACGGAGAGTCCGCCGGGCGCCCCGGCTTCCGGATGAGGACCAGCTTCCCCGTCTTCCAACGAAGCGGGAACTGGCCTCTCTCCAAACATGCGCTTAGGAGCCCCTCCAGTCGGGGACCGAGAGCCTCCGAGGCCAGGACCCAGGCTTTGCCAGGCAAGCCGTCGGGTCCCGGGGCGGTATTTTTGGCACTGAGCCTGCGTACCGCCACTCTCATGTCTACCCCGGTCACTTCCGGAGCGTCGTCGTCGTCACTCTCGTGGTCCGCTTCCGGCACCGCAGCCGGCGGAGCCATAGGCGGGGGCGGGTGTTCCCCTCGCGAGGGGAACAGAGCGCTCACCACGTCCTCCACGAGCTGAGGCCGGAGACTCTGCGTCAGCGGGGGGGCCCAGGTGCGGAGTTTATCCCGCACCATCTTGTAAGGGCGCCCCCACGGATCTCTGTCAAGAGTCCCCAGCATCTCCTCGCGGGCCAGATCCCTGGCCCGCAGGACAGCCGCGCGGAGGGCGGTCTTCGCCGCTCTGTAGCCCTCATAAAGCTCCGCCTCAATGGCTTCCGCATTCGGTGGGCGAATGCGGAGCCTGCGGTGCCTGGCGTACAGGTGTCGCGCAGCCACGCACGCCTCCCGTAAAGACGTCAGCTCACGCGACCACCAGTACACCTGACGCCGGGCGCTTCCTGGCCGGACTCGGGGCATTGCCACGTCACAGATGTCGGACATGGCCTCCTGGAACCACCCTGCCTCATCGTTAACGTCGGCAGGCCTGTCCGGTGATGTCACCCAGGCCTGCACGATCGAGGCTTCCAGGAGGAGCTCCCGGTCCAGCTGCTTCAGCGCCCAACGCGGACCACTCGGGGCCTGTTGGACCGGCGCGCTTGAGGTCTGGGTGGAGACGTCGAACCGGATGTACCGGTGGTCGGAATAGGTCTCCACCCCCTCCATGACGCGCCAGTCAACGACACGCGGTGACAGGGCGGGGCTGGCGAACGAAATGTCCACCACCGACTCGCCCCGCATCCTCACGCACGTGGCGACAGAACCCCTATTTAGGACGACCAGGCCCTTCTCCAGGGCCCAGTCCTCCACCATCCTTCCCCGCACGTCTGTGCAACGGGAACCCCAAGCCAAGTTCTTGGCATTGAAGTCCCCGAGGACAAGCACGGGGAGGGAATGGTTTCCGACGACGACACTCAACTCTGCGAGAGAGTTGTGGAACTCGGCGAGAGTTCGGTTCGGGGAGAAGTAGACTCCCACTACGACGATCTCCCCGAACCGGGCTGCTACGCACCCCCGACCCCTCCTGACACTTTCAAGGGTCGGGGTGCCGGCGGCGGCCGACGACACTATGGTCACTGAGCCGCTCAGGTCCGCCACCCAGTCTTCCCTGGGCAGGACGAAATACGGCTCAGCGACCACAGCGATGTTGATCAACCACTGCGCCATGCTCTGGAGCAACAGATCCTGAGCACAGGCGCAGTGGTTGATGTTCGCTTGGAGGAAGCGAAGTGGAGCCGTTATTGGCATTCCATCGACGCTTCCTCCCTGGCCCCCTGCGAGGGCCCCTCTGTGGCAACGGCAGAGGGAGCGGCAGCAGCGGCAGTTGCGGCTGCGGCGGTGGCGACGGTGGCGGTGGCAGCGGAGGGCCTACCCTTGCCTCGGGTGGCTTTGGTGGGCGGAGCGCAGGCCTTGCTCCCAGCCCGGTGATCGGCCGGCTTGCCAGCCGCCGCACATGCGTCGCAGTGCGGCGTGGCACAGCACCCTGCGGACTGATGACCGGGCTGACTGCAGCGGAAACATAGCCCGCTGCGGTCAACCTCCGAGGCGCACCGGACTGACACGTGGTGTCCCACGTGGCATCGGTAGCACCTCAGAGGTCTGGGCTCCAGCAGCTTAACCTGCGCTGAAACCCAGCCCACCAGTAGCCTTCGGCCCTCCACTATTGTTTTAGCCGCCGTCACAGGGCAGCATACCGTAACGGTATGCATACCCGTAGGGTCCGGCCGTAGGGTGCCCGCCCTGACCTGATCAGCAGGACACCCACCGGACCTGGCGACGGCGGCCACCACCTCCTCTTTGGTCACCGAGTCGTCCAGACCCAAGATGCGCAGGTCTGCGCATCTGACGGGCCTGGACACTCGGGCCTCGTCCGCGTTTAAGGACGCTCTGAGCTTTTCAGCTAGAGCGTCAGCGGACGGGCCGCTGGCTTCCCCGGGGACCTCGAGCATACGAGCCCCCGTTGCCGTGACCTTAAGCCGGAGGCCCCCGGTGATCCCGAGCTCCCCGAGGTCCACCGCCTCCTTTGCCTTCGCCAGCAGGTCGCGATATGACACGCCCCTCTTTTCCGCGTCCGGCTGTAGTGTAATCACTACAGCCGCGGTCTTCGGGGCGCGGAGCCTAGCCGCGCTCTTTCGCGCCCTGAACTGGCGCTGCCGCTCCTGATCCCGGGCCTTTTTGGCCGCCTTCCGCCCCTTTTTCTTTTCCCCCACCACCTGCCATCCGGCTTCCGCCGCGGGAGGTGTAGGGGGCTGCTGGGTGGGCGGTGGCGGCGGCGGCGGCTGACGTGCCGCCGGCGCTGGCCCACTCGTCACTGGCACCGGCGGCTGCACAGTCACCGCCTGTGCAGCCGCCTTGCCCTTCCTCCCCTTGGGCGCCTTCTTAGCCGGCGCCGGTTTCGCCGGAGCCGGCTTTGGGGGAGGGGCCACCACTGCTGTGCCGGAGGGCCGGCTGGACGGCCCCGGTCTGGGTGTGGCAGCCGTAGCAGCCGCGTACGAGGCCGCCTTCGGGCCCGTGGCCGCCTTGCTTGCCGCCAGGGGGGGGCGCAAAACGATTCCCTCCAGGACGGAAAACCGTGCCTGGAAGGAGGCCAGCTCCTGGCGAACCAGGTTCAAGACCTGGTTCTCCACCGGCTCAGGCTGGCTCTGCCGCTGCTGCGGACCCCCCTTCTGAGGCGCCAGGCGGGAGCTAGGCTCACGCAGACTGGCCAAGTCTGCTTGGAGCCTAGCGTTCTCCTTTCGGAGAGCCTCCGTGGCGGCCGTCAGGCGGGCCACCTCCACCCGCAATTTGGCCACCTCGTCTCCGTCTGTCGGAGGAGGAGGAGGAGGAGGAGGAGGTCCTCCGAAGTTGGCCTCCGCTGCCGCTATGATGGAGGCGGAAGCCCCGGGTATGGCCTTGAGTTTCGAAGAGGTCTTCTGTTTCAAGGCCACTCCCCTTATCGCGGCTTCCACCTCCTTAGCGAACCTGGCCTTACGCTCCGCCTCGGAGCTGCCAGGTTCACCCGCCTCTTCGCCAGACCCAAGAACAATGCCTGGGTGGCGCCCCTCTTCGGCCAGTCTGGCCGACCTTTCGGAGGCAGAGAGGCCCGCCCTCTTGCCTCGGATCCCCCCGCGCCTGCTGGTGGGGATCTTCCGGGCCGAGGCCAACTCTCCCTCCGATGACGACGCTTGGTCGTCCTCCTTCCTGGACCGCTTGCGGAAGAACTTACTGTTCTCCCCTGCGGTCCCGGCCCTCTCGCGGCGGGAGCTCACTGAGCCTCCCCCGCTCACCTCGCTGGATGCTACGTCGGACTCCGACCCCACATCCCTCCTCTCCTCTTCGTTGCCGTTGCCGGCGGTGTTGGTTTTTTGGTTTATTTTACAATCCATATTTGAACCCACGAGTATGGGGGAAATAAACTCCTAACTAGGCAGAGACCCCTGTACCTAGTAGGGCAGATTCTGAGTATTTATTACTCGCCAGGGGGTCTGCAGGTACCCTGGCGAGGAGCGCACTAGCGACTGATTCGTTCTGTGGAACACCCGTCAGCCATACATCCCCTCGCGGTGCGTCGCCGCTTGGGATTCGGGGTAACTTTTTATAGAGGTTGTCTACCTCGCGGTCCGGGCGGTTAAGCCAAGACCCTCGGTCCCTGTCGAAGCCGCGAGACTTGATCCACGACACTTCGACGGTGGAATTACGAGACCGGCGGTGACAGAGGAGGACGATCCTTCTCTGTCTGCTCGGAGGCAGGGTAAGTGCACACCGAGCCCGCCCTCACTCCTCTGCTATGCCCTCTGCTAAACAGAGGGGCACGCAAAGGAACGCACCTTGGTCCGGGTCGGACCCCACCCATGTCAGAATAATTGGCCGCGGCAGTACCACTCCCCGAGGGATAAGAGGAAATTCTCATTTCCTCTCATTCCCCGGAGAAGGATACTGCCGCGCCCGGGGTGCACCGGCCCAGCCGCTGCTCTTCCCTCCAGACGTATCGAGAGGGACGAGCAGCCGCCGGACACACGTGGAGGACTTCTGACTTCGCACCCCTTGACTCGATCCCTAAGGTGGTTTTTGGGTACTAGCAGCAATGTATGAAAAAACTATTTTTAAAAAATGTGTATGTTCTATTCGGGCTAGGGGCGCGGTCGAGGGGTCCAGAGACGCGTCTCCGCGCGGGCTAGCTAAATATGGAATAAAACGGGGTAGGTGCCGAACAAAAAATTTGGGTTTTGGTCAAAAAACCAGTTTTTGAACCAAAAAATTTTGATTTTCACCCCACAACCTGGAGACCGGGACACGGATCGCGAACCAGAATTCAGGGATGAAGGGTGAGTACTATTTATACAATAAACTGAAACTATTTTTGCAAAAAATTTGGAAAAAACACTAAGTTTTGAGAATTTACTTTGAAAAAATCGAAAAATTCCTAAGTGTGGTAAGGGATGAAGTCCTGACGCGCGTGTGTGCGTGCGATATGGTCAGTACGTAGGCGGAGGCCTAGTTTAGTCTAAATCCGCTGAAAACAGTTTCAAAATCGCACGTCTAGAAGTGAAGATATCGTCAATTGTGTTTTTGACTCGATCCCTAAGGTGGTTTTTGGGTACTAGCAGCAATGTATGAAAAAACTATTTTTAAAAAATGTGTATGTTCTATTCGGGCTAGGGGCGCGGTCGAGGGGTCCAGAGACGCGTCTCCGCGCGGGCTAGCTAAATATGGAATAAAACGGGGTAGGTGCCGAACAAAAAATTTGGGTTTTGGTCAAAAAACCAGTTTTTGAACCAAAAAATTTTGATTTTCACCCCACAACCTGGAGACCGGGACACGGATCGCGAACCAGAATTCAGGGATGAAGGGTGAGTACTATTTATACAATAAACTGAAACTATTTTTGCAAAAAATTTGGAAAAAACACTAAGTTTTGAGAATTTACTTTGAAAAAATCGAAAAATTCCTAAGTGTGGTAAGGGATGAAGTCCTGACGCGCGTGTGTGCGTGCGATATGGTCAGTACGTAGGCGGAGGCCTAGTTTAGTCTAAATCCGCTGAAAACAGTTTCAAAATCGCACGTCTAGAAGTGAAGATATCGTCAATTGTGTTTTTGACTCGATCCCTAAGGTGGTTTTTGGGTACTAGCAGCAATGTATGAAAAAACTATTTTTAAAAAATGTGTATGTTCTATTCGGGCTAGGGGCGCGGTCGAGGGGTCCAGAGACGCGTCTCCGCGCGGGCTAGCTAAATATGGAATAAAACGGGGTAGGTGCCGAACAAAAAATTTGGGTTTTGGTCAAAAAACCAGTTTTTGAACCAAAAAATTTTGATTTTCACCCCACAACCTGGAGACCGGGACACGGATCGCGAACCAGAATTCAGGGATGAAGGGTGAGTACTATTTATACAATAAACTGAAACTATTTTTGCAAAAAATTTGGAAAAAACACTAAGTTTTGAGAATTTACTTTGAAAAAATCGAAAAATTCCTAAGTGTGGTAAGGGATGAAGTCCTGACGCGCGTGTGTGCGTGCGATATGGTCAGTACGTAGGCGGAGGCCTAGTTTAGTCTAAATCCGCTGAAAACAGTTTCAAAATCGCACGTCTAGAAGTGAAGATATCGTCAATTGTGTTTTTGACTCGATCCCTAAGGTGGTTTTTGGGTACTAGCAGCAATGTATGAAAAAACTATTTTTAAAAAATGTGTATGTTCTATTCGGGCTAGGGGCGCGGTCGAGGGGTCCAGAGACGCGTCTCCGCGCGGGCTAGCTAAATATGGAATAAAACGGGGTAGGTGCCGAACAAAAAATTTGGGTTTTGGTCAAAAAACCAGTTTTTGAACCAAAAAATTTTGATTTTCACCCCACAACCTGGAGACCGGGACACGGATCGCGAACCAGAATTCAGGGATGAAGGGTGAGTACTATTTATACAATAAACTGAAACTATTTTTGCAAAAAATTTGGAAAAAACACTAAGTTTTGAGAATTTACTTTGAAAAAATCGAAAAATTCCTAAGTGTGGTAAGGGATGAAGTCCTGACGCGCGTGTGTGCGTGCGATATGGTCAGTACGTAGGCGGAGGCCTAGTTTAGTCTAAATCCGCTGAAAACAGTTTCAAAATCGCACGTCTAGAAGTGAAGATATCGTCAATTGTGTTTTTGACTCGATCCCTAAGGTGGTTTTTGGGTACTAGCAGCAATGTATGAAAAAACTATTTTTAAAAAATGTGTATGTTCTATTCGGGCTAGGGGCGCGGTCGAGGGGTCCAGAGACGCGTCTCCGCGCGGGCTAGCTAAATATGGAATAAAACGGGGTAGGTGCCGAACAAAAAATTTGGGTTTTGGTCAAAAAACCAGTTTTTGAACCAAAAAATTTTGATTTTCACCCCACAACCTGGAGACCGGGACACGGATCGCGAACCAGAATTCAGGGATGAAGGGTGAGTACTATTTATACAATAAACTGAAACTATTTTTGCAAAAAATTTGGAAAAAACACTAAGTTTTGAGAATTTACTTTGAAAAAATCGAAAAATTCCTAAGTGTGGTAAGGGATGAAGTCCTGACGCGCGTGTGTGCGTGCGATATGGTCAGTACGTAGGCGGAGGCCTAGTTTAGTCTAAATCCGCTGAAAACAGTTTCAAAATCGCACGTCTAGAAGTGAAGATATCGTCAATTGTGTTTTTGACTCGATCCCTAAGGTGGTTTTTGGGTACTAGCAGCAATGTATGAAAAAACTATTTTTAAAAAATGTGTATGTTCTATTCGGGCTAGGGGCGCGGTCGAGGGGTCCAGAGACGCGTCTCCGCGCGGGCTAGCTAAATATGGAATAAAACGGGGTAGGTGCCGAACAAAAAATTTGGGTTTTGGTCAAAAAACCAGTTTTTGAACCAAAAAATTTTGATTTTCACCCCACAACCTGGAGACCGGGACACGGATCGCGAACCAGAATTCAGGGATGAAGGGTGAGTACTATTTATACAATAAACTGAAACTATTTTTGCAAAAAATTTGGAAAAAACACTAAGTTTTGAGAATTTACTTTGAAAAAATCGAAAAATTCCTAAGTGTGGTAAGGGATGAAGTCCTGACGCGCGTGTGTGCGTGCGATATGGTCAGTACGTAGGCGGAGGCCTAGTTTAGTCTAAATCCGCTGAAAACAGTTTCAAAATCGCACGTCTAGAAGTGAAGATATCGTCAATTGTGTTTTTGACTCGATCCCTTTTTTTTTTTTTTTTTTTTTTTTTTTTCGGATGGGAAATCATCAAATGACTTCTCCCGCTCTGGGCTGAGCAGGAGGGAGTGTCAGACTTTTACTGACTAAAACCCATCCATGTTCCTTCATCGCCCTTTGTGTTCCGGGGCCACGGTATCTCTTTCGAATAGTCCCGCAGCCCCGGCAGGCTTCGGTCCTTGCGGACCCCTTCCTTATTGCTGACTCTCTTTGAGGCGCGCGTGGAACACGAACGCGCCGTCGACACGGCCTGTCGTCATGAGACGTACGGACGGCGAGCTAGCCCATAGCTCCCCGTCCACAGGCCCGCGCCTACGGTGGCCGGAAGCCACCACGTGGCCCCCGACGCCCGGGGCGTCTCCCGCGGCGGCCGGGACGTGAGGATCTCTCCCTGTCCTGTTCCGCCACCTCCTTCGCTAGCATGACTGCTTCGCAGAAGGAGGTGACGGCGTCCCATTCCGTCTCGCCCCGGACCATGGCACGAACCAGGGCCGGGAGCGAGAGGTCGCCGCCGCCGATCGCCACCTCGAGGACACGGCGGTGCTCCACCCAAGCAGGGCACACCTCCACAGTGTGCTCCACCGTGTCCTCCGGCCTATCCTCACAATGATAGCACCCGGGCGTTTCCTCCCGCCCGATTCGGTGCAGGAACTTACCGAAACATCCGTGTCCGGTAAGAACCTGCGTCAGGCGGAAGGTGAGGACGCCGTGGCGTCTCTCCAGCCACTCCTCAAAGAGGGGACTTATCGCCACTATTGTGGCGTGCCCTGCACGGGGTTGCGATAGTCGCTCTCTCCATGTCGCCATGAGATCCCGCCGGAAGTCCGTCCGCTGAGCGACAATTTGCCGCGGCAGCGGAGTTTCCCCCCGGCGTAGCGCCTCCGCGCGCCACTCGTGTAGGCGCGCGAGGACTATTGCCTCCAGATCCCATGGCGGCAATCCGGCAAGGAGGTTCGCCGCCTCGCGGGAGATCGTGCGGTAGCCCCGGACCAGCCTTACGGCTACCACCTTCTGGGGCACGTTCAAGTGGTGGGCGGCACGCCGCTTCAATGAACGTGCCCACACCGGGGCCCCGTAAAGGGCCATGGACCGCACGACTCCCGCGTAGAGCCTCCGGCAGGAGGCGTTCGGCCCCCCCAGGTTGGGCAGGAGCCGCCTGAAGGCAGCCCCTGTTCGCTCCAGTTTGGGGGCCAAACGTCGGAAATGCTCCACGAAGTTCCACCGGCTGTCGAGGACAAGTCCCAGGTACTTCAACGTCGACTCGACGCCGATGGAAACCCCTCCTGCCATCACTGAGGATCCCGGAGGTGGCGCATTCCGAGGCCCATGAAAGCACATGGCCTCGGACTTGTGCAATGCCACCTCGAGACCCAGTTGCCGGATCCTCTCAACGACTATCGCAACCCCGCGTGTCATAGTGTTGGCCGCCGCCTCGTGCGACCTCCCCTGTGCCAGCACCAGCGTGTCGTCAGCGTAGCAAACTACGCTGACACCGCTAGGGAGGTCGGCGCGCAGCACCCAGTCGTACCCGATGTTCCACAAGGACGGCCCCAGAACCGATCCCTGTGGAACACCGCACGACATCTCTCGCCGGTTCCAGTCTCCGCTGCGACCGGGGTAGATGACGGCCCTATCCGTCAGGTAGTCCCCGACCACACGACGAAGGTAGGACGGCACCCGGTGATACCGGAGTGCCTCCCTTATGCAGCTCCAGGGCATGGAGTTGAAGGCGTTGGCGATGTCGAGAGACACCGCCAAGACCACCCCACCCCTGGACACCGCATCCCTCGTCGTGAGGGCTCTCACGCGCATGATGGCGTCCACCGTAGAGCGCCCCTTGCGGAAACCATATTGGTGTTCCGCAAGGTCCGGCCCCGTCCCCGCAAGGTGCTCGACGAGGCGGTTTGCAATGACTCTTTCAAAGAGCTTGCCCACCTCGTCGAGCAACACCACGGGCCGGTAGGCGGACGGAGAGTCCGCCGGGCGCCCCGGCTTCCGGATGAGGACCAGCTTCCCCGTCTTCCAGCGAAGCGGGAACTGGCCCCTCTCCAAGCATGCGCTTAAGAACCCCTCCAGTCGGGGACCGAGAGCCTCCGAGGCCAGGACCCAGGCTTTGCCAGGCAAGCCGTCGGGTCCCGGGGCGGTATTTTTGGCACTGAGCCTGCGTACCGCCACTCTCAGTTCTACCCCGGTCACTTCCGGAGCGTCGTCGTCGTCGCTTCCGTGGTCCGCTTCCGGCACCGCAGCCGGCGGAGCCATAGGCGGGGGCGGGTGTTCCCCTCGCGAGGGGAACAGAGCGCTCACCACGTCCTCCACGAGCTGAGGCCGGAGACTCTGCGTCAGCGGGGGGGCCCAGGTGCGGAGTTTATCCCGCACCATCTTGTAAGGGCGCCCCCACGGATCTCTGTCGAGAGCCCCCAGCATCTCCTCGCGGGCCAGATCCCTGGCCCGCAGGACAGCCCCGCGGAGGGCGGTCTTCGCCGCTCTGTAGCCCTCATATAGCTCCGCCTCAATGGCTGCCGCATTCGGCGGGCGAATGCGGAGCCTGCGGTGCCTGGCGTACAGGTGTCGCGCAGCCACGCACGCCTCCCGTAAAGACGTCAGCTCACGCGACCACCAGTACACCTGACGTCGGGCGCTTCCTGGCCGGACTCGGGGCATTGCCACGTCACAGATATCGGACATGGCCTCCTGGAACCACCCTGCCTCATCGTTAACGTCGGCAGGCCTGTCCGGTGATGTCACCCAGGCCTGCACGATCGAGGCTTCCAGGAGGAGCTCCCGGTCCAGCTGCTTCAGCGCCCAACGCGGACCACTCGGGGCCTGTTGGACCGGCGCGCTTGAGGTCTGGGTGGAGACGTCGAACCGGATGTACCGGTGGTCGGAATAGGTCTCCACCCCCTCCATGACGCGCCAGTCAACGACACGCGGTGACAGGGCGGGGCTGGCGAACGAAATGTCCACCACCGACTCGCCCCGCATCCTCACGCACGTGGCGACCGAACCCCGATTTAGAACGACCAGGCCCTTCTCCAGGGCCCAGTCCTCCACCATCCTTCCCCGCACGTCTGTGCAACGGGAACCCCAAGCCAAGTTCTTGGCATTGAAGTCCCCGAGGACAAGCACGGGGAGGGAATGGTTTCCGACGACGACACTCAACTCTGCGAGAGAGTTGTGGAACTCGGCGAGAGTTCGGTTCGGGGAGAAGTAGACACCCACTACGACGATCTCCCCGAACCGGGCTGCTACGCACCCCCGACCCCTCCTGACACTTTCAAGGGTCGGGGTGCCGGCGGCGGCCGACGACACTATGGTCACTGAGCCGCTTAGGTCCGCCACCCAGTCTTCCCTGGGCCAGACGAAGTACGGCTCAGCGACCACAGCGATGTTAATCAACCACTGCGCCATGCTCTGGAGCAAGAGATCCTGAGCGCAGGCGCAGTGGTTGATGTTCGCCTGGAGGAAGCGTAATGGGGCCGTTATTGGCAATCCATTACCGCTTCCTCCAACCTGGCCCCCTGTGAGGGCCCCTCTGTGGCGGCGACAGAGGGAGCGGCAGCGGCGGCAGTTGCGGCTGCGGCGGTGGCAACGGTGGCGGTGGCAGCGGAGGGCCTACCCTTGCCTCGGGTGGCCTTGGTGGGCGGAGCGCAGGCCTTGCTCCCAGCCCGGTGATCGGCCGGCTTGCCAGCCGCCGCACATGCGTCGCAGTGCGGCGTGGCACAGCACCCTGCGGACTGATGACCGGGCTGACTGCAGCGGAAACATAGCCCGCTGCGGTCAACCTCCGAGGCGCACCGGACTGACACGTGGTGTCCCACGTGGCATCGGTAGCACCTCAGAGGTCTGGGCTCCAGCAGCTTAACCTGCGCTGAAACCCAGCCCACCAGTAACCTTCGGCCCTCCACGATAGTTTTCGCCGCCGTCACAGGGCAGCATACCGTAACGGTATGCATACCCGTGGGGTCCGGACGTAGGGTGCCTGCCCTGACCTGCTCAGCAGGGCACCCTCCGGACCTGGCGACGGCGGCCACCACCTCTTCCTTGGTCACCGAGTCGTCCAGACCCAAGATGCGCAGGTCTGCGCATCTAACGGGCCTGGACACTCGGGCCTCATCCGCGTTTAGGGACGCTCTGAGCTTCTCAGCTAGAGCGTCAGCGGACGGGCCGCTGGCTTCCCCGGGGACCTCGAGCATACGAGCCCCCGTTGCCGTGACCTTAAGCCGGAGGCCCCCGGTGATCCCGAGCTCCCCGAGGTCCACCGCCTCCTTTGCCTTCGCCAGCAGGTCGCGATATGACACGCCCCTCTTTTCCGCGTCCGGCTGTAGTGTAATCACTACAGCCGCGGTCTTCGGGGCGCGGAGCCTGGCCGCGCTCTTTCGCGCCCTGAACTGGCGCTGCCGCTCCTGATCCCGGGCCTTTTTGGCCGCCTTCCGCCCCTTTTTCTTTTCCCCCACCACCTGCCATCCGGCTTCCGCCGCTGGAGGTGTAGGGGGCTGCTGGGTGGGCGGTGGCGGCGGCGGCGGCTGACGTGCCGCCGGCGCTGGCCCACTCGTCACTGGCACCGGCGGCTGCACAGTCACCGCCTGTGCAGCTGCCTTGCCCTTCCTCCCCTTGGGCGCCTTCTTAGCCGGCGCCGGTTTCGCCGGAGCCGGCTTTGGGGGAGGGGCCACCACTGCTGTGCCGGAGGGCCGGCTGGACGGCCCCGGTCTGGGTGCGGCAGCCGTAGCAGCCGCGTACGAGGCCGCCTTCGGGCCCGTGGCCGCCTTGCTTGCCGCCAGGGGGGGGCGCAAAACGATTCCCTCCAGGACGGAAAACCGTGCCTGGAAGGAGGCCAGCTCCTGGCGAACCAGGTTCAAGACCTGGTTCTCCACCGGCTCAGGCTGGCTCTGCCGCTGCTGTGGACCCCCCTTCTGAGGCGCCACGCGGGAGCTAGGCTCACGCAGACTGGCCAAGTCTGCTTGGAGCCTAGCGTTCTCCTTTCGGAGAGCCTCCGTGGCGGCCGTCAGGCGGGCCACCTCCACCCGCAATTTGGCCACCTCCTCTCCGTCTATCGGAGGAGGAGGAGGAGGAGGAGGAGGAGGAGGTCCCCCAAAGTTGGCCTCCGCAGCCGCTATGATGGAGGCGGAAGCCCCGGGTATGGCCTTGAGTTTCGAAGAGGTCTTCTGTTTCAAGGCCACTCCCCTTATCGCGGCTTCCACCTCCTTAGCGAACCTGGCCTTACGCTCCGCCTCGGAGCTGCCAGGTTCACCCGTCTCGTCACCCGACCCGCGAGCATTCATGCCCGGGTGGCGTCCCTCTTCGGCCAACCTTGCTGACCGCTCGGAGGCTGAGAGGCCCCCCCTCTTGCCTCTGATTCCACCACGCTTGCTGGTGGGGATCTTGCGGGCTGAGGCCAGCTCTCCCTCTGATGACGACCCTTCGTCACCATCCTTCCTGGACCGCTTGCGGAAGAACTTGCTGTTCTCCGCAGCAGTCCCGGCCCTCTCGCGGCGGGAGCTCTCTGAGCCTCCCCCGCTCACCTCGCTGGATGCGACGTCGGACTCCGACCCCGCATCCCTCCTCTCCTCTTCTTTGCCGTTGCCGGCGGTTGGTTGTTGTTTTTTAATTTTTGCACTTTCCATATCTAATCCCACGAGTATGGGGGAACTAATCTCAATCTAGGCAGAGACCCCTGTACCTAGAAGGGCAGATTTTAGTATTTGTTACTCGCCAGGGGGTCTGCAGGTACCCTGGCGAGGAGCGCACTAGCGACTGATTTGTTCTATAGAACACCCGTCAGCCATACATCCCCTTGCGGTGCGTCGCCACTTGGGATTCGGGGTGATTTTTTAGAGAGGTTTTCTACCTCGCGGTCCGGGCGGTTAAGCCAAGACCCTCGGTCCCTGTCGAAGCCGCGAGACTTGATCCACGACACTTCGACGGTGGGATTACGAGACCGGCGGTGACAGAGGAGGACGATCCTTCTCTGTCTGCTCGGAGGCAGGGTAAGTGCACACCGAGCCCGCCCTCACTCCTCTGCTATGCCCTCTGCTAATCAGAGGGCACGCAAAGGAACGCACCTTTGGTCCGGGTCGGACCCCACCCATGTCAGAATAATTGGCCGCGGCAGTACCACTCCCCGAGGGATAAGAGGAAATTCTCATTTCCCCTCACTCCCCGGAGAAGGATACTGCCGCGCCCGGGGTGCACCGGCCCAGCAGCTGCTCTTCCCTCCAGACGTATCGAGAGGGACGAGCAGCCGCCGGACACACGTGGAGGACTTCTGACTTCGCACCCCTTGACTCGATCCCTAAGGTGGTTTTTGGGTACTAGCAGCAATGTATGAAAAAACTATTTTTAAAAAATGTGTATGTTCTATTCGGGCTAGGGGCGCGGTCGAGGGGTCCAGAGACGCGTCTCCGCGCGGGCTAGCTAAATATGGAATAAAACGGGGTAGGTGCCGAACAAAAAATTTGGGTTTTGGTCAAAAAACCAGTTTTTGAACCAAAAAATTTTGATTTTCACCCCACAACCTGGAGACCGGGACACGGATCGCGAACCAGAATTCAGGGATGAAGGGTGAGTACTATTTATACAATAAACTGAAACTATTTTTGCAAAAAATTTGGAAAAAACACTAAGTTTTGAGAATTTACTTTGAAAAAATCGAAAAATTCCTAAGTGTGGTAAGGGATGAAGTCCTGACGCGCGTGTGTGCGTGCGATATGGTCAGTACGTAGGCGGAGGCCTAGTTTAGTCTAAATCCGCTGAAAACAGTTTCAAAATCGCACGTCTAGAAGTGAAGATATCGTCAATTGTGTTTTTGACTCGATCCCTAAGGTGGTTTTTGGGTACTAGCAGCAATGTATGAAAAAACTATTTTTAAAAAATGTGTATGTTCTATTCGGGCTAGGGGCGCGGTCGAGGGGTCCAGAGACGCGTCTCCGCGCGGGCTAGCTAAATATGGAATAAAACGGGGTAGGTGCCGAACAAAAAATTTGGGTTTTGGTCAAAAAACCAGTTTTTGAACCAAAAAATTTTGATTTTCACCCCACAACCTGGAGACCGGGACACGGATCGCGAACCAGAATTCAGGGATGAAGGGTGAGTACTATTTATACAATAAACTGAAACTATTTTTGCAAAAAATTTGGAAAAAACACTAAGTTTTGAGAATTTACTTTGAAAAAATCGAAAAATTCCTAAGTGTGGTAAGGGATGAAGTCCTGACGCGCGTGTGTGCGTGCGATATGGTCAGTACGTAGGCGGAGGCCTAGTTTAGTCTAAATCCGCTGAAAACAGTTTCAAAATCGCACGTCTAGAAGTGAAGATATCGTCAATTGTGTTTTTGACTCGATCCCTAAGGTGGTTTTTGGGTACTAGCAGCAATGTATGAAAAAACTATTTTTAAAAAATGTGTATGTTCTATTCGGGCTAGGGGCGCGGTCGAGGGGTCCAGAGACGCGTCTCCGCGCGGGCTAGCTAAATATGGAATAAAACGGGGTAGGTGCCGAACAAAAAATTTGGGTTTTGGTCAAAAAACCAGTTTTTGAACCAAAAAATTTTGATTTTCACCCCACAACCTGGAGACCGGGACACGGATCGCGAACCAGAATTCAGGGATGAAGGGTGAGTACTATTTATACAATAAACTGAAACTATTTTTGCAAAAAATTTGGAAAAAACACTAAGTTTTGAGAATTTACTTTGAAAAAATCGAAAAATTCCTAAGTGTGGTAAGGGATGAAGTCCTGACGCGCGTGTGTGCGTGCGATATGGTCAGTACGTAGGCGGAGGCCTAGTTTAGTCTAAATCCGCTGAAAACAGTTTCAAAATCGCACGTCTAGAAGTGAAGATATCGTCAATTGTGTTTTTGACTCGATCCCTAAGGTGGTTTTTGGGTACTAGCAGCAATGTATGAAAAAACTATTTTTAAAAAATGTGTATGTTCTATTCGGGCTAGGGGCGCGGTCGAGGGGTCCAGAGACGCGTCTCCGCGCGGGCTAGCTAAATATGGAATAAAACGGGGTAGGTGCCGAACAAAAAATTTGGGTTTTGGTCAAAAAACCAGTTTTTGAACCAAAAAATTTTGATTTTCACCCCACAACCTGGAGACCGGGACACGGATCGCGAACCAGAATTCAGGGATGAAGGGTGAGTACTATTTATACAATAAACTGAAACTATTTTTGCAAAAAATTTGGAAAAAACACTAAGTTTTGAGAATTTACTTTGAAAAAATCGAAAAATTCCTAAGTGTGGTAAGGGATGAAGTCCTGACGCGCGTGTGTGCGTGCGATATGGTCAGTACGTAGGCGGAGGCCTAGTTTAGTCTAAATCCGCTGAAAACAGTTTCAAAATCGCACGTCTAGAAGTGAAGATATCGTCAATTGTGTTTTTGACTCGATCCCTAAGGTGGTTTTTGGGTACTAGCAGCAATGTATGAAAAAACTATTTTTAAAAAATGTGTATGTTCTATTCGGGCTAGGGGCGCGGTCGAGGGGTCCAGAGACGCGTCTCCGCGCGGGCTAGCTAAATATGGAATAAAACGGGGTAGGTGCCGAACAAAAAATTTGGGTTTTGGTCAAAAAACCAGTTTTTGAACCAAAAAATTTTGATTTTCACCCCACAACCTGGAGACCGGGACACGGATCGCGAACCAGAATTCAGGGATGAAGGGTGAGTACTATTTATACAATAAACTGAAACTATTTTTGCAAAAAATTTGGAAAAAACACTAAGTTTTGAGAATTTACTTTGAAAAAATCGAAAAATTCCTAAGTGTGGTAAGGGATGAAGTCCTGACGCGCGTGTGTGCGTGCGATATGGTCAGTACGTAGGCGGAGGCCTAGTTTAGTCTAAATCCGCTGAAAACAGTTTCAAAATCGCACGTCTAGAAGTGAAGATATCGTCAATTGTGTTTTTGACTCGATCCCTAAGGTGGTTTTTGGGTACTAGCAGCAATGTATGAAAAAACTATTTTTAAAAAATGTGTATGTTCTATTCGGGCTAGGGGCGCGGTCGAGGGGTCCAGAGACGCGTCTCCGCGCGGGCTAGCTAAATATGGAATAAAACGGGGTAGGTGCCGAACAAAAAATTTGGGTTTTGGTCAAAAAACCAGTTTTTGAACCAAAAAATTTTGATTTTCACCCCACAACCTGGAGACCGGGACACGGATCGCGAACCAGAATTCAGGGATGAAGGGTGAGTACTATTTATACAATAAACTGAAACTATTTTTGCAAAAAATTTGGAAAAAACACTAAGTTTTGAGAATTTACTTTGAAAAAATCGAAAAATTCCTAAGTGTGGTAAGGGATGAAGTCCTGACGCGCGTGTGTGCGTGCGATATGGTCAGTACGTAGGCGGAGGCCTAGTTTAGTCTAAATCCGCTGAAAACAGTTTCAAAATCGCACGTCTAGAAGTGAAGATATCGTCGGGTTAGGTTTTTTTTTTTTTTTTTTTTTTTTTTTTTTTTTTTTTTTTTTTTTTTTTTTAATACTTCTACCTCCAACATTATCGGAGCCTATGCTCACTAATCTAGTTTTTCACGTTCATTCCAGTTCTCGCTTGTATGCCTCTCGTACTTTTATTCTTCATTCTTGTTCTTTCTTTCATTCATCATCTTTTGTACATTTATGGGTGGGATTCCCAACTATAACTAATATTTCTATCTATACTGCTTTATTCTTTGATTTTATTTCGGGTGTATTAGGAAAATCAGGAAGACAGTTTTTTATTTTCCAAGTTTCTGTGTAAAAGTACATGTATCTTACATCTGTTTTACATTAAACCTTCTTTTATTTGCAAATCAGGTTTCTTATTTCTATACTTATTACATTATTTTATTGACAACTTAGGTTTCTTATTTCTATACTTATTACATTATTTTATTAGCAACTTGGGTTTCTTACTTCTATACTTACTACAATATATTATTAACAGCTTAGGTTTCTTATTTCTATACTTATTCTAGCCTTACAGAGATTGGGGAGTGGGGAACAGTTTTAAGTTTTCCTTATAATATAAACACATTTTTACTTATCCTTTTTTACATTAACATTGTAATTATTCTATTTAACCTAAATTAATTAACAAGTTTTATGTCTATGCTAACCTATAATATACTGTACTATATTAAGATAGCATATTTGCTTATGCGGTTTTGTTTCGATCAATAACTTTTCTTACAATATATTTACAATAATCTATGAAAATTTCGGCATTTTTATTTTTTATCACTATTTTTGCGTTTTCAGTTGTCATTTTCATGCCCAGTATGTTCTCAGCGTTAAACCGGTGGTTTGCAAATTGCGGGCAGTCAAATAGTATGTGTGGGACTGTTTCGCTTACGTCCGGGTCACAGATGCACGATGGGCTCTCCTTGCACTTGAAACGGTGCAAGTACTCGGAGAATCCACCGTGCCCCGTCATTATCTGCGTAATTAGGCTATCGGTACCTATCTTGCGAACAACACCGTATGCAGTCCGTACATCCGGTAGGAATAGTTTTGTAACGGATGCGGTATTACTGGCACTGTATCTTCGGTCCCACTCATCAAGCGTTGCTATGCGTATGGTTCGCCTGATGAATGAGATCGGGCACCGATCGTAGTCGGGTTTCCTCTTTGAGCTTTCAGCGGCCTCTTTTGCTAACTGGTCGGCTCTTTCATTTCCCAGTAGCCCCACATGAGCTTTGATCCAAAACAAGTTTACTAACTTGTTTTGGTGGGATGCAGATTTTAAATGATCCCTTGCTTCTACCGCCAAAGGGTGGAGCGAACCGGGATTTGTAATCGTTTGAAGAGCCGCCATCGAGTCGCTGAAAACCCCGAAGGAAGACGCCTTCAGCTTTGTTATTTCGCGGGTCGCCCTTGCTAATGCCAGAAGTTCAGCCTGGTAAACCGTGCAGTAGTTCGACAGTGCAAGTTTGAGGGCTCTGGTCTCAGCGTCGTTGTTCCATATGGACAGTGCAGCGCCGACCCCTCCTCCAATTTTGCTTCCATCCGTAAAAATGCGGACGTCGAAATTGCTGTTGTTGTTCAACTGCTCTTGGTTTACCAGGCTGTCAAACGACAAGATATCGCGTGCCGCAGGGTGAGGAGACTCCACTGCAGCGGCCATTCGCTCGATCTCCCTGTCCCCCAGTGAGGTCTGGGGCACTCCCCTCTTGGCTTCGTACAACGATGCCGCCTCTCCAACTCGGAGGTCCAGGGGGAGTATTCCAGACAGCACCAGTGCTGAGTTCAGGGAGACCGTGCGATATGCCTTGCACATCTTCTGGGCGATTCCTCGCTGTACGGACCCGAGTTGTTTGATAATGCCCAACTTTTTCGCAGCCGGTGCCCAAACGCTAGCAGCGTAGAGGATTATGGGCTCTACGGTCGCCACATATATAACCCGTATAACTTCTGGATGTAACCCCCAACTAACTTTTGCAGCTCTACACAGCTGTTTGTAGATCGCGATTGCTTTTCTGCAGACGAGTGAGACGTGGGTGTTGAAAGTCAGTTTTTCGTCGATGGTTACACCCAGAAGCTTTATTTCCTTCGACATGCCAATGTCGATCCCCCCCATGCTCAGGCGTGGTGTGTCGTATTTGAGTTTCCTCGTTATGACGTTGATTGGACACTTTTCCTCCGCCAGACGGACTCTTATCGCTGGCCACCAAGCACTGTCAAAGGCTCCCTCTATGTCCAATGATACAAGTGTAACTATTCTTTTTTGTTCTAGTTTTTTATGAACGTGCTTCATAAGATCATAGAGGGAGTCTTCGGTGCTCCTCTGCGGCATGAATCCATACTGACGGGTACTCATCCTTGGTAACAGATGGAACTTTAGGCGGGCCACCAGCATCTTCTCGAAAATCTTTCCTAGTATGGGCAACAGTCCAATCGGCCTATACGATTTGGGAGTCGAGTATTTTTCTTTTCCAGGCTTCCTCAAAATTACAACAGTTGCCTCTTTCCAGGCCGCGGGGAAGTGATGGAGTTCCAAGCACTTATTTAGCAACTTTAAGAAAAGGTCTGAGTCATTCTTCACGGCGTGACAGCAAATGTCGGCGGTAAAGCCGTCAGAACCCGGTGCCTTCTTCGGATTGAACGACTCTATCGAGTTTTTCAATTCCGCCATCGTGAACGGTGGGTCGCAAGAGCCATCTTGTTCGCCAGAGTTCACACTATTGGCTTTAAGCCGGATGGATCGATGGTGAGCGTTGTCGCATTCCGAGCGGTCTTCAGGATAAAAAGTTTCCGCTAGCAACTTCACGGAGTCCCTCGCATCTAGCACATCCCCGTCCCTTTCCAGTGGCAGGTCCTCTTCTCTACGCTGCGTCCTACCTATCACCCTGTATATCCCCTCCCACACCCCCTCCCTATCCTGTTTCCCACAGAATTCCTTCCAACTCTCGATCTGAGCTTTGGCCTCTTCTAACTCATACTCTTCTTTCTTTTTCAGGTACTCTTCCGTGACCTTCGACTTCCGGACTTTGGCGGCACTGCGGATTCTACGCTTCAGGGTAGCGACAGTCTTCTTCATCTCGACGATTCTCTCGGACCACCATGGCAAGGTAAGTTCGTCTTTAACCTTTTTAGTTGGTATAGATTTCGTGCATGCTTGATCTATAGCTTTTGTGAGGTTGTCTGTTGCGGTTTCGATTTCTTTTATGCTACTGATTTTATCAACCTCAGCTGCTGTGAATTTAACATCTATTTTGAACTGGCAAAATTTCGTATGAAATTTGGACCAGTTTGCTTTTTTGGTGTTAAATTTCCTCGTGGTTCGCTCAACTTTGATGCCCTTGGATTTTCGCAAGAGGATTTTAAACGTGATGCTGTTGTGGTCCGAGCTCGTTAGTTCTTCGTCTACCCTCCAGTCGTCTATCATGTCCAAGATGTCATTGGAGCAAGCAGTAATATCCACGTGACTACTGTACCGCTTTCCTCCTCGGATTGTGTCGAATGTCGGAATTTCCCCTCTGTTGAGTATGTTTAGGTTTAGTTCGCCAAGAGTTCCTGCGATCTCTTCCCCCCTAAGGTCTGCCGTCGGACTGCCCCACCATATGCTTTTAGCATTGGCGTCCCCTCCAACGATGAGTTTTTTGGGAGCGACTACTCTCTCTATTTGTTTAAGGTGTTCCAAATAATGGTCAATGGGCTGGTCTGGCTCAAAGTAAAAAGAGACAAGCGTGACCTCCCAGGCACTGGTCTGGATTCCCACCACTACGATGTTATTTGTGGTGAGTTTTGGGTACTGTTTTACTGTGAGGTCACGGTTAAAGACAGCTATTGCTGCCTTGACAGTCCCATCTCCTATTTCAGTGTTCTGGAAGATCCTAACGCCCCTGTGACTCTTCATTACTTTCGCTGCACCCACGTACGGTTCCTGCAGAAGTGCCACCGCTGTTCCACGCTCCGTGGCTTCTATTAGAAGCTCGTTGGTTGCTAACTTCTTGCGTTGGAGGTTTGCCTGTATGACTCCGTAGGGGGTATTTTCCATTGTGGTGCCTTTAGCAATACGCCACGGTTGATCTGGCTATGTCATCCCATTTATGTCGAACTGGGCAGTCATGGCTAAAAGCATTGTGTTGCGTGCCATGTTCAAATTTAGCTTTTATACAGTTTCGGCAAGCGGGTGGTGAGCCCGACAGCCAGTCCGGACACTCAGATCGCATGTGGGGGCCACCACAGTGGCCACACAGGTCAGCAGGTTCTTTACAGTACCGTTTTCCGTGTCCAAAGCCAAGGCAGCGAGTGCATTGGACCAACGGGGTCTGGTCTTCGACCCTGATGCGCTGGAGATCAATATGAACGGTCCCGATCTCCACCGCTCGTCGCCAGATGGTAGGCGAGACGCTGACAATAATGTGGCCAATGTGAGGGTTCCTTGTCCTTCTTCGGTACCTTATCTCTACCCTGTTTTCCTCAGTGTCGAGGCCATCAAAAACATCCTGGTTTTGATTGCGTAACGCCTTTAGGACGTCTTCGTCAGTATTAACTACCAAGACGTTCCTAAGTATCAAAAGAGGGTCCTTGTTTTTGACTTCCTCGACAGTGAGGTCAACTCCTTCTTTTTGAAGTCGGTCCTTAATTTTGCCTCTTTCTTCTTCGGTCTGTAAGCCTATTATTATTTTTCTATCTTTGGCTTTCCTTACCTTTTCCACTTTTATCCACCCATCCTTTGCATTCACAGCTTTCCTTACTTTGTTGAGAACTTCGTCACCTGTTTCCGTTTCATCTTTGGATGTGACCACAACCGAGTGCAAGGTACTGCGCTTTGACAGTGAGGTTTCACCTCGGTTTGCGGCCACGGTCGCATAGGTTTTACCCAGAACAAGGAGCTCCCTTTGGCTGTCTATTGCTTCCTTCAGTTCTTAAATTTTCTTGTTGTTCTCTACAAGAAGGTTTGTCTGTAGTTCCATTTTTTGCAGGATCTTGCTGGTATCAGTATTTACCGGAGAAGTTAAGGTGACTGACTCTATTTCCTTCAATACGGGCCCTTCCCTGGTCGTACTTTGTTTGGTTAGTTTTAGTTCCGACTCAATTTCCTTAACTATTTTATACAGTCGTTCAATAGCCTCACAGATACCTGTCTTGATCTCGGTTTTGGTATTTCTGGAGCTGTTCAGGTGCTGCTTAGCTTTGTTAAGGCAGGCTAGTGCTTCTGTAGAACGGTCTGCATATTTAGTTTTTGGCGGCGATATCGTTTCGACAGGCCTTCTTATTTTTGTGACCGTTTTGCTCCCCTGTGTTAAGATGACCTTATTTTTAATTTCTGCAGGGCCAGCCTGCGGCGTCTTATCAGTTAAGGAGGGAGTGGGGCTGCTATTTGCGGCTTCCCACTCTCCTACGCTGCGTCTAACGTTTGGAGGGGCGACTACTCCAGGTTTGGTCGGCGAGTCTTCGCCGTCGGCCGCCTTTAACGGTGTTCTAAAACCGAACATGTTTGGAGGTATGCGTCAAATAAAAGCGTCAATAAGGACGGAATGAAAATAATAAAACAATAAAACAAATGTAGAAATAAAACCGCATAAACAATCTTAAAAACTAAGGTACAGTTACAACAAAAGTTGCAATCCTGTCTCTACAATTACTCTACCCAGACTTACAAATTGTTTGGGTAGTGGTCAAGAGCTCTATATAAGCTCTATGTTAATTTAAGTCGTCAGAGACTATTTTCGACTTTTTCGCAAAACTGGCTCTATGTAGAGTCAATCTGATGAAAACACTGGATAGAGCTCACCGAGCCCGTTCCAACGACCCCAAACTCGAAGCACCTAGGCCAAAGGGTATTGGAGCAATCACAGTCTTAAGTTTCTGGTTTTTATCCAAGATGGCGGTCCGAAAATGGTTAAAGCTGGTTAACTCTGCAACCGCCCGACCGAATTTCGCCGTGTTTGGGTTCGCTTTACTGAGCTCGATGAGATCTAGACAATGATCTGGTTTTCAGGCTGAAAAAATTTTTAATCCTGAAAATGCCTGAAAGCCTGCCCATTCAAGGGAGAGTCACCAGCCAATCCTAACAAAGAAAACCCCGTCTCCCCACGACCCCCCACTGCGGAGATATAGGTGTTTAAAGTTTAACAAAGATGGCGGCACAACTGTCAAAGTCTGACTTTGACAGGCGATATCTCCACTTTGGGCAGTCGTAGAACCTCCGAGTTTGGGCTCTTTTGGCTTGTCCTAATCCCACCTTTCATGCAAGGTGACTTTCAGGAAACTGAAAATTTTCAGCCCGAAACCACCTGAAATCTGTTTAATCTGACAGAGTTTATCCCCCTGATCAGCAATCCAGAAACCGCAACTCCCTACGACCACTAATTCCGGAGCTGCGTTGGGTCAAAGTTTTACAAAATGGCCGCCCAGCTGTCAAACACTGACTTAAAGTGGTTATAACTCCGCAACCGTCTATCGGAGAGAGATGCGGTTTCGAATGCAAAGAATGCCCCTGTCTCCCCTATATGCTGAAAGTAGTTTCAGCGCTAAAAACTTTCAGGCCTGAAAAACACCTGAAAACCGGATGAAAGTAATTCTGCAAGTCTCCCACTGAGAACTGTGCAAATCCGGGTCCTCTACGTCCAGTAACTTCGGAGATATTAGTACTTTAATGTTGTAACCAACAAAACCAATATGGCTGAAAAAAGCTATTTTCGTCAATTATGAAGTTACTGGGCGCAACTTTGGGCTTAATCTAGTCACAAAACACATCAAAGAGTCATTCCTATGGTCAAAAATCAATTATTTCTATTTAATCTGATTTTATCTTGAAAAATGCTTAGAAAATCAATAACTTTGTAACCGTTAATCGGAAAATTTTGGAAAAAATATCTAAATTATGGGCAAGTTGTATACTACCTACTTTTAAACTAAAAATTAACAATTTTCTAGAATTACTATTGAAATTTTTTATTTATGTGGTTTTTATGGTTTTTTAATTACTACGTTAAAACTTAATAAGCTAAAAATCTGGATTTTTCTGTGTGCTCTCTTCTAATAAGCGCGCAAAAGATAGCAGTTGCAGATTGGAGAAATTTCAGTTTCTTCAGGAGTTATTGTAGACCAAACTTTGAGTTTTCAAATGGTTATAATAACAAAAGTAGTTGACTTAAAATTCTAGTACTTGCAGATTTCGTCCCCTCCCATAAGCTTCTTCCGTGCTGCAAAATTTCAGGCAGCTACAACGTCTCGTTCAGGTTTTTCAGGCCACGTGGTTTTTGGTTTTTCCTGAATAACTCCGGGGGTCGTGACTTTACGAAGATAAAGAGTAGTCCAGGGTGTAGATGGCGTTTCTCCGCTATGTTTTTCAAAAGAAAAACATGGGGTTGTCGATCTTGTTTCACCGCAAATACGTAAAAACGTCCCAGTTTCAACAAGTTAACCTCTAAAACAGAGGGTTTTTCAGAAATTTCACTACACAGCACTGTAATCCAGTTTGTAGTTTCACTTAGTAGTGTGGGGGCAAATTTTCTGCACACACTGACACTTGATTTGTCAAGATCCGAGCACTTTTGACCACCTTTTCGAATTTTTAACTGCGGAGCGGCTTTAAAAACGATCCGACCACCACGGAGGCTGGGGGGGAACTCCGTCGGGTTAGGTTAGGTTAGGTTAGGTTAGGTTAGGTTGGGGCCGATCTGTATTTATGCTTTCGCGGTTGCACAACGACATGCTTTGCTCATGCTTTGCATGGTAGCATAGATGCAGGTCTACCTTACTGCCTCCCTCAGAGGCGGTAGGGTGGCGGGGTCTTGAGGGAGAGCGCTACGGTCGTGTAGATCCTCAAGGCAAGTCTGGTGTGTTCACCTTCACGTGGTTGCCGCCCTGTTCTTGGTCTAATTCCATAAGAAATAGACGCAACAAAAACCACCAGGCGCTTTCTGGGGGGGGGGGAGGCACATCGCACTTCGTATGATCAACTCCCGTCAAGCGAGGTGCGGTGTGCGTTTCCCCTGCGTGCCCCTCTGAGCGTAGCGGAGGGCATGGCAGGGGAGTGGGGTCCTCCTTTTGCGAGGTTCTCGCAGAAGGAGGAGGCGGGGCGGCGCGGTGGGAGGATCGTGTTTGGAGGACATGATCCTCTCGCCGCGCCGCTCCGCGGGCGGAGAGGGGGGGAAGGGGCGTTTGTCCTCCCTCCTCACGGTGACGGGCGGGCGACAGGCGCGGAGGTGCCTCCGCCCGCATTGCACCCGTCACCCCGCGGGGGACTGGGCCTCCCGCTTCCCGGCGTGCGTGCGTGAACACCATGCTGGGGAGCGAGGAGAGGAGGCCTGGTCAGAGGTAGCCTCCTTTTGCGAGGTTCTCGCAGAGGGAGGAGGCGGGGCGGCGCGGTGGGAGGATCATGCTCGGAACATGATCCTCTCGCCGCACCGCTCCGTGGGCGGTGAGGGGGGGAAGGGGCGTTTGCCCTCCCTCCTCACGGTGACGGGCGGGCGACAGGCACGGAGGTGCCTCCGCCCGCATTGCACCCGTCACCTCGCGGGCGACTGGGCCTCCCGCTTCCCGGCGTGCGTTGGCGGACGCCATGCTGGGGAGCGCGGAGGCCTGGTCAGCGGTAGCCTCCTTTTGCGATTTCGCAAAAGGAGGAGGCGGAGCGCGCGCGGGAGGTTTTTCTCTCGCTGCGCTGCTCCGCGGGCGGAGAGGGGGGGAAGGGGCATTTGCCCTCCCTCCTCACGGTGACGGGCGGGCGACAGGCGCGGGGGTGCCTCCGCCCGCATTGCACCCGTCACCTCCGTCGGTCATTCCCAACCCCCTCCTCCACGCCCGTGCCGTGAGGGCAAGAGGGGGGGGTGTGCCTTGTGTTCGTCGGCGGGGGACTGGAAGTAAAGGCTGTGCCGGATTCCCAGTCCCCCTCCACTATGACGAAGCGGGAATGCGCTGGGTCGTTTTAGTGGGTATACCGGGTATTGCACGCCCGGGGAGTCCCACATACCCCTCCCGTCCCCCGACGGGAGGGCATGCGTAATGCATTTTTTCCCAGCGTGAAAAAAAAAAAAAAAAAAAAAAAAAAGGTTAGGTTAGGTTTCTGGGGAGGGCACCAAACGTTTTCCGCTTGCCAAAGGCAACAAGAGCCGAGGAGGCTCAAGATCACGGTCTTTCGAAGACCTGATCTCTTTCACACCGCACCGCGCGGTGGACGCAGTGTCGGACTCTGGCGCTGCGTCACTAGAGACGGGAGCAGAGGCTCCAGCGGAACCACGCGTGGTTCTGGAGAGGGTGAGTGTGTTGTCGGAGGTCGACGACACACCGCAACCAGTTGCGACCGCTGCCTCCAAATTTTGGTTGAAGCGGCCGCATGACTGTGGGTCGGATGCGGGCTCGGTGGGCTTGTCTTCCAGCGAGGAGAACCTGCCAGCCCCCAAGGTGTCGACAACAAGGAGGGGCAGAGGACGCAAGACGCTTCCCGGAACAATTGCTCCGGCAGCGTCACGTGACTCACGGGGCCGCTTCCTAAAGCCCCCCGATACGCCGGTGCCGAGCGACTCCGAGGGTGCAATGCAGGTGGAGCAAGGGGATGCCTCCATCGCCCTAGTGTCCACCAAGGCGGAGCTCAATGCCGCGAGGCGGGAGGGCCGGAAGGCCATCGCGACCGACGAGGTCGCCGAGTTGGCTCGTCAGGCAAGGGAGAGGCGGTCCCACGCTGCCGAAGCTCCTGAGGGCTTGACGGCAGAGGCCCTTAGCCGTCAGGTTTTGGACGGTGTGGACGTCGTCCTGAAGGTGGCCACGAAGTCGGGCAACCTGAAGGGGACGTTCACGCGGGCCCTGAAGGAGGCGGCGACCGGGATAAAAGAGGCAATGGACGTCCTCCTTGACCGGACGACCTCGGAGGAGACGGTGAAGCTCCGAGAGGAGAATCACCGTCTCCATACGAGGATGGAAGAGCTCCAGCAGGAGGTCAGCGCCCTGAGGGCAGACTTCAGCCGGCAGCAGGGTGCGACGACTACGGACAGTCGTGCCCTGCCAAAGAACGGGTCTTTGGGGGAAGACCAGTTCAACCGGCTGTTGAACATAATGACCGCCCGCTTTGACAGCCTAGAGCCCAGGCTCAATCCCCCTACTAGGCTTCGTCCGCCGCTGGCAGCGGACACGCGGAGGAAGGAGGCGGAGACCGCCCCAGCAACGGTTGGACCAACGTGGGCCCAGGTGGCTAAAGCGCCACCCGTGCCAAAAAAGCCCTCGTCGGCCCCCAAAAAGCCCACGCAGGCGCCCAAAAAGCCCACAGAGGGTGGCAAAAAGGTGGGGAAGGGGACGAGTAATCCCACTGAGGGGAGCAGCTCGTCCCCCAAAGAAAACGAGGGGGCTTGGAAGACGGCCGAAAGCCGCAAAAAGAAGCGGAAGAGGGGCCGCAAGGCCAAGGGCTCCAAGGGGAAGGCCCCGAGAATCCGCGTCCCCCGCTCCGAGGCTGTAGTGGTCACGCTGCAGCCCGAAGCCAAGGAGAGGGGAGTCACGTACCAGAAGGTACTGGCAGACGCGAGGGGCAAACTGGTCTTCGCTGACTTTGGCACCCCGGACGGCTTCCGTTTTAGAACGGCAGCCACGGGGGGCAAGATGTTTGAGTTGGCGGGGACCAGCTGTGCTGAGAGGGCGGACTCTCTAGCCGCAAAGTTGAGGGACGTCCTCAACCCCGAGGAGGCCCGGGTGTCCAGACCCATGAAGACGGCTGAGCTTCGCGTCGATGGGCTGGACGATTCGGTAACCTCAGAGGAGGTGGCGGCGGCCATAGCCCGGAGCGGCGGATGCCCGCCAGAAAATGTGCGGGCAGGCGACATTCGCGTTAATGCTGGCGGGCTTGGCACCATTTGGGTGCGTTGTCCGGTGGCTGCGGCCAAGCAGGTCGCTGACGCGGGCCGTCTACTGGTGGGCTGGGTGTCAGCGAGGGTAAGACTCCTGGCACCCCGGGCCATGCAGTGCTACCGGTGCCTGGAGAAAGGGCACGTCCAGGCACTCTGCACCTGCGAAACAGACCGCAGCGATTTGTGTTATCGCTGCGGTCGGCCCGGCCATAAGGCGGCCCAGTGCTCCGCGGAGCCAAACTGCAGTCTGTGTACAGCTGCAGGAAAGCCCGCGGGGCACCGAATAGGTGGCAACGCTTGCGGCGCGCCCAGAAAGCGCAGCAAGCGTTGGACCAAGGCTGCGGGGGCCGCACCCCCTAGCACCTCTGAGGCCGACTCCCGGCCTGTGGTGGGACGAAGCGAGGAAATGCAGTGTCAGTAATGGCACTCCATTTCCTCCAGGCGAATATCAACCACTGCACCAGAGCTCAGGATCTCTTGGTCCTGAGCATGGCGCAGTGGTCGATAAATGTGGCGGTGGTCGCTGAGCCGTATTTTATCCCCCCCCGGGAAAACTGGGCAGGGGATCTGGACGGCCTGGTGGCCATCATCGGCGCGACTCTTGTCGACGTATCCCGGGGTCACGGTTGGGTTGCCGCCCTTGTGAACGGGATCGTCACGATCGGGGCATATTTCTCGCCCAACAAGAGTCTCGCCGACTTCGAGAGTTTCCTTGTCGAGTTGGGAGCCGTCGTCGGCCGGTCTCACCCTCGGCCCATTTTGCTTCTCGGTGATCTGAACGCCAAATCAGCGGCGTGGGGATCCCCGGTCACAGACCCGAGAGGCGATGTGCTTGAGGAGTGGGCCATTACGACGGGCCTGGCCGTCTTAAATCGGGGGTCGACCTTCACGTGTGTGCGGCAGCGGGGTGGGTCCATAGTGGACGTCTCGTTCGCTAGTCCCGCTGTCGTGCACCGCGTTCGTGATTGGCACGTGGAAGCGGAGGTGGAGACGCTATCGGATCACCGATACATACGCTTTGACGTCTCCGCCCAAACCGCTGAAGGTCGTAGCCTATCGGCCCCCCGGAGAGACGGCCCGCGTTGGGCACTGAAACGCCTCGACAGGGAGGCTCTCGAGGAAGCCACTATCGTCCAAGCCTGGGTTCGGGAGTCGGCTGCCGTCGGTCCCGTCGACGTCGATGAGGAGGCGCAGTGGTTTGGCGACGCGATGTCGCAAATCTGCGACGCGTCCATGCCACGCGTCTCCCCTCTGTCCGCGAGGCGCCGCGTGTACTGGTGGTGCGTCGAGGTCGAGCGGCTACGCGTCGCATGCGCAGACGCCAGACGCCCGTACACGCGATGTCGGAGGAGACGTCTGCGGGATCCCGACGAAGAAGCCGCGCTGTATGGGGTGTACCGCGCGGCGAAGGAGGCTCTGTGGCTGGCCATCGGCGAGTCGAAGGCGCGCTCCAGAGAGGAGCTGCTGGCGACCCTAGACGGGGATCCGTGGGGGCGCCCTTACCGCACGGTCCGAGGGAAACTTCGGCCGTGGGCCCCCCCGCTAACGCAAGGTCTCGAGCCGCAGTTTCTGGAGCGCGTGGTCTCGGCTCTCTTTCCTGAGAGAGCCGAGCATGAGCCACCACCGATGGCTGTGCCCACAGCTGCAGAGTCAGATGAAGAGGAGAGCGAAACCGTCCCAGAGGTGACACAGGCGGAGATGAGCGCGGCCGTGATGCGGCTCCGGGCGAAAAACACTGCCCCGGGGCCCGACGGAGTGCCTGGCCGCGCTCTAGTCCTCGCCCTGAAGGAGTTGGAGCCCCCACTGAGAGGACTCTTCTCGGCGTGCCTTGAGCAGGGTCATTTCCCTACCAGGTGGAAAGCTGGTCGACTGGTCCTGCTCAAGAAGGCGGGGCGCCCTGCGGATTCGTCGTCCGCTTATCGGCCCATAGTGCTGCTGGACGAGGCGGGCAAGTTGCTCGAGCGAGTAATCGCAGATCGCCTCGTCAGCCACTTGTGCACGGTGGGGCCGAACCTGGACGACAGCCAGTTTGGCTTCCGGTGTGGGCGCTCTACCATCGACGCCATCAGGAGAGTAAGAGTCCTGGCGGAGGAAGCGGTGTCCCAGGGTGGGGTGGTGCTGGCGGTGTCTCTGGACATCTCCAACGCGTTCAACACCCTGCCCTGGAGTTGCATAAGGGAGGCCCTGAGATACCATCGGGTGCCTTCCTACCTCCGCAACATCGTGGGGGCGTACCTCTCAGGAAGGTGTGTCACCTACATGGGACGCGACGGCACGGGCCGTCGCCAGATGTCGTGCGGTGTTCCACAGGGCTCGGTTCTGGGCCCACCCCTGTGGAACATCGGATACGACTGGGTTTTGCGGTGCGAGCTCCCGCCGGGAGTGAACCTGACGTGTTATGCGGACGACACGCTGGTCACGGCCCGGGGGAGCTCGTACAGGGAGGCAGCGTTGCTGGCCACGGCTGCGGTCTCACAGGTGGTGAGCCGCATACGACGCCTGGGCCTGGAAGTGGCCCTCAACAAGTCGGAGGCCATCGCTTTCCATGGCCCCCGACGGGCACCGCCGTTGGGATCACACATCGTGGTCGGGGGGGTCCGGATCGCTGTCGAGTCAACCATGAAGTACCTTGGATTGGTGCTCGACAGCCGTTGGGACTTCGGCCCCCACTTTCAGCGGCTGGTGCCCAAGTTGATGGGCGCGGCGGGCGCGCTGTCAACGCTGCTTCCCAATTTGGGGGGCCCGAGCTCCGCCTGCAGGCGGTTATACGTCGGGATCGTGCGATCGATGGCCCTTTATGGGGCCCCGATATGGGCGACCGACCTGACGGCCCGCACTATCGCAGTCCTGCGCAGACCGCAGAGAGCGATGGCCGTCAGGGTCGTACGGGGATATCGCACGATCTCGTACGAGGCGGCTTGCGTACTGGCCGGATCCCCGCCGTGGGACCTGGAGGCGAAGACCCTCGCGACACTGTACCAGTGGCGCGAGGGGGCCAAACATCGGGGCGAGAGGCTGGTGCACCGACAGATCACGGTGTACCGGTCTCAGCTCCGACAGGTCATGGTGGCGGAATGGCGGGGGAGGCTCGAGCTTCCCACCGCCGGCCTCGACACAATCGAGGCGATCCGGCCAGTACTCGACGACTGGCTCGGGAGGAAGCACGGCTCCCTGACTTTTCGGGCGACGCAGGTGCTCTCGGGGCACGGTTGCTTCGGGAAGTACCTGTGTCGCTTAAGCAGGGAGCCGGACGCCCGGTGCCATCACTGCGTCCACTGCACGGAGGATACGGCGCGGCATACGCTGGCCGAGTGTGCCGCGTGGGACGAGCCGCGCCGTGCCCTCGTAGCAGAGGTTGGAGAAGACCTGTCGCTGCTGGCCGTCGCTCGCGCGATGGTTGGCAGTGCAGAGTCCTGGGACGCAGTGGTGTCCT
Source organism: Xestia rhomboidea (assembly GCA_963853795.1). Lineage (NCBI taxonomy): Eukaryota > Metazoa > Arthropoda > Insecta > Lepidoptera > Noctuidae > Xestia > Xestia rhomboidea. The sequence continues at coordinate 21,307,670 of OY970764.1, forward strand.
TCTGCGAAACCGTCATGTCGCAGAAGGAGGCTGCGGAGAGGTTGAGGGAGGTCGAGACCGCTCTCCCGACCCGCAGCAGACGCACCGGGCGTCGGCAGAGGGCGGACAACGCCCTCTTCCGGCCCCCCTAAATAGGTCCAGGGGCGACGGATTCGGGGACATCCGTCGCCCCCCATGACACTGGACCCGAGACGGCGGCGCGTCGTGTTCCACGCGCGCCTCTCAGAGACGTAGCGGGGGGAGTTTTACACCTCACTCCCCCCGGGACGAGGCCCGCAGGTCGAGCGGGCCGGCACTAGTCCGGGGCAGCGGAAGTCGCATCAGATCCCGCTGCCCCCCGACGCAAGTGTGCGATGGAACACCGGTGTGGTTTTAGTCAGTACGAGTCTGACAGACCCCTCCGCTCTCCCCAGGGCGGAGGACATCCATTGAGGATTTCCACATCGTAAAAAAAAAAAAAAAAAAAAAAAAAAAAAAAAAAAAAAAAAAAAAAAAAAAAGGTTAGGTTAGGTTAGGTTAGGTTAGGTTGGGGTGGGGCCGATCTGTATTTATGCTTTCGCGGTTGCACAACGACATGCTTTGCATGGTAGCATAGATGCAGGTCTACCTTACTGCCTCCCTCAGAGGCGGTAGGGTGGCGGGGTCTTGAGGGAGAGCGCTACGGTCGTGTAGATCCTCAAGGCAAGTCTGGTGTGTTCACCTTCACGTGGTTGCCGCCCTGTTCTTGGTCTAATTCCATAAGAAATAGACGCAACAAAAACCACCAGGCGCTTTCTGGGGGGGGGGGGGGGCACATCGCACTTCGTATGATCAACTCCCGTCGTGCGAAGTGCGGTGTGCGTTTCCCCTGCGTGCCCCTCTGAGCGTAGCAGAGGGCATGGCAGGGGAGTGGGGTCCTCCTTTTGCGGGGTTCTCGCAGAAGGAGGAGGCGGGGCGGCGCGGCGAGTGGATCATGCGCGGAACATGATCCTCTCGCCGCGCCGCTCCGCGGGCGGAGAGGGGGGGAAGGGGCGTTTGCCCTCCCTCCTCACGGTGACGGGCGGGCGACAGGCACGGAGGTGCCTCCGCCCGCATTGCACCCGTCACCCCGCGGGGGGACTGGGCCTCCCGCTTCCCGGCGTGCGTGCGTGAACACCATGCTGGGGAGCGAGGAGAGGAGGCCTGGTCAGAGGTAGCCTCCCTTTGCGAGGTTCTCGCAGAGGGAGGAGGCGGGGCGGCGCGGCGAGAGGATCATGAACACCCGCATGATCCTCTCGCTGCGCCGCTCCGCGGGCGGAGAGGGGGGGAAGGGGCGTTTGCCCTCCCTCCTCACGGTGACGGGCGGGCGACAGGCACGGAGGTGCCGCCGCCCGCATTGCACCCGTCACCTCGCGGGCGACTGGGCCTCCCGCTTCCCGGCGTGCGTTGGCGGACGCCATGCTGGGGAGCGTAGAGGCCTGGTCAGCGGTAGCCTCCTTTTGCGATTTCGCAAAAGGAGGAGGCGGAGCGCGCGCGGGAGGTCTCTCTCTCGTTGCGCTGCTCCGCGGGCGGAGAGGGGGGGAAGGGGCATTTGCCCTCCCTCCTCACGGTGACGGGCGGGCGACAGGCGCGGGGGTGCCTCCGCCCGCATTGCACCCGTCACCTCCGTCGGTCATTCCCAACCCCCTCCTCCACGCCCGTGCCGTGAGGGCAAGAGGGGGGGGTGTGCCTTGCGTTCGTCGGCGGGGGACTGGAAGTAAAGGCTGTGCCGGATTCCCAGTCCCCCTCCACTATGACGAAGCGGGAATGCGCTGGGTCGTTTTAGTGGGTATACCGGGTTCGACCGCCCGGGGAGTCCCACATACCCCTCCCGTCCCCCGACGGGAGGGGGGCATGCGTAATGCATTTTTTCCCAGCGTCAAAAAAAAAAAAAAAAAAGGTTAGGTTGGGGTGCGTCAGAATTCCTCCACGTGTGCTTAGTGGCTGCTGGTCCCTCTCGATACGTCTGGAGGGAAGAGCAGTTGCTAGGCCGGTGCACCCTGGGCGCGGCAGTATCCTTCCTCGAGAAATGAGAAGAAATTCTTCTTATTCCTTGGGGAATGTTACTGTCGTGGCTAATATTCTGGGGAGGGGTGCCCTGTCCCTTCCGGACAGTGCACGATTCACGCTCCAAGTCATTGGAGTGTGAATATGGGGAGGGGTCACATTGTGCGTCGTGCGATGACCCACGGAGCGGGTCTATCGGACGATGTGTGATGACCGATCCACTACTCGAGTTCCTCGAGGAGTGGATCAGGGGTCGGGGATATTCGTCGCGTACCGTGCGATGGCTCACGGAGCGGGCTCATCGGACGGTACGTGATTAGTGATTCACTCCTCGAAGTTCTCGGGGAGTGAATCGGGGCGGGGTTATTCGTCGTGTGCCGTGCGATGGCTCACGGAGCGGGCTCATCGGACGGTACGTGATTGGTGATTCACTCCTCGAACTTCTCGGGGAGTGAATCAGGGTTGGGGTTATTTCGTCGTGTGCCGTGCGATGGCTCACGGAGCGGGCTCATCGGACGGTACGTGATTAGTGATTCACTCCTCGAACTTCTCGGGGAGTGAATCAGGGTTGGGGTTCCTCCTTCATCTTGGATCACGGCATTCGTCGCCCTCTGGTACGCGTCTGCCCATCAGACGTGACTGTGAGCGTGATGAATCGCCGTGATAAAGGATCAAGGGGGAGGGGCGGAAATATTTATATGTGTATGTATGTATATATATTATATATGTTTATTATATTTATGAAGTAGGGAGATAGGGACCACACCCTTCAAAGGAACAAAACAAAATGAATAAGAAGAATTGCAAAATAGTACCCCAGGGCGGTACCAGCTGCTCAGCAGTTGGAGAATCCGCCACGATCCCTTCGGGATCGTCAAGCCCCCCGTATTCTGGGGAGGGCAACAATTCTCTTCCACTTGCCAAAGGCAACGAGAGCCGAGGAGGCTCAAGATCACGGTCTTTCGAAGACCTGATCTCGTTCAAACCACCCGACCGAAAACTGGGTGAGCGCCGCGCGTCGGAGGTGGTCGTAATGTCGGACGGCGGCACTGCGTCACTAAGGACGGAAGTAGAGGCTCCAGTGGAGCCACGCGTGGTCCTGGAGAGGGTGTGCATGTCGGAGTCAGACGACACACCGCAAGTAGTGACAGCCGCTCCCTCCAAGTTTTGGGGGAAGCGTTCTCGCGGCTGTCTGACGGACGCGGGTTCGGCAGGTCTGTCCTCCAGCGAGGAGAACCTGCCGGCCAACAAGATGCCGACAGCCAGGAGAGGCAGAGGTCGCGTGACTAACAGTCCGGCATCGTCACGTGACATTCGAGGCCGCTTCCTGAAGCAGCGCACCGATACGCCGACGGTCAGCGACTCGGATCGCGTCTCACCCGCGGTCTCAGTCGACGACCTTGGAGGGGTCAGCGTCGCTCTTGTGGGCACAAAGGCGGAGGCCAACGCCGCGAAACGTGCTCAGAACAGAGCAGTCGCGGCCGATGAGGTGGCCGAAATGGCCCGTCAGGCCCGAGAGCGGCGGTCTGCCCAGGCGGCCAATGGGGAGAGCCTGACAGCAGAGGCTCTCAGCCGCCAAGTGATGGACGGCGTGGACATTGTCCTGAAGGTTGCCACCAAATCCGGCAACCTGAAGGGCTCGTTTATGCGCGCCCTCAAAGAGGCAGCAGAGGGGATCAGAGAGGCGGTTCAGGTTCTCCATGGCCACACGACCTCGGAGGAGACGGCGAGGCTGTGGACGGAGAACAGTCGTCTCCGATCCGAGCTGGAGGACCTCAAGCGGCAGTTTGCCGCTTTGCAAAATGTCGGGCAGCAGCAGGCGGCTCCCTCGTCGGCCCCTGCACATGCAGCGCCGCCAACTCGAAGTTTGTCGGACTACGACGTAGAGAGGGTGGCGAGAGTCTGTATGGTGCAGTGTGGGGGCATGGTGAGTGCCCGCTTGGAGGCAATTGAGTCTCGACTGCCCCCGGCTGAGATCCTCCGGCCCCCGCTTGCGGCGGACAGGCGGAGGGTGGAAGAGTCCGCGAGGACGAAGCCCGCGCAGGTCACGCAGAAACCTGCAGAGGGGGGCAACGCGGCAGGGCCTGGGAGGCCTGTGCAGGGTGCGTCCGTACCCCTCGTCCAGCCCCCGGTGACCGCTTCTCCCGCCCAAGTGACGGTGGGTGGAGAGGGCCGCCGCAAGAGAAGGAAGAAGAAGAAGGCGGTGGGTACGACCGCGCCTCCTACTTCCCAAGAGGCCGCGCTACCGGCGACCGCACCTCCCACCCAGGAGGCCTGGACGACGGTGGTGAAGAGGGGGCGCAAAAAGAGCGCGCCGCAGCCGACACCGCCCCAGGTACCGACTCGGTCACAGGGCACGAGGCAGCCCAGGGTCACTACCCCACGCTCCGAGGCTGTAGTTATTACACTGCAGCCCGAAGCCGTGAGCAGGGGAGTGACCTACAAGTCGGTCCTGGCGGAAATGAAGCAGAAGCTTCAGTTTAGCGAGTTTGGCACCCCGGCTGGTTTCGTCTTCAGGACGGCAGCCACGGGTGCCAAGATGCTTCAGGTGTCGGGTGCCGGAAGGCAGGAGAGGGCGGACAAGCTGGCCGCCAAACTCCGGGAAGTCCTCAATCCAGAGGACACCCGAGTGTCCAGGCCCATGGTCACGGCTGAATTGCGCGTGGATGGGCTGGACGACTCGGTGACCCCGGAGGAAGTAACGGCGGCCATTGCTCAAAACGGTGGGTGTCCGCCAGACAGTGTGGTGGCGGGCGAAATTCGCAGCGGCACGGACGGGCTGGGCACTGTTTGGGTGCGGTGCCCGGTCGCGGCTGCGAACAAGATTGCAGATGGCGGGCGACTACTGGTAGGCTGGGTGTCTGCCAGGGTCAAACTCCTGCCAAGGCGGGCCTTGCAGTGCTTCCGGTGCCTCGAAAAGGGGCATGTCAAGGCACAATGCACTGCACAAGTCGACCGCAGCGAACTATGTTTCCGCTGCGGTCGACCCGGCCACAGGGCGGCCCAGTGCTCCGGAGCGCCTAACTGCAGCCTTTGCGCAGCTGCAGGGAAACGCTCGGAGCACAGACTTGGCGGGAAGGCCTGCAAGGCACCCAAGTCCAAGAATAAGAGGTCTAGAGCTGTCGGAGAAACTGCGCCTCTCCCACAGCCCGACTCCCGACCCAGGGAAGGAGGAGCCGAGGAAATGGAATGCCATTAATGGCACTATTCCGTTTCCTCCAGGCGAACATCAACCACGCCGCCAGAGCTCAGGATCTATTGCTCCAGAGCATGGCGGAGTGGTTGATCAACGTGGCTGTGGTCGCCGAGCCGTATTTTGTTCCCCCCCGCGATAACTGGGTAGGGGACCTGGACGGCTTGGTGGCCATCATTGGCGGGACTCTGGTCAGTCCGTCCCGAGGTCACGGTTGGGTGGCCGCCCTCGTGGACGGCATGGTCACAATTGGGGCGTATTTTTCTCCCAACAAGAGTCTCGCTGACTTTGAGGAGTTCCTTGTCGAGCTAGGTGCCGTCGTGAGCCGGTTCCACCCTCGCCCGGTGCTGTTGCTCGGGGATCTTAATGCCAAGTCTGCGGCGTGGGGATCCCCGATCACCGATCCCAGGGGTGAGGTGTTGGAGGAGTGGGCGGTCGAGACCGGCCTGACCGTCCTGAATCGGGGCTCGGAGCACACGTGCGTGCGGCAGCGGGGCGGGTCCATAGTGGACGTGTCGTTCGCAAGCCCCGCTGTTGCGGGCCGTGTGCGCGACTGGCGAGTTGCCGTAGAGGTGGAGACGCTGTCGGACCATCGATATATTCGATTTGACGTCTCCACCCAGGCTGCGGGCGGCGGTCGCCCGCCTGCCCCGCAAATGGACGGTCCTCGCTGGTCGTACAAGCGTATCGACAGGGAACTCCTCGAGGAGGCCGCAATCCTCCAGGCCTGGGTCCGGGAGTCAACGACGAACGAACCCCTCGACGTCGAAGCGGAGGCGCAGTGGTTCCGCGGGGCGATGACGCAAATTTGCGATGCGTCTATGCCCCGCGTCACCCAACCCACAAGGCGCCAGCTGTACTGGTGGTCCGCCGTCATCGCGCAGTTGCGCGTGACGTGCGTGGAGGTGAGACGCCAGTACACCCGATACCGGAGGAGACGTCGTCGGGTTCCGGAGGAAGAGGCCGCGCTGTATGAGGTGTACCGCGCGGCCAAGGAGGCTCTGTGGCTGGCCGTCGGCGAGGCTAAGACTCGAGCCAGGGAGGAGATGTTGTCGACCCTCGACGTGAATCCGTGGGGGCGCCCTTATCGTGCGGTGCGAGGGAAACTTCGTGCCTGGGCGCCCCCACTCACTGAAAGTCTGCAGCCTCAGCTGTTGGAGGAAGTGGTCGCAACGCTCTTCCCTGCCAGAGAAGAGCATGTACCGCCGCCGATGGCTTTGCCCACAGCCGCAGAGCCTACGGATGGGGAGGACGTCAGCGTCCCAGAGGTGACACACGCAGAGATGAGGGCGGCAATAACGCGGCTTCGGGCCAAAACCGTCGCCCCGGGGCCCGACGGGGTTCCCGGTGTCGCGCTTGCCCTCGCTCTGAAAGAGCTAGAGCCCCAGCTGAGAGGACTCTACTCAGCGTGTCTTGAGCAGGGCCAATTCCCTAGTGAGTGGAAAACGGGTCGTCTGGTCCTGCTCAAGAAGGCGGGGCGCCCAGCGGACTCGCCGTCCGCTTACCGGCCCATAGTGCTGCTGGACGAGGTGGGTAAGCTTTTCGAGCGGATTATTGCTGCCCGCCTCGCCGGCCACTTGTACAGAGAGGGGCCGGATCTGGACGACAGCCAGTTCGGCTTTCGGCATGGGCGCTCCACCGTGGACGCCATAATGCGGGTAAGAGTCCTGGCGGAGGAAGCGGTGTCCCGGGGCGGGGTGATGTTGGCGGTGTCCTTGGACATCTCCAACGCTTTCAACACCCTGCCCTGGAGCTGCATTCGGGAGGCGCTGTGTTACCACAGGGTGCCCCCGTACCTCCGCCGCATCGTTGGGGCTTATTTAGCGGAAAGGTGTGTCACCTACTGGGGACGCGACGGCGGAGGCCGGCGCGACATGTCGTGCGGTGTTCCACAGGGTTCGGTCGTTGGCCCACCCCTGTGGAACATCGGGTACGACTGGGTGCTGAGAGGCGAGCTCCAACGGGGGGTGACCTTGGTGTGTTACGCGGACGACACGCTGGTCACGGCCCGGGGGAGCTCGTACAGGGAGGCAGCGTTGCTGGCGACCTCTGCGGTCTCGCAGGTCGTGGGCCGCATACGGCGCCTGGGCCTGGAGGTGGCCCTCAACAAGTCGGAGGCCGTGGTCTTTCACGGCCCCCGGCGGGCGCCGCCGCCGGGATCACATATTGTGGTCGGGGGGACTCCAATTGCTGTCGAGTGCACCATGAAGTATCTCGGATTGGTGCTCGACAGCCGTTGGAGTTTCGGCCCCCATTTCCAGCGGCTGGCGCCCAAGTTGATGGGTGCGGCGGGCGCGCTCGCAACGCTGCTTCCCAATCTGGGGGGCCCGAGCACCGCCTGTAGGAGATTGTACCTGGGGGTCTTGCGATCCATGGCCCTGTACGGGGCCCCGGTGTGGGCCTCGGACCTGACGGCCGGCAGCATCGCGATCCTGCGAAAACCGCAGCGGGCGATGGCCGTCAGGTCTGTCAGGGGGTATCGCACAATCTCCTACGAGGCGGCTTGTGCACTGGCCGGGTCGCCACCCTGGGACCTGGAGGCGAGAGTCCTCGCGTCACTTTACCGGTGGCGCGAGGAGGCGCGGACGCGGGGCGGAGGACCGATGCAGCGAGAGATCGATCTGCGTCGGTCTCAGCTCCGCGAGGTCATGGTGGCGGAGTGGCGGGAGAGGCTTTTGCGCCCTACCGCCGGCCTCGCTACCATCGAGGCGATCCGACCAGTGCTCGAGGAATGGCTCGAGAGGAGGCACGGCTCCCTGTCGTTTCGGGCGGCGCAGGTATTCTCGGGGCACGGTTGCTTCGGGAAGTACCTGTGTCGCATAAACAGGGAGCCGGACGCCCGGTGTCATCACTGCGTCCATTGTCAGGAGGACACGGCGCGGCACACGCTGGCAGAGTGTGCCGCATGGGAGGAGCCGCGCCGTGCCCTCGTGACAGAAGTGGGAGCCGACCTAGCGCTGCCGGCCGTCGCTCGCGCGATGGTCGGGAGCGCAGAGTCGTGGGATGCAGTGATCTCCTTCTGTGAAACGGTCATCTCACAGAAGGAGGCTGCGGAGAGGTCGAGGGAGGTGGAAACCGCTCTCCCGACCCGCAGCAGACGTGCCGGGCGTCGGCGGAGGGCGGACAACGCCCTCTTCCGGCCCCCCTGAACGGGTTCAGAGGGACGGCGGACTTGGGGACGTCCGCCGCCCCGCCGAATAACTGGACCCGAGGCGGTGGCGCGTAGTGTTCCGCGCGCGCCCCTATTGGCGTTGCGGGGGGAGTACACCTCGCTCCCCCCGTAGACATGAGGTGGCCCGCAGACGCGGGCCGGCACTAGCCGGGGATCGTGGAAGGCGCACTAGTTCCCATGATCCCCGGTGCAAGTGTGGGAATGGAACACCGGGGTGGTTTTTAGTCGGTTAGAGTCCGACAGACCCCTCCGCCCGCCCCAGGGCGGAGGACATCCGTGTGGATTTTCCACCCCGGCAACAAAAAAAAAAAAAAAAAAAAAAAGGTTAGGTTAGGTTAGGTTAGGTTAGGTTGGGGCCGATCTGTATTTATGCTTTCGCGGTTGCACAACGACAAGCTTTGCTCATGCTTTGCTTGGTAGCATAGATGCAGGTCTACCTTACTGCCTCCCTCAGAGGCGGTAGGGTGGCGGGGTCTTGAGGGAGAGCGCTACGGTCGTGTAGATCCTCAAGGCAAGTCTGGTGTGTTCACCTTCACGTGGTTGCCGCCCTGTTCTTGGTCTAATTCCATAAGAAATAGACGCAACAAAAACCACCAGGCGCTTTCTGGGTGGGGGGGGGGGGCGCATCGCACTTCGTATGATCAAATTCCCGTCATACGAAGTGCGGTGTGCGTTTCCCCTGCGTGCCCCTCTGAGCAGCGGGCGTAGCAGAGGGCATGGCAGGGGAGTGGGGTCCTCCTTTTGCGAGGTTCTCGCAGAAGGAGGAGGCGGGGCGGCGCGGCGGGAGGATCGTGTTTGGAGGACATGATCCTCTCGCCGCGCCGCTCCGCGGGCGGAGAGGGGGGGAAGGGGCGTTTGCCCTCCCTCCTCACGGTGACGGGCGGGCGACAGGCACGGAGGTGCCTCCGCCCGCATTGCACCCGTCACCCCGCGGGGGACTGGGCCTCCCGCTTCCCGGCGTGCGTGCGTGAACACCATGCTGGGGAGCGAGGAGAGGAGGCCTGGTCAGAGGTAGCCTCCTTCTGCGAGGTTCTCGCAGAGGGAGGAGGCGGGGCGGCGCGGTGGGAGGATCATGAGCAGAACATGATCCTCTCGCCGCACCGCTCCGCGGGTGGTGAGGGGGGGAAGGGGCGTTTGTCCTCCCTCCTCACGGTGACGGGCGGGCGACAGGCACGGAGGTGCCTCCGCCCGCATTGCACCCGTCACCTCGCGGGCGACTGGGCCTCCCGCTTCCCGGCGTGCGTTGGCGGACGCCATGCTGGGGAGCGCGGAGGCCTGGTCAGCGGTAGCCTCCTTTTGCGATTTCGCAAAAGGAGGAGGCGGAGCGCGCGCGGGAGGTCTCTCTCTCGCTGCGCTGCTCCGCGGGCGGAGAGGGGGGGAAGGGGCATTTGCCCTCCCTCCTCACGGTGACGGGCGGGCGACAGGCATGGGGGTGCCTCCGCCCGCATTGCACCCGTCACCTCCGTCGGTCATTCCCGAACCCCCTCCTCCACGCCCGTGCCGTGAGGGCAAGAGGGGGGGTCCGCCTTGTGTTCGTCGGCGGGGGACTGGAAGTAAAGGCTGTGCCGGATTCCCAGTCCCCCTCCACTATGACGAAGCGGGAATGCGCTGGGTCGTTTTAGTGGGTATACCGGGTTTTGCACGCCCGGGGAGTCCCACATACCCCTCCCGTCCCCCGACGGGAGGGCATGCGTAATGCATTTTTTCCCAGCGTCAAAAAAAAAAAAAAAAAAAAAAAAGGTTAGGTTAGGTTAGGTTGGGGCGGGGCGGATCTGCATTTATGCTTTCGCGGTTGCACAACGACATGCTTTGCTTATGCTTTGCTTGGTAGCATAGATGCAGGTCTACCTTACTGCCTCCCTCAGAGGCGGTAGGGTGGCGGGGTCTTGAGGGGGAGCGCTACGGTCGTGTAGATCCTCAAGGCAAGTCTGGTGTGTTCACCTTCACGTGGTTGCCGCCCTGTTCTTGGTCTAATTCCATAAGAAATAGACGCAACAAAAACCACCAGGCGCTTTCTGGGGGGGGGGGGGGGGCGCATCGCGCTTCGTATGATCAAATTCCCGTCATACGAAGTGCGGTGTGCGTTTCCCCTGCGTGCCCCTCTGAGCAGCGGGCGTAGCAGAGGGCATGGCAGGGGAGTGGGGTCCTCCTTTTGCGAAGTTCTCGCAGAAGGAGGAGGCGGGGCGGCGCGGCGGGAGGATCGTGTTTGAAGGACATGATCCTCTCGCCGCGCCGCTCCGCGGGCGGAGAGGGGGGGAAGGGGCGTTTGCCCTCCCTCCTCACGGTGACGGGCGGGCGACAGGCGCGGAGGTGCCTCCGCCCGCATTGCACCCGTCACCCCGCGGGGGACTGGGCCTCCCGCTTCCCGGCGTGCGTGCGTGAACACCATGCTGGGGAGCGAGGAGAGGAGGCCTGGTCAGAGGTAGCCTCCTTTTGCGAGGTTCTCGCAGAGGGAGGAGGCGGGGCGGCGCGGTGGGAGGATCATGAGCAGAACATGATCCTCTCGCCGCACCGCTCCGTGGGCGGTGAGTGGGGGAAGGGGCGTTTGCCCTCCCTCCTCACGGTGACGGGCGGGCGACAGGCACGGAGGTGCCTCCGCCCGCATTGCACCCGTCACCTCGCGGGCGACTGGGCCTCCCGCTTCCCGGCGTGCGTTGGCGGACGCCATGCTGGGGAGCGCGGAGACCTGGTCAGCGGTAGCCTCCTTTTGCGATTTCGCAAAAGGAGGAGGCGGAGCGCGCGCGGGAGGACGATCCTCTCGCTGCGCTGCTCCGCGGGCGGAGAGGGGGGGAAGGGGCATTTGCCCTCCCTCCTCACGGTGACGGGCGGGCGACAGGCGCGGGGGTGCCTCCGCCCGCATTGCACCCGTCACCTCCGTCGGTCATTCCCAACCCCCTCCTCCACGCCCGTGCCGTGAGGGCAAGAGGGGGGGGTGTGCCTTGTGTTCGTCGGCGGGGGACTGGAAGTAAAGGCTGTGCCGGATTCCCAGTCCTCCTCCACTATGACGAAGCGGGAATGCGCTGGGTCGTTTTAGTGGGTATACCGGGTATTGCACGCCCGGGGAGTCCCACATACCCCTCCCGTCCCCCGACGGGAGGGCATGCGTAATGCATTTTTTCCCAGCGTCAAAAAAAAAAAAAAAAAAAAAAAAAAGGTTAGGTTGGGGCGGATCTGTATTTATGCTTTCGCGGTTGCACAACGACATGCTCTGCATGGTAGCATAGATGCAGGTCTACCTTACTGCCTCCCTCAGAGGCGGTAGGGTGGCGGGGTCTTGAGGGAGAGCGCTACGGTCGTGTAGATCCTCAAGGCAAGTCTGGTGTGTTCACCTTCACGTGGTTGCCGCCCTGTTCTTGGTCTAATTCCATAAGAAATAGACGCAACAAAAACCACCAGGCGCTTTCTGGGGGGGGGGGCGCATCGCACTTCGTATGATAAAACTCCCGTCATACGAAGTGCGGTGTGCGTTTCCCCTGCGTGCCCCTCTGAGCGTAGCGGAGGGCATGGCAGGGGAGTGGGGTCCTCCTTTTGCGGGATTCTCGCAGAAGGAGGAGGCGGGGCGGCGCGGCGAGTGGATCATGCGCGGAACATGATCCTCTCGCCGCGCCGCTCCGCGGGCGGAGAGGGGGGGAAGGGGCGTTTGCCCTCCCTCCTCACGGTGACGGGCGGGCGACAGGCGCGGAGGTGCCTCCGCCCGCATTGCACCCGTCACCCCGCGGGGGACTGGGCCTCCCGCTTCCCGGCGTGCGTGCGTGAACACCATGCTGGGGAGCGAGGAGAGGAGGCCTGGTCAGCGGTAGCCTCCCTTTGCGAGGTTCGTTCTCGCAGAGGGAGGAGGCGGGGCGGCGCGGTGGGAGGATCATGAGTAAAACATGATCCTCTCGCCGCACCGCTCCGTGGGCGGTGAGGGGGGGAAGGGGCGTTTGCCCTCCCTCCTCACGGTGACGGGCGGGCGACAGGCACGGAGGTGCCTCCGCCCGCATTGCACCCGTCACCTCGCGGGCGACTGGGCCTCCCGCTTCCCGGCGTGCGTTGGCGGACGCCATGCTGGGGAGCGCGGAGGCCTGGTCAGCGGTAGCCTCCTTTTGCGATTTCGCAAAAGGAGGAGGCGGAGCGCGCGCGGGAGGTCTCTCTCTCGTTGCGCTGCTCCGCGGGCGGAGAGGGGGGGAAGGGGCATTTGCCCTCCTTCCTCACGGTGACGGGCGGGCGACAGGCGCGGGGGTGCCTCCGCCCGCATAGCACCCGTCACCTCCGTCGGTCATTCCCAACCCCCTCCTCCACGCCCGTGCCGTGAGGGCAAGAGGGGGGGGTGTGCCTTGCGTTCGTCGGCGGGGGACTGGAAGTAAAGGCTGTGCCGGATTCCCAGTCCCCCTCCACTATGACGAAGCGGGAATGCGCTGGGTCGTTTTAGTGGGTATACCGGGTATTGCACGCCCGGGGAGTCCCACATACCCCTCCCGTCCCCCGACGGGAGGGCATGCGTAATGCATTTTTTCCCAGCGTCAAAAAAAAAAAAAAAAAAAAAAAAAAAAAAAAAAAGGTTAGGTTGACGGAAGTAGAGGCTCCAGTGGAGCCACGCGTGGTCCTGGAGAGGGTGTGCATGTCGGAGTCAGACGACACACCGCAAGTAGTGACAGCCGCTCCCTCCAAGTTTTGGGGGAAGCGTTCTCGCGGCTGTCTGACGGACGCGGGTTCGGCAGGTCTGTCCTCCAGCGAGGAGAACCTGCCGGCCAACAAGATGCCGACAGCCAGGAGAGGCAGAGGTCGCGTGACTAACAGTCCGGCATCGTCACGTGACATTCGAGGCCGCTTCCTGAAGCAGCGCACCGATACGCCGACGGTCAGCGACTCGGATCGCGTCTCACCCGCGGTCTCAGTCGACGACCTTGGAGGGGTCAGCGTCGCTCTTGTGGGCACAAAGGCGGAGGCCAACGCCGCGAAACGTGCTCAGAACAGAGCAGTCGCGGCCGATGAGGTGGCCGAAATGGCCCGTCAGGCCCGAGAGCGGCGGTCTGCCCAGGCGGCCAATGGGGAGAGCCTGACAGCAGAGGCTCTCAGCCGCCAAGTGATGGACGGCGTGGACATTGTCCTGAAGGTTGCCACCAAATCCGGCAACCTGAAGGGCTCGTTTATGCGCGCCCTCAAAGAGGCAGCAGAGGGGATCAGAGAGGCGGTTCAGGTTCTCCATGGCCACACGACCTCGGAGGAGACGGCGAGGCTGTGGACGGAGAACAGTCGTCTCCGATCCGAGCTGGAGGACCTCAAGCGGCAGTTTGCCGCTTTGCAAAATGTCGGGCAGCAGCAGGCGGCTCCCTCGTCGGCCCCTGCACATGCAGCGCCGCCAACTCGAAGTTTGTCGGACTACGACGTAGAGAGGGTGGCGAGAGTCTGTATGGTGCAGTGTGGGGGCATGGTGAGTGCCCGCTTGGAGGCAATTGAGTCTCGACTGCCCCCGGCTGAGATCCTCCGGCCCCCGCTTGCGGCGGATAGGCGGAGGGTGGAAGAGTCCGCGAGGACGAAGCCCGCGCAGGTCACGCAGAAACCTGCAGAGGGGGGCAACGCGGCAGGGCCTGGGAGGCCTGTGCAGGGTGCGTCCGTACCCCTCGTCCAGCCCCCGGTGACCGCTTCTCCCGCCCAAGTGACGGTGGGTGGAGAGGGCCGCCGCAAGAGAAGGAAGAAGAAGAAGGCGGTGGGTACGACCGCGCCTCCTACTTCCCAAGAGGCCGCGCTACCGGCGACTGCACCTCCCACCCAGGAGGCCTGGACGACGGTGGTGAAGAGGGGGCGCAAAAAGAGCGCGCCGCAGCCGACACCGCCCCAGGTACCGACTCGGTCACAGGGCACGAGGCAGCCCAGGGTCACTACCCCACGCTCCGAGGCTGTAGTTATTACACTGCAGCCCGAAGCCGTGAGCAGGGGAGTGACCTACAAGTCGGTCCTGGCGGAAATGAAGCAGAAGCTTCAGTTTAGCGAGTTTGGCACCCCGGCTGGTTTCGTCTTCAGGACGGCAGCCACGGGTGCCAAGATGCTTCAGGTGTCGGGTGCCGGAAGGCAGGAGAGGGCGGACAAGCTGGCCGCCAAACTCCGGGAAGTCCTCAATCCAGAGGACACCCGAGTGTCCAGGCCCATGGTCACGGCTGAATTGCGCGTGGATGGGCTGGACGACTCGGTGACCCCGGAGGAAGTAACGGCGGCCATTGCTCAAAACGGTGGGTGTCCGCCAGACAGTGTGGTGGCGGGCGAAATTCGCAGCGGCACGGACGGGCTGGGCACTGTTTGGGTGCGGTGCCCGGTCGCGGCTGCGAACAAGATTGCAGATGGCGGGCGACTACTGGTAGGCTGGGTGTCTGCCAGGGTCAAACTCCTGCCAAGGCGGGCCTTGCAGTGCTTCCGGTGCCTCGAAAAGGGGCATGTCAAGGCACAATGCACTGCACAAGTCGACCGCAGCGAACTATGTTTCCGCTGCGGTCGACCCGGCCACAGGGCGGCCCAGTGCTCCGGAGCGCCTAACTGCAGCCTTTGCGCAGCTGCAGGGAAACGCTCGGAGCACAGACTTGGCGGGAAGGCCTGCAAGGCACCCAAGTCCAAGAATAAGAGGTCTAGAGCTGTCGGAGAAACTGCGCCTCTCCCACAGCCCGACTCCCGACCCAGGGAAGGAGGAGCCGAGGAAATGGAATGCCATTAATGGCACTATTCCGTTTCCTCCAGGCGAACATCAACCACGCCGCCAGAGCTCAGGATCTATTGCTCCAGAGCATGGCGGAGTGGTTGATCAACGTGGCTGTGGTCGCCGAGCCGTATTTTGTTCCCCCCCGCGATAACTGGGCAGGGGACCTGGACGGCTTGGTGGCCATCATTGGCGGGACTCTTGTCAGTCCGTCCCGAGGTCACGGCTGGGTGGCCGCCCTCGTGGACGGCATTGTCACAATTGGGGCGTATTTCTCTCCCAACAAGAGTCTCGCTGACTTTGAGGAGTTCCTTGTCGAGCTAGGTGCCGTCGTGAGCCGGTTCCACCCTCGCCCGGTGCTGTTGCTCGGGGATCTCAATGCCAAGTCTGCGGCGTGGGGATCCCCGATCACCGATCCCAGGGGTGAGGTGTTGGAGGAGTGGGCGGTCGAGACCGGCCTGACCGTCCTGAATCGGGGCTCGGTGCACACGTGCGTGCGGCAGCGGGGCGGGTCCATAGTGGACGTGTCGTTCGCAAGCCCCGCTGTTGCAGGCCGTGTGCACGACTGGCGAGTTGCCGTAGAGGTGGAGACGCTGTCGGACCATCGATATATTCGATTTGACGTCTCCACCCAGGCTGCGGGCGGCGGTCGCCCGCCTGCCCCGCAAATGGACGGTCCTCGCTGGTCGTACAAGCGAATCGACAGGGAACTCCTCGAGGAAGCCGCAATCCTCCAGGCCTGGGTCCGGGAGTCGACGACGAACGAACCCCTCGACGTCGAAGCGGAGGCGCAGTGGTTCTGCGGGGCGATGACGCAAATCTGCGATGCGTCTATGCCCCGCGTCACCCAACCCACAAGGCGCCAGCTGTACTGGTGGTCCGCCGTCATCGCGCAGTTGCGCGTGACGTGCGTGGAGGTGAGACGCCAGTACACCCGATACCGGAGGAGACGTCGTCGGGTTCCGGAGGAAGAGGCCGCGCTGTATGAGGTGTACCGCGCGGCCAAGGAGGCTCTGTGGCTGGCCGTCGGCGAGGCTAAGACTCGAGCCAGGGAGGAGATGTTGTCGACCCTCGACGTGAATCCGTGGGGGCGCCCTTATCGTGCGGTGCGAGGGAAACTTCGTGCCTGGGCGCCCCCACTCACTGAGAGTCTGCAGCCTCAGCTGCTGGAGGAAGTGGTCGCAACGCTCTTCCCTGCCAGAGAAGAGCATGTACCGCCGCCGATGGCTTTGCCCACAGCCGCAGAGCCTACGGATGGGGAGGACGTCAGCGTCCCAGAGGTGACACACGCAGAGATGAGGGCGGCAATAACGCGGCTTCGGGCCAAAACCGTCGCCCCGGGGCCCGACGGGGTTCCCGGTGTCGCGCTTGCCCTCGCTCTGAAAGAGCTAGAGCCCCAGCTGAGAGGACTCTACTCAGCGTGTCTTGAGCAGGGCCAATTCCCTAGTGAGTGGAAAACGGGTCGTCTGGTCCTGCTCAAGAAGGCGGGGCGCCCAGCGGACTCGCCGTCCGCGTACCGGCCCATAGTGCTGCTGGACGAGGTGGGTAAGCTTTTCGAGCGGATTATTGCTGCCCGCCTCGCCGGCCACTTGTACAGAGAGGGGCCGGATCGGATCTGGACGACAGCCAGTTCGGCTTTCGGCATGGGCGCTCCACCGTGGACGCCATAATGCGGGTAAGAGTCCTGGCGGAGGAAGCGGTGTCCCGGGGCGGGGTGATGTTGGCGGTGTCCTTGGACATCTCCAACGCTTTCAACACCCTGCCCTGGAGCTGCATTCGGGAGGCGCTGTGTTACCACAGGGTGCCCCCGTACCTCCGCCGCATCGTTGGGGCTTATTTAGCGGAAAGGTGTGTCACCTACTGGGGACGCGACGGCGGAGGCCGGCGCGACATGTCGTGCGGTGTTCCACAGGGTTCGGTCGTTGGCCCACCCCTGTGGAACATCGGGTACGACTGGGTGCTGAGAGGCGAGCTCCAACGGGGGGTGACCTTGGTGTGTTACGCGGACGACACGCTGGTCACGGCCCGGGGGAGCTCGTACAGGGAGGCAGCGTTGCTGGCGACCTCTGCGGTCTCGCAGGTCGTGGGCCGCATACGGCGCCTGGGCCTGGAGGTGGCCCTCAACAAGTCGGAGGCCGTGGTCTTTCACGGCCCCCGGCGGGCGCCGCCGCCGGGATCACATATTGTGGTCGGGGGGACTCCAATTGCTGTCGAGTGCACCATGAAGTATCTCGGATTGGTGCTCGACAGCCGTTGGAGTTTCGGCCCCCATTTCCAGCGGTTGGCGCCCAAGTTGATGGGCGCGGCGGGCGCGCTCGCAACGCTGCTTCCCAATCTGGGGGGCCCGAGCACCGCCTGTAGGAGATTGTACCTGGGGGTCTTGCGATCCATGGCCCTGTACGGGGCCCCGGTGTGGGCCTCGGACCTGACGGCCGGCAGCATCGCGATCCTGCGAAAACCGCAGCGGGCGATGGCCGTCAGGTCTGTCAGGGGGTATCGCACAATCTCCTACGAGGCGGCTTGTGCACTGGCCGGGTCGCCACCCTGGGACCTGGAGGCGAGAGTCCTCGCGTCACTTTACCGGTGGCGCGAGGAGGCGCGGACGCGGGGCGGAGGACCGATGCAGCGAGAGATCGATCTGCGTCGGTCTCAGCTCCGCGAGGTCATGGTGGCGGAGTGGCGGGAGAGGCTTTTGCGCCCTACCGCCGGCCTCGCTACCATCGAGGCGATCCGACCAGTGCTCGAGGAATGGCTCGAGAGGAGGCACGGCTCCCTGTCGTTTCGGGCGACGCAGGTATTCTCGGGGCACGGTTGCTTCGGGAAGTACCTGTGTCGCATAAACAGGGAGCCGGACGCCC